>OW028579.1:7996369-9196369 GCA_932294295.1 Alitta virens | reverse complement strand
AGCTGTCAACATTATGCTGTCAACATTAAACTGTCAACATTAAACTGTCAACATTAAGCTGTCGACATTATGCTATCAACATTAAGCTGTCAACAACATTAAGCTGTCAACATTAAGCTGTCAACAACATTAAGCTGTCAACATTGAGCCGTCAACATTAAATCGTCAACATTAAGCTGTCAACATTAAGCTGTCAACATTAAACTGTCAACATTAAGTTGTCAACATTAAGCTGTCAACATTAAGCTGTCAACATTAAGCTATCAACATTAAGCTGTCAACAACATTAAGCTGTCAAAATTAAGCTGTCAACAACATTAAGCTATCAACATTGAGCCGTCAACATTAAATCGTCAACATTAAGCTGTCAACATTAAGCTGTCAACATTAAGCTGTCAACTTTAAGCTGTCAACAACATTAAGCTGTCAACAACATTAAGCTGTCGACAACATTAAGCTGTCAACATTAAGCTGTCAACATTAAGCTGGCAACATTAAGCTGTCAACATTAAGCTGTCAACAACATTAAGCTGTCAACAACATTAAGCTGTCAATAACATTAAGCTGTCAACATTAAGCTGTCAACATTAAGCTGTCAACATTAAGCTGTCAACATTAAGCTGTCAACATTAAGCTGTCAACATTAAGCCAACAACATTAAGCCAACAACATTAAGCTGTCAACAACATTAAGCTGTCAACAACATTAAGCTGTCAACATTAAGCTGTCAACATTAAGCTATCAACATTAAGCTGTCAACAACATTAAGCTGTCAACATTAAGCTCTCAACAACATTAAACTGTCAACAACATTAAGCTGTCAACATTGAGCCATCAACATTAAATCGTCAACATTAAGCTGTCAACATTAAGCTGTCAACATTAAGCTGTCAACATTAAGCTGGCAACAACATTAAGCAGTCAACATTAAGCTGTCAACATTAAGCTGTCAACATTAAGCTGTCAACATTAAGCTGTCAACATTAAGCTATCAACATTAAGCTGTCAACATTAAGCTGGCAACATTAAGCTGGCGACATTAAGCTGTCAACATTAAGCTGTCAACATTAAACTGTCAACATTAAGCCAACAACATTAAGCTGTCAACATTAAGCTGTCAACATTAAGCTGTCAACATTAAGCTGTCAACATAAAGCTGTCAACAACATTAAGCTGTCAACATTAAGCGGTCAACATTAAATTGTCAACAATATTCAGATGTCAACATTGAGCCGTCAACATTAAATCGTCAACATTAAGCTGTCAACATTAAGCTGTCAACATTAAGCTGACAACATTAAGTTATCAACTTTAAGCTATCAACAACATTAAGCTGTCAACATTAAGCTGTCAACATTAAGCTGTCAACATTAAGCTGGCAACAACATTAAGCTATCAACATTAAGCTGTCCACATTAAGCTGTCAACATTAGGCTGTCAACATTAAGCTGTCAACATTAAGCTATCAACATTAAGCTGTCAACATTAAGCTGGCAACATTAAGCTGCCGACATTAAGCTGTCAACATTAAGCTGTCAACATTAAACTGTCAACATTAAGCTGTCAACATTAAGCTGTCAACATTAAGCTATCAACATTAAGCTATCAACATTAAGCTGTCAACAACATTAAGCTGTCAACATTAAGCTGTCAACAACATTAAGCTGTCAACAACATTAAGCTGTCAACATTAAGCCGTCAACATTAAGCCGTCAACATTAAGCCGTCAACATTAAGCCGTCAACATTAAGCCGTCAACATTAAGCCGTCAACATTAAGCTGTCAACATTAAACTGTCAACATTAAACTGTCAACATTAAGCTGTCGACATTAAGCTATCAACATTAAGCTGTCAACAACATTAAGCTGTCAACATTAAGCTGTCAACAACATTAAGCTGTCAACATTGAGCCGTCAACATTAAATCGTCAACATTAAGCTGTCAACATTAAGCTGTCAACATTAAACTGTCAACATTAAGTTGTCAACATTAAGCTGTCAACATTAAGCTATCAACATTAAGCTATCAACATTAAGCTGTCAACAACATTAAGCTGTCAACATTAAGCTGTCAACAACATTAAGCTGTCAACAACATTAAGCTATCAACATTGAGCCGTCAACATTAAATCGTCAACATTAAGCTGTCAACATTAAGCTGTCAACATTAAGCTGTCAACTTTAAGCTGTCAACAACATTAAGCTGTCAACAACATTAAGCTGTCGACAACATTAAGCTGTCAACATTAAGCTGTCAACATTAAGCTGGCAACATTAAGCTGTCAACATTAAGCTGTCAACAACATTAAGCTGTCAACATTAAGCTGTCAACATTAAGCTGTCAACATTAAGCTGTCAACATTAAGCTATCAACATTAAGCTGTCAACATTAAGCTGGCAACATTAAGCTGCCGACATTAGGCTGTCAACATTAAGCTGTCAACATTAAACTGTCAACATTAAGCTGTCAACATTAAGCTGTCAACATTAAGCTATCAACATTAAGCTATCAACATTAAGCTGTCAACAACATTAAGCTGTCAACATTAAGCTGTCAACAACATTAAGCTGTCAACAACATTAAGCTGTCAACAACATTAAGCTGTCAACATTAAGCCGTCAACATTAAGCCGTCAACATTAAGCCGTCAACATTAAGCCGTCAACATTAAGCCGTCAACATTAAGCCGTCAACATTAAGCTGTCAACATAAAACTGTCAACATTAAACTGTCTACATTAAGCTGTCGACATTAAGCTATCAACATTAAGCTGTCAACAACATTAAGCTGTCAACATTAAGCTGTCAACAACATTAAGCTGTCAACATTGAGCCGTCAACATTAAATCGTCAACATTAAGCTGTCAACAACATTAAGCTGTCAACATTAAGCTGTCAACATTAAGCTGTCAACATTAAGCTGTCAACATTAAGCTGTCAACAACATTAAGCTGTCAACAACATTAAGCTGTCAACAATATTAAGCTGTCAACGTTAAGCTGTGAACAACATTAAGCTGTCAACAATATTCAGCTGTCAAAATTGAGCCTTCAACATTAAATCGTCAACATTAAGCTGTCAACATTAAGCTGTCAACATTAAGCTGTCAACATTAAGCTGTCAACATTAAGCTGTCAACATTAAGCCATCAACATTAAGCTGTCAACATTAAGCTTGCAACATTAAGCTGGCGACATTAACCTGTCGACATTAAGCTGTCGACATTAAGCTATCAACATTAAGCTGTCAACATCAAGCTGTCATCATCAAGCTGTCAACATTAAGCTGTCAACATTATGCTGTCAACATTAAACTGTCAACATTAAACTGTCAACATTAAGCTGTCGACATTATGCTATCAACATTAAGCTGTCAACAACATTAAGCTGTCAACATTAAGCTGTCAACAACATTAAGCTGTCAACATTGAGCCGTCAACATTAAATCGTCAACATTAAGCTGTCAACATTAAGCTGTCAACATTAAACTGTCAACATTAAGTTGTCAACATTAAGCTGTCAACATTAAGCTATCAACATTAAGCTATCAACATTAAGCTGTCAACAACATTAAGCTGTCAAAATTAAGCTGTCAACAACATTAAGCTATCAACATTGAGCCGTCAACATTAAATCGTCAACATTAAGCTGTCAACATTAAGCTGTCAACATTAAGCTGTCAACTTTAAGCTGTCAACAACATTAAGCTGTCAACAACATTAAGCTGTCGACAACATTAAGCTGTCAACATTAAGCTGTCAACATTAAGCTGGCAACATTAAGCTGTCAACATTAAGCTGTCAACATTAAGCTGTCAACAACATTAAGCTGTCAACAACATTAAGCTGTCAATAACATTAAGCTGTCAACATTAAGCTGTCAACATTAAGCTGTCAACATTAAGCTGTCAACATTAAGCTGTCAACATTAAGCTGTCAACATTAAGCCAACAACATTAAGCTGTCAACAACATTAAGCTGTCAACAACCCTTAAGCTGTCAACATTAAGCCGTCAACATTAAGCTATCAACATTAGGCTGTCAACAACATTAAGCTGTCAACATTAAGCTCTCAACAACATTAAACTGTCAACAACATTAAGCTGTCAACATTGAGCCATCAACATTAAATCGTCAACATTAAGCTGTCAACATTAAGCTGTCGACATTAAGCTGTCAACATTAAGCTGGCAACAACATTAAGCAGTCAACATTAAGCTGTCAACATTAAGCTGTCAACATTAAGCTGTCAACATTAAGCTGTCAACATTAAGCTATCAACATTAAGCTGTCAACATTAAGCTGGCAACATTAAGCTGGCGACATTAAGCTGTCAACATTAAGCTGTCAACATTAAACTGTCAACATTAAGCCAACAACATTAAGCTGTCAACATTAAGCTGTCAACATTAAGCTGTCAACATTAAGCTGTCAACATAAAGCTGTCAACAACATTAAGCTGTCAACAACATTAAGCTGTCAACATTAAGCGGTCAACATTAAATTGTCAACAATATTCAGATGTCAACATTGAGCCGTCAACATTAAATCGTCAACATTAAGCTGTCAACATTAAGCTGTCAACATTAAGCTGACAACATTAAGTTATCAACATTAAGCTATCAACAACATTAAGCTGTCAACATTAAGCTGTCAACATAAAGCTGTCAACATTAAGCTGGCAACAACATTAAGCTATCAACATTAAGCTGTCCACATTAAGCTGTCAACATTAGGCTGTCAACATTAAGCTGTCAACATTAAGCTATCAACATTAAGCTGTCAACATTAAGCTGGCAACATTAAGCTGCCGACATTAAGCTGTCAACATTAAGCTGTCAACATTAAACTGTCAACATTAAGCTGTCAACATTAAGCTGTCAACATTAAGCTATCAACATTAAGCTATCAACATTAAGCTGTCAACAACATTAAGCTGTCAACATTAAGCTGTCAACAACATTAAGCTGTCAACAACATTAAGCTGTCAACATTAAGCCGTCAACATTAAGCCGTCAACATTAAGCCGTCAACATTAAGCCGTCAACATTAAGCCGTCAACATTAAGCCGTCAACATTAAGCTGTCAACATTAAACTGTCAACATTAAACTGTCAACATTAAGCTGTCGACATTAAGCTATCAACATTAAGCTGTCAACAACATTAAGCTGTCAACATTAAGCTGTCAACAACATTAAGCTGTCAACATTGAGCCGTCAACATTAAATCGTCAACATTAAGCTGTCAACATTAAGCTGTCAACATTAAACTGTCAACATTAAGTTGTCAACATTAAGCTGTCAACATTAAGCTATCAACATTAAGCTATCAACATTAAGCTGTCAACAACATTAAGCTGTCAACATTAAGCTGTCAACAACATTAAGCTGTCAACAACATTAAGCTATCAACATTGAGCCGTCAACATTAAATCGTCAACATTAAGCTGTCAACATTAAGCTGTCAACATTAAGCTGTCAACTTTAAGCTGTCAACAACATTAAGCTGTCAACAACATTAAGCTGTCGACAACATTAAGCTGTCAACATTAAGCTGTCAACATTAAGCTGGCAACATTAAGCTGTCAACATTAAGCTGTCAACAACATTAAGCTGTCAACATTAAGCTGTCAACATTAAGCTGTCAACATTAAGCTGTCAACATTAAGCTATCAACATTAAGCTGTCAACATTAAGCTGGCAACATTAAGCTGCCGACATTAAGCTGTCAACATTAAGCTGTCAACATTAAACTGTCAACATTAGGCTGTCAACATTAAGCTGTCAACATTAAGCTATCAACATTAAGCTATCAACATTAAGCTGTCAACAACATTAAGCTGTCAACATTAAGCTGTCAACAACATTAAGCTGTCAACAACATTAAGCTGTCAACAATATTAAGCTGTCAACGTTAAGCTGTGAACAACATTAAGCAGTCAACATTAAGCTGTCAACATTAAGCTGTCAACATTAAGCTATCAACATTAAGCTATCAACATTAAGCTGTCAACAACATTAAGCTGTCAACATTAAGCTGTCAACAACATTAAGCTGTCAACAACATTAAGCTGTCAACATTAAGCTGTCAACATTAAGCTGTCAACATTAAGCTGTCAACATTAAGCTGTCAACAACATTAAGCTGTCAACAACATTAAGCTGTCAACAATATTAAGCTGTCAACGTTAAGCTGTGAACAACATTAAGCTGTCAACAATATTCAGCTGTCAAAATTGAGCCTTCAACATTAAATCGTCAACATTAAGCTGTCAACATTAAGCTGTCAACATTAAGCTGTCAACATTAAGCTGTCAACATTAAGCTGTCAACATTAAGCTGTCAACATTAAGCCATCAACATTAAGCCGTCAACATTAAGCTTGCAACATTAAGCTGGCGACATTAAGCTGTCGACATTAAGCTGTCAACATTAAGCCATCAACATTAAGCCGTCAACATTAAGCTTGCAACATTAAGCTGGCGACATTAAGCTGTCGACATTAAGCTGTCGACATTAAGCTATCAACATTAAGCTGTCAACATCAAGCTGTCATCATCAAGCTGTCAACATTAAGCTGTCAACATTAAGCTGTCAACATTAAACTGTCAACATTAAACTGTCAACATTAAGCTGTCGACATTAAGCTATCAACATTAAGCTGTCAACAACATTAAGCTGTCAACATTAAGCTGTCAACAACATTAAGCTGTCAACATTGAGCCGTCAACATTAAATCGTCAACATTAAGCTGTCAACATTAAGCTGTCAACATTAAACTGTCAACATTAAGTTGTCAACATTAAGCTGTCAACATTAAGCTATCAACATTAAGCTATCAACATTAAGCTGTCAACAACATTAAGCTGTCAACATTAAGCTGTCAACAACATTAAGCTGTCAACAACATTAAGCTTTCAACATTGAGCCGTCAACATTAAATCGTCAACATTAAGCTGTCAACATTAAGCTGTCAACATTAAGCTGTCAACTTTAAGCTGTCAACAACATTAAGCTGTCAACAACATTAAGCTGTCGACAACATTAAGCTGTCAACATTAAGCTGTCAACATTAAGCTGGCAACATTAAGCTGTCAACATTAAGCTGTCAACATTAAGCTGTCAACAACATTAAGCTGTCAACAACATTAAGCTGTCAATAACATTAAGCTGTCAACATTAAGCTGTCAACATTAAGCTGTCAACATTAAGCTGTCAACATTAAGCCAACAACATTAAGCCAACAACATTAAGCTGTCAACAACATTAAGCTGTCAACAACATTAAGCTGTCAACATTAAGCCGTCAACATTAAGCTATCAACATTAAGCTGTCAACAACATTAAGCTGTCAACATTAAGCTCTCAACAACATTAAACTGTCAACAACATTAAGCTGTCAACATTGAGCCATCAACATTAAATCGTCAACATTAAGCTGTCAACATTAAGCTGTCAACATTAAGCTGTCAACATTAAGCTGTCAACATTAAGCTGGCAACAAGATTAAGCAGTCAACATTAAGCTGTCAACATTAAGCTGTCAACATTAAGCTGTCAACATTAAGCTGTCAACATTAAGCTATCAACATTAAGCTGTCAACATTAAGCTGGCAACATTAAGCTGGCGACATTAAGCTGTCAACATTAAGCTGTCAACATTAAACTGTCAACATTAAGCTGTCAACATTAAGCTGTCAACATTAAGCTGTCAACATTAAGCTGTCAACATTAAGCTGTCAACATAAAGCTGTCAACAACATTAAGCTGTCAACAACATTAAGCTGTCAACATTAAGCGGTCAACATTAAATTGTCAACAATATTCAGATGTCAACATTGAGCCGTCAACATTAAATCGTCAACATTAAGCTGTCAACATTAAGCTGTCAACATTAAGCTGACAACATTAAGTTATCAACATTAAGCTATCAACAACATTAAGCTGTCAACATTAAGCTGTCAACATTAAGCTGTCAACATTAAGCTGGCAACAACATTAAGCTATCAACATTAAGCTGTCCACATTAAGCTGTCAACATTAGGCTGTCAACATTAAGCTGTCAACATTAAGCTATCAACATTCAGCTGTCAACATTAAGCTGGCAACATTAAGCTGCCGACATTAAGCTGTCAACATTAAGCTGTCAACATTAAACTGTCAACATTAAGCTGTCAACATTAAGCTGTCAACATTAAGCTATCAACATTAAGCTATCAACATTAAGCTGTCAACAACATTAAGCTGTCAACATTAAGCTGTCAACAACATCAAGCTGTCAACAACATTAAGCTGTCAACATTAAGCCGTCAACATTAAGCCGTCAACATTAATCCCTCAACATTAAGCCGTCAACATTAAGCTGTCAACATTAAGCTGTCAACATTAAACTGTCAACATTAAACTGTCAACATTAAGCTGTCGACATTAAGCTATCAACATTAAGCTGTCAACAACATTAAGCTGTCAACATTAAGCTGTCAACAACATTAAGCTGTCAACATTGAGCCGTCAACATTAAATCGTCAACATTAAGCTGTCAACATTAAGCTGTCAACATTAAACTGTCAACATTAAGTTGTCAACATTAAGCTGTCAACATTAAGCTATCAACATTAAGCTATCAACATTAAGCTGTCAACAACATTAAGCTGTCAACATTAAGCTGTCAACAACATTAAGCTGTCAACAACATTAAGCTATCAACATTGAGCCGTCAACATTAAATCGTCAACATTAAGCTGTCAACATTAAGCTGTCAACATTAAGCTGTCAACTTTAAGCTGTCAACAACATTAAGCTGTCAACATTAAGCTGTCAACATTAAGCTGTCAACATTAAGCTGTCAACATTAAGCCATCAACATTAAGCCGTCAACATTAAGCTTGCAACATTAAGCTGGCGACATTAAGCTGTCGACATTAAGCTGTCGACATTAAGCTATCAACATTAAGCTGTCAACATCAAGCTGTCATCATCAAGCTGTCAACATTAAGCTGTCAACATTAAGCTGTCAACATTAAACTGTCAACATTAAACTGTCAACATTAAGCTGTCAA
This sequence comes from Alitta virens, assembly GCA_932294295.1. NCBI lineage: Eukaryota > Metazoa > Annelida > Polychaeta > Phyllodocida > Nereididae > Alitta > Alitta virens. The sequence goes on along the minus strand of OW028579.1, from coordinate 9,187,316 downwards.
CAACATTAAGCTGTCAACAACATTAAGCTTTCAACATTGAGCCGTCAACATTAAATCGTCAACATTAAGCTGTCAACATTAAGCTGTCAACATTAAGCTGTCAACTTTAAGCTGTCAACTTTAAGCTGTCAACAACATTAAGCTGTCAACAACATTAAGCTGTCAACTTTAAGCTGTCAACAACATTAAGCTGTCAACAACATTAAGCTGTCGACAACATTAAGCTGTCAACATTAAGCTGTCAACATTAAGCTGGCAACATTAAGCTGTCAACATTAAGCTGTCAACATTAAGCTGTCAACAACATTAAGCTGTCAACAACATTAAGCTGTCAATAACATTAAGCTGTCAACATTAAGCTGTCAACATTAAGCTGTCAACATTAAGCTGTCAACATTAAGCTGTCAAAATTAAGCTGTCAACATTAAGCTGTCAACATTAAGCCAACAACATTAAGCCAACAACATTAAGCTGTCAACAACATTAAGCTGTCAACAACATTAAGCTGTCAACATTAAGCCGTCAACATTAAGCTATCAACATTAAGCTGTCAACAAAATTAAGCTGTCAACATTAAGCTCTCAACAACATTAAACTGTCAACAACATTAAGCTGTCAACATTGAGCCATCAACATTAAATCGTCAACATTAAGCTGTCAACATTAAGCTGTCAACATTAAGCTGTCAACATTAAGCTGTCAACATTAAGCTGGCAACAACATTAAGCAGTCAACATTAAGCTGTCAACATTAAGCTGTCAACATTAAGCTGTCAACATTAAGCTGTCAACATTAAGCTATCAACATTAAGCTGTCAACATTAAGCTGGCAACATTAAGCTGGCGACATTAAGCTGTCAACATTAAGCTGTCAACATTAAACTGTCAACATTAAGCTGTCAACATTAAGCTGTCAACATTAAGCTGTCAACATTAAGCTGTCAACATAAAGCTGTCAACAACATTAAGCTGTCAACCACATTAAGCTGTCAACATTAAGCGGTCAACATTAAATTGTCAACAATATTCAGATGTCAACATAGAGCCGTCAACATTAAATCGTCAACATTAAGCTGTCAACATTAAGCTGTCAACATTAAGCTGACAACATTAAGTTATCAACATTAAGCTATCAACAACATTAAGCTGTCAACATTAAGCTGTCAACATTAAGCTGTCAACATTAAGCTGGCAACAACATTAAGCTATCAACATTAAGCTGTCCACATTAAGCTATCAACATTAAGCTATCAACATTAAGCTGTCAACAACATTAAGCTGTCAACATTAAGCTGTCAACAACATTAAGCTGTCAACAACATTAAGCTGTCAACATTAAGCCGTCAACATTAAGCCGTCAACATTAAGCCGTCAACATTAAGCCGTCAACATTAAGCCGTCAACATTAAGCTGTCAACATTAAGCTGTCAACATTAAACTGTCAACATTAAACTGTCAACATTAAGCTGTCGACATTAAGCTATCAACATTAAGCTGTCAACAACATTAAGCTGTCAACATTAAGCTGTCAACAACATTAAGCTGTCAACATTGAGCCGTCAACAACATTAAGCTGTCAACAACATTAAGCTATCAACATTGAGCCGTCAACATTAAATCGTCAACATTAAGCTGTCAACATTAAGCTGTCAACATTAAGCTGTCAACATTAAGCTGGCAACATTAAGCTGTCAACATTAAGCTGTCAACATTAAGCTGTCAACATTAAGCTGTCAACAACATTAAGCTGTCAACAACATTAAGCTGTCAACAATATTAAGCTGTCAACGTTAAGCTGTGAACAACATTAAGCTGTCAACAATATTCAGCTGTCAAAATTGAGCCTTCAACATTAAATCGTCAACATTAAGCTGTCAACATTAAGCTGTCAACATTAAGCTGTCAACATTAAGCTGTCAACATTAAGCTGTCAACATTAAGCTGTCAACATTAAGCCATCAACATTAAGCCGTCAACATTAAGCTTGCAACATTAAGCTGGCGACATTAAGCTGTCGACATTAAGCTGTCGACATTAAGCTATCAACATTAAGCTGTCAACATCAAGCTGTCATCATCAAGCTGTCAACATTAAGCTGTCAACATTAAGCTGTCAACATTAAACTGTCAACATTAAACTGTCAACATTAAGCTGTCGACATTAAGCTATCAACATTAAGCTGTCAACAACATTAAGCTGTCAACATTAAGCTGTCAACAACATTAAGCTGTCAACATTGAGCCGTCAACATTAAATCGTCAACATTAAGCTGTCAACATTAAGCTGTCTACATTAAACTGTCAACATTAAGTTGTCAACATTAAGCTGTCAACATTAAGCTATCAACATTAAGCTATCAACATTAAGCTGTCAACAACATTAAGCTGTCAACATTAAGCTGTCAACAACATTAAGCTGTCAACAACATTAAGCTTTCAACATTGAGCCGTCAACATTAAATCGTCAACATTAAGCTGTCAACATTAAGCTGTCAACATTAAGCTGTCAACTTTAAGCTGTCAACAACATTAAGCTGTCAACAACATTAAGCTGTCGACAACATTAAGCTGTCAACATTAAGCTGTCAACATTAAGCTGGCAACATTAAGCTGTCAACATTAAGCTGTCAACATTAAGCTGTCAACAACATTAAGCTGTCAACAACATTAAGCTGTCAATAACATTAAGCTGTCAACATTAAGCTGTCAACATTAAGCTGTCAACATTAAGCTGTCAACATTAAGCTGTCAACATTAAGCTGTCAACATTAAGCCAACAACATTAAGCCAACAACATTAAGCTGTCAACAACATTAAGCTGTCAACAACATTAAGCTGTCAACATTAAGCCGTCAACATTAAATCGTCAACATTAAGCTGTCAACATTATGCTGTCAACATTAAGCCGTCAACATTAAGCTATCAACATTAAGCTGTCAACAACATTAAGCTGTCAACATTAAGCTGTCAACAACATTAAACTGTCAACAACATTAAGCTGTCAACATTGAGCCATCAACATTAAATCGTCAACATTAAGCTGTCAACATTAAGCTGTCAACATTAAGCTGTCAACATTAAGCTGGCAACAACATTAAGTAGTCAACATTAAGCTGTCAACATTAAGCTGTCAACATTAGGCTGTCAACATTAAGCTGTCAACATTAAGCTATCAACATTAAGCTGTCAACATTAAGCTGTCAACATTAAGCTGTCAACATTAAACTGTCAACATTAAACTGTCGACATTAAGCTATCAACATTAAGCTGTCAACATCAAGCTGTCATCATCAAGCTGTCAACATTAAGCAGTCAACATTAAGCTGTCAACATTAAACTGTCAACATTAAACTGTCAACATTAAGCTGTCGACATTTAGCTATCAACATTAAGCTATCAACAACATTAAGCTGTCAACATTAAGCTGTCAACAACATTAAGCTGTCAACATTGAGCCGTCAACATTAAATCGTCAACATTAAGCTGTCAACATTAAGCTGTCAACATTAAACTGTCAACATTAAGTTGTCAACATTAAGCTGTCAACATTAAGCTATCAACATTAAGCTATCAACATTAAGCTGTCAACAACATTAAGCTGTCAACATTAAGCTGTCAACAACATTAAGCTGTCAACAACATTAATCTATCAACATTGAGCCGTCAACATTAAATCGTCAACATTAAGCTGTCAACATTAAGCTGTCAACATTAAGCTGTCAACAACATTAAACTGTCAACAACATTAAGCTGTCAACATTGAGCCATCAACATTAAATCGTCAACATTAAGCTGTCAACAACATTAAGCTGTCAACAACATTAAGCTGTCAACATTAAGCTGTCAACAACATTAAGCTGTCAACAATATTCAGCTGTCAAAATTGAGCCGTCAACATTAAATCGTCAACATTAAGCTGTCAACATTAAGCTGTCAACATTAAGCTGTCAACATTAAGCTGTCAACATTAAGCTGTCAACATTAAGCCATCAACATTAAGCTGTCAACATTAAGCTTGCAACATTAAGCTGGCGACATTAAGCTGTCGACATTAAGCTGTCGACATTAAGCTATCAACATTAAGCTGTCAACATCAAGCTGTCATCATCAAGCTGTCAACATTAAGCTGTCAACATTAAGCTGTCAACATTAAGCTGTCAACATTAAACTGTCAACATTAAACTGTCAACATTAAGCTGTCGACATTAAGCTATCAACATTAAGCTGTCAACAACATTAAGCTGTCAACATTAAGCTGTCAACAACATTAAGCTGTCAACATTGAGCCGTCAACATTAAATCGTCAACATTAAGCTGTCAACATTAAGCTGTCAACATTAAACTGTCAACATTAAGTTGTCAACATTAAGCTGTCAACATTAAGCTATCAACATTAAGCTATCAACATTAAGCTGTCAACAACATTAAGCTGTCAACATTAAGCTGTCAACAACATTAAGCTGTCAACAACATTAAGCTATCAACATTGAGCCGTCAACATTAAATCGTCAACATTAAGCTGTCAACATTAAGCTGTCAACATTAAGCTGTCAACTTTAAGCTGTCAACAACATTAAGCTGTCAACAACATTAAGCTGTCGACAACATTAAGCTGTCAACATTAAGCTGTCGACAACATTAAGCTGTCAACATTAAGCTGTCGACATTAAGCTATCAACATTAAGCTGTCAACATCAAGCTGTCATCATCAAGCTGTCAACATTAAGCTGTCAACATTAAGCTGTCAACATTAAACTGTCAACATTAAACTGTCAACATTAAGCTGTCGACATTAAGCTATCAACATTAAGCTGTCAACAACATTAAGCTGTCAACATTAAGCTGTCAACAACATTAAGCTGTCAACATTGAGCCGTCAACATTAAATCGTCAACATTAAGCTGTCAACATTAAGCTGTCTACATTAAACTGTCAACATTAAGTTGTCAACATTAAGCTGTCAACATTAAGCTATCAACATTAAGCTATCAACATTAAGCTGTCAACAACATTAAGCTGTCAACATTAAGCTGTCAACAACATTAAGCTGTCAACAACATTAAGCTTTCAACATTGAGCCGTCAACATTAAATCGTCAACATTAAGCTGTCAACATTAAGCTGTCAACATTAAGCTGTCAACTTTAAGCTGTCAACAACATTAAGCTGTCAACAACATTAAGCTGTCGACATTAAGCTGGCAACATTAAGCTGTCAACATTAAGCTGTCAACATTAAGCTGTCAACAACATTAAGCTGTCAACAACATTAAGCTGTCAATAACATTAAGCTGTCAACATTAAGCTGTCAACATTAAGCTGTCAACATTAAGCTGTCAACATTAAGCTGTCAACATTAAGCTGTCAACATTAAGCTGTCAACATTAAGCTGTCAACATTAAGCCAACAACATTAAGCCAACAACATTAAGCTGTCAACAACATTAAGCTGTCAACAACATTAAGCTGTCAACATTAAGCCGTCAACATTAAATCGTCAACATTAAGCTGTCAACATTATGCTGTCAACATTAAGCCGTCAACATTAAGCTATCAACATTAAGCTGTCAACAACATTAAGCTGTCAACATTAAGCTGTCAACAACATTAAACTGTCAACAACATTAAGCTGTCAACATTGAGCCATCAACATTAAATCATCAACATTAAGCTGTCAACATTAAGCTGTCAACATTAAGCTGTCAACATTAAGCTGGCAACAACATTAAGTAGTCAACATTAAGCTGTCAACATTAAGCTGTCAACATTAGGCTGTCAACATTAAGCTGTCAACATTAAGCTATCAACATTAAGCTGTCAACATTAAGCTGTCAACATTAAGCTGTCAACATTAAACTGTCAACATTAAACTGTCGACATTAAGCTATCAACATTAAGCTGTCAACATCAAGCTGTCATCATCAAGCTGTCAACATTAAGCAGTCAACATTAAGCTGTCAACATTAAACTGTCAACATTAAACTGTCAACATTAAGCTGTCGACATTTAGCTATCAACATTAAGCTATCAACAACATTAAGCTGTCAACATTAAGCTGTCAACAACATTAAGCTGTCAACATTGAGCCGTCAACATTAAATCGTCAACATTAAGCTGTCAACATTAAGCTGTCAACATTAAACTGTCAACATTAAGTTGTCAACATTAAGCTGTCAACATTAAGCTATCAACATTAAGCTATCAACATTAAGCTGTCAACAACATTAAGCTGTCAACATTAAGCTGTCAACAACATTAAGCTGTCAACAACATTAATCTATCAACATTGAGCCGTCAACATTAAATCGTCAACATTAAGCTGTCAACATTAAGCTGTCAACATTAAGCTGTCAACAACATTAAACTGTCAACAACATTAAGCTGTCAACATTGAGCCATCAACATTAAATCGTCAACATTAAGCTGTCAACAACATTAAGCTGTCAACAACATTAAGCTGTCAACATTAAGCTGTCAACAACATTAAGCTGTCAACAATATTCAGCTGTCAAAATTGAGCCGTCAACATTAAATCGTCAACATTAAGCTGTCAACATTAAGCTGTCAACATTAAGCTGTCAACATTAAGCTGTCAACATTAAGCTGTCAACATTAAGCCATCAACATTAAGCTGTCAACATTAAGCTTGCAACATTAAGCTGGCGACATTAAGCTGTCGACATTAAGCTGTCGACATTAAGCTATCAACATTAAGCTGTCAACATCAAGCTGTCATCATCAAGCTGTCAACATTAAGCTGTCAACATTAAGCTGTCAACATTAAGCTGTCAACATTAAACTGTCAACATTAAACTGTCAACATTAAGCTGTCGACATTAAGCTATCAACATTAAGCTGTCAACAACATTAAGCTGTCAACATTAAGCTGTCAACAACATTAAGCTGTCAACATTGAGCCGTCAACATTAAATCGTCAACATTAAGCTGTCAACATTAAGCTGTCAACATTAAACTGTCAACATTAAGTTGTCAACATTAAGCTGTCAACATTAAGCTATCAACATTAAGCTATCAACATTAAGCTGTCAACAACATTAAGCTGTCAACATTAAGCTGTCAACAACATTAAGCTGTCAACAACATTAAGCTATCAACATTGAGCCGTCAACATTAAATCGTCAACATTAAGCTGTCAACAATAAGCTGTCAACATTAAGCTGTCAACTTTAAGCTGTCAACAACATTAAGCTGTCAACAACATTAAGCTGTCGACAACATTAAGCTGTCAACATTAAGCTGTCGACAACATTAAGCTGTCAACATTAAGCTGTCAACATTAAGCTGGCAACATTAAGCTGTCAACATTAAGCTGTCAACATTAAGCTGTCAACAACATTAAGCTGTCAACAACATTAAGCTGTCAATAACATTAAGCTGTCAACATTAAGCTGTCAACATTAAGCCGTCAACATTAAGCTATCAACATTAAGCTGTCAACAACATTAAGCTGTCAATATTAAGCTGTCAACAACATTAAACTGTCAACAACATTAAGCTGTCAACATTGAGCCATCAACATTAAATCGTCAACATTAAGCTGTCAACATTAAGCTGTCAACATTAAGCTGTCAACATTAAGCTGGCAACAACATTAGGCAGTCAACATTAAGCTGTCAACATTAAGCTGTCAACAACATTAAGCTGTCGACAACATTAAGCTGTCAACATTAAGCTGTCGACAACATTAAGCTGTCAACATTAAGCTGTTGACATTAAGCTATCAACATTAAGCTGTCAACATCAAGCTGTCATCATCAAGCTGTCAACATTAAGCTGTCAACATTAAGCTGTCAACATTAAACTGTCAACATTAAACTGTCAACATTAAGCTGTCGACATTAAGCTATCAACATTAAGCTGTCAACAACATTAAGCTGTCAACATTAAGCTGTAAACAACATTAAGCTGTCAACATTGAGCCGTCAACATTAAATCGTCAACATTAAGCTGTCAACATTAAGCTGTCTACATTAAACTGTCAACATTAAGTTGTCAACATTAAGCTGTCAACATTAAGCTATCAACATTAAGCTATCAACATTAAGCTGTCAACAACATTAAGCTGTCAACATTAAGCTGTCAACAACATTAAGCTGTCAACAACATTAAGCTTTCAACATTGAGCCGTCAACATTAAATCGTCAACATTAAGCTGTCAACATTAAGCTGGCAACATTAAGCTGTCAACTTTAAGCTGTCAACAACATTAAGCTGTCAACAACATTAAGCTGTCGACATTAAGCTGGCAACATTAAGCTGTCAACATTAAGCTGTCAACATAAGGCTGTCAACAACATTAAGCTGTCAACAACATTAAGCTGTCAATAACATTAAGCTGTCAACATTAAGCTGTCAACATTAAGCTGTCAACATTAAGCTGTCAACATTAAGCTGTCAACATTAAGCTGTCAACATTAAGCTGTCAACATTAAGCCAACAACATTAAGCCAACAACATTAAGCTGTCAACAACATTAAGCTGTCAACAACATTAAGCTGTCAACATTAAGCCGTCAACATTAAATCGTCAACATTAAGCTGTCAACATTATGCTGTCAACATTAAGCCGTCAACATTAAGCTATCAACATTAAGCTGTCAACAACATTAAGCTGTCAACATTAAGCTGTCAACAACATTAAACTGTCAACAACATTAAGCTGTCAACATTGAGCCATCAACATTAAATCATCAACATTAAGCTGTCAACATTAAGCTGTCAACATTAAGCTGTCAACATTAAGCTGGCAACAACATTAAGTAGTCAACATTAAGCTGTCAACATTAAGCTGTCAACATTAGGCTGTCAACATTAAGCTGTCAACATTAAGCTATCAACATTAAGCTGTCAACATTAAGCTGTCAACATTAAGCTGTCAACATTAAACTGTCAACATTAAACTGTCGACATTAAGCTATCAACATTAAGCTGTCAACATCAAGCTGTCATCATCAAGCTGTCAACATTAAGCAGTCAACATTAAGCTGTCAACATTAAACTGTCAACATTAAACTGTCAACATTAAGCTGTCGACATTTAGCAATCAACATTAAGCTATCAACAACATTAAGCTGTCAACATTAAGCTGTCAACAACATTAAGCTGTCAACATTGAGCCGTCAACATTAAATCGTCAACATTAAGCTGTCAACATTAAGCTGTCAACATTAAACTGTCAACATTAAGTTGTCAACATTAAGCTGTCAACATTAAGCTATCAACATTAAGCTATCAACATTAAGCTGTCAACAACATTAAGCTGTCAACATTAAGCTGTCAACAACATTAAGCTGTCAACAACATTAATCTATCAACATTGAGCCGTCAACATTAAATCGTCAACATTAAGCTGTCAACATTAAGCTGTCAACATTAAGCTGTCAACAACATTAAACTGTCAACAACATTAAGCTGTCAACATTGAGCCATCAACATTAAATCGTCAACATTAAGCTGTCAACAACATTAAGCTGTCAACAACATTAAGCTGTCAACATTAAGCTGTCAACAACATTAAGCTGTCAACAATATTCAGCTGTCAAAATTGAGCCGTCAACATTAAATCGTCAACATTAAGCTGTCAACATTAAGCTGTCAACATTAAGCTGTCAACATTAAGCTGTCAACATTAAGCTGTCAACATTAAGCCATCAACATTAAGCTGTCAACATTAAGCTTGCAACATTAAGCTGGCGACATTAAGCTGTCGACATTAAGCTGTCGACATTAAGCTATCAACATTAAGCTGTCAACATCAAGCTGTCATCATCAAGCTGTCAACATTAAGCTGTCAACATTAAGCTGTCAACATTAAGCTGTCAACATTAAACTGTCAACATTAAACTGTCAACATTAAGCTGTCGACATTAAGCTATCAACATTAAGCTGTCAACAACATTAAGCTGTCAACATTAAGCTGTCAACAACATTAAGCTGTCAACATTGAGCCGTCAACATTAAATCGTCAACATTAAGCTGTCAACATTAAGCTGTCAACATTAAACTGTCAACATTAAGTTGTCAACATTAAGCTGTCAACATTAAGCTATCAACATTAAGCTATCAACATTAAGCTGTCAACAACATTAAGCTGTCAACATTAAGCTGTCAACAACATTAAGCTGTCAACAACATTAAGCTATCAACATTGAGCCGTCAACATTAAATCGTCAACATTAAGCTGTCAACATTAAGCTGTCAACATTAAGCTGTCAACTTTAAGCTGTCAACAACATTAAGCTGTCAACAACATTAAGCTGTCGACAACATTAAGCTGTCAACATTAAGCTGTCGACAACATTAAGCTGTCAACATTAAGCTGTCAACATTAAGCTGGCAACATTAAGCTGTCAACATTAAGCTGTCAACATTAAGCTGTCAACAACATTAAGCTGTCAACAACATTAAGCTGTCAATAACATTAAGCTGTCAACATTAAGCTGTCAACATTAAGCCGTCAACATTAAGCTATCAACATTAAGCTGTCAACAACATTAAGCTGTCAATATTAAGCTGTCAACAACATTAAACTGTCAACAACATTAAGCTGTCAACATTGAGCCATCAACATTAAATCGTCAACATTAAGCTGTCAACATTAAGCTGTCAACATTAAGCTGTCAACATTAAGCTGGCAACAACATTAGGCAGTCAACATTAAGCTGTCAACATTAAGCTGTCAACATTAAGCTGTCAACATTAAGCTGTCAACATTAAGCTGTCAACATTAAGCTGTCAACATTAAGCCAACAACATTAAGCCAACAACATTAAGCTGTCAACAACATTAAGCTGTCAACAACATTAAGCTGTCAACATTAAGCCGTCAACATTAAATCGTCAACATTAAGCTGTCAACATTATGCTGTCAACATTAAGCCGTCAACATTAAGCTATCAACATTAAGCTGTCAACAACATTAAGCTGTCAACATTAAGCTGTCAACAACATTAAACTGTCAACAACATTAAGCTGTCAACATTGAGCCATCAACATTAAATCGTCAACATTAAGCTGTCAACATTAAGCTGTCAACATTAAGCTTTCAACATTAAGCTGGCAACAACATTAAGTAGTCAACATTAAGCTGTCAACATTAAGCTGTCAACATTAGGATGTCAACATTAAGCTGTCAACATTAAGCTATCAACATTAAGCTGTCAACATTAAGCTATCAACATTAAGCTGTCAACATTAAACTGTCAACATTAAACTGTCGACATTAAGCTATCAACATTAAGCTGTCAACATCAAGCTGTCATCATCAAGCTGTCAACATTAAGCAGTCAACATTAAGCTGTCAACATTAAACTGTCAACATTAAACTGTCAACATTAAGCTGTCGACATTTAGCTATCAACATTAAGCTATCAACAACATTAAGCTGTCAACATTAAGCTGTCAACAACATTAAGCTGTCAACATTGAGCCGTCAACATTAAATCGTCAACATTAAGCTGTCAACATTAAGCTGTCAACATTAAACTGTCAACATTAAGTTGTCAACATTAAGCTGTCAACATTAAGCTATCAACATTAAGCTATCAACATTAAGCTGTCAACAACATTAAGCTGTCAACATTAAGCTGTCAACAACATCAAGCTGTCAACAACATTAATCTATCAACATTGAGCCGTCAACATTAAATCGTCAACATTAAGCTGTCAACATTAAGCTGTCAACATTAAGCTGTCAACAACATTAAACTGTCAACAACATTAAGCTGTCAACATTGAGCCATCAACATTAAATCGTCAACATTAAGCTGTCAACAACATTAAGCTGTCAACAATATTAAGCTGTCAACATTAAGCTGTCAACAACATTAAGCTGTCAACAATATTCAGCTGTCAAAATTGAGCCGTCAACATTAAATCGTCAACATTAAGCTGTCAACATTAAGCTGTCAGCATTAAGCTGTCAACATTAAGCTGTCAACATTAAGCTGTCAACATTAAGCCATCAACATTAAGCTGTCAACATTAAGCTTGCAACATTAAGCTGGCGACATTAAGCTGTCGACATTAAGCTGTCGACATTAAGCTATCAACATTAAGCTGTCAACATCAAGCTGTCATCATCAAGCTGTCAACATTAAGCTGTCAACATTAAGCTGTCAACATTAAGCTGTCAACATTAAACTGTCAACATTAAGCTGTCGACATTAAGCTATCAACATTAAGCTGTCAACAACATTAAGCTGTCAACATTAAGCTGTCAACAACATTAAGCTGTCAACATTGAGCCGTCAACATTAAATCGTCAACATTAAGCTGTCAACATTAAGCTGTCAACATTAAACTGTCAACATTAAGTTGTCAACATTAAGCTGTCAACATTAAGCTATCAACATTAAGCTATCAACATTAAGCTGTCAACAACATTAAGCTGTCAACATTAAGCTGTCAACAACATTAAGCTGTCAACAACATTAAGCTGTCAACAACATTAAGCTATCAACATTGAGCCGTCAACATTAAATCGTCAACATTAAGCTGTCAACATTAAGCTGTCAACATTAAACTGTCAACATTAAGTTGTCAACATTAAGCTGTCAACATTAAGCTATCAACATTAAGCTATCAACATTAAGCTGTCAACAACATTAAGCTGTCAACATTAAGCTGTCAACAACATTAAGCTGTCAACAACATTAAGCTATCAACATTGAGCCGTCAACATTAAATCGTCAACATTAAGCTGTCAACATTAAGCTGTCAACATTAAGCTGTCAACTTTAAGCTGTCAACAACATTAAGCTGTCAACAACATTAAGCTGTCGACAACATTAAGCTGTCAACATTAAGCTGTCGACAACATTAAGCTGTCAACATTAAGCTGTCAACATTAAGCTGGCAACATTAAGCTGTCAACATTAAGCTGTCAACATTAAGCTGTCAACAACATTAAGCTGTCAACAACATTAAGCTGTCAATAACATTAAGCTGTCAACATTAAGCTGTCAACATTAAGCTGTCAACATTAAGCTGTCAACATTAAGCTGTCAACATTAAGCTGTCAACATTAAGCAGTCAACATTAAGCCAACAACATTAAGCCAACAACATTAGGCTGTCAACAACATTAAGCTGTCAAAAACATTAAGCTGTCAACATTAAGCCATCAACATTAAGCTATCAACATTAAGCTGTCAACAACATTAAGCTGTCAATATTAAGCTGTCAACAACATTAAACTGTCAACAACATTAAGCTGTCAACATTGAGCCATCAACATTAAATCGTCAACATTAAGCTGTCAACATTAAGCTGTCAACATTAAGCTGTCAACATTAAGCTGGCAACAACATTAGGCAGTCAACATTAAGCTGTCAACATTAAGCTGTCAACATTAGGCTGTCAACATTAAGCTGTCAACATTAAGCTATCAACATTAAGCTGTCAACATTAAGCTGGCAACATTAAGCTGGCGACATTAAGCTGTCAACATTAAGCTGTCAACATTAAACTGTCAACATTAAGCTGTCAACATTAAGCTGTCAACATTAAGCTGTCAACATTAAGCTGTCAACATTAAGCTGTCAACATTAAGCTGTCAACATAAAGCTGTCAACAACATTAAGCTGTCAACAACATTAAGCTGTCAACATTAAGCGGTCAACATTAAATTGTCAACAATATTCAGATGTCAACATTGAGCCGTCAACATTAAATCGTCAACATTAAGCTGTCAACATTAAGCTGTCAACATTAAGCTGACAACATTAAGTTATCAACATTAAGCTATCAACAAAATTAAGCTGTCAACATTAAGCTGTCAACATTAAGCTGTCAACATTAAGCTGGCAACAACATTAAGCTATCAACATTAAGCTGTCCACATTAAGCTGTCAACATTAGGCTGTCAACATTAAGCTGTCAACATTAAGCTATCAACATTAAGCTGTCAACATTAAGCTGGCAACATTAAGCTGCCGACATTAAGCTGTCAACATTAAGCTGTCAACATTAAACTGTCAACATTAAGCTGTCAACATTAAGCTGTCAACATTAAGCTATCAACATTAAGCTATCAACATTTAGCTGTCAACAACATTAAGCTGTCAACATTAAGCTGTCAACAACATTAAGCTGTCAACAACATTAAGCTGTCAACATTAAGCCGTCAACATTAAGCCGTCAACATTAAGCCGTCAACATTAAGCCGTCAACATTAAGCTGTCAACATTAAGCTGTCAACATTAAGCTGTCAACATTAAGCTGTCAACAACATTAAGCTGTCAACAACATTAAGCTGTCAACAATATTAAGCTGTCAACATTAAGCTGTCAACAACATTAAGCTGTCAACAATATTCAGCTGTCAAAATTGAGCCGTCAACATTAAATCGTCAACATTAAGCTGTCAACATTAAGCTGTCAACATTAAGCTGTCAACATTAAGCTGTCAACATTAAGCTGTCAACATTAAGCCATCAACATTAAGCTGTCAACATTAAGCTGGCAACATTAAGCTGGCGACATTAAGCTGTCGACATTAAGCTGGCGACATTAAGCTATCAACATTAAGCTGTCAACATCAAGCTGTCAACATCAAGCTGTCAACATTAAGCTGTCAACATTAAGCTGTCAACATTAAACTGTCAACATTAAACTGTCAACATTAAGCTGTCGACATTAAGCTATCAACATTAAGCTGTCAACAACATTAAGCTGTCAACATTAAGCTGTCAACAACATTAAGCTGTCAACATTGACCCTTCAACATTAAATCGTCAACATTAAGCTGTCAACATTAAGCTGTCAACATTAAACTGTCAACATTAAGTTGTCAACATTAAGCTGTCAACATTAAGGTATCAGCATTAAGCTATCAACATTAAGCTGTCAACAACATTAAGCTGTCAACATTAAGCTGTCAACAACATTAAGCTGTCAACAACATTAAGCTATCAACATTGAGCCGTCAACATTAAATCGTCAACATTAAGCTGTCAACATTAAGCTGTCAACATTAAGCTGTCAACTTTAAGCTGTCAACAACATTAAGCTGTCAACAACATTAAGCTGTCGACAACATTAAGCTGTCAACATTAAGCTGGCAACATAAAGCTGTCAACATTAAGCTGTCAACATTAAGCTGTCAACAACATTAAGCTGTCAACAACATTAAGCTGTCAATAACATTAAGCTGTCAACATTAAGCTGTCAACATTAAGCCAACAACATTAAGCCAACAACATTAAGCTGTCAACAACATTAAGCTGTCAACAACATTAAGCTGTCAACATTAAGCCGTCAACATTAAATCGTCAACATTAAGCTGTCAACATTAAGCTGTCAACATTAAGCCGTCAACATTAAGCTATCAACATTAAGCTGTCAACAACATTAAGCTGTCACCATTAAGCTGTCAACAACATTAAACTGTCAACAACATTAAGCTGTCAACATTGAGCCATCAACATTAAATCGTCAACATTAAGCTGTCAACATTAAGCTGTCAACATTAAGCTGTCAACATTAAGCTGGCAACAACATTAAGTAGTCAACATTAAGCTGTCAACATTAAGCTGTCAACATTAGGCTGTCAACATTAAGCTGTCAACATTAAGCTATCAACATTAAGCTGTCAACATTAAGCTGTCAACATTAAGCTGTCAACATTAAACTGTCAACATTAAACTGTCGACATTAAGCTATCAACATTAAGCTGTCAACATCAAGCTGTCATCATCAAGCTGTCAACATTAAGCAGTCAACATTAAGCTGTCAACATTAAACTGTCAACATTAAACTGTCAACATTAAGCTGTCGACATTTAGCTATCAACATTAAGCTGTCAACAACATTAAGCTGTCAACATTAAGCTGTCAACAACATTAAGCTGTCAACATTGAGCCGTCAACATTAAATCGTCAACATTAAGCTGTCAACATTAAGCTGTCAACATTAAACTGTCAACATTAAGTTGTCAACATTAAGCTGTCAACATTAAGCTATCAACATTAAGCTATCAACATTAAGCTGTCAACAACATTAAGCTGTCAACATTAAGCTGTCAACAACATTAAGCTGTCAACAACATTAATCTATCAACATTGAGCCGTCAACATTAAATCGTAAACATTAAGCTGTCAACATTAAGCTGTCAACATTAAGCTGTCAACAACATTAAACTGTCAACAACATTAAGCTGTCAACATTGAGCCATCAACATTAAATCGTCAACATTAAGCTGTCAACATTAAGCTGTCAACATTAAGCCAACAACATTAAGCCAACAACATTAAGCTGTCAACAACATTAAGCTGTCAACAACATTAAGTTGTCAACATTAAGCCGTCAACATTAAATCGTCAACATTAAGCTGTCAACATTAAGCTGTCAACATTAAGCCGTCAACATTAAGCTATCAACATTAAGCTGTCAACAACATTAAGCTGTCAACATTAAGCTGTCAACAACATTAAACTGTCAACAACATTAAGCTGTCAACATTGAGCCATCAACATTAAATCGTCAACATTAAGCTGTCAACATTAAGCTGTCAACATTAAGCTGTCAACATTAAGCTGGCAACAACATTAAGTAGTCAACATTAAGCTGTCAACATTAAGCTGTCAACATTAGGCTGTCAACATTAAGCTGTCAACATTAAGCTATCAACATTAAGCTGTCAACATTAAGCTGTCAACATTAAGCTGTCAACATTAAACTGTCAACATTAAACTGTTGACATTAAGCTATCAACATTAAGCTGTCAACATCAAGCTGTCATCATCAAGCTGTCAACATTAAGCAGTCAACATTAAGCTGTCAACATTAAACTGTCAACATTAAACTGTCAACATTAAGCTGTCGACATTTAGCTATCAACATTAAGCTGTCAACAACATTAAGCTGTCAACATTAAGCTGTCAACAACATTAAGCTGTCAACATTGAGCCGTCAACATTAAATCGTCAACATTAAGCTGTCAACATTAAGCTGTCAACATTAAACTGTCAACATTAAGTTGTCAACATTAAGCTGTCAACATTAAGCTATCAACATTAAGCTATCAACATTAAGCTGTCAACAACATTAAGCTGTCAACATTAAGCTGTCAACAACATTAAGCTGTCAACAACATTAGTCTATCAACATTGAGCCGTCAACATTAAATCGTCAACATTAAGCTGTCAACATTAAACTGTCAACATTAAGCTGTCAACAACATTAAACTTTCAACAACATTAAGCTGTCAACATTGAGCCATCAACATTAAATCGTCAACATTAAGCTGTCAACATTAAGCTGTCAACATTAAGCCGTCAACATTAAGCTGTCAACATTAAGCCAACAACATTAAGCCAACAACATTAAGCTGTCAACAACATTAAGCTGTCAACAACATTAAGTTGTCAACATTAAGCCGTCAACATTAAATCGTCAACATTAAGCTGTCAACATTAAGCTGTCAACATTAAGCCGTCAACATTAAGCTATCAACATTAAGCTGTCAACAACATTAAGCTGTCAACATTAAGCTGTCAACAACATTAAACTGTCAACAACATTAAGCTGTCAACATTGAGCCATCAACATTAAATCGTCAACATTAAGCTGTCAACATTAAGCTGTCAACATTAAGCTGTCAACATTAAGCTGGCAACAACATTAAGCAGTCAACATTAAGCTGTCAACATTAAGCTGTCAACATTAGGCTGTCAACATTAAGCTGTCAACATTAAGCTATCAACATTAAGCTGTCAACATTAAGCTGGCAACATTAAGCTGGCGACATTAAGCTGTCAACATTAAGCTGTCAACATTAAACTGTCAACATTAAGCTGTCAACATTAAGCTGTCAACATTAAGCTATCAACATTAAGCGATCAACATTAAGCTGTCAACAACATTAAGCTGTCAACATTAAGCTGTCAACATTAAGCTGTCAACATTAAGCTGTCAACATTAAGCTGTCAACATTAAGCTGTCAACAACATTAAGCTGTCAACAACATTAAGCTGTCAACAATATTAAGCTGTCAACATTAAGCTGTCAACAACATTAAGCTGTCAACAATATTCAGCTGTCAAAATTGAGCCGTCAACATTAAATCGTCAACATTAAATCGTCAACATTAAGCTGTCAACATTAAGCTGTCAACATTAAGCTGTCAACATTAAGCTGTCAACATTAAGCTGTCAACATTAAGCCATCAACATTAAGCTGTCAACATTAAGCTTGCAACATTAAGCTGGCGACATTAAGCTGTCGACATTAAGCTGTCGACATTAAGCTATCAACATTAAGCTGTCAACATTAAGCTGTCATCATCAAGCTGTCAACATTAAGCTGTCAACATTAAGCTGTCAACATTAAACTGTCAACATTAAACTGTCAACATTAAGCTGTCGACATTAAGCTATCAACATTAAGCTGTCAACAACATTAAGCTGTCAACATTAAGCTGTCAACAACATTAAGCTGTCAACATTGAGCCGTCAACATTAAATCGTCAACATTAAGCTGTCAACATTAAGCTGTCAACATTAAGCTATCAACATTAAGCTATCAACATTAAGCTGTCAACAACATTAAGCTGTCAACATTAAGCTGTCAACAACATTAAGCTGTCAACAACATTAAGCTATCAACATTGAGCCGTCAACATAAAATCGTCAACATTAAGCTGTCAACATTTAGCTGTGAACATTAAGCTGTCAACATTAAGCTGTCAACAACATTAAGCTGTCAACAACATTAAGCTGTCAATAACATTAAGCTGTCAACATTAAGCTGTCAACATTAAGCTGTCAACATTAAGCTGTCAACATTAAGCTGTCAACATTAAGCTGTCAACATTAAGCTGTCAACATTAAGCCAACAACATTAAGCCAACAACATTAAGCTGTCAACAACATTAAGCTGTCAACAACATTAAGCTGTCAACATTAAGCCGTCAACATTAAGCTATCAACATTAAGCTGTCAACAACATTAAGCTGTCAACATTAAACTGTCAACAACATTAAACTGTCAACAACATTAAGCTGTCAACATTGAGCCATCAACATTAAATCGTCAACATTAAGCTGTCAACATTAAGCTGTCAACATTAAGCTGGCAACAACATTAAGCAGTCAACATTAAGCTGTCAACATTAAGCTGTCAACATTAGGCTGTCAACATTAAGCTGTCAACATTAAGCTATCAACATTAAGCTGTCAACATTAAGCTGGCAACATTAAGCTGGCGACATTAAGCTGTCAACATTAAGCTGTCAACATTAAACTGTCAACATTAAGCTGTCAACATTAAGCTGTCAACATTAAGCTGTCAACATAAAGCTGTCAACAACATTAAGCTGTCAACAACATTAAGCTGTCAACAACATTAAGCGGTCAACATTAAGCTGTCAACAACATTAAGCTGTCAACATTGAGCCGTCAACATTAAATCGTCAACATTAAGCTGTCAACATTAAGCTGTCAACATAAAGCTGTCAACAACATTAAGCTGTCAACAACATTAAGCTGTCAACAACATTAAGCTGTCAACATTAAGCTGTCAACAACATTAAGCTGTCAACATTGAGCCGTCAACATTAAATCGTCAACATTAAGCTGTCAACATTAAGCTGTCAACATTAAACTGTCAACATTAAGTTGTCAACATTAAGCTGTCAACATTAAGCTATCAACATTAAGCTATCAACATTAAGCTGTCAACAACATTAAGCTGTCAACATTAAGCTGTCAACAACATTAAGCTGTCAACAACATTAAGCTATCAACATTGAGCCGTCAACATTAAATCGTCAACATTAAGCTGTCAACATTAAGCTGTCAACATTAAGGTGTCAACATTAAGCTGTCAACAACATTAAGCTGTCAACAACATTAAGCTGTCAATAACATTAAGCTGTCAACATTAAGCTGTCAACATTAAGCTGTCAACATTAAGCTGTCAACATTAAGCTGTCAACATTAAGCTGTCAACATTAAGCTGTCAACATTAAGCCAACAACATTAAGCTGTCAACAACATTAAGCTGTCAACAACATTAAGCTGTCAACATTAAGCCGTCAACATTAAGCTATCAACATTAAGCTGTCAACAACATTAAGCTGTCAACATTAAGCTGTCAACAACATTAAACTGTCAACAACATTAAGCTGTCAACATTGAGCCGTCAACATTAAATCGTCAACATTAAGCTGTCAACATTAAGCTGTCAACATAAAGCTGTCAACAACATTAAGCTGTCAACAACATTAAGCTGTCAACAACATTAAGCTGTCAACATTAAGCTGTCAACATTAAGCTGTCATCATCAAGCTGTCAACATTAAGCTGTCAACATTAAGCTGTCAACATTAAACTGTCAACATTAAACTGTCAACATTAAGCTGTCGACATTAAGCTATCAACATTAAGCTGTCAACAACATTAAGCTGTCAACATTAAGCTGTCAACAACATTAAGCTGTCAACATTGAGCCGTCAACATTAAATCGTCAACATTAAGCTGTCAACATTAAGCTGTCAACATTAAACTGTCAACATTAAGTTGTCAACATTAAGCTGTCAACATTAAGCTATCAACATTAAGCTATCAACATTAAGCTGTCAACAACATTAAGCTGTCAACATTAAGCTGTCAACAACATTAAGCTGTCAACAACATTAAGCTATCAACATTGAGCCGTCAACATAAAATCGTCAACATTAAGCTGTCAACATTTAGCTGTGAACATTAAGCTGTCAACATTAAGCTGTCAACAACATTAAGCTGTCAACAACATTAAGCTGTCAATAACATTAAGCTGTCAACATTAAGCTGTCAACATTAAGCTGTCAACATTAAGCTGTCAACATTAAGCTGTCAACATTAAGCTGTCAACATTAAGCTGTCAACATTAAGCCAACAACATTAAGCCAACAACATTAAGCTGTCAACAACATTAAGCTGTCAACAACATTAAGCTGTCAACATTAAGCCGTCAACATTAAGCTATCAACATTAAGCTGTCAACAACATTAAGCTGTCAACATTAAACTGTCAACAACATTAAACTGTCAACAACATTAAGCTGTCAACATTGAGCCATCAACATTAAATCGTCAACATTAAGCTGTCAACATTAAGCTGTCAACATTAAGCTGTCAACATTAAGCTGGCAACAACATTAAGCAGTCAACATTAAGCTGTCAACATTAAGCTGTCAACATTAGGCTGTCAACATTAAGCTGTCAACATTAAGCTATCAACATTAAGCTGTCAACATTAAGCTGGCAACATTAAGCTGGCGACATTAAGCTGTCAACATTAAGCTGTCAACATTAAACTGTCAACATTAAGCTGTCAACATTAAGCTGTCAACATTAAGCTGTCAACATAAAGCTGTCAACAACATTAAGCTGTCAACAACATTAAGCTGTCAACAACATTAAGCGGTCAACATTAAGCTGTCAACAACATTAAGCTGTCAACATTGAGCCGTCAACATTAAATCGTCAACATTAAGCTGTCAACATTAAGCTGTCAACATAAAGCTGTCAACAACATTAAGCTGTCAACAACATTAAGCTGTCAACAACATTAAGCTGTCAACATTAAGCTGTCAACAACATTAAGCTGTCAACATTGAGCCGTCAACATTAAATCGTCAACATTAAGCTGTCAACATTAAGCTGTCAACATTAAACTGTCAACATTAAGTTGTCAACATTAAGCTGTCAACATTAAGCTATCAACATTAAGCTATCAACATTAAGCTGTCAACAACATTAAGCTGTCAACATTAAGCTGTCAACAACATTAAGCTGTCAACAACATTAAGCTATCAACATTGAGCCGTCAACATTAAATCGTCAACATTAAGCTGTCAACATTAAGCTGTCAACATTAAGGTGTCAACATTAAGCTGTCAACAACATTAAGCTGTCAACAACATTAAGCTGTCAATAACATTAAGCTGTCAACATTAAGCTGTCAACATTAAGCTGTCAACATTAAGCTGTCAACATTAAGCTGTCAACATTAAGCTGTCAACATTAAGCTGTCAACATTAAGCCAACAACATTAAGCTGTCAACAACATTAAGCTGTCAACAACATTAAGCTGTCAACATTAAGCCGTCAACATTAAGCTATCAACATTAAGCTGTCAACAACATTAAGCTGTCAACATTAAGCTGTCAACAACATTAAACTGTCAACAACATTAAGCTGTCAACATTGAGCCGTCAACATTAAATCGTCAACATTAAGCTGTCAACATTAAGCTGTCAACATAAAGCTGTCAACAACATTAAGCTGTCAACAACATTAAGCTGTCAACAACATTAAGCTGTCAACATTAAGCTGTCAACAACATTAAGCTGTCAACATTGAGCCGTCAACATTAAATCGTCAACATTAAGCTGTCAACATTAAGCTGTCAACATTAAACTGTCAACATTAAGTTGTCAACATTAAGCTGTCAACATTAAGCTATCAACATTAAGCTATCAACATTAAGCTGTCAACAACATTAAGCTGTCAACATTAAGCTGTCAACAACATTAAGCTGTCAACAACATTAAGCTATCAACATTGAGCCGTCAACATTAAATCGTCAACATTAAGCTGTCAACATTAAGCTGTCAACATTAAGCTGTCAACATTAAGCTGTCAACAACATTAAGCTGTCAACAACATTAAGCTGTCAATAACATTAAGCTGTCAACATTAAGCTGTCAACATTAAGCTGTCAACATTAAGCTGTCAACATTAAGCTGTCAACATTAAGCTGTCAACATTAAGCTGTCAACATTAAGCTGTCAACATTAAGCCAACAACATTAAGCCAACAACATTAAGCTGTCAACAACATTAAGCTGTCAACAACATTAGGCTGTCAACATTAAGCCGTCAACATTAAGCTATCAACATTAAGCTGTCAACAACATTAAGCTGTCAACATTAAACTGTCAACAACATTAAACTGTCAACAACATTAATCTATCAACATTGAGCCGTCAACATTAAATCGTCAACATTAAGCTGTCAACATTAAGCTGTCAACATTAAGCTGTCAACAACATTAAACTGTCAACAACATTAAGCTGTCAACATTGAGCCATCAACATTAAATCGTCAACATTAAGCTGTCAACATTAAGCTGTCAACATTAAGCTGTCAACATTAAGCTGTCAACATTAAGCCAACAACATTAAGCCAACAACATTAAGCTGTCAACAACATTAAGCTGTCAACAACATTAAGTTGTCAACATTAAGCCGTCAACATTAAATCGTCAACATTAAGCTGTCAACATTAAGCTGTCAACATTAAGCCGTCAACATTAAGCTATCAACATTAAGCTGTCAACAACATTAAGCTGTCAACATTAAGCTGTCAACAACATTAAACTGTCAACAACATTAAGCTGTCAACATTGAGCCATCAACATTAAATCGTCAACATTAAGCTGTCAACATTAAGCTGTCAACATTAAGCTGTCAACATTAAGCTGGCAACAACATTAAGCAGTCAACATTAAGCTGTCAACATTAAGCTGTCAACATTAGGCTGTCAACATTAAGCTGTCAACATTAAGCTATCAACATTAAGCTGTCAACATTAAGCTGGCAACATTAAGCTGGCGACATTAAGCTGTCAACATTAAGCTGTCAACATTAAACTGTCAACATTAAGCTGTCAACATTAAGCTGTCAACATTAAGCTATCAACATTAAGCGATCAACATTAAGCTGTCAACAACATTAAGCTGTCAACATTAAGCTGTCAACATTAAGCTGTCAACATTAAGCTGTCAACATTAAGCTGTCAACAACATTAAGCTGTCAACAACATTAAGCTGTCAACAACATTAAGCTGTCAACAATATTAAGCTGTCAACATTAAGCTGTCAACAACATTAAGCTGTCAACAATATTCAGCTGTCAAAATTGAGCCGTCAACATTAAATCGTCAACATTAAATCGTCAACATTAAGCTGTCAACATTAAGCTGTCAACATTAAGCTGTCAACATTAAGCTGTCAACATTAAGCTGTCAACATTAAGCCATCAACATTAAGCTGTCAACATTAAGCTTGCAACATTAAGCTGGCGACATTAAGCTGTCGACATTAAGCTGTCGACATTAAGCTATCAACATTAAGCTGTCAACATTAAGCTGTCATCATCAAGCTGTCAACATTAAGCTGTCAACATTAAGCTGTCAACATTAAACTGTCAACATTAAACTGTCAACATTAAGCTGTCGACATTAAGCTATCAACATTAAGCTGTCAACAACATTAAGCTGTCAACATTAAGCTGTCAACAACATTAAGCTGTCAACATTGAGCCGTCAACATTAAATCGTCAACATTAAGCTGTCAACAATAAGCTGTCAACATTAAACTGTCAACATTAAGTTGTCAACATTAAGCTGTCAACATTAAGCTATCAACATTAAGCTATCAACATTAAGCTGTCAACAACATTAAGCTGTCAACATTAAGCTGTCAACAACATTAAGCTGTCAACAACATTAAGCTATCAACATTGAGCCGTCAACATAAAATCGTCAACATTAAGCTGTCAACATTTAGCTGTCAACATTAAGCTGTCAACATTAAGCTGTCAACAACATTAAGCTGTCAACAACATTAAGCTGTCAATAACATTAAGCTGTCAACATTAAGCTGTCAACATTAAGCTGTCAACATTAAGCTGTCAACATTAAGCTGTCAACATTAAGCTGTCAACATTAAGCTGTCAACATTAAGCCAACAACATTAAGCCAACAACATTAAGCTGTCAACAACATTAAGCTGTCAACAACATTAAGCTGTCAACATTAAGCCGTCGACATTAAGCTATCAACATTAAGCTGTCAACAACATTAAGCTGTCAACATTAAACTGTCAACAACATTAAACTGTCAACAACATTAAGCTGTCAACATTGAGCCATCAACATTAAATCGTCAACATTAAGCTGTCAACATTAAGCTGTCAACATTAAGCTGTCAACATTAAGCTGGCAACAACATTAAGCAGTCAACATTAAGCTGTCAACATTAAGCTGTCAACATTAGGCTGTCAACATTAAGCTGTCAACATAAAGCTATCAACATTAAGCTGTCAACATTAAGCTGGCAACATTAAGCTGGCGACATTAAGCTGTCAACATTAAGCTGTCAACATTAAACTGTCAACATTAAGCTGTCAACATTAAGCTGTCAACATTAAGCTGTCAACATAAAGCTGTCAACAACATTAAGCTGTCAACAACATTAAGCTGTCAACAACATTAAGCGGTCAACATTAAGCTGTCAACAACATTAAGCTGTCAACATTGAGCCGTCAACATTAAATCGTCAACATTAAGCTGTCAACATTAAGCTGTCAACATAAAGCTGTCAACAACATTAAGCTGTCAACAACATTAAGCTGTCAACAACATTAAGCTGTCAACAACATTAAGCTGTCAACATTGAGCCGTCAACATTAAATCGTCAACATTAAGCTGTCAACATTAAGCTGTCAACATTAAACTGTCAACATTAAGTTGTCAACATTAAGCTGTCAACATTAAGCTGTCAACATTAAGCTATCAACATTAAGCTGTCAACAACATTAAGCTGTCAACATTAAGCTGTCAACAACATTAAGCTGTCAACAACATTAAGCTATCAACATTGAGCCGTCAACATTAAATCGTCAACATTAAGCTGTCAACATTAAGCTGTCAACATTAAGCTGTCAACAACATTAAGCTGTCAACAACATTAAGCTGTCAATAACATTAAGCTGTCAACATTAAGCTGTCAACATTAAGCTGTCAACATTAAGCTGTCAACATTAAGCTGTCAACATTAAGCTGTCAACATTAAGCCAACAACATTAAGCTGTCAACAACATTAAGCTGTCAACAACATTAAGCTGTCAACATTAAGCCGTCAACATTAAGCTATCAACATTAAGCTGTCAACAACATTAAGCTGTCAACATTAAGCTGTCAACAACATTAAGCTGTCAACATTGAGCCGTCAACATTAAATCGTCAACATTAAGCTGTCAACATTAAGCTGTCAACATTAAACTGTCAACATTAAGTTGTCAACATTAAGCTGTCAACATTAAGCTATCAACATTAAGCTATCAACATTAAGCTGTCAACAACATTAAGCTGTCAACATTAAGCTGTCAACAACATTAAGCTGTCAACAACATTAAGCTATCAACATTGAGCCGTCAACATTAAATCGTCAACATTAAGCTGTCAACATTAAGCTGTCAACATTAAGCTGTCAACTTTAAGCTGTCAACAACATTAAGCTGTCAACAACATTAAGCTGTCGACAACATTAAGCTGTCAACATTAAGCTGTCGACAACATTAAGCTGTCAACATTAAGCTGTCAACATTAAGCTGGCAACATTAAGCTGTCAACATTAAGCTGTCAACATTAAGCTGTCAACAACATTAAGCTGTCAACAACATTAAGCTGTCAATAACATTAAGCTGTCAACATTAAGCTGTCAACATTAAGCTGTCAACATTAAGCTGTCAACATTAAGCTGTCAACATTAAGCTGTCAACATTAAGCTGTCAACATTAAGCTGTCAACATTAAGCTGTCAACATTAAGCCAACAACATTAAGCCAACAACATTAGGCTGTCAACAACATTAAGCTGTCAAAAACATTAAGCTGTCAACATTAAGCCGTCAACATTAAGCTATCAACATTAAGCTGTCAACAACATTAAGCTGTCAATATTAAGCTGTCAACAACATTAAACTGTCAACAACATTAAGCTGTCAACATTGAGCCATCAACATTAAATCGTCAACATTAAGCTGTCAACATTAAGCTGTCAACATTAAGCTGTCAACATTAAGCTGGCAACAACATTAGGCAGTCAACATTAAGCTGTCAACATTAAGCTGTCAACATTAAGCTGTCAACATTAAGCTGTCAACATTAAGCTGTCAACATTAAGCTGTCAACATTAAGCTGTCAACATGAAGCCAACAACATTAAGCCAACAACATTAAGCTGTCAACAACATTAAGCTGTCAACAACATTAAGCTGTCAACATTAAGCCGTCAACATTAAATCGTCAACATTAAGCTGTCAACATTATGCTGTCAACATTAAGCCGTCAACATTAAGCTATCAACATTAAGCTGTCAACAACATTAAGCTGTCAACATTAAGCTGTCAACAACATTAAACTGTCAACAACATTAAGCTGTCAACATTGAGCCATCAACATTAAATCGTCAACATTAAGCTGTCAACATTAAGCTGTCAACATTAAGCTTTCAACATTAAGCTGGCAACAACATTAAGTAGTCAACATTAAGCTGTCAACATTAAGCTGTCAACATTAGGATGTCAACATTAAGCTGTCAACATTAAGCTATCAACATTAAGCTGTCAACATTAAGCTGTCAACATTAAGCTGTCAACATTAAACTGTCAACATTAAACTGTCGACATTAAGCTATCAACATTAAGCTGTCAACATCAAGCTGTCATCATCAAGCTGTCAACATTAAGCAGTCAACATTAAGCTGTCAACATTAAACTGTCAACATTAAACTGTCAACATTAAGCTGTCGACATTTAGCTATCAACATTAAGCTATCAACAACATTAAGCTGTCAACATTAAGCTGTCAACAACATTAAGCTGTCAACATTGAGCCGTCAACATTAAATCGTCAACATTAAGCTGTCAACATTAAGCTGTCAACATTAAACTGTCAACATTAAGTTGTCAACATTAAGCTGTCAACATTAAGCTATCAACATTAAGCTATCAACATTAAGCTGTCAACAACATTAAGCTGTCAACATTAAGCTGTCAACAACATTAAGCTGTCAACAACATTAATCTATCAACATTGAGCCGTCAACATTAAATCGTCAACATTAAGCTGTCAACATTAAGCTGTCAACATTAAGCTGTCAACAACATTAAACTGTCAACAACATTAAGCTGTCAACATTGAGCCATCAACATTAAATCGTCAACATTAAGCTGTCAACAACATTAAGCTGTCAACAATATTAAGCTGTCAACATTAAGCTGTCAACAACATTAAGCTGTCAACAATATTCAGCTGTCAAAATTGAGCCGTCAACATTAAATCGTCAACATTAAGCTGTCAACATTAAGCTGTCAGCATTAAGCTGTCAACATTAAGCTGTCAACATTAAGCTGTCAACATTAAGCCATCAACATTAAGCTGTCAACATTAAGCTTGCAACATTAAGCTGGCGACATTAAGCTGTCGACATTAAGCTGTCGACATTAAGCTATCAACATTAAGCTGTCAACATCAAGCTGTCATCATCAAGCTGTCAACATTAAGCTGTCAACATTAAGCTGTCAACATTAAGCTGTCAACATTAAACTGTCAACATTAAACTGTCAACATTAAGCTGTCGACATTAAGCTATCAACATTAAGCTGTCAACAACATTAAGCTGTCAACATTAAGCTGTCAACAACATTAAGCTGTCAACATTGAGCCGTCAACATTAAATCGTCAACATTAAGCTGTCAACATTAAGCTGTCAACATTAAACTGTCAACATTAAGTTGTCAACATTAAGCTGTCAACATTAAGCTATCAACATTAAGCTATCAACATTAAGCTGTCAACAACATTAAGCTGTCAACATTAAGCTGTCAACAACATTAAGCTGTCAACAACATTAAGCTATCAACATTGAGCCGTCAACATTAAATCGTCAACATTAAGCTGTCAACATTAAGCTGTCAACATTAAGCTGTCAACTTTAAGCTGTCAACAACATTAAGCTGTCAACAACATTAAGCTGTCGACAACATTAAGCTGTCAACATTAAGCTGTCGACAACATTAAACTGTCAACATTAAGCTGTCAACATTAAGCTGGCAACATTAAGCTGTCAACATTAAGCTGTCAACATTAAGCTGTCAACAACATTAAGCTGTCAACAACATTAAGCTGTCAATAACATTAAGCTGTCAACATTAAGCTGTCAACATTAAGCTGTCAACATTAAGCTGTCAACATTAAGCTGTCAACATTAAGCTGTCAACATTAAGCTGTCAACATTAAGCCAACAACATTAAGCCAACAACATTAGGCTGTCAACAACATTAAGCTGTCAAAAACATTAAGCTGTCAACATTAAGCCGTCAACATTAAGCTATCAACATTAAGCTGTCAACAACATTAAGCTGTCAATATTAAGCTGTCAACAACATTAAACTGTCAACAACATTAAGCTGTCAACATTGAGCCATCAACATTAAATCGTCAACATTAAGCTGTCAACATTAAGCTGTCAACATTAAGCTGTCAACATTAAGCTGGCAACAACATTAGGCAGTCAACATTAAGCTGTCAACATTAAGCTGTCAACATTAGGCTGTCAACATTAAGCTGTCAACATTAAGCTATCAACATTAAGCTGTCAACATTAGGCTGGCAACATTAAGCTGGCGACATTAAGCTGTCAACATTAAGCTGTCAACATTAAACTGTCAACATTAAGCTGTCAACATTAAGCTGTCAACATTAAGCTGTCAACATTAAGCTGTCAACATTAAGCTGTCAACATTAAGGTGTCAACATTAAGCTGTCAACATAAAGCTGTCAACAACATTAAGCTGTCAACAACATTAAGCTGTCAACATTAAGCGGTCAACATTAAATTGTCAACAATATTCAGATGTCAACATTGAGCCGTCAACATTAAATCGTCAACATTAAGCTGTCAACATTAAGCTGTCAACATTAAGCTGACAACATTAAGTTATCAACATTAAGCTATCAACAACATTAAGCTGTCAACATTAAGCTGTCAACATTAAGCTGTCAACATTAAGCTGGCAACAACATTAAGCTATCAACATTAAGCTGTCCACATTAAGCTGTCAACATTAGGCTGTCAACATTAAGCCGTCAACATTAAGCTATCAACATTAAGCTGTCAACATTAAGCTGGCAACATTAAGCTGCCGACATTAAGCTGTCAACATTAAGCTGTCAACATTAAACTGTCAACATTAAGCTGTCAACATTAAGCTGTCAACATTAAGCTATCAACATTAAGCTATCAACATTAAGCTGTCAACAACATAAAGCTGTCAACATTAAGCTGTCAACAACATTAAGCTGTCAACAACATTAAGCTGTCAACATTAAGCCGTCAACATTAAGCCGTCAACATTAAGCCGTCAACATTAAGCTGTCAACATTAAGCTGTCAACATTAAGCTGTCAAC
This sequence comes from Alitta virens, assembly GCA_932294295.1. Lineage (NCBI taxonomy): Eukaryota > Metazoa > Annelida > Polychaeta > Phyllodocida > Nereididae > Alitta > Alitta virens. The sequence goes on along the minus strand of OW028579.1, from coordinate 9,157,069 downwards.
ATTAAGCTGTCAACAACATTAAGCTGTCAACAACATTAAGCTGTCAATAACATTAAGCTGTCAACATTAAGCTGTCAACATTAAGCCAACAACATTAAGCCAACAACATTAAGCTGTCAACAACATTAAGCTGTCAACAACATTAAGCTGTCAACATTAAGCCGTCAACATTAAATCGTCAACATTAAGCTGTCAACATTAAGCTGTCAACATTAAGCTGTCAACAACATTAAACTGTCAACAACATTAAGCTGTCAACATTGAGCCATCAACATTAAATCGTCAACATTAAGCTGTCAACATTAAGCTGTCAACATTAAGCTGTCAACATTAAGCCAACAACATTAAGCCAACAACATTAAGCTGTCAACAACATTAAGCTGTCAACAACATTAAGTTGTCAACATTAAGCCGTCAACATTAAATCGTCAACATTAAGCTGTCAACATTAAGCTGTCAACATTAAGCCGTCAACATTAAGCTATCAACATTAAGCTGTCAACAACATTAAGCTGTCACCATTAAGCTGTCAACAACATTAAACTGTCAACAACATTAAGCTGTCAACATTGAGCCATCAACATTAAATCGTCAACATTAAGCTGTCAACATTAAGCTGTCAACATTAAGCTGTCAACATTAAGCTGGCAACAACATTAAGTAGTCAACATTAAGCTGTCAACATTAAGCTGTCAACATTAGGCTGTCAACATTAAGCTGTCAACATTAAGCTATCAACATTAAGCTGTCAACATTAAGCTGTCAACATTAAGCTGTCAACATTAAACTGTCAACATTAAACTGTTGACATTAAGCTATCAACATTAAGCTGTCAACATCAAGCTGTCATCATCAAGCTGTCAACATTAAGCAGTCAACATTAAGCTGTCAACATTAAACTGTCAACATTAAACTGTCAACATTAAGCTGTCGACATTTAGCTATCAACATTAAGCTGTCAACAACATTAAGCTGTCAACATTAAGCTGTCAACAACATTAAGCTGTCAACATTGAGCCGTCAACATTAAATCGTCAACATTAAGCTGTCAACATTAAGCTGTCAACATTAAACTGTCAACATTAAGTTGTCAACATTAAGCTGTCAACAACATTAAGCTGTCAACAACATTAATCTATCAACATTGAGCCGTCAACATTAAATCGTCAACATTAAGCTGTCAACATTAAGCTGTCAACATTAAGCTGTCAACAACATTAAACTGTCAACAACATTAAGCTGTCAACATTGAGCCATCAACATTAAATCGTCAACATTAAGCTGTCAACATTAAGCTGTCAACATTAAGCTGTCAACATTAAGCCAACAACATTAAGCCAACAACATTAAGCTGTCAACAACATTAAGCTGTCAACAACATTAAGTTGTCAACATTAAGCCGTCAACATTAAATCGTCAACATTAAGCTGTCAACATTAAGCTGTCAACATTAAGCCGTCAACATTAAGCTATCAACATTAAGCTGTCAACAACATTAAGCTGTCACCATTAAGCTGTCAACAACATTAAACTGTCAACAACATTAAGCTGTCAACATTGAGCCATCAACATTAAATCGTCAACATTAAGCTGTCAACATTAAGCTGTCAACATTAAGCTGTCAACATTAAGCTGGCAACAACATTAAGTAGTCAACATTAAGCTGTCAACATTAAGCTGTCAACATTAGGCTGTCAACATTAAGCTGTCAACATTAAGCTATCAACATTAAGCTGTCAACATTAAGCTGTCAACATTAAGCTGTCAACATTAAACTGTCAACATTAAACTGTTGACATTAAGCTATCAACATTAAGCTGTCAACATCAAGCTGTCATCATCAAGCTGTCAACATTAAGCAGTCAACATTAAGCTGTCAACATTAAACTGTCAACATTAAACTGTCAACATTAAGCTGTCGACATTTAGCTATCAACATTAAGCTGTCAACAACATTAAGCTGTCAACATTAAGCTGTCAACAACATTAAGCTGTCAACATTGAGCCGTCAACATTAAATCGTCAACATTAAGCTGTCAACATTAAGCTGTCAACATTAAACTGTCAACATTAAGTTGTCAACATTAAGCTGTCAACATTAAGCTATCAACATTAAGCTATCAACATTAAGCTGTCAACAACATTAAGCTGTCAACATTAAGCTGTCAACAACATTAAGCTGTCAACAACATTAAGCTGTCAACAACATTAATCTATCAACATTGAGCCGTCAACATTAAATCGTCAACATTAAGCTGTCAACATTAAGCTGTCAACATTAAGCTGTCAACAACATTAAACTGTCAACAACATTAAGCTGTCAACATTGAGCCATCAACATTAAATCGTCAACATTAAGCTGTCAACATTAAGCTGTCAACATTAAGCTGTCAACATTAAGCTGTCAACATTAAGCCAACAACATCAAGCCAACAACATTAAGCTGTCAACAACATTAAGCTGTCAACAACATTAAGTTGTCAACATTAAGCCGTCAACATTAAATCGTCAACATTAAGCTGTCAACATTAAGCTGTCAACATTAAGCCGTCAACATTAAGCTATCAACATTAAGCTGTCAACAACATTAAGCTGTCAACATTAAGCTGTCAACAACATTAAACTGTCAACAACATTAAGCTGTCAACATTGAGCCATCAACATTAAATCGTCAACATTAAGCTGTCAACATTAAGCTGTCAACATTAAGCTGTCAACATTAAGCTGGCAACAACATTAAGCAGTCAACATTAAGCTGTCAACATTAAGCTGTCAACATTAGGCTGTCAACATTAAGCTGTCAACATTAAGCTATCAACATTAAGCTGTCAACATTAAGCTGGCAACATTAAGCTGGCGACATTAAGCTGTCAACATTAAGCTGTCAACATTAAACTGTCAACATTAAGCTGTCAACATTAAGCTGTCAACATTAAGCTATCAACATTAAGCGATCAACATTAAGCTGTCAACAACATTAAGCTGTCAACATTAAGCTGTCAACATTAAGCTGTCAACATTAAGCTGTCAACATTAAGCTGTCAACATTAAGCTGTCAACAACATTAAGCTGTCAACAACATTAAGCTGTCAACAATATTAAGCTGTCAACATTAAGCTGTCAACAACATTAAGCTGTCAACAATATTCAGCTGTCAAAATTGAGCCGTCAACATTAAATCGTCAACATTAAATCGTCAACATTAAGCTGTCAACATTAAGCTGTCAACATTAAGCTGTCAACATTAAGCTGTCAACATTAAGCTGTCAACATTAAGCCATCAACATTAAGCTGTCAACATTAAGCTTGCAACATTAAGCTGGCGACATTAAGCTGTCGACATTAAGCTGTCGACATTAAGCTATCAACATTAAGCTGTCAACATTAAGCTGTCAACAACATTAAGCTGTCAACAACATTAAGCTGTCAATAACATTAAGCTGTCAACATTAAGCTGTCAACATTAAGCTGTCAACATTAAGCTGTCAACATTGAGCCGTCAACATTAAATCGTCAACATTAAGCTGTCAACATTAAGCTGTCAACATTAAACTGTCAACATTAAGTTGTCAACATTAAGCTGTCAACATTAAGCTATCAACATTAAGCTATCAACATTAAGCTGTCAACAACATTAAGCTGTCAACATTAAGCTGTCAACAACATTAAGCTGTCAACAACATTAAGCTATCAACATTGAGCCGTCAACATAAAATCGTCAACATTAAGCTGTCAACATTTAGCTGTCAACATTAAGCTGTCAACATTAAGCTGTCAACAACATTAAGCTGTCAACAACATTAAGCTGTCAATAACATTAAGCTGTCAACATTAAGCTGTCAACATTAAGCTGTCAACATTAAGCTGTCAACATTAAGCTGTCAACATTAAGCTGTCAACATTAAGCCAACAACATTAAGCCAACAACATTAAGCTGTCAACAACATTAAGCTGTCAACAACATTAAGCTGTCAACATTAAGCCGTCAACATTAAGCTATCAACATTAAGCTGTCAACAACATTAAGCTGTCAACATTAAACTGTCAACAACATTAAACTGTCAACAACATTAAGCTGTCAACATTGAGCCATCAACATTAAATCGTCAACATTAAGCTGTCAACATTAAGCTGTCAACATTAAGCTGTCAACATTAAGCTGGCAACAACATTAAGCAGTCAACATTAAGCTGTCAACATTAAGCTGTCAACATTAGGCTGTCAACATTAAGCTGTCAACATTAAGCTATCAACATTAAGCTGTCAACATTAAGCTGGCAACATTAAGCTGGCGACATTAAGCTGTCAACATTAAGCTGTCAACATTAAACTGTCAACATTAAGCTGTCAACATTAAGCTGTCAACATTAAGCTGTCAACATAAAGCTGTCAACAACATTAAGCTGTCAACAACATTAAGCTGTCAACAACATTAAGCGGTCAACATTAAGCTGTCGACAACATTAAGCTGTCAACATTGAGCCGTCAACATTAAATCGTCAACATTAAGCTGTCAACATTAAGCTGTCAACATAAAGCTGTCAACAACATTAAGCTGTCAACAACATTAAGCTGTCAACATTGAGCCGTCAACATTAAATCGTCAACATTAAGCTGTCAACATTAAGCTGTCAACATTAAACTGTCAACATTAAGTTGTCAACATTAAGCTGTCAACATTAAGCTATCAACATTAAGCTATCAACATTAAGCTGTCAACAACATTAAGCTGTCAACATTAAGCTGTCAACAACATTAAGCTGTCAACAACATTAAGCTATCAACATTGAGCCGTCAACATTAAATCGTCAACATTAAGCTGTCAACATTAAGCTGTCAACATTAAGCTGTCAACATTAAGCTGTCAACAACATTAAGCTGTCAACAACATTAAGCTGTCAATAACATTAAGCTGTCAACATTAAGCTGTCAACATTAAGCTGTCAACATTAAGCTGTCAACATTAAGCTGTCAACATTAAGCTGTCAACATTAAGCCAACAACATTAAGCTGTCAACAACATTAAGCTGTCAACAACATTAAGCTGTCAACATTAAGCCGTCAACATTAAGCTATCAACATTAAGCTGTCAACATTAAGCTGTCAACAACATTAAACTGTCAACAACATTAAGCTGTCAACATTGAGCCGTCAACATTAAATCTTCAACATTAAGCTGTCAACATTAAGCTGTCAACATAAAGCTGTCAACAACATTAAGCTGTCAACAACATTAAGCTGTCAACAACATTAAGCTGTCAACATTAAGCTGTCAACAACATTAAGCTGTCAACATTGAGCCGTCAACATTAAATCGTCAACATTAAGCTGTCAACATTAAGCTGTCAACATTAAACTGTCAACATTAAGTTGTCAACATTAAGCTGTCAACATTAAGCTATCAACATTAAGCTATCAACATTAAGCTGTCAACAACATTAAGCTGTCAACATTAAGCTGTCAACAACATTAAGCTGTCAACAACATTAAGCTATCAACATTGAGCCGTCAACATTAAATCGTCAACATTAAGCTGTCAACATTAAGCTGTCAACATTAAGCTGTCAACATTAAGCTGTCAACAACATTAAGCTGTCAACAACATTAAGCTGTCAATAACATTAAGCTGTCAACATTAAGCTGTCAACATTAAGCTGTCAACATTAAGCTGTCAACATTAAGCTGTCAACATTAAGCTGTCAACATTAAGCTGTCAACATTAAGCTGTCAACATTAAGCCAACAACATTAAGCCAACAACATTAAGCTGTCAACAACATTAAGCTGTCAACAACATTAAGCTGTCAACATTAAGCCGTCAACATTAAGCTATCAACATTAAGCTGTCAACAACATTAAGCTGTCAACATTAAACTGTCAACAACATTAAACTGTCAACAACATTAATCTATCAACATTGAGCCGTCAACATTAAATCGTCAACATTAAGCTGTCAACATTAAGCTGTCAACATTAAGCTGTCAACAACATTAAACTGTCAACAACATTAAGCTGTCAACATTGAGCCATCAACATTAAATCGTCAACATTAAGCTGTCAACATTAAGCTGTCAACATTAAGCTGTCAACATTAAGCTGTCAACATTAAGCCAACAACATTAAGCCAACAACATTAAGCTGTCAACAACATTAAGCTGTCAACAACATTAAGTTGTCAACATTAAGCCGTCAACATTAAATCGTCAACATTAAGCTGTCAACATTAAGCTGTCAACATTAAGCCGTCAACATTAAGCTATCAACATTAAGCTGTCAACAACATTAAGCTGTCAACATTAAGCTGTCAACAACATTAAACTGTCAACAACATTAAGCTGTCAACATTGAGCCATCAACATTAAATCGTCAACATTAAGCTTTCAACATTAAGCTGTCAACATTAAGCTGTCAACATTAAGCTGGCAACAACATTAAGCAGTCAACATTAAGCTGTCAACATTAAGCTGTCAACATTAGGCTGTCAACATTAAGCTGTCAACATTAAGCTATCAACATTAAGCTGTCAACATTAAGCTGGCAACATTAAGCTGGCGACATTAAGCTGTCAACATTAAGCTGTCAACATTAAACTGTCAACATTAAGCTGTCAACATTAAGCTGTCAACATTAAGCTATCAACATTAAGCGATCAACATTAAGCTGTCAACAACATTAAGCTGTCAACATTAAGCTGTCAACATTAAGCTGTCAACATTAAGCTGTCAACATTAAGCTGTCAACATTAAGCTGTCAACAACATTAAGCTGTCAACAACATTAAGCTGTCAACAATATTAAGCTGTCAACATTAAGCTGTCAACAACATTAAGCTGTCAACAATATTCAGCTGTCAAAATTGAGCCGTCAACATTAAATCGTCAACATTAAATCGTCAACATTAAGCTGTCAACATTAAGCTGTCAACATTAAGCTGTCAACATTAAGCTGTCAACATTAAGCTGTCAACATTAAGCCATCAACATTAAGCTGTCAACATTAAGCTTGCAACATTAAGCTGGCGACATTAAGCTGTCGACATTAAGCTGTCGACATTAAGCTATCAACATTAAGCTGTCAACATTAAGCTGTCATCATCAAGCTGTCAACATTAAGCTGTCAACATTAAGCTGTCAACATTAAACTGTCAACATTAAACTGTCAACATTAAGCTGTCGACATTAAGCTATCAACATTAAGCTGTCAACAACATTAAGCTGTCAACATTAAGCTGTCAACAACATTAAGCTGTCAACATTGAGCCGTCAACATTAAATCGTCAACATTAAGCTGTCAACATTAAGCTGTCAACATTAAACTGTCAACATTAAGTTGTCAACATTAAGCTGTCAACATTAAGCTATCAACATTAAGCTATCAACATTAAGCTGTCAACAACATTAAGCTGTCAACATTAAGCTGTCAACAACATTAAGCTGTCAACAACATTAAGCTATCAACATTGAGCCGTCAACATAAAATCGTCAACATTAAGCTGTCAACATTTAGCTGTCAACATTAAGCTGTCAACATTAAGCTGTCAACAACATTAAGCTGTCAACAACATTAAGCTGTCAATAACATTAAGCTGTCAACATTAAGCTGTCAACATTAAGCTGTCAACATTAAGCTGTCAACATTAAGCTGTCAACATTAAGCTGTCAACATTAAGCTGTCAACATTAAGCCAACAACATTAAGCTGTCAACAACATTAAGCTGTCAACAACATTAAGCTGTCAACATTAAGCCGTCAACATTAAGCTATCAACATTAAGCTGTCAACAACATTAAGCTGTCAACATTAAACTGTCAACAACATTAAACTGTCAACAACATTAAGCTGTCAACATTGAGCCATCAACATTAAATCGTCAACATTAAGCTGTCAACATTAAGCTGTCAACATTAAGCTGTCAACATTAAGCTGGCAACAACATTAAGCAGTCAACATTAAGCTGTCAACATTAAGCTGTCAACATTAGGCTGTCAACATTAAGCTGTCAACATTAAGCTATCAACATTAAGCTGTCAACATTAAGCTGGCAACATTAAGCTGGCGACATTAAGCTGTCAACATTAAGCTGTCAACATTAAACTGTCAACATTAAGCTGTCAACATTAAGCTGTCAACATTAAGCTGTCAACATAAAGCTGTCAACAACATTAAGCTGTCAACAACATTAAGCTGTCAACAACATTAAGCGGTCAACATTAAGCTGTCAACAACATTAAGCTGTCAACATTGAGCCGTCAACATTAAATCGTCAACATTAAGCTGTCAACATTAAGCTGTCAACATAAAGCTGTCAACAACATTAAGCTGTCAACAACATTAAGCTGTCAACAACATTAAGCTGTCAACATTAAGCTGTCAACAACATTAAGCTGTCAACATTGAGCCGTCAACATTAAATCGTCAACATTAAGCTGTCAACATTAAGCTGTCAACATTAAACTGTCAACATTAAGTTGTCAACATTAAGCTGTCAACATTAAGCTATCAACATTAAGCTATCAACATTAAGCTGTCAACAACATTAAGCTGTCAACATTAAGCTGTCAACAACATTAAGCTGTCAACAACATTAAGCTATCAACATTGAGCCGTCAACATTAAATCGTCAACATTAAGCTGTCAACATTAAGCTGTCAACATTAAGCTGTCAACATTAAGCTGTCAACAACATTAAGCTGTCAACAACATTAAGCTGTCAATAACATTAAGCTGTCAACATTAAGCTGTCAACATTAAGCTGTCAACATTAAGCTGTCAACATTAAGCTGTCAACATTAAGCTGTCAACATTAAGCTGTCAACATTAAGCCAACAACATTAAGCTGTCAACAACATTAAGCTGTCAACAACATTAAGCTGTCAACATTAAGCCGTCAACATTAAGCTATCAACATTAAGCTGTCAACAACATTAAGCTGTCAACATTAAGCTGTCAACAACATTAAACTGTCAACAACATTAAGCTGTCAACATTGAGCCGTCAACATTAAATCGTCAACATTAAGCTGTCAACATTAAGCTGTCAACATAAAGCTGTCAACAACATTAAGCTGTCAACAACATTAAGCTGTCAACAGCATTAAGCTGTCAACATTAAGCTGTCAACAACATTAAGCTGTCAACATTGAGCCGTCAACATTAAATCGTCAACATTAAGCTGTCAACATTAAGCTGTCAACATTAAACTGTCAACATTAAGTTGTCAACATTAAGCTGTCAACATTAAGCTATCAACATTAAGCTATCAACATTAAGCTGTCAACAACATTAAGCTGTCAACATTAAGCTGTCAACAACATTAAGCTGTCAACAACATTAAGCTATCAACATTGAGCCGTCAACATTAAATCGTCAACATTAAGCTGTCAACATTAAGCTGTCAACATTAAGCTGTCAACATTAAGCTGTCAACAACATTAAGCTGTCAACAACATTAAGCTGTCAATAACATTAAGCTGTCAACATTAAGCTGTCAACATTAAGCTGTCAACATTAAGCTGTCAACATTAAGCTGTCAACATTAAGCTGTCAACATTAAGCTGTCAACATTAAGCCAACAACATTAAGCTGTCAACAACATTAAGCTGTCAACAACATTAAGCTATCAACATTGAGCCGTCAACATTAAATCGTCAACATTAAGCTGTCAACATTAAGCTGTCAACATTAAGCTGTCAACATTAAGCCAACAACATTAAGCTGTCAACAACATTAAGCTGTCAACAACATTAAGCTATCAACATTGAGCCGTCAACATTAAATCGTCAACATTAAGCTGTCAACATTAAGCTGTCAACATTAAGCCGTCAACATTAAGCTATCAACATTAAGCTGTCAACAACATTAAGCTGTCAACATTAAGCTGTCAACAACATTAAACTGTCAACAACATTAAGCTGTCAACATTGAGCCATCAACATTAAATCGTCAACATTAAGCTGTCAACATTAAGCTGTCAACATTAAGCTGTCAACATTAAGCTGGCAACAACATTAAGCAGTCAACATTAAGCTGTCAACATTAAGCTGTCAACATTAGGCTGTCAACATTAAGCTGTCAACATTAAGCTATCAACATTAAGCTGTCAACATTAAGCTGGCAACATTAAGCTGGCGACATTAAGCTGTCAACATTAAGCTGTCAACATTAAACTGTCAACATTAAGCTGTCAACATTAAGCTGTCAACATTAAGCTATCAACATTAAGCGATCAACATTAAGCTGTCAACAACATTAAGCTGTCAACATTAAGCTGTCAACATTAAGCTGTCAACATTAAGCTGTCAACATTAAGCTGTCAACATTAAGCTGTCAACAACATTAAGCTGTCAACAACATTAAGCTGTCAACAATATTAAGCTGTCAACATTAAGCTGTCAACAACATTAAGCTGTCAACAATATTCAGCTGTCAAAATTGAGCCGTCAACATTAAATCGTCAACATTAAATCGTCAACATTAAGCTGTCAACATTAAGCTGTCAACATTAAGCTGTCAACATTAAGCTGTCAACATTAAGCTGTCAACATTAAGCCATCAACATTAAGCTGTCAACATTAAGCTTGCAACATTAAGCTGGCGACATTAAGCTGTCGACATTAAGCTGTCGACATTAAGCTATCAACATTAAGCTGTCAACATTAAGCTGTCATCATCAAGCTGTCAACATTAAGCTGTCAACATTAAGCTGTCAACATTAAACTGTCAACATTAAACTGTCAACATTAAGCTGTCGACATTAAGCTATCAACATTAAGCTGTCAACAACATTAAGCTGTCAACATTAAGCTGTCAACAACATTAAGCTGTCAACATTGAGCCGTCAACATTAAATCGTCAACATTAAGTTGTCAACATTAAGCTGTCAACATTAAGCTATCAACATTAAGCTATCAACATTAAGCTGTCAACAACATTAAGCTGTCAACATTAAGCTGTCAACAACATTAAGCTGTCAACAACATTAAGCTATCAACATTGAGCCGTCAACATAAAATCGTCAACATTAAGCTGTCAACATTTAGCTGTCAACATTAAGCTGTCAACATTAAGCTGTCAACAACATTAAGCTGTCAACAACATTAAGCTGTCAATAACATTAAGCTGTCAACATTAAGCTGTCAACATTAAGCTGTCAACATTAAGCTGTCAACATTAAGCTGTCAACATTAAGCCAACAACATTAAGCCAACAACATTAAGCTGTCAACAACATTAAGCTGTCAACAACATTAAGCTGTCAACATTAAGCCGTCAACATTAAGCTATCAACATTAAGCTGTCAACAACATTAAGCTGTCAACATTAAACTGTCAACAACATTAAACTGTCAACAACATTAAGCTGTCAACATTGAGCCATCAACATTAAATCGTCAACATTAAGCTGTCAACATTAAGCTGTCAACATTAAGCTGTCAACATTAAGCTGGCAACAACATTAAGCAGTCAACATTAAGCTGTCAACATTAAGCTGTCAACATTAGGCTGTCAACATTAAGCTGTCAACATTAAGCTATCAACATTAAGCTGTCAACATTAAGCTGGCAACATTAAGCTGGCGACATTAAGCTGTCAACATTAAGCTGTCAACATTAAACTGTCAACATTAAGCTGTCAACATTAAGCTGTCAACATTAAGCTGTCAACATAAAGCTGTCAACAACATTAAGCTGTCAACAACATTAAGCTGTCAACAACATTAAGCGGTCAACATTAAGCTGTCAACAACATTAAGCTGTCAACATTGAGCCGTCAACATTAAATCGTCAACATTAAGCTGTCAACATTAAGCTGTCAACATAAAGCTGTCAACAACATTAAGCTGTCAACAACATTAAGCTGTCAACAACATTAAGCTGTCAACATTAAGCTGTCAACAACATTAAGCTGTCAACATTGAGCCGTCAACATTAAATCGTCAACATTAAGCTGTCAACATTAAGCTGTCAACATTAAACTGTCAACATTAAGTTGTCAACATTAAGCTGTCAACATTAAGCTATCAACATTAAGCTATCAACATTAAGCTGTCAACAACATTAAGCTGTCAACATTAAGCTGTCAACAACATTAAGCTGTCAACAACATTAAGCTATCAACATTGAGCCGTCAACATTAAATCGTCAACATTAAGCTGTCAACATTAAGCTGTCAACATTAAGCTGTCAACATTAAGCTGTCAACAACATTAAGCTGTCAACAACATTAAGCTGTCAATAACATTAAGCTGTCAACATTAAGCTGTCAACATTAAGCTGTCAACATTAAGCTGTCAACATTAAGCTGTCAACATTAAGCTGTCAACATTAAGCTGTCAACATTAAGCCAACAACATTAAGCTGTCAACAACATTAAGCTGTCAACAACATTAAGCTGTCAACATTAAGCCGTCAACATTAAGCTATCAACATTAAGCTGTCAACAACATTAAGCTGTCAACATTAAGCTGTCAACAACATTAAACTGTCAACAACATTAAGCTGTCAACATTGAGCCGTCAACATTAAATCGTCAACATTAAGCTGTCAACATTAAGCTGTCAACATAAAGCTGTCAACAACATTAAGCTGTCAACAACATTAAGCTGTCAACAACATTAAGCTGTCAACATTAAGCTGTCAACAACATTAAGCTGTCAACATTGAGCCGTCAACATTAAATCGTCAACATTAAGCTGTCAACATTAAGCTGTCAACATTAAACTGTCAACATTAAGTTGTCAACATTAAGCTGTCAACATTAAGCTATCAACATTAAGCTATCAACATTAAGCTGTCAACAACATTAAGCTGTCAACATTAAGCTGTCAACAACATTAAGCTGTCAACAACATTAAGCTATCAACATTGAGCCGTCAACATTAAATCGTCAACATTAAGCTGTCAACATTAAGCTGTCAACATTAAGCTGTCAACATTAAGCTGTCAACAACATTAAGCTGTCAACAACATTAAGCTGTCAATAACATTAAGCTGTCAACATTAAGCTGTCAACATTAAGCTGTCAACATTAAGCTGTCAACATTAAGCTGTCAACATTAAGCTGTCAACATTAAGCTGTCAACATTAAGCCAACAACATTAAGCTGTCAACAACATTAAGCTGTCAACAACATTAAGCTGTCAACATTAAGCCATCAACATTAAGCTATCAACATTAAGCTGTCAACAACATTAAGCTGTCAACATTAAGCTGTCAACAACATTAAACTGTCAACAACATTAAGCTGTCAACATTGAGCCATCAACATTAAATCGTCAACATTAAGCTGTCAACATTAAGCTGTCAACATTAAGCTGTCAACATTAAGCTGGCAACAACATTAAGCAGTCAACATTAAGCTGTCAACATTAAGCTGTCAACATTAGGCTGTCAACATTAAGCTGTCGACATTAAGCTATCAACATTAAGCTGTCAACATTAAGCTGGCAACATTAAGCTGGCGACATTAAGCTGTCAACATTAAGCTGTCAACATTAAACTGTCAACATTAAGCTGTCAACATTAAGCTGTCAACATTAAGCTGTCAACATTAAGCTGTCAACATTAAGCTGTCAACATTAAGCTGTCAACATAAAGCTGTCAACAACATTAAGCTGTCAACAACATTAAGCTGTCAACATTAAGCGGTCAACATTAAATTGTCAACAATATTCAGATGTCAACATTGAGCCGTCAACATTAAATCGTCAACATTAAGCTGTCAACATTAAGCTGTCAACATTAAGCTGACAACATTAAGTTATCAACATTAAGCTATCAACAACATTAAGCTGTCAACATTAAGCTGTCAACATTAAGCTGGCAACAACATTAACCTATCAACATTAAGCTGTCCACATTAAGCTGTCAACATTAGGCTGTCAACATTAAGCTGTCAACATTAAGCTATCAACATTAAGCTGTCAACATTAAGCTGGCAACATTAAGCTGCCAACATTAAGCTGTCAACATTAAGCTGTCAACATTAAACTGTCAACATTAAGCTGTCAACATTAAGCTGTCAACATTAAGCTATCAACATTAAGCTATCAACATTAAGCTGTCAACAACATTAAGCTGTCAACATTAAGCTGTCAACAACATTAAGCTGTCAACAACATTAAGCTGTCAACATTAAGCCGTCAACATTAAGCCGTCAACATTAAGCCGTCAACATTAAGCCGTCAACATTAAGCCGTCAACATTAAGCTGTCAACATTAAGCTGTCAACATTAAGCTGTCAACAACATTAAGCTGTCAACAACATTAAGCTGTCAACAATATTAAGCTGTCAACATTAAGCTGTCAACAACATTAAGCTGTCAACAATATTCAGCTGTCAAAATTGAGCCGTCAACATTAAATCGTCAACATTAAGCTGTCAACATTAAGCTGTCAACATTAAGCTGTCAACATTAAGCTGTCAACATTAAGCTGTCAACATTAAGCCATCAACATTAAGATGTCAACATTAAGCTGGCAACATTAAGCTGGCGACATTAAGCTGTCGACATTAAGCTGTCGACATTAAGCTATCAACATTAAGCTGTCAACATCAAGCTGTCAACATCAAGCTGTCAACATTAAGCTGTCCACATTAAGCTGTCAACATTAAACTGTCAACATTAAACTGTCAACATTAAGCTGTCGACATTAAGCTATCAACATTAAGCTGTCAACAACATTAAGCTGTCAACATTAAGCTGTCAACAACATTAAGCTGTCAACATTGAGCCGTCAACATTAAATCGTCAACATTAAGCTGTCAACATTAAGCTGTCAACATTAAACTGTCAACATTAAGTTGTCAACATTAAGCTGTCAACATTAAGCTATCAACATTAAGCTATCAACATTAAGCTGTCAACAACATTAAGCTGTCAACATTAAGCTGTCAACAACATTAAGCTGTCAACAACATTAAGCTGTCAACATTATGCTGTCAACATTAAGCTGTCAACATTAAGCTGTCAACATTAAGCTGTCAGCATTAAGCTGTCAACAACATTAAGCTGTCAACAACATTAAGCTGTCAACAATATTAAGCTGTCAACGTTAAGCTGTGAACAACATTAAGCTGTCAACAATATTCAGCTGTCAAAATTGAGCCGTCAACATTAAATCGTCAACAGTAAGCTGTCAACATTAAGCTGTCAACATTAAGCTGTCAACATTGAGCTGTCAACATTAAGCTGTCAACATTAAGCTGTCAACATTAAGCCATCAACATTAAGCTGTCAACATTAAGCTTGCAACATTAAGCTGGCGACATTAAGCTGTCGACATTAAGCTGTCGACATTAAGCTATCAACATTAAGCTGTCAACATCAAGCTGTCATCATCAAGCTGTCAACATTAAGCTGTCAACATTAAGCTGTCAACATTAAACTGTCAACATTAAACTGTCAACATTAAGCTGTCGACATTAAGCTATCAACATTAAGCTGTCAACAACATTAAGCTGTCAACATTAAGCTGTCAACAACATTAAGCTGTCAACATTGAGCCGTCAACATTATATCGTCAACATTAAGCTGTCAACATTAAGCTGTCAACATTAAACTGTCAACATTAAGTTGTCAACATTAAGCTGTCAACATTAAGCTATCAACATTAAGCTATCAACATTAAGCTGTCAACAACATTAAGCTGTCAACATTAAGCTGTCAACAACATTAAGCTGTCAACAACATTAAGCTATCAACATTGAGCCGTCAACATTAAATCGTCAACATTAAGCTGTCAACATTAAGCTGTCAACATTAAGCTGTCAACTTTAAGCTGTCAACAACATTAAGCTGTCAACAACATTAAGCTGTCGACAACATTAAGCTGTCAACATTAAGCTGTCAACATTAAGCTGGCAACATTAAGCTGTCAACATTAAGCTGTCAACATTAAGCTGTCAACAACATTAAGCTGTCAACAACATTAAGCTGTCAATAACATTAAGCTGTCAACATTAAGCTGTCAACATTAAGCTGTCAACATTAAGCCGTCAACATTAAGCTATCAACATTAAGCTGTCAACAACATTAAGCTGTCAACATTAAGCTCTCAACAACATTACACTGTCAACAACATTAAGCTGTCAACATTGAGCCATCAACATTAAATCGTCAACATTAAGCTGTCAACATTAAGCTGTCAACATTAAGCTGTCAACATTAAGCTGGCAACAACATTAAGCAGTCAACATTAAGCTGTCAACATTAAGCTGTCAACATTAAGCTATCAACATTAAGCTGTCAACATTAAGCTGGCAACATTAAGCTGGCGACATTAAGCTGTCAACATTAAGCTGTCAACATTAAACTGTCAACATTAAGCTGTCAACATTAAGCTGTCAACATTAAGCTGTCAACATTAAGCTGTCAACATTAAGCTGTCAACATAAAGCTGTCAACAACATTAAGCTGTCAACAACATTAAGCTGTCAACATTAAGCGGTCAACATTAAATTTTCAACAATATTCAGATGTCAACATTGAGCCGTCAACATTAAATCGTCAACATTAAGCTGTCAACAATAAGCTGTCAACATTAAGCTGACAACATTAAGTTATCAACATTAAGCTATCAACAACATTAAGCTGTCAACATTAAGCTGTCAACATTAAGCTGTCAACATTAAGCTGGCAACAACATTAAGCTATCAACATTAAGCTGTCCACATTAAGCTGTCAACATTAGGCTGTCAACATTAAGCTGTCAACATTAAGCTATCAACATTAAGCTGTCAACATTAAGCTGGCAACATTAAGCTGCCGACATTAAGCTGTCAACATTAAGCTATCAACATTAAGCTATCAACATTAAGCTGTCAACAACATTAAGCTGTCAACATTAAGCTGTCAACAACATTAAGCTGTCAACAACATTAAGCTATCAACATTGAGCCGTCAACATTAAATCGTCAACATTAAGCTGTCAACATTAAGCTGTCAACATTAAGCTGTCAACTTTAAGCTGTCAACAACATTAAGCTGTCAACAACATTAAGCTGTCGACAACATTAAGCTGTCAACATTAAGCTGTCAACATTAAGCTGGCAACATTAAGCTGTCAACATTAAGCTGTCAACATTAAGCTGTCAACAACATTAAGCTGTCAACAACATTAAGCTGTCAATAACATTAAGCTGTCAACATTAAGCTGTCAACATTAAGCCGTCAACATTAAGCTATCAACATTAAGCTGTCAACAACATTAAGCTGTCAACATTAAGCTCTCAACAACATTAAACTGTCAACAACATTAAGCTGTCAACATTGAGCCATCAACATTAAATCGTCAACATTAAGCTGTCAACATTAAGCTGTCAACATTAAGCTGGCAACAACATTAAGCAGTCAACATTAAGCTGTCAACATTAAGCTGTCAACATTAGGCTGTCAACATTAAGCTGTCAACATTAAGCTATCAACATTAAGCTGTCAACATTAAGCTGGCAACATTAAGCTGGCGACATTAAGCTGTCAACATTAAGCTGTCAACATTAAACTGTCAACATTAAGCTGTCAACATTAAGCTGTCAACATTAAGCTGTCAACATTAAGCTGTCAACATTAAGCTGTCAACATTCAGCTGTCAACATAAAGCTGTCAACAACATTAAGCTGTCAACAACATTAAGCTGTCAACATTTAGCGGTCAACATTAAATTGTCAACAATATTCAGATGTCAACATTGAGCCGTCAACATTAAATCGTCAACATTAAGCTGTCAACATTAAGCTGTCAACATTAAGCTGACAACATTAAGTTATCAACATTAAGCTATCAACAACATTAAGCTGTCAACATTAAGCTGTCAACATTAAGCTGTCAACATTAAGCTGGCAACAACATTAAGCTATCAACATTAAGCTGACCACATTAAGCTGTCAACATTAGGCTGTCAACATTAAGCTGTCAACATTAAGCTATCAACATTAAGCTGTCAACATTAAGCTGGCAACATTAAGCTGCCGACATTAAGCTGTCAACATTAAGCTGTCAACATTAAACTGTCAACATTAAGCTGTCAACATTAAGCTGTCAACATTAAGCTATCAACATTAAGCTATCAACATTAAGCTGTCAACAACATTAAGCTGTCAACAACATTAAGCTGTCAACAACATTAAGCTGTCAACATTAAGCCGTCAACATTAAGCCGTCAACATTAAGCCGTCAACATTAAGCCGTCAACATTAAGCCGTCAACATTAAGCTGTCAACATTAAGCTGTCAACATTAAACTGTCAACATTAAACTGTCAACATTAAGCTGTCGACATTAAGCTATCAACATTAAGCTGTCAACAACATTAAGCTGTCAACATTAAGCTGTCAACAACATTAAGCTGTCAACATTGAGCCGTCAACATTAAATCGTCAACATTAAGCTGTCAACATTAAGCTGTCAACATTAAACTGTCAACATTAAGTTGTCAACATTAAGCTGTCAACATTAAGCTATCAACATTAAGCTATCAACATTAAGCTGTCAACAACATTAAGCTGTCAACATTAAGCTGTCAACAACATTAAGCTGTCAACAACATTAAGCTATCAACATTGAGCCGTCAACATTAAATCGTCAACATTAAGCTGTCAACATTAAGCTGTCAACATTAAGCTGTCAACTTTAAGCTGTCAACAACATTAAGCTGTCAACAACATTAAGCTGTCGACAACATTAAGCTGTCAACATTAAGCTGTCAACATTAAGCTGGCAACATTAAGCTGTCAACATTAAGCTGTCAACAACATTAAGCTGTCAACAACATTAAGCTGTCAACAATATTAAGCTGTCAACATTAAGCTGTCAATAACATTAAGCTGTCAACATTAAGCTGTCAACATTAAGCTGTCAACATTAAGCTGTCAACATTAAGCTGTCAACATTAAGCTGTCAATATTAAGCTGTCAACATTAAGCCAACAACATTAAGCCAACAACATTAAGCTGTCAACAACATTAAGCTGTCAACAACATTAAGCTGTCAACATTAAGCCGTCAACATTAAGCTATCAACAACATTAAGCTGTCAACAACATTAAGCTGTCAACATTAAGCCGTCAACATTAAGCTATCAACATTAAGCTGTCAACAACATTAAGCTGTCAACATTAAGCTGTCAACAACATTAAGCTGTCAACAACATTAAGCTATCAACATTGAGCCGTCAACATTAAATCGTCAACATTAAGCTGTCAACATTAAGCTGTCAACATTAAGCTGTCAACTTTAAGCTGTCAACAACATTAAGCTGTCAATAACATTAAGCTGTCAACATTAAGCTGTCAACATTAAGCTGTCAACATTAAGCCGTCAACATTAAGCTATCAACATTAAGCTGTCAACAACATTAAGCTGTCAACATTAAGCTCTCAACAACATTAAACTGTCAACAACATTAAGCTGTCAACATTGAGCCATCAACATTAAATCGTCAACATTAAGCTGTCAACATTAAGCTGTCAACATTAAGCTGGCAACAACATTAAGCAGTCAACATTAAGCTGTCAACATTAAGCTGTCAACATTAGGCTGTCAACATTAAGCTGTCAACATTAAGCTATCAACATTAAGCTGTCAACATTAAGCTGGCAACATTAAGCTGGCGACATTAAGCTGTCAACATTAAGCTGTCAACATTAAACTGTCAACATTAAGCTGTCAACATTAAGCTGTCAACATTAAGCTGTCAACATTAAGCTGTCAACATTAAGCTGTCAACATAAAGCTGTCAACAACATTAAGCTGTCAACAACATTAAGCTGTCAACATTAAGCGGTCAACATTAAATTTTCAACAATATTCAGATGTCAACATTGAGCCGTCAACATTAAATCGTCAACATTAAGCTGTCAACAATAAGCTGTCAACATTAAGCTGACAACATTAAGTTATCAACATTAAGCTATCAACAACATTAAGCTGTCAACATTAAGCTGTCAACATTAAGCTGTCAACATTAAGCTGGCAACAACATTAAGCTATCAACATTAAGCTGTCCACATTAAGCTGTCAACATTAGGCTGTCAACATTAAGCTGTCAACATTAAGCTATCAACATTAAGCTGTCAACATTAAGCTGGCAACATTAAGCTGCCGACATTAAGCTGTCAACATTAAGCTATCAACATTAAGCTATCAACATTAAGCTGTCAACAACATTAAGCTGGCAACATTAAGCTGGCGACATTAAGCTGTCAACATTAAGCTGTCAACATTAAGCTGTCAACATTAAGCCATCAACATTAAGCTGTCAACATTAAGCTTGCAACATTAAGCTGGCGACATTAAGCTGTCGACATTAAGCTGTCGACATTAAGCTATCAACATTAAGCTGTCAACATCAAGCTGTCATCATCAAGCTGTCAACATTAAGCTGTCAACATTAAGCTGTCAACATTAAACTGTCAACATTAAACTGTCAACATTAAGCTGTCGACATTAAGCTATCAACATTAAGCTGTCAACAACATTAAGCTGTCAACATTAAGCTGTCAACAACATTAAGCTGTCAACATTGAGCCGTCAACATTAAATCGTCAACATTAAGCTGTCAACATTAAGCTGTCAACATTAAACTGTCAACATTAAGTTGTCAACATTAAGCTGTCAACATTAAGCTATCAACATTAAGCTATCAACATTAAGCTGTCAACAACATTAAGCTGTCAACATTAAGCTGTCAACAACATTAAGCTGTCAACAACATTAAGCTATCAACATTGAGCCGTCAACATTAAATCGTCAACATTAAGCTGTCAACATTAAGCTGTCAACATTAAGCTGTCAACTTTAAGCTGTCAACAACATTAAGCTGTCAACAACATTAAGCTGTCGACAACATTAAGCTGTCAACATTAAGCTGTCAACATTAAGCTGGCAACATTAAGCTGTCAACATTAAGCTGTCAACATTAAGCTGTCAACAACATTAAGCTGTCAACAACATTAAGCTGTCAATAACATTAAGCTGTCAACATTAAGCTGTCAACATTAAGCTGTCAACATTAAGCCGTCAACATTAAGCTATCAACATTAAGCTGTCAACAACATTAAGCTGTCAACATTAAGCTCTCAACAACATTACACTGTCAACAACATTAAGCTGTCAACATTGAGCCATCAACATTAAATCGTCAACATTAAGCTGTCAACATTAAGCTGTCAACATTAAGCTGTCAACATTAAGCTGGCAACAACATTAAGCAGTCAACATTAAGCTGTCAACATTAAGCTGTCAACATTAAGCTATCAACATTAAGCTGTCAACATTAAGCTGGCAACATTAAGCTGGCGACATTAAGCTGTCAACATTAAGCTGTCAACATTAAACTGTCAACATTAAGCTGTCAACATTAAGCTGTCAACATTAAGCTGTCAACATTAAGCTGTCAACATTAAGCTGTCAACATAAAGCTGTCAACAACATTAAGCTGTCAACAACATTAAGCTGTCAACATTAAGCGGTCAACATTAAATTTTCAACAATATTCAGATGTCAACATTGAGCCGTCAACATTAAATCGTCAACATTAAGCTGTCAACAATAAGCTGTCAACATTAAGCTGACAACATTAAGTTATCAACATTAAGCTATCAACAACATTAAGCTGTCAACATTAAGCTGTCAACATTAAGCTGTCAACATTAAGCTGGCAACAACATTAAGCTATCAACATTAAGCTGTCCACATTAAGCTGTCAACATTAGGCTGTCAACATTAAGCTGTCAACATTAAGCTATCAACATTAAGCTGTCAACATTAAGCTGGCAACATTAAGCTGCCGACATTAAGCTGTCAACATTAAGCTATCAACATTAAGCTATCAACATTAAGCTGTCAACAACATTAAGCTGTCAACATTAAGCTGTCAACAACATTAAGCTGTCAACAACATTAAGCTATCAACATTGAGCCGTCAACATTAAATCGTCAACATTAAGCTGTCAACATTAAGCTGTCAACATTAAGCTGTCAACTTTAAGCTGTCAACAACATTAAGCTGTCAATAACATTAAGCTGTCAACATTAAGCTGTCAACATTAAGCTGTCAACATTAAGCCGTCAACATTAAGCTATCAACATTAAGCTGTCAACAACATTAAGCTGTCAACATTAAGCTCTCAACAACATTAAACTGTCAACAACATTAAGCTGTCAACATTGAGCCATCAACATTAAATCGTCAACATTAAGCTGTCAACATTAAGCTGTCAACATTAAGCTGGCAACAACATTAAGCAGTCAACATTAAGCTGTCAACATTAAGCTGTCAACATTAGGCTGTCAACATTAAGCTGTCAACATTAAGCTATCAACATTAAGCTGTCAACATTAAGCTGGCAACATTAAGCTGGCGACATTAAGCTGTCAACATTAAGCTGTCAACATTAAACTGTCAACATTAAGCTGTCAACATTAAGCTGTCAACATTAAGCTGTCAACATTAAGCTGTCAACATTAAGCTGTCAACATAAAGCTGTCAACAACATTAAGCTGTCAACAACATTAAGCTGTCAACATTAAGCGGTCAACATTAAATTTTCAACAATATTCAGATGTCAACATTGAGCCGTCAACATTAAATCGTCAACATTAAGCTGTCAACAATAAGCTGTCAACATTAAGCTGACAACATTAAGTTATCAACATTAAGCTATCAACAACATTAAGCTGTCAACATTAAGCTGTCAACATTAAGCTGTCAACATTAAGCTGGCAACAACATTAAGCTATCAACATTAAGCTGTCCACATTAAGCTGTCAACATTAGGCTGTCAACATTAAGCTGTCAACATTAAGCTATCAACATTAAGCTGTCAACATTAAGCTGGCAACATTAAGCTGCCGACATTAAGCTGTCAACATTAAGCTATCAACATTAAGCTATCAACATTAAGCTGTCAACAACATTAAGCAGTCAACATTAAGCTGTCAACAACATTAAGCTGTCAACAACATTAAGCTATCAACATTGAGCCGTCAACATTAAATCGTCAACATTAAGCTGTCAACATTAAGCTGTCAACATTAAGCTGTCAACAACATTAAGCTGTCAACAACATTAAGCTGTCAATAACATTAAGCTGTCAACATTAAGCTGTCAACATTAAGCTGTCAACATTAAGGCGTCAACATTAAGCTATCAACATTAAGCTGTCAACAACATTAAGCTGTCAACATTAAGCTCTCAACTACATTAAACTGTCAACAACATTAAGCTGTCAACATTGAGCCATCAACATTAAATCGTCAACATTAAGCTGTCAACATTAAGCTGTCAACATTAAGCTGGCAACAACATTAAGCAGTCAACATTAAGCTGTCAACATTAAGCTGTCAACATTAGGCTGTCAACATTAAGCTGTCAACATTAAGCTATCAACATTAAGCTGTCAACATTAAGCTGGCAACATTAAGCTGTCAACATTAAGCTGGCAACATTAAGCTGTCAACATTAAGCTGGCAACATTAAGCTGCCGACATTAAGCTGTCAACATTAAGCTATCAACATTAAGCTATCAACATTAAGCTGTCAACAACATTAAGCTGTCAACATTAAGCTGTCAACAACATTAAGCTGTCAACAACATTAAGCTATCAACATTGAGCCGTCAACATTAAATCGTCAACATTAAGCTGTCAACATTAAGCTGTCAACATTAAGCTGTCAACTTTAAGCTGTCAACAACATTAAGCTGTCAATAACATTAAGCTGTCAACATTAAGCTGTCAACATTAAGCTGTCAACATTAAGCCGTCAACATTAAGCTATCAACATTAAGCTGTCAACAACATTAAGCTGTCAACATTAAGCTCTCAACAACATTAAACTGTCAACAACATTAAGCTGTCAACATTGAGCCATCAACATTAAATCGTCAACATTAAGCTGTCAACATTAAGCTGTCAACATTAAGCTGGCAACAACATTAAGCAGTCAACATTAAGCTGTCAACATTAAGCTGTCAACATTAGGCTGTCAACATTAAGCTGTCAACATTAAGCTATCAACATTAAGCTGTCAACATTAAGCTGGCAACATTAAGCTGGCGACATTAAGCTGTCAACATTAAGCTGTCAACATTAAACTGTCAACATTAAGCTGTCAACATTAAGCTGTCAACATTAAGCTGTCAACATTAAGCTGTCAACATTAAGCTGTCAACATAAAGCTGTCAACAACATTAAGCTGTCAACAACATTAAGCTGTCAACATTAAGCGGTCAACATTAAATTTTCAACAATATTCAGATGTCAACATTGAGCCGTCAACATTAAATCGTCAACATTAAGCTGTCAACAATAAGCTGTCAACATTAAGCTGACAACATTAAGTTATCAACATTAAGCTATCAACAACATTAAGCTGTCAACATTAAGCTGTCAACATTAAGCTGTCAACATTAAGCTGGCAACAACATTAAGCTATCAACATTAAGCTGTCCACATTAAGCTGTCAACATTAGGCTGTCAACATTAAGCTGTCAACATTAAGCTATCAACATTAAGCTGTCAACATTAAGCTGGCAACATTAAGCTGCCGACATTAAGCTGTCAACATTAAGCTATCAACATTAAGCTATCAACATTAAGCTGTCAACAACATTAAGCTGTCAACATTAAGCTGTCAACAACATTAAGCTGTCAACAACATTAAGCTATCAACATTGAGCCGTCAACATTAAATCGTCAACATTAAGCTGTCAACATTAAGCTGTCAACATTAAGCTGTCAACAACATTAAGCTGTCAACAACATTAAGCTGTCAATAACATTAAGCTGTCAACATTAAGCTGTCAACATTAAGCTGTCAACATTAAGCCGTCAACATTAAGCTATCAACATTAAGCTGTCAACAACATTAAGCTGTCAACATTAAGCTCTCAACAACATTAAACTGTCAACAACATTAAGCTGTCAACATTGAGCCATCAACATTAAATCGTCAACATTAAGCTGTCAACATTAAGCTGTCAACATTAAGCTGGCAACAACATTAAGCAGTCAACATTAAGCTGTCAACATTAAGCTGTCAACATTAGGCTGTCAACATTAAGCTGTCAACATTAAGCTATCAACATTAAGCTGTCAACATTAAGCTGGCAACATTAAGCTGGCGACATTAAGCTGTCAACATTAAGCTGTCAACATTAAACTGTCAACATTAAGCTGTCAACATTAAGCTGTCAACATTAAGCTGTCAACATTAAGCTGTCAACATTAAGCTGTCAACATTCAGCTGTCAACATAAAGCTGTCAACAACATTAAGCTGTCAACAACATTAAGCTGTCAACATTTAGCGGTCAACATTAAATTGTCAACAATATTCAGATGTCAACATTGAGCCGTCAACATTAAATCGTCAACATTAAGCTGTCAACATTAAGCTGTCAACATTAAGCTGACAACATTAAGTTATCAACATTAAGCTATCAACAACATTAAGCTGTCAACATTAAGCTGTCAACATTAAGCTGTCAACATTAAGCTGGCAACAACATTAAGCTATCAACATTAAGCTGACCACATTAAGCTGTCAACATTAGGCTGTCAACATTAAGCTGTCAACATTAAGCTATCAACATTAAGCTGTCAACATTAAGCTGGCAACATTAAGCTGCCGACATTAAGCTGTCAACATTAAGCTGTCAACATTAAACTGTCAACATTAAGCTGTCAACATTAAGCTGTCAACATTAAGCTATCAACATTAAGCTATCAACATTAAGCTGTCAACAACATTAAGCTGTCAACAACATTAAGCTGTCAACAACATTAAGCTGTCAACATTAAGCCGTCAACATTAAGCCGTCAACATTAAGCCGTCAACATTAAGCCGTCAACATTAAGCCGTCAACATTAAGCTGTCAACATTAAGCTGTCAACATTAAACTGTCAACATTAAACTGTCAACATTAAGCTGTCGACATTAAGCTATCAACATTAAGCTGTCAACAACATTAAGCTGTCAACATTAAGCTGTCAACAACATTAAGCTGTCAACATTGAGCCGTCAACATTAAATCGTCAACATTAAGCTGTCAACATTAAGCTGTCAACATTAAACTGTCAACATTAAGTTGTCAACATTAAGCTGTCAACATTAAGCTATCAACATTAAGCTATCAACATTAAGCTGTCAACAACATTAAGCTGTCAACATTAAGCTGTCAACAACATTAAGCTGTCAACAACATTAAGCTATCAACATTGAGCCGTCAACATTAAATCGTCAACATTAAGCTGTCAACATTAAGCTGTCAACATTAAGCTGTCAACTTTAAGCTGTCAACAACATTAAGCTGTCAACAACATTAAGCTGTCGACAACATTAAGCTGTCAACATTAAGCTGTCAACATTAAGCTGGCAACATTAAGCTGTCAACATTAAGCTGTCAACAACATTAAGCTGTCAACAACATTAAGCTGTCAACAATATTAAGCTGTCAACATTAAGCTGTCAATAACATTAAGCTGTCAACATTAAGCTGTCAACATTAAGCTGTCAACATTAAGCTGTCAACATTAAGCTGTCAACATTAAGCTGTCAATATTAAGCTGTCAACATTAAGCCAACAACATTAAGCCAACAACATTAAGCTGTCAACAACATTAAGCTGTCAACAACATTAAGCTGTCAACATTAAGCCGTCAACATTAAGCTATCAACAACATTAAGCTGTCAACAACATTAAGCTGTCAACATTAAGCCGTCAACATTAAGCTATCAACATTAAGCTGTCAACAACATTAAGCTGTCAACATTAAGCTGTCAACAACATTAAACTGTCAACAACATTAAGCTGTCAACATTGAGCCATCAACATTAAATCGTCAACATTAAGCTGTCAACATTAAGCCGTCAACATTAAGCTATCAACATTAAGCTGTCAACAACATTAAGCTGTCAACATTAAGCTCTCAACAACATTAAACTGTCAACAACATTAAGCTGTCAACATTGAGCCATCAACATTAAATCGTCAACATTAAGCTGTCAACATTAAGCTGTCAACA
Organism: Alitta virens; assembly: GCA_932294295.1. Taxonomy (NCBI): domain Eukaryota; kingdom Metazoa; phylum Annelida; class Polychaeta; order Phyllodocida; family Nereididae; genus Alitta; species Alitta virens. The sequence continues at coordinate 9,130,054 of OW028579.1, read as the reverse complement.
TTAAGCTGTCAACATTAAGCTGGCAACAACATTAAGCAGTCAACATTAAGCTGTCAACATTAAGCTGTCAACATTAAGCCATCAACATTAAGCCGTCAACATTAAGCCGTCAACATTAAGCCGTCAACATTAAGCCGTCAACATTAAGCTGTCAACATTAAGCTGTCAACATTAAACTGTCAACATTAAACTGTCAACATTAAGCTGTCAACATTAAGCTATCAACATTAAGCTGTCAACAACATTAAGCTGTCAACATTAAGCTGTCAACAACATTAAGCTGTCAACATTGAGCCGTCAACATTAAATCGTCAACATTAAGCTGTCAACATTAAGCTGTCAACATTAAACTGTCAACATTAAGTTGTCAACATTAAGCTGTCAACATTAAGCTATCAACATCAAGCTATCAACATTAAGCTGTCAACAACATTAAGCTGTCAACATTAAGCTGTCAACAACATTAAGCTGTCAACAACATTAAGCTATCAACATTGAGCCGTCAACATTAAATCGTCAACATTAAGCTGTCAACATTAAGCTGTCAACATTAAGCTGTCAACTTTAAGCTGTCAACAACATTAAGCTGTCAACAACATAAAGCTGTCGACAACATTAAGCTGTCAACATTAAGCTGTCAACATTAAGCTGGCAACATTAAGCTGTCAACATTAAGCCAACAACATTAAGCCAACAACATTAAGCTGTCAACAATATTAAGCTGTCAACATTAAGCTGTCAATAACATTAAGCTGTCAACATTAAGCTGTCAACATTAAGCTGTCAACATTAAGCTGTCAACATTAAGCTGTCAACATTAAGCTGTCAACATTAAGCCAACAACATTAAGCCAACAACATTAAGCTGTCAACAACATTAAGCTGTCAACAACATTAAGCTGTCAACATTAAGCCGTCAACATTAAGCTATCAACAACATTAAGCTGTCAACATTAAGCCGTCAACATTAAGCTATCAACATTAAGCTGTCAACAACATTAAGCTGTCAACATTAAGCTGTCAACAACATTAAACTGTCAACAACATTAAGCTGTCAACATTGAGCCATCAACATTAAATCGTCAACATTAAGCTGTCAACATTAAGCTGTCAACATTAAGCTGTCAACAACATTAAGCTGTCAACAATATTAAGCTGTCAACATTAAGCTGTCAACAACATTAAGCTGTCAACAATATTCAGCTGTCAAAATTGAGCCGTCAACATTAAATCGTCAACATTAAGCTGTCAACATAAAGCTGTCAACATTAAGCTGTCAACATTAAGCTGTCAACATTAAGCTGTCAACATTAAGCTGTCAACATTAAGCTGTCAACATTAAGCCATCAACATTAAGCTGTCAACATTAAGCTGGCAACATTAAGCTGGCGACATTAAGCTGTCGACATTAAGCTGTCGACATTAAGCTATCAACATTAAGCTGTCAACATCAAGCTGTCAACATCAAGCTGTCAACATTAAGCTGTCAACATTAAGCTGTCAACATTAAACTGTCAACATTAAACTGTCAACATTAAGCTGTCGACATTAAGCTATCAACATTAAGCTGTCAACAACATTAAGCTGTCAACATTAAGCTGTCAACAACATTAAGCTGTCAACATTGAGCCGTCAACATTAAATCGTCAACATTAAGCTGTCAACATTAAGCTGTCAACATTAAACTGTCAACATTAAGTTGTCAACATTAAGCTGTCATCATTAAGCTATCAACATTAAGCTATCAACATTAAGCTGTCAACAACATTAAGCTGTCAACATTAAGCTGTCAACAACATTAAGCTGTCAACAACATTAAGCTATCAACATTGAGCCGTCAACATTAAATCGTCAACATTAAGCTGTCAACATTAAGCTGTCAACATTAAGCTGTCAACTTTAAGCTGTCAACAACATTAAGCTGTCAACAACATTAAGCTGTCGACAACATTAAGCTATCGACAACATTAAGCTGTCAACATTAAGCTGTCAACATTAAGCTGGCAACATTAAGCTGTCAACATTAAGCTGTCAACATTAAGCTGTCAACAACATTAAGCTGTCAACAACATTAAGCTGTCAACATTAAGCTGTCAACATTAAGCTGTCAACATTAAGCTGTCAACATTAAGCTGTCAACATTAAGCTGTCAACATTAAGCCAACAACATTAAGCCAACAACATTAAGCTGTCAACAACATTAAGCTGTCAACAACATTAAGCTGTCAACATTAAGCCGTCAACATTAAATCGTCAACATTAAGCTGTCAACATTAAGCTGTCAACATTAAGCCGTCAACATTAAGCTATCAACATTAAGCTGTCAACAACATTAAGCTGTCAACATTAAGCTGTCAACAACATTAAACTGTCAACAACATTAAGCTGTCAACATTGAGCCATCAACATTAAATCGTCAACATTAAGCTGTCAACATTAAGCTGTCAACATTAAGCTGTCAACATTAAGCTGGCAACAACATTAAGCAGTCGACATTAAGCTGTCAACATTAAGCTGTCAACATTAGGCCGTCAACATTAAGCTGTCAACATTAAGCTATCAACATTAAGCTGTCAACATTAAGCTGGCAACATTAAGCTGGCGACATTAAGCTGTCAACATTAAGCTGTCAACATTAAACTGTCAACATTAAGCTGTCAACATTAAGCTGTCAACATTAAGCTATCAACATTAAGCTATCAACATTAAGCTGTCAACAACATTAAGCTGTCAACATTAAGCTGTCAACATTAAGCTGTCAACATTAAGCTGTCAACATTAAGCTGTCAACATTAAGCCGTCAACATTAAGCTATCAACAACATTAAGCTGTCAACAATATTAAGCTGTCAACATTAAGCTGTCAACAACATTAAGCTGTCAACAATATTCAGCTGTCTACATTGAGCCATCAACATTAAATCGTCAACATTAAGCTGTCAACATTAAGCTGTCAACATTAAGCTGTCAACATTAAGCTGGCAACAACATTAAGCAGTCGACATTAAGCTGTCAACATTAAGCTGTCAACATTAGGCCGTCAACATTAAGCTGTCAACATTAAGCTATCAACATTAAGCTGTCAACATTAAGCTGGCAACATTAAGCTGGCGACATTAAGCTGTCAACATTAAGCTGTCAACATTAAACTGTCAACATTAAGCTGTCAACATTAAGCTGTCAACATTAAGCTATCAACATTAAGCTATCAACATTAAGCTGTCAACAACATTAAGCTGTCAACATTAAGCTGTCAACATTAAGCTGTCAACATTAAGCTGTCAACATTAAGCTGTCAACATTAAGCTGTCAACAACATTAAGCTGTCAACAACATTAAGCTGTCAACAATATTAAGCTGTCAACATTAAGCTGTCAACAACATTAAGCTGTCAACAATATTCAGCTGTCAAAATTAAGCTATCAACATTAAGCTGTCAACATTAAGCTGGCAACATTCAGCTGGCGACATTAAGCTGTCAACATTAAGCTGTCAACATTAAACTGTCAACATTAAGCTGTCAACATTAAGCTGTCAACATTAAACTATCAACATTAAGCTATCAACATTAAGCTGTCAACAACATTAAGCTGTCAACATTAAGCTGTCAACATTAAGCTGTCAACATTAAGCTGTCAACATTAAGCTGTCAACATTAAGCTGTCAACAACATTAAGCTGTCAACAACATTAAGCTGTCAACAATATTAAGCTGTCAACATTAAGCTGTCAACAACATTAAGCTGTCAACAATATTCAGCTGTCAAAATTGAGCCGTCAACATTAAATCGTCAACATTAAGCTGTCAACATTAAGCTGTCAACATTAAGCTGTCAACATTAAGCCATCAACATTAAGCTGTCAACATTAAGCTGGCAACATTAAGCTGGCGACATTAAGCTGTCGACATTAAGCTGTCGACATTAAGCTATCAACATGAAGCTGTCAACATCAAGCTGTCAACATCAAGCTGTCAACATTAAGCTGTCAACATTAAGCTGTCAACATTAAACTGTCAACATTAAACTGTCAACATTAAGCTGTCGACATTAAGCTATCAACATTAAGCTGTCAACAACATTAAGCTGTCAACATTAAGCTGTCAACAACATTAGGCTGTCAACATAGAGCCGTCAACATTAAATCGTCAACATTAAGCTGTCAACATTAAGCTGTCAACATTAAACTGTCAACATTAAGTTGTCAACATTAAGCTGTCAACATTAAGCTATCAACATTAAGCTATCAACATTAAGCTGTCAACAACATTAAGCTGTCAACATTAAGCTGTCAACAACATTAAGCTGTCAACAACATTAAGCTATCAACATTGAGCCGTCAACATTAAATCGTCAACATTAAGCTGTCAACATTAAGCTGTCAACATTAAGCTGTCAACTTTAAGCTGTCAACAACATTAAGCTGTCAACAACATTAAGCTGTCGACAACATTAAGCTGTCGACAACATTAAGCTGTCAACATTAAGCTGTCAACATTAAGCTGGCAACATTAAGCTGTCAACATTAAGCTGTCAACATTAAGCTGTCAACAACATTAAGCTGTCAACAACATTAAGCTGTCAACATTAAGCTGTCAACATTAAGCTGTCAACATTAAGCTGTCAACATTAAGCTGTCAACATTAAGCTGTCAACATTAAGCCAACAACATTAAGCCAACAACATTAAGCTGTCAACAACATTAAGCTGTCAACAACATTAAGCTGTCAACATTAAGCCGTCAACATTAAATCGTCAACATTAAGCTGTCAACATTAAGCCGTCAACATTAAGCTATCAACATTAAGCTGTCAACAACATTAAGCTGTCAACATTAAGCTGTCAACAACATTAAACTGTCAACAACATTAAGCTGTCAACATTGAGCCATCAACATTAAATCGTCAACATTAAGCTGTCAACATTAAGCTGTCAACATTAAGCTGTCAACATTAAGCTGGCAACAACATTAAGCAGTCGACATTAAGCTGTCAACATTAAGCTGTCAACATTAGGCCGTCAACATTAAGCTGTCAACATTAAGCTATCAACATTAAGCTGTCAACATTAAGCTGGCAACATTAAGCTGGCGACATTAAGCTGTCAACATTAAGCTGTCAACATTAAACTGTCAACATTAAGCTGTCAACATTAAGCTGTCAACATTAAGCTATCAACATTAAGCTATCAACATTAAGCTGTCAACAACATTAAGCTGTCAACATTAAGCTGTCAACATTAAGCTGTCAACATTAAGCTGTCAACATTAAGCTGTCAACATTAAGCTGTCAACAACATTAAGCTGTCAACAACATTAAGCTGTCAACAATATTAAGCTGTCAACATTAAGCTGTCAACAACATTAAGCTGTCAACAATATTCAGCTGTCAAAATTGAGCCGTCAACATTAAATCGTCAACATTAAGCTGTCAACATTAAGCTGTCAACATTAAGCTGTCAACATTAAGCTGTCAACATTAAGCTGTCAACATTAAGCTGTCAACATTAAGCCATCAACATTAAGCTGTCAACATTAAGCTGGCAACATTAAGCTGGCGACATTAAGCTGTCGACATTAAGCTGTCGACATTAAGCTATCAACATTAAGCTGTCAACATCAAGCTGTCAACATCAAGCTGTCAACATTAAGCTGTCAACATTAAGCTGTCAACATTAAACTGTCAACAACATTAAGCTGTCAACATTAAGCTGTCAACAACATTAAGCTGTCAACATTGAGCCGTCAACATTAAATCGTCAACATTAAGCTGTCAACATTAAGCTGTCAACATTAAACTGTCAACATTAAGTTGTCAACATTAAGCTGTCAACATTAAGCTATCAACATTAAGCTATCAACATTAAGCTGTCAACAACATTAAGCTGTCAACATTAAGCTGTCAACAACATTAAGCTGTCAACAACATTAAGCTGTCAACATTGAGCCATCAACATTAAATCATCAACATTAAGCTGTCAACATTAAGCTGTCAACATTAAGCTGGCAACAACATTAAGCAGTCAACATTAAGCTGTCAACATTAAGCCGTCAACATTAAGCCATCAACATTAAGCCGTCAACATTAATCCGTCAACATTAAGCCGTCAACATTAAGCCGTCAACATTAAGCCGTCAACATTAAGCCGTCAACATTAAGCCGTCAACATTAAGCTGTCAACATTAAGCTGTCAACAACATTAAGCTGTCAACAACATTAAGCTGTCAACAATATTAAGCTGTCAACATTAAGCTGTCAACAACATTAAGCTGTCAACAATATTCAGCTGTCAAAATTGAGCCGTCAACATTAAATCGTCAACATTAAGCTGTCAACATTAAGCTGTCAACATTAAGCTGTCAACATTAAGCTGTCAACATTAAGCTGTCAACATTAAGCTGTCAACATTAAGCTGTCAACATTAAGCCATCAAGATTAAGCTGTCAACATTAAGCTGGCAACATTAAGCTGGCGACATTAAGCTGTCGACATTAAGCTGTCGACATTAAGCTATCAACATTAAGCTGTCAACATCAAGCTGTCAACATCAAGCTGTCAACATTAAGCTGTCAACATTAAACTGTCAACATTAAACTGTCAACATTAAGCTGTCGACATTAAGCTATCAACATTAAGCTGTCAACAACATTAAGCTGTCAACATTAAGCTGTCAACAACATTAAGCTGTCAACATTGAGCCGTCAACATTAAATCATCAACATTAAGCTGTCAACATTAAGCTGTCAACATTAAACTGTCAACATTAAGTTGTCAACATTAAGCTGTCAACATTAAGCTATCAACATTAAGCTATCAACATTAAGCTGTCAACAACATTAAGCTGTCAACATTAAGCTGTCAACATTAAACTGTCAACATTAAGTTGTCAACATTAAGCTGTCAACATTAAGCTATCAACATTAAGCTATCAACATTAAGCTGTCAACAACATTAAGCTGTCAACATTAAGCTGTCAACAACATTAAGCTGTCAACAACATTAAGCTATCAACATTGAGCCGTCAACATTAAATCGTCAACATTAAGCTGTCAACATTAAGCTGTCAACATTAAGCTGTCAACTTTAAGCTGTCAACAACATTAAGCTGTCAACAACATTAAGCTGTCGACAACATTAAGCTGTCAACATTAAGCTGTCAACATTAAGCTGGCAACATTAAGCTGTCAACATTAAGCTGTCAACATTAAGCTGTCAACAACATTAAGCTGTCAACAACATTAAGCTGACAATAACATTAAGCTGTCAACATTAAGCTGTCAACATTAAGCTGTCAACATTAAGCTGTCAACATTAAGCTGTCAACATTAAGCTGTCAACATTAAGCTGTCAACATTAAGCCAACAACATTAAGCCAACAACATTAAGCTGTCAACAACATTAAGCTGTCAACAACATTAAGCTGTCAACATTAAGCCGTCAACATTAAATCGTCAACATTAAGCTGTCAACATTAAGCTGTCAACATTAAGCTGTCAACATTAAGCTATCAACATTAAGCTGTCAACAACATTAAGCTGTCAACATTAAGCTGTCAACAACATTAAACTGTCAACAACATTAAGCTGTCAACATTGAGCCATCAACATTAAATCGTCAACATTAAGCTGTCAACATTAAGCTGTCAACATTAAGCTGTCAACATTAAGCTGGCAACAACATTAAGCAGTCGACATTAAGCTGTCAACATTAAGCTGTCAACATCAAGCTGTCAACATTAAGCTGTCAACATTAAGCTATCAACATTAAGCTGTCAACATTAAGCTGGCAACATTAAGCTGGCGACATTAAGCTGTCAACATTAAGCTGTCAACATTAAACTGTCAACATTAAGCTGTCAACATTAAGCTGTCAACATTAAGCTGGCGACATTAAGCTGTCAACATTAAGCTGTCAACATTAAACTGTCAACATTAAGCTGTCAACATTAAGCTGTCAACATTAAGCTATCAACATTAAGCTATCAACATTAAGCTGTCAACAACATTAAGCTGTCAACATTAAGCTGTCAACATTAAGCTGTCAACATTAAGCTGTCAACATTAAGCTGTCAACATTAAGCTGTCAACATTAAGCTGTCAACAACATTAAGCTGTCAACAACATTAAGCTGTCAACAATATTAAGCTGTCAACATTAAGCTGTCAACAACATTAAGCTGTCAACAATATTCAGCTGTCAAAATTGAGCCGTCAACATTAAATCGTCAACATTAAGCTGTCAACATTAAGCTGTCAACATTAAGCTGTCAACATTAAGCTGTCAACATTAAGCTGTCAACATTAAGCTGTCAACATTAAGCCATCAACATTAAGCTGTCAACATTAAGCTGGCAACATTAAGCTGGCGACATTAAGCTGTCGACATTAAGCTGTCGACATTAAGCTATCAACATTAAGCTGTCAACATCAAGCTGTCAACATCAAGCTGTCAACATTAAGCTGTCAACATTAAGCTGTCAACATTAAACTGTCAACATTAAACTGTCGACATTAAGCTATCAACATTAAGCTGTCAACAACATTAAGCTGTCAACATTAAGCTGTCAACAACATTAAGCTGTCAACATTGAGCCGTCAACATTAAATCGTCAACATTAAGCTGTCAACATTAAGCTGTCAACATTAAACTGTCAACATTAAGTTGTCAACATCAAGCTGTCAACATTAAGCTATCAACATTAAGCTATCAACATTAAGCTGTCAACAACATTAAGCTGTCAACATTAAGCTGTCAACAACATTAAGCTGTCAACAACATTAAGCTGTCAACATTGAGCCATCAACATTAAATCGTCAACATTAAGCTGTCAACATTAAGCTGTCAACATTAAGCTGTCAACATTAAGGTGGCAACAACATTAAGCAGTCAACATTAAGCTGTCAACATTAAGCCGTCAACATTAAGCCGTCAACATTAAGCCGTCAACATTAAGCCGTCAACATTAAGCCGTCAACATTAAGCCGTCAACATTAAGCCGTCAACATTAAGCTGTCAACATTAAGCTGTCAACATTAAGCTGTCAACATTAAGCTGTCAACAACATTAAGCTGTCAACAACATTAAGCTGTCAACAATATTAAGCTGTCAACATTAAGCTGTCAACAACATTAAGCTGTCAACAATATTCAGCTGTCAAAATTGAGCCGTCAACATTAAATCGTCAACATTAAGCTGTCAACATTAAGCTGTCAACATTAAGCTGTCAACATTAAGCTGTCAACATTAAGCTGTCAAAATTAAGCGGTCAACATTAAGCCATCAACATTAAGCTGTCAACATTAAGCTGGCAACATTAAGCTGGCGACATTAAGCTGTCGACATTAAGCTGTCGACATTAAGCTATCAACATTAAGCTGTCAACATCAAGCTGTCAACATCAAGCTGTCAACATTAAGCTGTCAACATTAAACTGTCAACATTAAACTGTCAACATTAAGCTGTCGACATTAAGCTATCAACATTAAGCTGTCAACAACATTAAGCTGTCAACATTAAGCTGTCAACAACATTAAGCTGTCAACATTGAGCCGTCAACATTAAATCGTCAACATTAAGCTGTCAACATTAAGCTGTCAACATTAAACTGTCAACATTAAGTTGTCAACATTAAGCTGTCAACATTAAGCTATCAACATTAAGCTATCAACATTAAGCTGTCAACAACATTAAGCTGTCAACATTAAGCTGTCAACAACATTAAGCTGTCAACAACATTAAGCTATCAACATTGAGCCGTCAACATTAAATCGTCAACATTAAGCTGTCAACATTAAGCTGTCAACATTAAGCTGTCAACTTTAAGCTGTCAACAACATTAAGCTGTCAACAACATTTAGCTGTCGACAACATTAAGCTGTCAACATTAAGCTGTCAACATTAAGCTGGCAACATTAAGCTGTCAACATTAAGCTGTCAACATTAAGCTGTCAACAACATTAAGCTGTCAACAACATTAAGCTGTCAATAACATTAAGCTGTCAACATTAAGCTGTCAACATTAAGCTGTCAACATTAAGCTGTCAACATTAAGCTGTCAACATTAAGCTGTCAACATTAAGCCAACAACATTAAGCCAACAACATTAAGCTGTCAACAACATTAAGCTGTCAACAACATTAAGCTGTCAACATTAAGCCGTCAACATTAAATCGTCAACATTAAGCTGTCAACATTAAGCTGTCAACATTAAGCCGTCAACATTAAGCTATCAACATTAAGCTGTCAACAACATTAAGCTGTCAACATTAAGCTGTCAACAACATTAAACTGTCAACAACATTAAGCTGTCAACATTGAGCCATCAACATTAAATCGTCAACATTAAGCTGTCAACATTAAATCGTCAACATTAAGCTGTCAACATTAAGCTGTCAACATTAAGCCGTCAACATTAAGCTATCAACATTAAGCTGTCAACAACATTAAGCTGTCAACATTAAGCTGTCAACAACATTAAACTGTCAACAACATTAAGCTGTCAACATTGAGCCATCAACATTAAATCGTCAACATTAAGCTGTCAACATTAAGCTGTCAACAACATTAAGCTGTCAACATTAAGCTGTCAACAACATTAAGCTGTCAACATTGAGCCGTCAACATTAAATCGTCAACATTAAGCTGTCAACATTAAGCTGTCAACATTAAACTGTCAACATTAAGTTGTCAACATTAAGCTGTCAACATTAAGCTATCAACATTAAACTGTCAGCATTAAGCTGTCAACATTAAGCTGTCAACATTAAGCTATCAACATTAAGCTATCAACATTAAGCTGTCAACAACATTAAGCTGTCAACATTAAGCTGTCAACATTAAGCTGTCAACATTAAGCTATCAACATTAAGCTATCAACATTAAGCTGTCAACAACATTAAGCTGTCAACATTAAGCTGTCAACAACATTAAGCTGTCAACAACATTAAGCTATCAACATTGAGCCGTCAACATTAAATCGTCAACATTAAGCTGTCAACTTTAAGCTGTCAACAACATTAAGCTGTCGACAACATTAAGCTATCAACATTAAGCTGTCAACATTAAGCTGTCAACATTAAGCTGTCAACATTAAGCTGTCAACATTAAGCTGTCAACATTAAGCCATCAACATTAAGCTGTCAACATTAAGCTGGCAACATTAAGCTGGCGACATTAAGCTGTCGACATTAAGCTGTCGACATTAAGCTATCAACATTAAGCTGTCAACATTAAGCTGTCAACATTAAGCTGTCAACATTAAGCCAACAACATTAAGCCAACAACATTAAGCTGTCAACAACATTAAGCTGTCAACAACATAAAGCTGTCAACATTAAGCCGTCAACATTAAATCGTCAACATTAAGCTGTCAACATTAAGCTGTCAACATTAAGCCGTCAACATTAAGCTTTCAACATTAAGCTGTCAACAACATTAAGCTGTCAACATTAAGCTGTCAACAACATTAAACTGTCAACAACATTAAGCTGTCAACATTGAGCCATCAACATTAAATCGTCAACATTAAGCTGTCAACATTAAGCTGTCAACATTAAGCTGTCAACATTAAGCTGGCAACAACATTAAGCAGTCAACATTAAGCTGTCAACATTAAGCTGTCAACATTAGGCTGTCAACATTAAGCTGTCAACATTAAGCTATCAACATTAAGCTGTCAACATTAAGCTGGCAACATTAAGCTGGCGACATTAAGCTGTCAACATTAAGCTGTCAACATTAAGCTATCAACATTAAGCTATCAACATTAAGCTGTCAACAACATTAAGCTGTCAACATTAAGCTGTCAATATTAAGCTGTCAACATTAAGCTGTCAACATTAAGCTGTCAACATTAAGCTGTCAACATTAAGCTGTCAACAACATTAAGCTGTCAACAACATTAAGCTGTCAGCAATATTAAGCTGTCAACATTAAGCTGTCAAGAACATTAAGCTGTCAACAATATTCAGCTGTCAAAATTGAGCCGTCAACATTAAATCGTCAACATTAAGCTGTCAACATTAAGCTGTCAACATTAAGCTGTCAACATTAAGCTGTCAACATTAAGCTGTCAACATTAAGCCATCAACATTAAGCTGTCAACATTAAGCTTGCAACATTAAGCTGGCGACATTAAGCTGTCGACATTAAGCTGTCGACATTAAGCTATCAACATTAAGCTGTCAACATCAAGCTGTCATCATCAAGCTGTCAACATTAAGCTGTCAACATTAAGCTGTCAACATTAAGCTGTCAACATTAAACTGTCAACATTAAACTGTCAACATTAAGCTGTCGACATTAAGCTATCAACATTAAGCTGTCAACAACATTAAGCTGTCAACATTAAGCTGTCAACAACATTAAGCTGTCAACATTGAGCCGTCAACATTAAATCGTCAACATTAAGCTGTCAACATTAAGCTGTCAACATTAAACTGTCAACATTAAGTTGTCAACATTAAGCTGTCAACATTAAGCTATCAACATTAAGCTATCAACATTAAGCTGTCAACAACATTAAGCTGTCAACATTAAGCTGTCAACAACATTAAGCTGTCAACAACATTAAGCTATCAACATTGAGCCGTCAACATTAAATCGTCAACATTAAGCTGTCAACATTAAGCTGTCAACATTAAGCTGTCAACTTTAAGCTGTCAACAACATTAAGCTGTCAACAACATTAAGCTGTCGACAACATTAAGCTGTCAACATTAAGCTGTCGACAACATTAAGCTGTCAACATTAAGCTGTCAACATTAAGCTGGCAACATTAAGCTGTCAACATTAAGCTGTCAACATTAAGCTGTCAACAACATTAAGCTGTCAACAACATTAAGCTGTCAATAACATTAAGCTGTCAACATTAAGCTGTCAACATTAAGCTGTCAACATTAAGCTGTCAACATTAAGCTGTCAACATTAAGCCAACAACATTAAGCCAACAACATTAGGCTGTCAACAACATTAAGCTGTCAACAACATTAAGCTGTCAACATTAAGCCGTCAACATTAAGCTATCAACATTAAGCTGTCAACAACATTAAGCTGTCAACATTAAGCTGTCAACAACATTAAACTGTCAACAACATTAAGCTGTCAACATTGAGCCATCAACATTAAATCGTCAACATTAAGCTGTCAACATTAAGCTGTCAACATTAAGCTGTTAACATTAAGCTGGCAACAACATTAGGCAGTCAACATTAAGCTGTCAACATTAGGCTGTCAACATTAAGCTGTCAACATTAAGCTATCAACATTAAGCTGTCAACATTAAGCTGGCAACATTAAGCTGGCGACATTAAGCTGTCAACATTAAGCTGTCAACATTAAGCGGTCAACATTAAATTGTCAACAATATTCAGATGTCAACATTGAGCCGTCAACATTAAATCGTCAACATTAAGCTGTCAACATTAAGCTGACAACATTAAGTTATCAACATTAAGCTATCAACAACATTAAGCTGTCAACATTAAGCTGTCAACATTAAGCTGTCAACATTAAGCTGGCAACAACATTAAGCTATCAACATTAAGCTGTCCACATTAAGCTGTCAACATTAGGCTGTCAACATTAAGCTGTCAACATTAAGCTATCAACATTAAGCTGTCAACATTAAGCTGGCAACATTAAGCTGCCGACATTAAGCTGTCAACATTAAGCTGTCAACATTAAACTGTCAACATTAAGCTGTCAACATTAAGCTGTCAACATTAAGCTATCAACATTAAGCTATCAACATTAAGCTGTCAACAACATTAAGCTGTCAACATTAAGCTGTCAACAACATTAAGCTGTCAACAACATTAAGCTGTCAACATTAAGCCGTCAACATTAAGCCGTCAACATTAAGCCGTCAACATTAAGCCGTCAACATTAAGCCATCAACATTAAGCTGTCAACATTAAGCTGTCAACATTAAGCTGTCAACATTAAGCTGTCAACAACATTAAGCTGTCAACAACATTAAGCTGTCAACAATATTAAGCTGTCAACATTAAGCTGTCAACAACATTAAGCTGTCAACAATATTCAGCTGTCAAAATTGAGCCGTCAACATTAAATCGTCAACATTAAGCTGTCAACATTAAGCTGTCAACATTAAGCTGTCAACATTAAGCTGTCAACATTAAGCCATCAACATTAAGCTGTCAACATTAAGCTGGCAACATTAAGCTGGCGACATTAAGCTGTCGACATTAAGCTGTCGACATTAAGCTATCAACATTAAGCTGTCAACATCAAGCTGTCAACATCAAGCTGTCAACATTAAGCTGTCAACATTAAGCTGTCAACATTAAACTGTCAACATTAAACTGTCAACATTAAGCTGTCAACATTAAGCTATCAACATTAAGCTGTCAACAACATTAAGCTGTCAACATTAAGCTGTCAACAACATTAAGCTGTCAACATTGAGCCATCAACATTAAATCGTCAACATTAAGCTGTCAACATTAAGCTGTCAACATTAAACTGTCAACATTAAGTTGTCAACATTAAGCTGTCAACATTAAGCTATCAACATTAAGCTGTCAACAACATTAAGCTGTCAACAACATTAAGCTATCAACATTGAGCCGTCAACATTAAATCGTCAACATTAAGCTGTCAACATTAAGCTGTCAACATTAAGCTGTCAACTTTAAGCTGTCAACAACATTAAGCTGTCAACAACATTAAGCTGTCGACAACATTAAGCTGTCAACATTAAGCTGTCAACATTAAGCTGGCAACATTAAGCTGTCAACATTAAGCTGTCAACATTAAGCTGTCAACAACATTAAGTTGTCAACAACATTAAGCTGTCAATAACATTAAGCTGTCAACATTAAGCTGTCAACATTAAGCTGTCAACATTAAGCTGTCAACATTAAGCTGTCAACATTAAGCTGGCAACATTAAGCTGTCAACATTAAGCTGTCAACATTAAGCTGTCAACAACATTAAGCTGTCAACAACATTAAGCTGTCAATAACATTAAGATGTCAACATTAAGCTGTCAACATTAAGCTGTCAACATTAAGCTGTCAACATTAAGCTGTCAACATTAAGCTGTCAACATTAAGCTGTCAACATTAAGCCAACAACATTAAGCCAACAACATTAGGCTGTCAACAACATTAAGCTGTCAACAACATTAAGCTGTCAACATTAAGCCGTCAACATTAAGCTATCAACATTAAGCTGTCAACAACATTAAGCTGTCAACATTAAGCTGTCAACAACATTAAACTGTCAACAACATTAAGCTGTCAACATTGAGCCATCAACATGTAATCGTCAACATTAAGCTGTCAACACTAAGCTGTAAACATTAAGCTGTTAACATTAAGCTGGCAACAACATTAGGCAGTCAACATTAAGCTGTCAACATTAAGCTGTCAACATTAGGCTGTCAACATTAAGCTGTCAACATTAAGCTATCAACATTAAGCTGTCAACATTAAGCTGGCAACATTAAGCTGGCGACATTAAGCTGTCAACATTAAGCTGTCAACATTAAGCGGTCAACATTAAATTGTCAACAATATTCAGATGTCAACATTGAGCCGTCAACATTAAATCGTCAACATTAAGCTGTCAACATTAAGCTGTCAACAACATTAAGCTGTCAACATTAAGCTGTCAACATTAAGCTGTCAACATTAAGCTGGCAACAACATTAAGCTATCAACATTAAGCTGTCCACATTAAGCTGTCAACATTAGGCTGTCAACATTAAGCTGTCAACATTAAGCTATCAACATTAAGCTGTCAACATTAAGCTGGCAACATTAAGCTGCCGACATTAAGCTGTCAACATTAAGCTGTCAACATTAAACTGTCAACATTAAGCTGTCAACATTAAGCTGTCAACATTAAGCTATCAACATTAAGCTATCAACATTAAGCTGTCAACAACATTAAGCTGTCAACATTAAGCTGTCAACAACATTAAGCTGTCAACAACATTAAGCTGTCAACATTAAGCCGTCAACATTAAGCCGTAAACATTAAGCCGTCAACATTAAGCCGTCAACATTAAGCAGTCAACATTAAGCTGTCAACATTAAGCTGTCAACATTAAGCTGTCAACAACATTAAGCTGTCAACAACATTAAGCTGTCAACAATATTAAGCTGTCAACATTAAGCTGTCAACAACATTAAGCTGTCAACAATATTCAGCTGTCAAAATTGAGCCGTCAACATTAAATCGTCAACATTAAGCTGTCAACATTAAGCTGTCAACATTAAGCTGTCAACATTAAGCTGTCAACATTAAGCTGTCAACATTAAGCCATCAACATTAAGCTGTCAACATTAAGCTGGCAACATTAAGCTGGCGACATTAAGCTGTCGACATTAAGCTGTCGACATTAAGCTATCAACATTAAGCTGTCAACATCAAGCTGTCAACATCAAGCTGTCAACATTAAGCTGTCAATATTAAGCTGTCAACATTAAACTGTCAACATTAAACTGTCAACATTAAGCTGTCGACATTAAGCTGTCAACATTAAGCTGTCAACAACATTAAGCTGTCAACATTAAGCTGTCAACAACATTAAGCTGTCAACATTGAGCCGTCAACATTAAATCGTCAACATTAAGCTGTCAACATTAAGCTGTCAACATTAAACTGTCAACATTAAGTTGTCAACATTAAGCTGTCAACATTAAGCTATCAACATTAAGCTATCAACATTAAGCTGTCAACAACATTAAGCTGTCAACATTAAGCTGTCAACAACATTAAGCTGTCAACAACATTAAGCTATCAACATTGAGCCGTCAACATTAAATCGTCAACATTAAGCTGTCAACATTAAGCTGTCAACATTAAGCTGTCAACTTTAAGCTGTCAACAACATTAAGCTGTCAACAACATTAAGCTGTCGACAACATTAAGCTGTCAACATTAAGCTGTCAACATTAAGCTGGCAACATTAAGCTGTCAACATTAAGCTGTCAACATTAAGCTGTCAACAACATTAAGCTGTCAACAACATTAAGCTGTCAATAACATTAAGCTGTCAACATTAAGCTGTCAACATTAAGCTGTCAACATTAAGCTGTCAACATTAAGCTGTCAACATTAAGCCAACAACATAAAGCCAACAACATTAAGCTGTCAACAACATTAAGCTGTCAACAACATTAAGCCGTCAACATTAAATCGTCAACATTAAGCTGTCAACATTAAGCTATCAACATTAAGCCGTCAACATTAAGCTATCAACATTAAGCTGTCAACAACATTCAGCTGTCAACATTAAGCTGTCAACAACATTAAACTGTCAACAACATTAAGCTGTCAACATTGAGCCATCAACATTAAATCGTCAACATTAAGCTGTCAACATTAAGCTGTCAACATTAAGCTGTCAACATTAAGCTGGCAACAACATTAAGTAGTCAACATTAAGCTGTCAACATTAAGCTGTCAACATTAGGCTGTCAACATTAAGCTGTCAACATTAAGCTATCAACATTAAGCTGTCAACATTAAGCTGTCAACATTAAGCTATCAACATTAAGCTATCAACATTAAGCTGTCAACAACATTAAGCTGTCAACATTAAGCTGTCAACAACATTAAGCTGTCAACAACATTAAGCTGTCAACATTAAGCCGTCAACATTAAGCCGTAAACATTAAGCCGTCAACATTAAGCCGTCAACATTAAGCAGTCAACATTAAGCTGTCAACATTAAGCTGTCAACATTAAGCTGTCAACAACATTAAGCTGTCAACAACATTAAGCTGTCAACAATATTAAGCTGTCAACATTAAGCTGTCAACAACATTAAGCTGTCAACAATATTCAGCTGTCAAAATTGAGCCGTCAACATTAAATCGTCAACATTAAGCTGTCAACATTAAGCTGTCAACATTAAGCTGTCAACATTAAGCTGTCAACATTAAGCTGTCAACATTAAGCCATCAACATTAAGCTGTCAACATTAAGCTGGCAACATTAAGCTGGCGACATTAAGCTGTCGACATTAAGCTGTCGACATTAAGCTATCAACATTAAGCTGTCAACATCAAGCTGTCAACATCAAGCTGTCAACATTAAGCTGTCAACATTAAGCTGTCAACATTAAACTGTCAACATTAAACTGTCAACATTAAGCTGTCGACATTAAGCTGTCAACATTAAGCTGTCAACAACATTAAGCTGTCAACATTAAGCTGTCAACAACATTAAGCTGTCAACATTGAGCCGTCAACATTAAATCGTCAACATTAAGCTGTCAACATTAAGCTGTCAACATTAAACTGTCAACATTAAGTTGTCAACATTAAGCTGTCAACATTAAGCTATCAACATTAAGCTATCAACATTAAGCTGTCAACAACATTAAGCTGTCAACATTAAGCTGTCAACAACATTAAGCTGTCAACAACATTAAGCTATCAACATTGAGCCGTCAACATTAAATCGTCAACATTAAGCTGTCAACATTAAGCTGTCAACATTAAGCTGTCAACTTTAAGCTGTCAACAACATTAAGCTGTCAACAACATTAAGCTGTCGACAACATTAAGCTGTCAACATTAAGCTGTCAACATTAAGCTGGCAACATTAAGCTGTCAACATTAAGCTGTCAACATTAAGCTGTCAACAACATTAAGCTGTCAACAACATTAAGCTGTCAATAACATTAAGCTGTCAACATTAAGCTGTCAACATTAAGCTGTCAACATTAAGCTGTCAACATTAAGCTGTCAACATTAAGCCAACAACATAAAGCCAACAACATTAAGCTGTCAACAACATTAAGCTGTCAACAACATTAAGCCGTCAACATTAAATCGTCAACATTAAGCTGTCAACATTAAGCTATCAACATTAAGCCGTCAACATTAAGCTATCAACATTAAGCTGTCAACAACATTCAGCTGTCAACATTAAGCTGTCAACAACATTAAACTGTCAACAACATTAAGCTGTCAACATTGAGCCATCAACATTAAATCGTCAACATTAAGCTGTCAACATAAAGCTGTCAACATTAAGCTGTCAACATTAAGCTGGCAACAACATTAAGTAGTCAACATTAAGCTGTCAACATTAAGCTGTCAACATTAGGCTGTCAACATTAAGCTGTCAACATTAAGCTATCAACATTAAGCTGTCAACAACATTAAGCTGTCAACATTAAGCCGTCAACATTAAGCCGTCAACATTAAGCCGTCAACATTAAGCCGTCAACATTAAGCCGTCAACATTAAGCAGTCAACATTAAGCTGTCAACATTAAGCTGTCAACATTAAGCTGTCAACAACATTAAGCTGTCAACAACATTAAGCTGTCAACAATATTAAGCTGTCAACATTAAGCTGTCAACAACATTAAGCTGTCAACAATATTCAGCTGTCAAAATTGAGCCGTCAACATTAAATCGTCAACATTAAGCTGTCAACATTAAGCTGTCAACATTAAGCTGTCAACATTAAGCTGTCAACATTAAGCTGTCAACATTAAGCCATCAACATTAAGCTGTCAACATTAAGCTGGCAACATTAAGCTGGCGACATTAAGCTGTCGACATTAAGCTGTCGACATTAAGCTATCAACATTAAGCTGTCAACATCAAGCTGTCAACATCAAGCTGTCAACATTAAGCTGTCAACATTAAGCTGTCAACATTAAACTGTCAACATTAAACTGTCAACATTAAGCTGTCGACATTAAGCTGTCAACATTAAGCTGTCAACAACATTAAGCTGTCAACATTAAGCTGTCAACAACACAAAGCTGTCAACATTGAGCCGTCAACATTAAATCGTCAACATTAAGCTGTCAACATTAAGCTGTCAACATTAAACTGTCAACATTAAGTTGTCAACATTAAGCTGTCAACATTAAGCTATCAACATTAAGCTATCAACATTAAGCTGTCAACAACATTAAGCTGTCAACATTAAGCTGTCAACAACATTAAGCTGTCAACAACATTAAGCTATCAACATTGAGCCGTCAACATTAAATCGTCAACATTAAGCTGTCAACATTAAGCTGTCAACATTAAGCTGTCAACTTTAAGCTGTCAACAACATTAAGCTGTCAACAACATTAAGCTGTCGACAACATTAAGCTGTCAACATTAAGCTGTCAACATTAAGCTGGCAACATTAAGCTGTCAACATTAAGCTGTCAACATTAAGCTGTCAACAACATTAAGCTGTCAACAACATTAAGCTGTCAATAACATTAAGCTGTCAACATTAAGCTGTCAACATTAAGCTGTCAACATTAAGCTGTCAACATTAAGCTGTCAACATTAAGCCAACAACATAAAGCCAACAACATTAAGCTGTCAACAACATTAAGCTGTCAACAACATTAAGCCGTCAACATTAAATCGTCAACATTAAGCTGTCGACATTAAGCTATCAACATTAAGCCGTCAACATTAAGCTATCAACATTAAGCTGTCAACAACATTAAGCTGTCAACATTAAGCAGTAAACAACATTAAACTGTCAACAACATTAAGCTGTCAACATTGAGCCATCAACATTAAATCGTCAACATTAAGCTGTCAACATTAAGCTGTCAACATTAAGCTGTCAACATTAAGCTGGCAACAACATTAAGTAGTCAACATTAAGCTGTCAACATTAAGCTGTCAACATTAGGCTGTCAACATTAAGCGGTCAACATTAAGCTATCAACATTAAGCTGTCAACATTAAGCTGTCAACATTAAGCTGTCAACATTAAACTGTCAACATTAAACTGTCGACATTAAGCTATCAACATTAAGCTGTCAACATCAAGCTGTTATCATCAAGCTGTCAACATTAAGCAGTCAACATTAAGCTGTCAACATTAAACTGTCAACATTAAACTGTCAACATTAAGCTGTCGACATTTAGCTATCAACATTAAGCTGTCAACAACATTAAGCTGTCAACATTAAGCTGTCAACAACATTAAGCTGTCAACATTGAGCCGTCAACATTAAATCGTCAACATTAAGCTGTCAACATTAAGCTGTCAACATTAAACTGTCAACATTAAGTTGTCAACATTAAGCTGTCAACATTAAGCTATCAACATTAAGCTATCAACATTAAGCTGTCAACAACATTAAGCTGTCAACATTAAGCTGTCAACAACATTAAGCTGTCAACAACATTAATCTATCAACATTGAGCCGTCAACATTAAATCGTCAACATTAAGCTGTCAACATTAAGCTGTCAACATTAAGCTGTCAACAACATTAAACTGTCAACAACATTAAGCTGTCAACATTGAGCCATCAACATTAATTGTCAACATTAAGCTGTCAACAACATTAAGCTGTCAACAATATTAAGCTGTCATCATTAAGCTGTCAACAACATTAAGCTGTCAACAATATTCAGCTGTCAAAATTGAGCCGTCAACATTAAATCGTCAACATTAAGCTGTCAACATTAAGCTGTCAACATTAAGCTGACAACATTAAGCTGTCAACATTAAGCTGTCAACATTAAGCTGTCAACATTAAGCTGTCAACTTTAAGCTGTCAACAACATTAAGCTGGCAACAACATTAGGCAGTCAACATTAAGCTGTCAACATTAGGCTGTCAACATTAAGCTGTCAACATTAAGCTATCAACATTAAGCTGTCAACATTAAGCTGGCAACATTAAGCTGGCGACATTAAGCTGTCAACATTAAGCTGTCAACATTAAGCGGTCAACATTAAATTGTCAACAATATTCAGATGTCAACATTGAGCCGTCAACATTAAATCGTCAACATTAAGCTGTCAACATTAAGCTGTCAACATTAAGCTGACAACATTAAGTTATCAACATTAAGCTATCAACAACATTAAGCTGTCGACATTAAGCTATCAACATTAAGCTGTCAACATCAAGCTGTCAACATCAAGCTGTCAACATTAAGCTGTCAATATTAAGCTGTCAACATTAAACTGTCAACATTAAACTGTCAACATTAAGCTGTCGACATTAAGCTGTCAACATTAAGCTGTCAACAACATTAAGCTGTCAACATTAAGCTGTCAACAACATTAAGCTGTCAACATTGAGCCGTCAACATTAAATCGTCAACATTAAGCTGTCAACATTAAGCTGTCAACATTAAACTGTCAACATTAAGTTGTCAACATTAAGCTGTCAACATTAAGCTATCAACATTAAGCTATCAACATTAAGCTGTCAACAACATTAAGCTGTCAACATTAAGCTGTCAACAACATTAAGCTGTCAACAACATTAAGCTATCAACATTGAGCCGTCAACATTAAATCGTCAACATTAAGCTGTCAACATTAAGCTGTCAACATTAAGCTGTCAACTTTAAGCTGTCAACAACATTAAGCTGTCAACAACATTAAGCTGTCGACAACATTAAGCTGTCAACATTAAGCTGTCAACATTAAGCTGGCAACATTAAGCTGTCAACATTAAGCTGTCAACATTAAGCTGTCAACAACATTAAGCTGTCAACAACATTAAGCTGTCAACATTAAGCTGTCAACAACATTAAGCTGTCAACATTGAGCCGTCAACATTAAATCGTCAACATTAAGCTGTCAACATTAAGCTGGCGACATTAAGCTGTCGACATTAAGCTGTCGACATTAAGCTATCAACATTAAGCTGTCAACATCAAGCTGTCAACATCAAGCTGTCAACATTAAGCTGTCAACATTAAGCTGTCAACATTAAACTGTCAACATTAAACTGTCAACATTAAGCTGTCGACATTAAGCTGTCAACATTAAGCTGTCAACAACATTAAGCTGTCAACATTAAGCTGTCAACAACATTAAGCTGTCAACATTGAGCCGTCAACATTAAATCGTCAACATTAAGCTGTCAACATTAAGCTGTCAACATTAAACTGTCAACATTAAGTTGTCAACATTAAGCTGTCAACATTAAGCTATCAACATTAGGCTATCAACATTAAGCTGTCAACAACATTAAGCTGTCAACATTAAGCTGTCAACAACATTAAGCTGTCAACAACATTAAGCTATCAACATTGAGCCGTCAACATTAAATCGTCAACATTAAGCTGTCAACATTAAGCTGTCAACATTAAGCTGTCAACTTTAAGCTGTCAACAACATTAAGCTGTCAACAACATTAAGCTGTCGACAACATTAAGCTGTCAACATTAAGCTGTCAACATTAAGCTGGCAACATTAAGCTGTCAACATTAAGCTGTCAACATTAAGCTGTCAACAACATTAAGCTGTCAACAACATTAAGCTGTCAATAACATTAAGCTGTCAACATTAAGCTGTCAACATTAAGCTGTCAACATTAAGCTGTCAACATTAAGCTGTCAACAACATTAAGCTGTCAACAACATTAAGCTGTCAATAACATTAAGCTGTCAACATTAAGCGGTCAACATTAAATTGTCAACAATATTCAGATGTCAACATTGAGCCGTCAACATTAAATCGTCAACATTAAGCTGTCAACATTAAGCTGTCAACATTAAGCTGTCAACATTAAGCTGGCAACAACATTAGGCAGTCAACATTAAGCTGTCAACATTAAGCTGTCAACATTAGGCTGTCAACATTAAGCTGTCAACAATATTCAGATGTCAACATTGAGCCGTCAACATTAAATCGTCAACATTAAGCTGTCAACATTAAGCTGTCAACATTAAGCTGACAACATTAAGTTATCAACATTAAGCTATCAACAACATTAAGCTGTCGACATTAAGCTATCAACATTAAGCTGTCAACATCAAGCTGTCAACATCAAGCTGTCAACATTAAGCTGTCAATATTAAGCTGTCAACATTAAACTGTCAACATTAAACTGTCAACATTAAGCTGTCGACATTAAGCTGTCAACATTAAGCTGTCAACAACATTAAGCTGTCAACATTAAGCTGTCAACAACATTAAGCTGTCAACATTGAGCCGTCAACATTAAATCGTCAACATTAAGCTGTCAACATTAAGCTGTCAACATTAAACTGTCAACATTAAGTTGTCAACATTAAGCTGTCAACATTAAGCTATCAACATTAAGCTATCAACATTAAGCTGTCAACAACATTAAGCTGTCAACATTAAGCTGTCAACAACATTAAGCTGTCAACAACATTAAGCTATCAACATTGAGCCGTCAACATTAAATCGTCAACATTAAGCTGTCAACATTAAGCTGTCAACATTAAGCTGTCAACTTTAAGCTGTCAACAACATTAAGCTGTCAACAACATTAAGCTGTCGACAACATTAAGCTGTCAACATTAAGCTGTCAACATTAAGCTGGCAACATTAAGCTGTCAACATTAAGCTGTCAACATTAAGCTGTCAACAACATTAAGCTGTCAACAACATTAAGCTGTCAATAACATTAAGCTGTCAACATTAAGCTGTCAACATTAAGCTGTCAACATTAAGCTGTCAACATTAAGCTGTCAACATTAAGCCAACAACATAAAGCCAACAACATTAAGCTGTCAACAACATTAAGCTGTCAACAACATTAAGCCGTCAACATTAAATCGTCAACATTAAGCTGTCAACATTAAGCTATCAACATTAAGCCGTCAACATTAAGCTATCAACATTAAGCTGTCAACAACATTCAGCTGTCAACATTAAGCTGTCAACAACATTAAACTGTCAACAACATTAAGCTGTCAACATTGAGCCATCAACATTAAATCGTCAACATTAAGCTGTCAACATTAAGCTGTCAACATTAAGCTGTCAACATTAAGCTGGCAACAACATTAAGTAGTCAACATTAAGCTGTCAACATTAAGCTGTCAACATTAGGCTGTCAACATTAAGCTGTCAACATTAAGCTATCAACATTAAGCTGTCAACAACATTAAGCTGTCAACATTAAGCCGTCAACATTAAGCCGTCAACATTAAGCCGTCAACATTAAGCCGTCAACATTAAGCTGTCAACATTAAGCTGTCAACATTAAGCTATCAACATTAAGCTGTCAACAACATTAAGCTGTCAACATTAAGCTGTCAACAACATTAAGCTGTCAACAACATTAAGCTGTCAACATTAAGCCGTCAACATTAAGCCGTAAACATTAAGCCGTCAACATTAAGCCGTCAACATTAAGCAGTCAACATTAAGCTGTCAACATTAAGCTGTCAACATTAAGCTGTCAACAACATTAAGCTGTCAACAACATTAAGCTGTCAACAATATTAAGCTGTCAACATTAAGCTGTCAACAACATTAAGCTGTCAACAATATTCAGCTGTCAAAATTGAGCCGTCAACATTAAATCGTCAACATTAAGCTGTCAACATTAAGCTGTCAACATTAAGCTGTCAACATTAAGCTGTCAACATTAAGCTGTCAACATTAAGCCATCAACATTAAGCTGTCAACATTAAGCTGGCAACATTAAGCTGGCGACATTAAGCTGTCGACATTAAGCTGTCGACATTAAGCTATCAACATTAAGCTGTCAACATCAAGCTGTCAACATCAAGCTGTCAACATTAAGCTGTCAACATTAAGCTGTCAACATTAAACTGTCAACATTAAACTGTCAACATTAAGCTGTCGACATTAAGCTGTCAACATTAAGCTGTCAACAACATTAAGCTGTCAACATTAAGCTGTCAACAACATTAAGCTGTCAACATTGAGCCGTCAACATTAAATCGTCAACATTAAGCTGTCAACATTAAGCTGTCAACATTAAACTGTCAACATTAAGTTGTCAACATTAAGCTGTCAACATTAAGCTATCAACATTAGGCTATCAACATTAAGCTGTCAACAACATTAAGCTGTCAACATTAAGCTGTCAACAACATTAAGCTGTCAACAACATTAAGCTATCAACATTGAGCCGTCAACATTAAATCGTCAACATTAAGCTGTCAACATTAAGCTGTCAACATTAAGCTGTCAACTTTAAGCTGTCAACAACATTAAGCTGTCAACAACATTAAGCTGTCGACAACATTAAGCTGTCAACATTAAGCTGTCAACATTAAGCTGGCAACATTAAGCTGTCAACATTAAGCTGTCAACATTAAGCTGTCAACAACATTAAGCTGTCAACAACATTAAGCTGTCAATAACATTAAGCTGTCAACATTAAGCTGTCAACATTAAGCTGTCAACATTAAGCTGTCAACATTAAGCTGTCAACATTAAGCCAACAACATAAAGCCAACAACATTAAGCTGTCAACAACATTAAGCTGTCAACAACATTAAGCCGTCAACATTAAATCGTCAACATTAAGCTGTCAACATTAAGCTATCAACATTAAGCCGTCAACATTAAGCTATCAACATTAAGCTGTCAACAACATTCAGCTGTCAACATTAAGCTGTCAACAACATTAAACTGTCAACAACATTAAGCTGTCAACATTGAGCCATCAACATTAAATCGTCAACATTAAGCTGTCAACATTAAGCTGTCAACATTAAGCTGTCAACATTAAGCTGGCAACAACATTAAGTAGTCAACATTAAGCTGTCAACATTAAGCTGTCAACATTAGGCTGTCAACATTAAGCTGTCAACATTAAGCTATCAACATTAAGCTGTCAACAACATTAAGCTGTCAACATTAAGCCGTCAACATTAAGCCGTCAACATTAAGCCGTCAACATTAAGCCTTCAACATTAAGCTGTCAACATTAAGCAGTCAACATTAAGCTGTCAACATTAAGCTGTCAACAACATTAAGCTGTCAACAACATTAAGCTGTCAACAATATTAAGCTGTCAACATTAAGCTGTCAACAACATTAAGCTGTCAACAATATTCAGCTGTCAAAATTGAGCCGTCAACATTAAATCGTCAACATTAAGCTGTCAACATTAAGCTGTCAACATTAAGCTGTCAACATTAAGCTGTCAACATTAAGCTGTCAACATTAAGCCATCAACATTAAGCTGTCAACATTAAGCTGGCAACATTAAGCTGGCGACATTAAGCTGTCGACATTAAGCTGTCGACATTAAGCTATCAACATTAAGCTGTCAACATCAAGCTGTCAACATCAAGCTGTCAACATTAAGCTGTCAACATTAAGCTGTCAACATTAAACTGTCAACATTAAACTGTCAACATTAAGCTGTCGACATTAAGCTGTCAACATTAAGCTGTCAACAACATTAAGCTGTCAACATTAAGCTGTCAACAACACTAAGCTGTCAACATTGAGCCGTCAACATTAAATCGTCAACATTAAGCTGTCAACATTAAGCTGTCAACATTAAACTGTCAACATTAAGTTGTCAACATTAAGCTGTCAACATTAAGCTATCAACATTAAGCTATCAACATTAAGCTGTCAACAACATTAAGCTGTCAACATTAAGCTGTCAACAACATTAAGCTGTCAACAACATTAAGCTATCAACATTGAGCCGTCAACATTAAATCGTCAACATTAAGCTGTCAACATTAAGCTGTCAACATTAAGCTGTCAACTTTAGGCTGTCAACAACATTAAGCTGTCAACAACATTAAGCTGTCGACAACATTAAGCTGTCAACATTAAGCTGTCAACATTAAGCTAGCAACATTAAGCTGTCAACATTAAGCTGTCAACATTAAGCTGTCAACAACATTAAGCTGTCAACAACATTAAGCTGTCAATAACATTAAGCTGTCAACATTAAGCTGTCAACATTAAGCTGTCAACATTAAGCTGTCAACATTAAGCTGTCAACATTAAGCCAACAACATAAAGCCAACAACATTAAGCTGTCAACAACATTAAGCTGTCAACAACATTAAGCCGTCAACATTAAATCGTCAACATTAAGCTGTCGACATTAAGCTATCAACATTAAGCCGTCAACATTAAGCTATCAACATTAAGCTGTCAACAACATTAAGCTGTCAACATTAAGCTGTCAACAACATTAAACTGTCAACAACATTAAGCTGTCAACATTGAGCCATCAACATTAAATCGTCAACATTAAGCTGTCAACATTAAGCTGTCAACATTAAGCTGTCAACATTAAGCTGGCAACAACATTAAGTAGTCAACATTAAGCTGTCAACATTAAGCTGTCAACATTAGGCTGTCAACATTAAGCAGTCAACATTAAGCTATCAACATTAAGCTGTCAACATTAAGCTGTCAACATTAAGCTGTCAACATTAAACTGTCAACATTAAACTGTCGACATTAAGCTATCAACATTAAGCTGTCAACATCAAGCTGTTATCATCAAGCTGTCAACATTAAGCAGTCAACATTAAGCTGTCAACATTAAACTGTCAACATTAAACTGTCAACATTAAGCTGTCGACATTTAGCTATCAACATTAAGCTGTCAACAACATTAAGCTGTCAACATTAAGCTGTCAACAACATTAAGCTGTCAACATTGAGCCGTCAACATTAAATCGTCAACATTAAGCTGTCAACATTAAGCTGTCAACATTAAACTGTCAACATTAAGTTGTCAACATTAAGCTGTCAACATTAAGCTATCAACATTAAGCTATCAACATTAAGCTGTCAACAACATTAAGCTGTCAACATTAAGCTGTCAACAACATTAAGCTGTCAACAACATTAATCTATCAACATTGAGCCGTCAACATTAAATCGTCAACATTAAGCTGTCAACATTAAGCTGTCAACATTAAGCTGTCAACAACATTAAACTGTCAACAACATTAAGCTGTCAACATTGAGCCATCAACATTAATTGTCAACATTAAGCTGTCAACAACATTAAGCTGTCAACAATATTAAGCTGTCATCATTAAGCTGTCAACAACATTAAGCTGTCAACAATATTCAGCTGTCAAAATTGAGCCGTCAACATTAAATCGTCAACATTAAGCTGTCAACATTAAGCTGTCAACATTAAGCTGACAACATTAAGCTGTCAACATTAAGCTGTCAACATTAAGCCATCAACATTAAGCTGTCAACATTAAGCTTGCAACATTAAGCTGGCGACATTAAGCTGTCGAAATTAAGCTGTCGACATTAAGCTATCAACATTAAGCTGTCAACATCAAGCTGTCATCATCAAGCTGTCAACATTAAGCTGTCAACATTAAGCTGTCAACATTAAACTGTCAACATTAAACTGTCAACATTAAGCTGTCAACATTAAGCTATCAACATTAAGCTGTCAACAACATTAAGCTGTCAACATTAAGCTGTCAACAACATTAAGCTGTCAACATTGAGCCGTCAACATTAAATCGTCAACATTAAGCTGTCAACATTAAGCTGTCAACATTAAACTGTCAACATTAAGTTGTCAACATTAAGCTGTCAACATTAAGCTATCAACATTAAGCTATCAACATTAAGCTGTCAACAACATTAAGCTGTCAACATTAAGCTGTCAACAACATTAAGCTGTCAACAACATTAAGCTATCAACATTGAGCCGTCAACATTAAATCGTCAACATTAAGCTGTCAACATTAAGCTGTCAACTTTAAGCTGTCAACAACATTAAGCTGTCAACAACATTAAGCTGTCGACAACATTAAGCTGTCAACATTAAGCTGTCAACATTAAGCTGGCAACATTAAGCTGTCAACATTAAGCTGTCAACATTAAGCTGTCAACTTTAAGCTGTCAACAACATTAAGCTGTCAACAACATTAAGCTGTCGACAACATTAAGCTGTCAACATTAAGCTGTCGACAACATTAAGCTGTCAACATTAAGCTGTCAACATTAAGCTGGCAACATTAAGCTGTCAACATTAAGCTGTCAACAACATTAAACTGTCAACAACATTAGGCTGTCAACATTAAGCTGTCAACATTAAGCTGTCAACATTAAGCTGTCAACATTAAGCTGTCAACATTAAGCTGTCAACATTAAGCTGTCAACATTAAGCTGTCAACATTAAGCCAACAACATTAAGCCAACAACATTAGGCTGTCAACAACATTAAGCTGTCAACAACATTAAGCTGTCAACATTAAGCCGTCAACATTAAGCTATCAACATTAAGCTGTCAACAACATTAAGCTGTCAACATTAAGCTGTCAACAACATTAAACTGTCAACAACATTAAGCTGTCAACATTGAGCCATCAACATTAAATCGTCAACATTAAGCTGTCAACATTAAGCTGTCAACATTAAGCTGGCAACATTAAGCTGTCAACATTAAGCTATCAACATTAAGCTGTCAACATTAAGCTGTCAACATTAAGCAGTCAACATTAAGCTGTCAACATTAAGCTGTCAACAACATTAAGCTGTCAACAACATTAAGCTGTCAACAATATTAAGCTGTCAACATTAAGCTGTCAACAACATTAAGCTGTCAACAATATTCAGCTGTCAAAATTGAGCCGTCAACATTAAATCGTCAACATTAAGCTGTCAACATTAAGCTGTCAACATTAAGCTGTCAACATTAAGCTGTCAACATTAAGCTGTCAACATTAAGCCATCAACATTAAGCTGTCAACATTAAGCTGGCAACATTAAGCTGGCGACATTAAGCTGTCGACATTAAGCTGTCGACATTAAGCTATCAACATTAAGCTGTCAACATCAAGCTGTCAACATCAAGCTGTCAACATTAAGCTGTCAACATTAAGCTGTCAACATTAAACTGTCAACATTAAACTGTCAACATTAAGCTGTCGACATTAAGCTGTCAACATTAAGCTGTCAACAACATTAAGCTGTCAACATTAAGCTGTCAACAACACTAAGCTGTCAACATTGAGCCGTCAACATTAAATCGTCAACATTAAGCTGTCAACATTAAGCTGTCAACATTAAACTGTCAACATTAAGTTGTCAACATTAAGCTGTCAACATTAAGCTATCAACATTAAGCTATCAACATTAAGCTGTCAACAACATTAAGCTGTCAACATTAAGCTGTCAACAACATTAAGCTGTCAACAACATTAAGCTATCAACATTGAGCCGTCAACATTAAATCGTCAACATTAAGCTGTCAACATTAAGCTGTCAACATTAAGCTGTCAACTTTAGGCTGTCAACAACATTAAGCTGTCAACAACATTAAGCTGTCGACAACATTAAGCTGTCAACATTAAGCTGTCAACATTAAGCTAGCAACATTAAGCTGTCAACATTAAGCTGTCAACATTAAGCTGTCAACAACATTAAGCTGTCAACAACATTAAGCTGTCAATAACATTAAGCTGTCAACATTAAGCTGTCAACATTAAGCTGTCAACATTAAGCTGTCAACATTAAGCTGTCAACATTAAGCCAACAACATAAAGCCAACAACATTAAGCTGTCAACAACATTAAGCTGTCAACAACATTAAGCCGTCAACATTAAATCGTCAACATTAAGCTGTCGACATTAAGCTATCAACATTAAGCCGTCAACATTAAGCTATCAACATTAAGCTGTCAACAACATTAAGCTGTCAACATTAAGCTGTCAACAACATTAAACTGTCAACAACATTAAGCTGTCAACATTGAGCCATCAACATTAAATCGTCAACATTAAGCTGTCAACATTAAGCTGTCAACATTAAGCTGTCAACATTAAGCTGGCAACAACATTAAGTAGTCAACATTAAGCTGTCAACATTAAGCTGTCAACATTAGGCTGTCAACATTAAGCAGTCAACATTAAGCTATCAACATTAAGCTGTCAACATTAAGCTGTCAACATTAAGCTGTCAACATTAAACTGTCAACATTAAACTGTCGACATTAAGCTATCAACATTAAGCTGTCAACATCAAGCTGTTATCATCAAGCTGTCAACATTAAGCAGTCAACATTAAGCTGTCAACATTAAACTGTCAACATTAAACTGTCAACATTAAGCTGTCGACATTTAGCTATCAACATTAAGCTGTCAACAACATTAAGCTGTCAACATTAAGCTGTCAACAACATTAAGCTGTCAACATTGAGCCGTCAACATTAAATCGTCAACATTAAGCTGTCAACATTAAGCTGTCAACATTAAACTGTCAACATTAAGTTGTCAACATTAAGCTGTCAACATTAAGCTATCAACATTAAGCTATCAACATTAAGCTGTCAACAACATTAAGCTGTCAACATTAAGCTGTCAACAACATTAAGCTGTCAACAACATTAATCTATCAACATTGAGCCGTCAACATTAAATCGTCAACATTAAGCTGTCAACATTAAGCTGTCAACATTAAGCTGTCAACAACATTAAACTGTCAACAACATTAAGCTGTCAACATTGAGCCATCAACATTAATTGTCAACATTAAGCTGTCAACAACATTAAGCTGTCAACAATATTAAGCTGTCATCATTAAGCTGTCAACAACATTAAGCTGTCAACAATATTCAGCTGTCAAAATTGAGCCGTCAACATTAAATCGTCAACATTAAGCTGTCAACATTAAGCTGTCAACATTAAGCTGACAACATTAAGCTGTCAACATTAAGCTGTCAACATTAAGCCATCAACATTAAGCTGTCAACATTAAGCTTGCAACATTAAGCTGGCGACATTAAGCTGTCGAAATTAAGCTGTCGACATTAAGCTATCAACATTAAGCTGTCAACATCAAGCTGTCATCATCAAGCTGTCAACATTAAGCTGTCAACATTAAGCTGTCAACATTAAACTGTCAACATTAAACTGTCAACATTAAGCTGTCAACATTAAGCTATCAACATTAAGCTGTCAACAACATTAAGCTGTCAACATTAAGCTGTCAACAACATTAAGCTGTCAACATTGAGCCGTCAACATTAAATCGTCAACATTAAGCTGTCAACATTAAGCTGTCAACATTAAACTGTCAACATTAAGTTGTCAACATTAAGCTGTCAACATTAAGCTATCAACATTAAGCTATCAACATTAAGCTGTCAACAACATTAAGCTGTCAACATTAAGCTGTCAACAACATTAAGCTGTCAACAACATTAAGCTATCAACATTGAGCCGTCAACATTAAATCGTCAACATTAAGCTGTCAACATTAAGCTGTCAACTTTAAGCTGTCAACAACATTAAGCTGTCAACAACATTAAGCTGTCGACAACATTAAGCTGTCAACATTAAGCTGTCAACATTAAGCTGGCAACATTAAGCTGTCAACATTAAGCTGTCAACATTAAGCTGTCAACTTTAAGCTGTCAACAACATTAAGCTGTCAACAACATTAAGCTGTCGACAACATTAAGCTGTCAACATTAAGCTGTCGACAACATTAAGCTGTCAACATTAAGCTGTCAACATTAAGCTGGCAACATTAAGCTGTCAACATTAAGCTGTCAACAACATTAAACTGTCAACAACATTAGGCTGTCAACATTAAGCTGTCAACATTAAGCTGTCAACATTAAGCTGTCAACATTAAGCTGTCAACATTAAGCTGTCAACATTAAGCTGTCAACATTAAGCTGTCAACATTAAGCCAACAACATTAAGCCAACAACATTAGGCTGTCAACAACATTAAGCTGTCAACAACATTAAGCTGTCAACATTAAGCCGTCAACATTAAGCTATCAACATTAAGCTGTCAACAACATTAAGCTGTCAACATTAAGCTGTCAACAACATTAAACTGTCAACAACATTAAGCTGTCAACATTGAGCCATCAACATTAAATCGTCAACATTAAGCTGTCAACATTAAGCTGTCAACATTAAGCTGGCAACATTAAGCTGTCAACATTAAGCTATCAACATTAAGCTGTCAACATTAAGCTGGCAACATTAAGCTGGCGACATTAAGCTGTCAACATTAAGCTGTCAACATTAAACTGTCAACATTAAGCTGTCAACATTAAGCTGTCAACATTAAGCTGTCAACATTAAGCTGTCAACATTAAGCTGTCAACATTAAGCTGTCAACATTAAGCTGTTAACATTAAGCTGGCAACAACATTAGGCAGTCAACATTAAGCTGTCAACATTAGGCTGTCAACATTAAGCTGTCAACATTAAGCTATCAACATTAAGCTGTCAACATTAAGCTGGCAACATTAAGCTGGCGACATTATGCTGTCAACATTAAGCTGTCAACATTAAGCGGTCAACATTAAATTGTCAACAATATTCAGATGTCAACATTGAGCCGTCAACATTAAATCGTCAACATTAAGCTGTCAACATTAAGCTGTCAACATTAAGCTGACAACATTAAGTTATCAACATTAAGCTATCAACAACATTAAGCTGTCAACATTAAGCTGTCAACATTAAGCTGTCAACATTAAGCTGGCAACAACATTAAGCTATCAACATTAAGCTGTCCACATTAAGCTGTCAACATTAGGCTGTCAACATTAAGCTGTCAACATTAAGCTATCAACATTAAGCTGTCAACATTAAGCTGGCAACATTAAGCTGCCGACATTAAGCTGTCAACATTAAGCTGTCAACATTAAACTGTCAACATTAAGCTGTCAACATTAAGCTGTCAACATTAAGCTATCAACATTAAGCTATCAACATTAAGCTGTCAACAACATTAAGCTGTCAACATTAAGCTGTCAACAACATTAAGCTGTCAACAACATTAAGCTGTCAACATTAAGCCGTCAACATTAAGCCGTCAACATTAAGCCGTCAACATTAAGCCGTCAACATTAAGCAGTCAACATTAAGCTGTCAACATTAAGCTGTCAACATTAAGCTGTCAACAACATTAAGCTGTCAACAACATTAAGCTGTCAACAATATTAAGCTGTCAACATTAAGCTGTCAACAACATTAAGCTGTCAACAATATTCAGCTGTCAAAATTGAGCCGTCAACATTAAATCGTCAACATTAAGCTGTCAACATTAAGCTGTCAACATTAAGCTGTCAACATTAAGCTGTCAACATTAAGCTGTCAACATTAAGCCATCAACATTAAGCTGTCAACATTAAGCTGGCAACATTAAGCTGGCGACATTAAGCTGTCGACATTAAGCTGTCGACATTAAGCTATCAACATTAAGCTGTCAACATCAAGCTGTCAACATCAAGCTGTCAACATTAAGCTGTCAACATTAAGCTGTCAACATTAAACTGTCAACATTAAACTGTCAACATTAAGCTGTCGACATTAAGCTGTCAACATTAAGCTGTCAACAACATTAAGCTGTCAACATTAAGCTGTCAACAACATTAAGCTGTCAACATTGAGCCGTCAACATTAAATCGTCAACATTAAGCTGTCAACATTAAGCTGTCAACATTAAACTGTCAACATTAAGTTGTCAACATTAAGCTGTCAACATTAAGCTATCAACATTAAGCTATCAACATTAAGCTGTCAACAACATTAAGCTGTCAACATTAAGCTGTCAACAACATTAAGCTGTCAACAACATTAAGCTATCAACATTGAGCCGTCAACATTAAATCGTCAACATTAAGCTGTCAACATTAAGCTGTCAACATTAAGCTGTCAACTTTAAGCTGTCAACAACATTAAGCTGTCAACAACATTAAGCTGTCGACAACATTAAGCTGTCAACATTAAGCTGTCAACATTAAGCTGGCAACATTAAGCTGTCAACATTAAGCTGTCAACATTAAGCTGTCAACAACATTAAGCTGTCAACAACATTAAGCTGTCAATAACATTAAGCTGTCAACATTAAGCTGTCAACATTAAGCTGTCAACATTAAGCTGTCAACATTAAGCTGTCAACATTAAGCCAACAACATAAAGCCAACAACATTAAGCTGTCAACAACATTAAGCTGTCAACAACATTAAGCCGTCAACATTAAATCGTCAACATTAAGCTGTCGACATTAAGCTATCAACATTAAGCCGTCAACATTAAGCTATCAACATTAAGCTGTCAACAACATTAAGCTGTCAACATTAAGCTGTCAACAACATTAAACTGTCAACAACATTAAGCTGTCAACATTGAGCCATCAACATTAAATCGTCAACATTAAGCTGTCAACATTAAGCTGTCAACATTAAGCTGTCAACATTAAGCTGGCAACAACATTAAGTAGTCAACATTAAGCTGTCAACATTAAGCTGTCAACATTAGGCTGTCAACATTAAGCTGTCAACATTAAGCTATCAACATTAAGCTGTCAACAACATTAAGCTGTCAACATTAAGCCGTCAACATTAAGCCGTCAACATTAAGCCGTCAACATTAAGCCGTCAACATTAAGCCGTCAACATTAAGCAGTCAACATTAAGCTGTCAACATTAAGCTGTCAACATTAAGCTGTCAACAACATTAAGCTGTCAACAACATTAAGCTGTCAACAATATTAAGCTGTCAACATTAAGCTGTCAACAACATTAAGCTGTCAACAATATTCAGCTGTCAAAATTGAGCCGTCAACATTAAATCGTCAGCATTAAGCTGTCAACATTAAGCTGTCAACATTAAGCTGTCAACATTAAGCTGTCAACATTAAGCTGTCAACATTAAGCCATCAACATTAAGCTGTCAACATTAAGCTGGCAACATTAAGCTGGCGACATTAAGCTGTCGACATTAAGCTGTCGACATTAAGCTATCAACATTAAGCTGTCAACATCAAGCTGTCAACATCAAGCTGTCAACATTAAGCTGTCAACATTAAGCTGTCAACATTAAACTGTCAACATTAAACTGTCAACATTAAGCTGTCGACATTAAGCTGTCAACATTAAGCTGTCAACAACATTAAGCTGTCAACATTAAGCTGTCAACAACATTAAGCTGTCAACATTGAGCCGTCAACATTAAATCGTCAACATTAAGCTGTCAACATTAAGCTGTCAACATTAAACTGTCAACATTAAGTTGTCAACATTAAGCTGTCAACATTAAGCTATCAACATTAAGCTATCAACATTAAGCTGTCAACAACATTAAGCTGTCAACATTAAGCTGTCAACAACATTAAGCTGTCAACAACATTAAGCTATCAACATTGAGCCGTCAACATTAAATCGTCAACATTAAGCTGTCAACATTAAGCTGTCAACATTAAGCTGTCAACTTTAAGCTGTCAACAACATTAAGCTGTCAACAACATTAAGCTGTCGACAACATTAAGCTGTCAACATTAAGCTGTCAACATTAAGCTGGCAACATTAAGCTGTCAACATTAAGCTGTCAACATTAAGCTGTCAACAACATTAAGCTGTCAACAACATTAAGCTGTCAATAACATTAAGCTGTCAACATTAAGCTGTCAACATTAAGCTGTCAACATTAAGCTGTCAACATTAAGCTGTCAACATTAAGCCAACAACATAAAGCCAACAACATTAAGCTGTCAACAACATTAAGCTGTCAACAACATTAAGCCGTCAACATTAAATCGTCAACATTAAGCTGTCGACATTAAGCTATCAACATTAAGCCGTCAACATTAAGCTATCAACATTAAGCTGTCAACAACATTAAGCTGTCAACATTAAGCTGTCAACAACATTAAACTGTCAACAACATTAAGCTGTCAACATTGAGCCATCAACATTAAATCGTCAACATTAAGCTGTCAACATTAAGCTGTCAACATTAAGCTGTCAACATTAAGCTGGCAACAACATTAAGTAGTCAACATTAAGCTGTCAACATTAAGCTGTCAACATTAGGCTGTCAACATTAAGCGGTCACCATTAAGCTATCAACATTAAGCTGTCAACATTAAGCTGTCAACATTAAGCTGTCAACATTAAACTGTCAACATTAAACTGTCGACATTAAGCTATCAACATTAAGCTGTCAACATCAAGCTGTTATCATCAAGCTGTCAACATTAAGCAGTCAACATTAAGCTGTCAACATTAAACTGTCAACATTAAACTGTCAACATTAAGCTGTCCACATTTAGCTATCAACATTAAGCTGTCAACAACATTAAGCTGTCAACATTAAGCTGTCAACAACATTAAGCTGTCAACATTGAGCCGTCAACATTAAATCGTCAACATTAAGCTGTCAACATTAAGCTGTCAACATTAAACTGTCAACATTAAGTTGTCAACATTAAGCTGTCAACATTAAGCTATCAACATTAAGCTATCAACATTAAGCTGTCAACAACATTAAGCTGTCAACATTAAGCTGTCAACAACATTAAGCTGTCAACAACATTAATCTATCAACATTGAGCCGTCAACATTAAATCGTCAACATTAAGCTGTCAACATTAAGCTGTCAACATTAAGCTGTCAACAACATTAAACTGTCAACAACATTAAGCTGTCAACATTGAGCCATCAACATTAATTGTCAACATTAAGCTGTCAACAACATTAAGCTGTCAACAATATTAAGCTGTCATCATTAAGCTGTCAACAACATTAAGCTGTCAACAATATTCAGCTGTCAAAATTGAGCCGTCAACATTAAATCGTCAACATTAAGCTGTCAACATTAAGCTGTCAACATTAAGCTGACAACATTAAGCTGTCAACATTAAGCTGTCAACATTAAGCCATCAACATTAAGCTGTCAACATTAAGCTTGCAACATTAAGCTGGCGACATTAAGCTGTCGAAATTAAGCTGTCGACATTAAGCTATCAACATTAAGCTGTCAACATCAAGCTGTCATCATCAAGCTGTCAACATTAAGCTGTCAACATTAAGCTGTCAACATTAAACTGTCAACATTAAACTGTCAACATTAAGCTGTCAACATTAAGCTATCAACATTAAGCTGTCAACAACATTAAGCTGTCAACATTAAGCTGTCAACAACATTAAGCTGTCAACATTGAGCCGTCAACATTAAATCGTCAACATTAAGCTGTCAACATTAAGCTGTCAACATTAAACTGTCAACATTAAGTTGTCAACATTAAGCTGTCAACATTAAGCTATCAACATTAAGCTATCAACATTAAGCTGTCAACAACATTAAGCTGTCAACATTAAGCTGTCAACAACATTAAGCTGTCAACAACATTAAGCTATCAACATTGAGCCGTCAACATTAAATCGTCAACATTAAGCTGTCAACATTAAGCTGTCAACTTTAAGCTGTCAACAACATTAAGCTGTCAACAACATTAAGCTGTCGACAACATTAAGCTGTCAACATTAAGCTGTCAACATTAAGCTGGCAACATTAAGCTGTCAACATTAAGCTGTCAACATTAAGCTGTCAACTTTAAGCTGTCAACAACATTAAGCTGTCAACAACATTAAGCTGTCGACAACATTAAGCTGTCAACATTAAGCTGTCGACAACATTAAGCTGTCAACATTAAGCTGTCAACATTAAGCTGGCAACATTAAGCTGTCAACATTAAGCTGTCAACATTAAGCTGTCAACAACATTAAGCTGTCAACAACATTAGGCTGTCAACATTAAGCTGTCAACATTAAGCTGTCAACATTAAGCTGTCAACATTAAGCTGTCAACATTAAGCTGTCAACATTAAGCTGTCAACATTAAGCTGTGAACATTAAGCTGTCAACATTAAGCCAACAACATTAAGCCAACAACATTAGGCTGTCAACAACATTAAGCTGTCAACAACATTAAGCTGTCAACATTAAGCCGTCAACATTAAGCTATCAACATTAAGCTGTCAACAACATTAAGCTGTCAACATTAAGCTGTCAACAACATTAAACTGTCAACAACATTAAGCTGTCAACATTGAGCCATCAACATTAAATCGTCAACATTAAGCTGTCAACATTAAGCTGTCAACATTAAGCTGGCAACATTAAGCTGTCAACATTAAGCTATCAACATTAAGCTGTCAACATTAAGCTGGCAACATTAAGCTGGCGACATTAAGCTGTCAACATTAAGCTGTCAACATTAAACTGTCAACATTAAGCTGTCAACATTAAGCTGTCAACATTAAGCTGTCAACATTAAGCTGTCAACATTAAGCTGTCAACATTAAGCTGTCAACATTAAGCTGTCAACATAAAGCTGTCAACAACATTAAGCTGTCAACAACATTAAGCTGTCAACATTAAGCGATCAACATTAAATTGTCAACAATATTCAGATGTCAACATTGAGCCGTCAACATTAAATCGTCAACATTAAGCTGTCAACATTAAGCTGTCAACATTAAGCTGACAACATTAAGTTATCAACATTAAGCTATCAACAACATTAAGCTGTCAACATTAAGCTGTCAACATTAAGCTGTCAACATTAAGCTGGCAACAACATTAAGCTATCAACATTAAGCTGTCCACATTAAGCTGTCAACATTAGGCTGTCAACATTAAGCTGTCAACATTAAGCTATCAACATTAAGCTGTCAACATTAAGCTGGCAACATTAAGCTGCCGACATTAAGCTGTCAACATTAAGCTGTCAACATTAAACTGTCAACATTAAGCTGTCAACATTAAGCTGTCAACATTAAGCTATCAACATTAAGCTATCAACATTAAGCTGTCAACAACATTAAGCTGTCAACATTAAGCTGTCAACAACATTAAGCTGTCAACAACATTAAGCTGTCAACATTAAGCCGTCAACATTAAGCCGTCAACATTAAGCCGTCAACATTAAGCTGTCAACATTAAGCTGGCAACATTAAGCTGTCAACATTAAGCTGTCAACATTAAGCTGTCAACAACATTAAGCTGTCAACAACATTAAGCTGTCAATAACATTAAGCTGTCAACATTAAGCTGTCAACATTAAGCTGTCAACATTAAGCTGTCAACATTAAGCTGTCAACATTAAGCTGTCAACATTAAGCTGTCAACATTAAGCCAACAACATTAAGCCAACAACATTAGGCTGTCAACAACATTAAGCTGTCAACATTAGGCCGTCAACATTAAGCTATCAACATTAAGCTGTCAACAACATTAAGCTGTCAACATTAAGCTGTCAACAACATTAAACTGTCAACAACATTAAGCTGTCAACATTGAGCCATCAACATTAAATCGTCAACATTAAGCTGTCAACATTAAGCTGTCAACATTAAGCTGTTAACATTAAGCTGGCAACAACATTAGGCTGTCAACATTAAGCTGTCAACATTAAGCTGTCAACATTAGGCTGTCAACATTAAGCTGTCAACATTAAGCTATCAACATTAAGCTGTCAACATTAAGCTGGCAACATTAAGCTGGCGGCATTAAGCTGTCAACATTAAGCTGGCAACATTAAGCTGGCGACATTAAGCTGTCAACATTAAGCTGTCAACATTAAACTGTCAACATTAAGCTGTCAACATTAAGCTGTCAACATTAAGCTATCAACATTAAGCTATCAACATTAAGCTGTCAACAACATTAAGCTGTCAACATTAAGCTGTCAACATTAAGCTGTCAACATTAAGCTGTCAACATTAAGCTGTCAACATTAAGCTGTCAACAACATTAAGCTGTCAACAACATTAAGCTGTCAACAATATTAAGCTGTCAACATTAAGCTGTCAACAACATTAAGCTGTCAACAATATTCAGCTGTCAAAATTGAGCCGTCAACATTAAATCGTCAACATTAAGCTGTCAACATTAAGCTGTCAACATTAAGCTGTCAACATTAAGCTGTCAACATTAAGCTGTCAACATTAAGCTGTCAACATTAAGCTGTCAACATTAAGCTGGCAACATTAAGCTGGCGACATTAAGCTGTCGACATTAAGCTGTCGACATTAAGCTATCAACATTAAGCTGTCAACATCAAGCTGTCAACATCAAGCTGTCAACATTAAGCTGTCAACCTTAAGCTGTCAACATTAAACTGTCAACATTAAACTGTCAACATTAAGCTGTCGACATTAAGCTATCAACATTAAGCTGTCAACAACATTAAGCTGTCAACATTAAGCTGTCAACAACATTAAGCTGTCAACATTGAGCCGTCAACATTAAATCGTCAACATTAAGCTGTCAACATTAAGCTGTCAACATTAAACTGTCAACATTAAGTTGTCAACATTAAGCTTTCAACATTAAGCTATCAACATTAAGCTGTCAACATTAAGCTGTCAACAACATTAAGCTGTCAACAACATTAAGCTGTCAGCAATATTAAGCTGTCAACATTAAGCTGTCAACAACATTAAGCTGTCAACAATATTCAGCTGTCAAAATTGAGCCGTCAACATTAAATCGTCAACATTAAGCTGTCAACATTAAGCTGTCAACATTAAGCTGTCAACATTAAGCTGTCAACATTAAGCTGTCAACATTAAGCCATCAACATTAAGCTGTCAACATTAAGCTTGCAACATTAAGCTGGCGACATTAAGCTGTCAATAACATTAAGCTGTCGACATTAAGCTATCAACATTAAGCTGTCAACATCAAGCTGTCATCATCAAGCTGTCAACATTAAGCTGTCAACATTAAGCTGTCAACATTAAGCTGTCAACATTAAACTGTCAACATTAAACTGTCAACATTAAGCTGTCGACATTAAGCTATCAACATTAAGCTGTCAACAACATTAAGCTGTCAACATTAAGCTGTCAACAACATTAAGCTGTCAACATTGAGCCGTCAACATTAAATCGTCAACATTAAGCTGTCAACATTAAGCTGTCAACATTAAACTGTCAACATTAAGTTGTCAACATTAAGCTGTCAACATTAAGCTATCAACATTAAGCTATCAACATTAAGCTGTCAACAACATTAAGCTGTCAACATTAAGCTGTCAACAACATTAAGCTGTCAACAACATTAAGCTATCAACATTGAGCCGTCAACATTAAATCGTCAACATTAAGCTGTCAACATTAAGCTGTCAACATTAAGCTGTCAACTTTAAGCTGTCAACAACATTAAGCTGTCAACAACATTAAGCTGTCGACAACATTAAGCTGTCAACATTAAGCTGTCGACAACATTAAGCTATCAACATTAAGCTGTCAACATTAAGCTGGCAACATTAAGCTGTCAACATTAAGCTGTCAACATTAAGCTGTCAACAACATTAAGCTGTCAACAACATTAAGCTGTCAACATTAAGCTGTCAACATTAAGCTGTCAACATTAAGCTGTCAACATTAAGCTGTCAACATTAAGCCAACAACATTAAGCCAACAACATTAGGCTGTCAACAACATTAAGCTGTCAACAACATTAAGCTGTCAACATTAAGCCGTCAACATTAAGCTATCAACATTAAGCTGTCAACAACATTAAGCTGTCAACATTAAGCTGTCAACAACATTAAACTGTCAACAACATTAAGCTGTCAACATTGAGCCATCAACATTAAATCGTCAACATTAAGCTGTCAACATTAAGCTGTCAACATTAAGCTGTTAACATTAAGCTGGCAACAACATTAGGCAGTCAACATTAAGCTGTCAACATTAGGCTGTCAACATTAAGCTGTCAACATTAAGCTATCAACATTAAGCTGTCAACATTAAGCTGGCAACATTAAGCTGGCGACATTAAGCTGTCAACATTAAGCTGTCAACATTAAGCGGTCAACATTAAATTGTCAACAATATTCAGATGTCAACATTGAGCCGTCAACATTAAATCGTCAACATTAAGCTGTCAACATTAAGCTGTCAACATTAAGCTGACAACATTAAGTTATCAACATTAAGCTATCAACAACATTAAGCTGTCAACATTAAGCTGTCAACAACATTAAACTGTCAACAACATTAAGCTGTCAACATTGAGCCATCAACATTAAATCGTCAACATTAAGCTGTCAACATTAAGCTGTCAACATTAAGCTGTTAACATTAAGCTGGCAACAACATTAGGCTGTCAACATTAAGCTGTCAACATTAAGCTGTCAACATTAGGCTGTCAACATTAAGCTGTCAACATTAAGCTATCAACATTAAGCTGTCAACATTAAGCTGGCAACATTAAGCTGGCGACATTAAGCTGTCAACATTAAGCTGGCAACATTAAGCTGGCGACATTAAGCTGTCAACATTAAGCTGTCAACATTAAACTGTCAACATTAAGCTGTCAACATTAAGCTGTCAACATTAAGCTATCAACATTAAGCTATCAACATTAAGCTGTCAACAACATTAAGCTGTCAACATTAAGCTGTCAACATTAAGCTGTCAACATTAAGCTGTCAACATTAAGCTGTCAACATTAAGCTGTCAACAACATTAAGCTGTCAACAACATTAAGCTGTCAACAATATTAAGCTGTCAACATTAAGCTGTCAACAACATTAAGCTGTCAACAATATTCAGCTGTCAAAATTGAGCCGTCAACATTAAATCATCAACATTAAGCTGTCAACATTAAGCTGTCAACATTAAGCTGTCAACATTAAGCTGTCAACATTAAGCTGTCAACATTAAGCTGTCAACATTAAGCTGTCAACATTAAGCTGGCAACATTAAGCTGGCGACATTAAGCTGTCGACATTAAGCTGTCGACATTAAGCTATCAACATTAAGCTGTCAACATCAAGCTGTCAACATCAAGCTGTCAACATTAAGCTGTCAACCTTAAGCTGTCAACATTAAACTGTCAACATTAAACTGTCAACATTAAGCTGTCGACATTAAGCTATCAACATTAAGCTGTCAACAACATTAAGCTGTCAACATTAAGCTGTCAACAACATTAAGCTGTCAACATTGAGCCGTCAACATTAAATCGTCAACATTAAGCTGTCAACATTAAGCTGTCAACATTAAACTGTCAACATTAAGTTGTCAACATTAAGCTT
Source organism: Alitta virens (assembly GCA_932294295.1). Taxonomy (NCBI): domain Eukaryota; kingdom Metazoa; phylum Annelida; class Polychaeta; order Phyllodocida; family Nereididae; genus Alitta; species Alitta virens. The sequence goes on along the minus strand of OW028579.1, from coordinate 9,085,526 downwards.
TCAACATTAAGCTATCAACATTAAGCTGTCAACATTAAGCTGTCAACAACATTAAGCTGTCAACAACATTAAGCTGTCAGCAATATTAAGCTGTCAACATTAAGCTGTCAACAACATTAAGCTGTCAACAATATTCAGCTGTCAAAATTGAGCCGTCAACATTAAATCGTCAACATTAAGCTGTCAACATTAAGCTGTCAACATTAAGCTGTCAACATTAAGCTGTCAACATTAAGCTGTCAACATTAAGCCATCAACATTAAGCTGTCAACATTAAGCTTGCAACATTAAGCTGGCGACATTAAGCTGTCAATAACATTAAGCTGTCGACATTAAGCTATCAACATTAAGCTGTCAACATCAAGCTGTCATCATCAAGCTGTCAACATTAAGCTGTCAACATTAAGCTGTCAACATTAAGCTGTCAACATTAAACTGTCAACATTAAACTGTCAACATTAAGCTGTCGACATTAAGCTATCAACATTAAGCTGTCAACAACATTAAGCTGTCAACATTAAGCTGTCAACAACATTAAGCTGTCAACATTGAGCCGTCAACATTAAATCGTCAACATTAAGTTGTCAACATTAAGCTGTCAACATTAAGCTATCAACATTAAGCTATCAACATTAAGCTGTCAACAACATTAAGCTGTCAACATTAAGCTGTCAACAACATTAAGCTGTCAACAACATTAAGCTATCAACATTGAGCCGTCAACATTAAATCGTCAACATTAAGCTGTCAACATTAAGCTGTCAACATTAAGCTGTCAACTTTAAGCTGTCAACAACATTAAGCTGTCAACAACATTAAGCTGTCGACAACATTAAGCTGTCAACATTAAGCTGTCGACAACATTAAGCTATCAACATTAAGCTGTCAACATTAAGCTGGCAACATTAAGCTGTCAACATTAAGCTGTCAACATTAAGCTGTCAACAACATTAAGCTGTCAACAACATTAAGCTGTCAACATTAAGCTGTCAACATTAAGCTGTCAACATTAAGCTGTCAACATTAAGCTGTCAACATTAAGCTGTCAACATTAAGCCAACAACATTAAGCCAACAACATTAGGCTGTCAACAACATTAAGCTGTCAACAACATTAAGCTGTCAACATTAAGCCGTCAACATTAAGCTATCAACATTAAGCTGTCAACAACATTAAGCTGTCAACATTAAGCTGTCAACAACATTAAACTGTCAACAACATTAAGCTGTCAACATTGAGCCATCAACATTAAATCGTCAACATTAAGCTGTCAACATTAAGCTGTCAACATTAAGCTGTTAACATTAAGCTGGCAACAACATTAGGCAGTCAACATTAAGCTGTCAACATTAGGCTGTCAACATTAAGCTGTCAACATTAAGCTATCAACATTAAGCTGTCAACATTAAGCTGGCAACATTAAGCTGGCGACATTAAGCTGTCAACATTAAGCTGTCAACATTAAGCGGTCAACATTAAATTGTCAACAATATTCAGATGTCAACATTGAGCCGTCAACATTAAATCGTCAACATTAAGCTGTCAACATTAAGCTGTCAACATTAAGCTGACAACATTAAGTTATCAACATTAAGCTATCAACAACATTAAGCTGTCAACATTAAGCTGTCAACATTAAGCTGGCAACAACATTAAGCTATCAACATTAAGCTGTCCACATTAAGCTGTCAACATTAGGCTGTCAACATTAAGCTGTCAACATTAAGCTATCAACATTAAGCTGTCAACATTAAACTGGCAACATTAAGCTGCCGACATTAAGCTGTCAACATTAAGCTGTCAACATTAAACTGTCAACATTAAGCTGTCAACATTAAGCTGTCAACATTAAGCTATCAACATTAAGCTATCAACATTAAGCTGTCAACAACATTAAGCTGTCAACATTAAGCTGTCAACAACATTAAGCTGTCAACAACATTAAGCTGTCAACATTAAGCCGTCAACATTAAGCCGTCAACATTAAGCCGTCAACATTAAGCCGTCAACATTAAGCCATCAACATTAAGCTGTCAACATTAAGCTGTCAACATTAAGCTGTCAACATTAAGCTGTCAACAACATTAAGCTGTCAACAACATTAAGCTGTCAACAATATTAAGCTGTCAACATTAAGCTGTCAACAACATTAAGCTGTCAACAATATTCAGCTGTCAAAATTGAGAAGTCAACATTAAATCGTCAACATTAAGCTGTCAACATTAAGCTGTCAACATTAAGCTGTCAACATTAAGCTGTCAACATTAAGCCATCAACATTAAGCTGTCAACATTAAGCTGGCAACATTAAGCTGGCGACATTAAGCTGTCGACATTAAGCTGTCGACATTAAGCTATCAACATTAAGCTGTCAACATCAAGCTGTCAACATCAAGCTGTCAACATTAAGCTGTCAACATTAAGCTGTCAACATTAAACTGTCAACATTAAACTGTCAACATTAAGCTGTCGACATTAAGCTATCAACATTAAGCTGTCAACAACATTAAGCTGTCAACATTAAGCTGTCAACAACATTAAGCTGTCAACATTGAGCCATCAACATTAAATCGTCAACATTAAGCTGTCAACATTAAGCTGTCAACATTAAACTGTCAACATTAAGTTGTCAACATTAAGCTGTCAACATTAAGCTATCAACATTAAGCTATCAACATTAAGCTGTCAACAACATTAAGCTGTCAACATTAAGCTGTCAACAACATTAAGCTGTCAACAACATTAAGCTATCAACATTGAGCCGTCAACATTAAATCGTCAACATTAAGCTGTCAACATTAAGCTGTCAACATTAAGCTGTCAACTTTAAGCTGTCAACAACATTAAGCTGTCAACAACATTAAGCTGTCGACAACATTAAGCTGTCAACATTAAGCTGTCAACATTAAGCTGGCAACATTAAGCTGTCAACATTAAGCTGTCAACATTAAGCTGTCAACAACATTAAGCTGTCAACAACATTAAGCTGTCAATAACATTAAGCTGTCAACATTAAGCTGTCAACATTAAGCTGTCAACATTAAGCTGTCAACATTAAGCTGTCAACATTAAGCTGGCAACATTAAGCTGTCAACATTAAGCTGTCAACATTAAGCTGTCAACAACATTAAGCTGTCAACAACATTAAGCTGTCAATAACATTAAGCTGTCAACATTAAGCTGTCAACATTAAGCTGTCAACATTAAGCTGTCAACAATAAGCTGTCAACATTAAGCTGTCAACATTAAGCTGTCAACATTAAGCTGTCAACATTAAGCTGTCAACATTAAGCTGTCAACATTAAGCCAACAACATTAAGCCAACAACATTAGGCTGTCAACAACATTAGGCTGTCAACAACATTAAGCTGTCAACATTAAGCCGTCAACATTAAGCTATCAACATTAAGCTGTCAACAACATTAAGCTGTCAACATTAAGCTGTCAACAACATTAAACTGTCAACAACATTAAGCTGTCAACATTGAGCCATCAACATTAAATCGTCAACATTAAGCTGTCAACATTAAGCTGTCAACATTAAGCTGTTAACATTAAGCTGGCAACAACATTAGGCAGTCAACATTAAGCTGTCAACATTAAGCTGTCAACATTAGGCTGTCAACATTAAGCTGTCAACATTAAGCTATCAACATTAAGCTGTCAACATTAAGCTGGCAACATTAAGCTGGCGACATTAAGCTGTCAACATTAAGCTGTCAACATTAAGCGGTCAACATTAAATTGTCAACAATATTCAGATGTCAACATTGAGCCGTCAACATTAAATCGTCAACATTAAGCTGTCAACATTAAGCTGTCAACATTAAGCTGACAACATTAAGTTATCAACATTAAGCTATCAACAACATTAAGCTGTCAACATTAAGCTGTCAACATTAAGCTGTCAACATTAAGCTGGCAACAACATTAAGCTGTCAACATTAAGCTGTCCACATTAAGCTGTCAACATTAGGCTGTCAACATTAAGCTGTCAACATTAAGCTATCAACATTAAGCTGTCAACATTAAGCTGGCAACATTAAGCTGCCGACATTAAGCTGTCAACATTAAGCTGTCAACATTAAACTGTCAACATTAAGCTGTCAACATTAAGCTGTCAACATTAAGCTATCAACATTAAGCTATCAACATTAAGCTGTCAACAACATTAAGCTGTCAACATTAAGCTGTCAACAACATTAAGCTGTCAACAACATTAAGCTGTCAACATTAAGCCGTCAACATTAAGCCGTCAACATTAAGCCGTCAACATTAAGCCGTCAACATTAAGCCGTCAACATTAAGCAGTCAACATTAAGCTGTCAACATTAAGCTGTCAACATTAAGCTGTCAACAACATTAAGCTGTCAACAACATTAAGCTGTCAACAATATTAAGCTGTCAACATTAAGCTGTCAACAACATTAAGCTGTCAACAATATTCAGCTGTCAAAATTGAGCCGTCAACATTAAATCGTCAACATTAAGCTGTCAACATTAAGCTGTCAACATTAAGCTGTCAACATTAAGCTGTCAACATTAAGCTGTCAACATTAAGCCATCAACATTAAGCTGTCAACATTAAGCTGGCAACATTAAGCTGGCGACCTTAAGCTGTCGACATTAAGCTGTCGACATTAAGCTATCAACATTAAGCTGTCAACATCAAGCTGTCAACATCAAGCTGTCAACATTAAGCTGTCAACATTAAGCTGTCAACATTAAACTGTCAACATTAAACTGTCAACATTAAGCTGTCGACATTAAGCTGTCAACATTAAGCTGTCAACAACATTAAGCTGTCAACATTAAGCTGTCAACAACATTAAGCTGTCAACATTGAGCCGTCAACATTAAATCGTCAACATTAAGCTGTCAACATTAAGCTGTCAACATTAAACTGTCAACATTAAGTTGTCAACATTAAGCTGTCAACATTAAGCTATCAACATTAAGCTATCAACATTAAGCTGTCAACAACATTAAGCTGTCAACATTAAGCTGTCAACAACATTAAGCTGTCAACAACATTAAGCTATCAACATTGAGACGTCAACATTAAATCGTCAACATTAAGCTGTCAACATTAAGCTGTCAACATTAAGCTGTCAACTTTAAGCTGTCAACAACATTAAGCTGTCAACAACATTAAGCTGTCGACAACATTAATCTGTCAACATTAAGCTGTCAACATTAAGCTGGCAACATTAAGCTGTCAACATTAAGCTGTCAACATTAAGCTGTCAACAACATTAAGCTGTCAACAACATTAAGCTGTCAATAACATTAAGCTGTCAACATTAAGCTGTCAACATTAAGCTGTCAACATTAAGCTGTCAACATTAAGCCAACAACATAAAGCCAACAACATTAAGCTGTCAACAACATTAAGCTGTCAACAACATTAAGCCGTCAACATTAAATCGTCAACATTAAGCTGTCGACATTAAGCTATCAACATTAAGCCGTCAACATTAAGCTATCAACATTAAGCTGTCAACAACATTAAGCTGTCAACATTAAGCTGTCAACAACATTAAACTGTCAACAACATTAAGCTGTCAACATTGAGCCATCAACATTAAATCGTCATCATTAAGCTGTCAACATTAAGCTGTCAACATTAAGCTGTCAACATTAAGCTGGCAACAACATTAAGTAGTCAACATTAAGCTGTCAACATTAAGCTGTCAACATTAGGCTGTCAACATTAAGCTGTCAACATTAAGCTATCAACATTAAGCTGTCAACAACATTAAGCTGTCAACATTAAGCCGTCAACATTAAGCCGTCAACATTAAGCCGTCAACATTAAGCCGTCAACATTAAGCCGTCAACATTAAGCAGTCAACATTAAGCTGTCAACATTAAGCTGTCAACATTAAGCTGTCAACAACATTAAGCTGTCAACAACATTAAGCTGTCAACAATATTAAGCTGTCAACATTAAGCTGTCAACAACATTAAGCTGTCAACAATATTCAGCTGTCAAAATTGAGCCGTCAACATTAAATCGTCAACATTAAGCTGTCAACATTAAGCTGTCAACATTAAGCTGTCAACATTAAGCTGTCAACATTAAGCCATCAACATTAAGCTGTCAACATTAAGCTGGCAACATTAAGCTGGCGACATTAAGCTGTCGACATTAAGCTGTCGACATTAAGCTATCAACATTAAGCTGTCAACATCAAGCTGTCAACATCAAGCTGTCAACATTAAGCTGTCAACATTAAGCTGTCAACATTAAACTGTCAACATTAAACTGTCAACATTAAGCTGTCGACATTAAGCTGTCAACATTAAGCTGTCAACAACATTAAGCTGTCAACATTAAGCTGTCAACAACATTAAGCTGTCAACATTGAGCCGTCAACATTAAATCGTCAACATTAAGCTGTCAACATTAAGCTGTCAACATTAAACTGTCAACATTAAGTTGTCAACATTAAGCTGTCAACATTAAGCTATCAACATTAAGCTATCAACATTAAGCTGTCAACAACATTAAGCTGTCAACATTAAGCTGTCAACAACATTAAGCTGTCAACAACATTAAGCTATCAACATTGAGCCGTCAACATTAAATCGTCAACATTAAGCTGTCAACATTAAGCTGTCAACATTAAGCTGTCAACTTTAAGCTGTCAACAACATTAAGCTGTCAACAACATTAAGCTGTCGACAACATTAAGCTGTCAACATTAAGCTGTCAACATTAAGCTGGCAACATTAAGCTGTCAACATTAAGCTGTCAACATTAAGCTGTCAACAACATTAAGCTGTCAACAACATTAAGCTGTCAATGACATTAAGCTGTCAACATTAAGCTGTCAACATTAAGCTGTCAACATTAAGCTGTCAACATTAAGCCAACAACATAAAGCCAACAACATTAAGCTGTCAACAACATTAAGCTGTCAACAACATTAAGCCATCAACATTAAATCGTCAACATTAAGCTGTCGACATTAAGCTATCAACATTAAGCCGTCAACATTAAGCTATCAACATTAAGCTGTCAACAACATTAAGCTGTCAACATTAAGCTGTCAACAACATTAAACTGTCAACAACATTAAGCTGTCAACATTGAGCCATCAACATTAAATCGTCAACATTAAGCTGTCAACATTAAGCTGTCAACATTAAGCTGTCAACATTAAGCTGGCAACAACATTAAGTAGTCAACATTAAGCTGTCAACATTAAGCTGTCAACATTAGGCTGTCAACATTAAGCGGTCAACATTAAGCTATCAACATTAAGCTGTCAACATTAAGCTGTCAACATTAAGCTGTCAACATTAAACTATCAACATTAAACTGTCGACATTAAGCTATCAACATTAAGCTGTCAACATCAAGCTGTTATCATCAAGCTGTCAACATTAAGCAGTCAACATTAAGCTGTCAACATTAAACTGTCAACATTAAACTGTCAACATTAAGCTGTCGACATTTAGCTATCAACATTAAGCTGTCAACAACATTAAGCTGTCAACATTAAGCTGTCAACAACATTAAGCTGTCAACATTGAGCCGTCAACATTAAATCGTCAACATTAAGCTGTCAACATTAAGCTGTCAACATTAAACTGTCAACATTAAGTTGTCAACATTAAGCTGTCAACATTAAGCTATCAACATTAAGCTATCAACATTAAGCTGTCAACAACATTAAGCTGTCAACATTAAGCTGTCAACAACATTAAGCTGTCAACAACATTAATCTATCAACATTGAGCGTCAACATTAAATCGTCAACATTAAGCTGTCAACATTAAGCTGTCAACATTAAGCTGTCAACAACATTAAACTGTCAACAACATTAAGCTGTCAACATTGAGCCATCAACATTAATTGTCAACATTAAGCTGTCAACAACATTAAGCTGTCAACAATATTAAGCTGTCATCATTAAGCTGTCAACAACATTAAGCTGTCAACAATTTTCAGCTGTCAAAATTGAGCCGTCAACATTAAATCGTCAACATTAAGCTGTCAACATTAAGCTGTCAACATTAAGCTGTCAACATTAAGCTGTCAACATTAAGCTGTCAACATTAAGCCATCAACATTAAGCTGTCAACATTAAGCTTGCAACATTAAGCTGGCGACATTAAGCTGTCGAAATTAAGCTGTCGACATTAAGCTATCAACATTAAGCTGTCAACATCAAGCTGTCATCATCAAGCTGTCAACATTAAGCTGTCAACATTAAGCTGTCAACATTAAACTGTCAACATTAAACTGTCAACATTAAGCTGTCAACATTAAGCTATCAACATTAAGCTGTCAACAACATTAAGCTGTCAACATTAAGCTGTCAACAACATTAAGCTGTCAACATTGAGCCGTCAACATTAAATCGTCAACATTAAGCTGTCAACATTAAGCTGTCAACATTAAACTGTCAACATTAAGTTGTCAACATTAAGCTGTCAACATTAAGCTATCAACATTAAGCTATCAACATTAAGCTGTCAACAACATTAAGCTGTCAACATTAAGCTGTCAACAACATTAAGCTGTCAACAACATTAAGCTATCAACATTGAGCCGTCAACATTAAATCGTCAACATTAAGCTGTCAACATTAAGCTGTCAACATTAAGCTGTCAACTTTAAGCTGTCAACAACATTAAGCTGTCAACAACATTAAGCTGTCGACAACATTAAGCTGTCAACATTAAGCTGTCGACAACATTAAGCTGTCAACATTAAGCTGTCAACATTAAGCTGGCAACATTAAGCTGTCAACATTAAGCTGTCAACATTAAGCTGTCAACAACATTAAGCTGTCAACAACATTAGGCTGTCAACATTAAGCTGTCAACATTAAGCTGTCAACATTAAGCTGTCAACATTAAGCTGTCAACATTAAGCCAACAACATTAAGCCAACAACATTAGGCTGTCAACAACATTAAGCTGTCAACAACATTAAGCTGTCAACATTAAGCCGTCAACATTAAGCTATCAACATTAAGCTGTCAACAACATTAAGCTGTCAACATTAAGCTGTCAACAACATTAAACTGTCAACAACATTAAGCTGTCAACATTGAGCCATCAACATTAAATCGTCAACATTAAGCTGTCAACATTAAGCTATCAACATTAAGCTGTCAACATTAAGCTGGCAACAACATTAGGCAGTCAACATTAAGCTGTCAACATTAAGCTGTCAACATTACTCTGTCAACATTAAGCTGTCAACATTAAGCTATCAACATTAAGCTGTCAACATTAAGCTGGCAACATTAAGCTGGCGACATTAAGCTGTCAGCATTAAGCTGTCAACATTAAACTGTCAACATTAAGCTGTCAACATTAAGCTGTCAACATTAAGCTGTCAACATTAAGCTGTCAACATTAAGCTGTCAACATTAAGCTGTCAACATTAAGCTGTCAACATTAAGCTGTCAACAACATTAAGCTGTCAACAACATTAAGCTGTCAACATTAAGCGGTCAACATTAAATTGTCAACAATATTCAGATGTCAACATTGAGCCGTCAACATTAAATCGTCAACATTAAGCTGTCAACATTAAGCTGTCAACATTAAGCTGACAACATTAAGTTATCAACATTAAGCTATCAACAACATTAAGCTGTCAACATTAAGCTGTCAACATTAAGCTGTCAACATTAAGCTGGCAACAACATTAAGCTATCAACATTAAGCTGTCCACATTAAGCTGTCAACATTAGGCTGTCAACATTAAGCTGTCAACATTAAGCTATCAACATTAAGCTGTCAACATTAAGCTGGCAACATTAAGCTGCCGACATTAAGCTGTCAACATTAAGCTGTCAGCATTAAACTGTCAACATTAAGCTGTCAACATTAAGCTGTCAACATTAAGCTATCAACATTAAGCTATCAACATTAAGCTGTCAACAACATTAAGCTGTCAACATTAAGCTGTCAACAACATTAAGCTGTCAACAACATTAAGCTGTCAACATTAAGCCGTCAACATTAAGCCGTCAACATTAAGCCGTCAACATTAAGCTGTCAACATTAAGCTGGCAACATTAAGCTGTCAACATTAAGCTGTCAACATTAAGCTGTCAACAACATTAAGCTGTCAACAACATTAAGCTGTCAATAACATTAAGCTGTCAACATTAAGCTGTCAACATTAAGCTGTCAACATTAAGCTGTCAACATTAAGCTGTCAACATTAAGCTGTCAACATTAAGCCAACAACATTAAGCCAACAACATTAGGCTGTCAACAACATTAAGCTGTCAACAACATTAAGCTGTCAACATTAAGCCGTCAACATTAAGCTATCAACATTAAGCTGTCAACAACATTAAGCTGTCAACATTAAGCTGTCAACAACATTAAACTGTCAACAACATTAAGCTGTCAACATTGAGCCATCAACATTAAATCGTCAACATTAAGCTGTCAACATTAAGCTGTCAACATTAAGCTGTTAACATTAAGCTGGCAACAACATTAGGCTGTCAACATTAAGCTGTCAACATTAAGCTGTCAACATTAGGCTGTCAACATTAAGCTGTCAACATTAAGCTATCAACATTAAGCTGTCAACATTAAGCTGGCAACATTAAGCTGGCGACATTAAGCTGTCAACATTAAGCTGTCAACATTAAGCGGTCAACATTAAATTGTCAACAATATTCAGATGTCAACATTGAGCCGTCAACATTAAATCGTCAACATTAAGCTGTCAACATTAAGCTGTCAACATTAAGCTGACAACATTAAGTTATCAACATTAAGCTATCAACAACATAAAGCTGTCAACATTAAGCTGTCAACATTAAGCCGTCAACATTAAGCTGGCAACAACATTAAGCTATCAACATTAAGCTGTCCACATTAAGCTGTCAACATTAGGCTGTCAACATTAAGCTGTCAACATTAAGCTATCAACATTAAGCTGTCAACATTAAGCTGGCAACATTAAGCTGCCGACATTAAGCTGTCAACATTAAGCTGTCAACATTAAACTGTCAACATTAAGCTGTCAACATTAAGCTGTCAACATTAAGCTATCAACATTAAGCTATCAACATTAAGCTGTCAACAACATTAAGCTGTCAACATTAAGCTGTCAACAACATTAAGCTGTCAACAACATTAAGCTGTCAACATTAAGCCGTCAACATTAAGCCGTCAACATTAAGCCGTCAACATTAAGCCGTCAACATTAAGCCATCAACATTAAGCAGTCAACATTAAGCTGTCAACATTAAGCTGTCAACAACATTAAGCTGTCAACAACATTAAGCTGTCAACAATATTAAGCTGTCAACATTAAGCTGTCAACAACATTAAGCTGTCAACAATATTCAGCTGTCAAAATTGAGCCGTCAACATTAAATCGCCAACATTAAGCTGTCAACATTAAGCTGTCAACATTAAGCTGTCAACATTAAGCTGTCAACATTAAGCTGGCAACATTAAGCTGGCGACATTAAGCTGTCGACATTAAGCTGTCGACATTAAGCTATCAACATTAAGCTGTCAACATCAAGCTGTCAACATCAAGCTGTCAACATTAAGGTGTCAACATTAAACTGTCAACATTAAACTGTCAACATTAAGCTGTCGACATTAAGCTATCAACATTAAGCTGTCAACAACATTAAGCTGTCAACATTAAGCTGTCAACAACATTAAGCTGTCAACATTGAGCCGTCAACATTAAATCGTCAACATTAAGCTGTCAACATTAAGCTGTCAACATTAAACTGTCAACATTAAGTTGTCAACATTAAGCTGTCAACATTAAGCTATCAACATTAAGCTATCAACATTAAGCTGTCAACAACATTAAGCTGTCAACATTAAGCTGTCAACAACATTAAGCTGTCAACAACATTAAGCTATCAACATTGAGCCGTCAACATTAAATCGTCAACATTAAGCTGTCAACATTAAGCTGTCAACATTAAGCTGTCAACTTTAAGCTGTCAACAACATTAAGCTGTCAACAACATTAAGCTGTCGACAACATTAAGCTGTCAACATTAAGCTGTCAACATTAAGCTGTCAACATTAAGCTGGCAACATTAAGCTGTCAACATTAAGCTGTCAACATTAAGCTGTCAACAACATTAAGCTGTCAACAACATTAAGCTGTCAATAACATTAAGCTGTCAACATTAAGCTGGCAACATTAAGCTGTCAACATTAAGCTGTCAACATTAAGCTGTCAACAACATTAAGCTGTCAACAACATTAAGCTGTCAATGACATTAAGCTGTCAACATTAAGCTGTCAACATTAAGCTGTCAACATTAAGCTGTCAACATTAAGCCAACAACATAAAGCCAACAACATTAAGCTGTCAACAACATTAAGCTGTCAACAACATTAAGCCATCAACATTAAATCGTCAACATTAAGCTGTCGACATTAAGCTATCAACATTAAGCCGTCAACATTAAGCTATCAACATTAAGCTGTCAACAACATTAAGCTGTCAACATTAAGCTGTCAACAACATTAAACTGTCAACAACATTAAGCTGTCAACATTGAGCCATCAACATTAAATCGTCAACATTAAGCTGTCAACATTAAGCTGTCAACATTAAGCTGTCAACATTAAGCTGGCAACAACATTAAGTAGTCAACATTAAGCTGTCAACATTAAGCTGTCAACATTAGGCTGTCAACATTAAGCGGTCAACATTAAGCTATCAACATTAAGCTGTCAACATTAAGCTGTCAACATTAAGCTGTCAACATTAAACTATCAACATTAAACTGTCGACATTAAGCTATCAACATTAAGCTGTCAACATCAAGCTGTTATCATCAAGCTGTCAACATTAAGCAGTCAACATTAAGCTGTCAACATTAAACTGTCAACATTAAACTGTCAACATTAAGCTGTCGACATTTAGCTATCAACATTAAGCTGTCAACAACATTAAGCTGTCAACATTAAGCTGTCAACAACATTAAGCTGTCAACATTGAGCCGTCAACATTAAATCGTCAACATTAAGCTGTCAACATTAAGCTGTCAACATTAAACTGTCAACATTAAGTTGTCAACATTAAGCTGTCAACATTAAGCTATCAACATTAAGCTATCAACATTAAGCTGTCAACAACATTAAGCTGTCAACATTAAGCTGTCAACAACATTAAGCTGTCAACAACATTAATCTATCAACATTGAGCGTCAACATTAAATCGTCAACATTAAGCTGTCAACATTAAGCTGTCAACATTAAGCTGTCAACAACATTAAACTGTCAACAACATTAAGCTGTCAACATTGAGCCATCAACATTAATTGTCAACATTAAGCTGTCAACAACATTAAGCTGTCAACAATATTAAGCTGTCATCATTAAGCTGTCAACAACATTAAGCTGTCAACAATTTTCAGCTGTCAAAATTGAGCCGTCAACATTAAATCGTCAACATTAAGCTGTCAACATTAAGCTGTCAACATTAAGCTGTCAACATTAAGCTGTCAACATTAAGCTGTCAACATTAAGCCATCAACATTAAGCTGTCAACATTAAGCTTGCAACATTAAGCTGGCGACATTAAGCTGTCGAAATTAAGCTGTCGACATTAAGCTATCAACATTAAGCTGTCAACATCAAGCTGTCATCATCAAGCTGTCAACATTAAGCTGTCAACATTAAGCTGTCAACATTAAACTGTCAACATTAAACTGTCAACATTAAGCTGTCAACATTAAGCTATCAACATTAAGCTGTCAACAACATTAAGCTGTCAACATTAAGCTGTCAACAACATTAAGCTGTCAACATTGAGCCGTCAACATTAAATCGTCAACATTAAGCTGTCAACATTAAGCTGTCAACATTAAACTGTCAACATTAAGTTGTCAACATTAAGCTGTCAACATTAAGCTATCAACATTAAGCTATCAACATTAAGCTGTCAACAACATTAAGCTGTCAACATTAAGCTGTCAACAACATTAAGCTGTCAACAACATTAAGCTATCAACATTGAGCCGTCAACATTAAATCGTCAACATTAAGCTGTCAACATTAAGCTGTCAACATTAAGCTGTCAACTTTAAGCTGTCAACAACATTAAGCTGTCAACAACATTAAGCTGTCGACAACATTAAGCTGTCAACATTAAGCTGTCGACAACATTAAGCTGTCAACATTAAGCTGTCAACATTAAGCTGGCAACATTAAGCTGTCAACATTAAGCTGTCAACATTAAGCTGTCAACAACATTAAGCTGTCAACAACATTAGGCTGTCAACATTAAGCTGTCAACATTAAGCTGTCAACATTAAGCTGTCAACATTAAGCTGTCAACATTAAGCTGTCAACATTAAGCCAACAACATTAAGCCAACAACATTAGGCTGTCAACAACATTAAGCTGTCAACAACATTAAGCTGTCAACATTAAGCCGTCAACATTAAGCTATCAACATTAAGCTGTCAACAACATTAAGCTGTCAACATTAAGCTGTCAACAACATTAAACTGTCAACAACATTAAGCTGTCAACATTGAGCCATCAACATTAAATCGTCAACATTAAGCTGTCAACATTAAGCTATCAACATTAAGCTGTCAACATTAAGCTGGCAACAACATTAGGCAGTCAACATTAAGCTGTCAACATTAAGCTGTCAACATTACTCTGTCAACATTAAGCTGTCAACATTAAGCTATCAACATTAAGCTGTCAACATTAAGCTGGCAACATTAAGCTGGCGACATTAAGCTGTCAGCATTAAGCTGTCAACATTAAACTGTCAACATTAAGCTGTCAACATTAAGCTGTCAACATTAAGCTGTCAACATTAAGCTGTCAACATTAAGCTGTCAACATTAAGCTGTCAACATTAAGCTGTCAACATTAAGCTGTCAACAACATTAAGCTGTCAACAACATTAAGCTGTCAACATTAAGCGGTCAACATTAAATTGTCAACAATATTCAGATGTCAACATTGAGCCGTCAACATTAAATCGTCAACATTAAGCTGTCAACATTAAGCTGTCAACATTAAGCTGACAACATTAAGTTATCAACATTAAGCTATCAACAACATTAAGCTGTCAACATTAAGCTGTCAACATTAAGCTGTCAACATTAAGCTGGCAACAACATTAAGCTATCAACATTAAGCTGTCCACATTAAGCTGTCAACATTAGGCTGTCAACATTAAGCTGTCAACATTAAGCTATCAACATTAAGCTGTCAACATTAAGCTGGCAACATTAAGCTGCCGACATTAAGCTGTCAACATTAAGCTGTCAGCATTAAACTGTCAACATTAAGCTGTCAACATTAAGCTGTCAACATTAAGCTATCAACATTAAGCTATCAACATTAAGCTGTCAACAACATTAAGCTGTCAACATTAAGCTGTCAACAACATTAAGCTGTCAACAACATTAAGCTGTCAACATTAAGCCGTCAACATTAAGCCGTCAACATTAAGCCGTCAACATTAAGCTGTCAACATTAAGCTGGCAACATTAAGCTGTCAACATTAAGCTGTCAACATTAAGCTGTCAACAACATTAAGCTGTCAACAACATTAAGCTGTCAATAACATTAAGCTGTCAACATTAAGCTGTCAACATTAAGCTGTCAACATTAAGCTGTCAACATTAAGCTGTCAACATTAAGCTGTCAACATTAAGCCAACAACATTAAGCCAACAACATTAGGCTGTCAACAACATTAAGCTGTCAACAACATTAAGCTGTCAACATTAAGCCGTCAACATTAAGCTATCAACATTAAGCTGTCAACAACATTAAGCTGTCAACATTAAGCTGTCAACAACATTAAACTGTCAACAACATTAAGCTGTCAACATTGAGCCATCAACATTAAATCGTCAACATTAAGCTGTCAACATTAAGCTGTCAACATTAAGCTGTTAACATTAAGCTGGCAACAACATTAGGCTGTCAACATTAAGCTGTCAACATTAAGCTGTCAACATTAGGCTGTCAACATTAAGCTGTCAACATTAAGCTATCAACATTAAGCTGTCAACATTAAGCTGGCAACATTAAGCTGGCGACATTAAGCTGTCAACATTAAGCTGTCAACATTAAGCGGTCAACATTAAATTGTCAACAATATTCAGATGTCAACATTGAGCCGTCAACATTAAATCGTCAACATTAAGCTGTCAACATTAAGCTGTCAACATTAAGCTGACAACATTAAGTTATCAACATTAAGCTATCAACAACATAAAGCTGTCAACATTAAGCTGTCAACATTAAGCCGTCAACATTAAGCTGGCAACAACATTAAGCTATCAACATTAAGCTGTCCACATTAAGCTGTCAACATTAGGCTGTCAACATTAAGCTGTCAACATTAAGCTATCAACATTAAGCTGTCAACATTAAGCTGGCAACATTAAGCTGCCGACATTAAGCTGTCAACATTAAGCTGTCAACATTAAACTGTCAACATTAAGCTGTCAACATTAAGCTGTCAACATTAAGCTATCAACATTAAGCTATCAACATTAAGCTGTCAACAACATTAAGCTGTCAACATTAAGCTGTCAACAACATTAAGCTGTCAACAACATTAAGCTGTCAACATTAAGCCGTCAACATTAAGCCGTCAACATTAAGCCGTCAACATTAAGCCGTCAACATTAAGCCATCAACATTAAGCAGTCAACATTAAGCTGTCAACATTAAGCTGTCAACAACATTAAGCTGTCAACAACATTAAGCTGTCAACAATATTAAGCTGTCAACATTAAGCTGTCAACAACATTAAGCTGTCAACAATATTCAGCTGTCAAAATTGAGCCGTCAACATTAAATCGCCAACATTAAGCTGTCAACATTAAGCTGTCAACATTAAGCTGTCAACATTAAGCTGTCAACATTAAGCTGGCAACATTAAGCTGGCGACATTAAGCTGTCGACATTAAGCTGTCGACATTAAGCTATCAACATTAAGCTGTCAACATCAAGCTGTCAACATCAAGCTGTCAACATTAAGGTGTCAACATTAAACTGTCAACATTAAACTGTCAACATTAAGCTGTCGACATTAAGCTATCAACATTAAGCTGTCAACAACATTAAGCTGTCAACATTAAGCTGTCAACAACATTAAGCTGTCAACATTGAGCCGTCAACATTAAATCGTCAACATTAAGCTGTCAACATTAAGCTGTCAACATTAAACTGTCAACATTAAGTTGTCAACATTAAGCTGTCAACATTAAGCTATCAACATTAAGCTATCAACATTAAGCTGTCAACAACATTAAGCTGTCAACATTAAGCTGTCAACAACATTAAGCTGTCAACAACATTAAGCTATCAACATTGAGCCGTCAACATTAAATCGTCAACATTAAGCTGTCAACATTAAGCTGTCAACATTAAGCTGTCAACTTTAAGCTGTCAACAACATTAAGCTGTCAACAACATTAAGCTGTCGACAACATTAAGCTGTCAACATTAAGCTGTCAACATTAAGCTGTCAACATTAAGCTGGCAACATTAAGCTGTCAACATTAAGCTGTCAACATTAAGCTGTCAACAACATTAAGCTGTCAACAACATTAAGCTGTCAATAACATTAAGCTGTCAACATTAAGCTGTCAACATTAAGCTGTCAACATTAAGCTGTCAACATTAAGCTGTCAACATTAAGCTGGCAACATTAAGCTGTCAACATTAAGCTGTCAACATTAAGCTGTCAACAACATTAAGCTGTCAATAACATTAAGCTGTCAACATTAAGCTGTCAACATTAAGCTGTCAACATTAAGCTGTCAACATTAAGCTGTCAACATTAAGCTGTCAACATTAAGCCAACAACATTAAGCCAACAACATTAGGCTGTCAACAACATTAAGCTGTCAACAACATTAAGCTGTCAACATTAAGCTGTCAACAACATTAAGCTGTCAACAACATTAAGCTATCAACATTGAGCCGTCAACATTAAATCGTCAACATTAAGCTGTCAACATTAAGCTGTCAACATTAAGCTGTCAACTTTAAGCTGTCAACAACATTAAGCTGTCAACAACATTAAGCTGTCGACAACATTAAGCTGTCAACATTAAGCTGTCAACATTAAGCTGGCAACATTAAGCTGTCAACATTAAGCTGTCAACATTAAGCTGTCAACAACATTAAGCTGTCAACAACATTAAGCTGTCAATAACATTAAGCTGTCAACATTAAGCTGTCAACATTAAGCTGTCAACATTAAGCTGTCAACATTAAGCTGTCAACATTAAGCCAACAACATTAAGCTGTCAACAACATTAAGCTGTCAACAACATTAAGCCGTCAACATTAAATCGTCAACATTAAGCTGTCGACATTAAGCTATCAACATTAAGCCGTCAACATTAAGCTATCAACATTAAGCTGTCAACAACATTAAGCTGTCAACATTAAGCTGTCAACAACATTAAACTGTCAACAACATTAAGCTGTCAACATTGAGCCATCAACATTAAATCGTCAACATTAAGCTGTCAACATTAAGCTGTCAACATTAAGCTGTCAACATTAAGCTGGCAACAACATTAAGTAGTCAACATTAAGCTGTCAACATTAAGCTGTCAACATTAGGCTGTCAACATTAAGCTGTCAACATTAAGCTATCAACATTAAGCTGTCAACATTAAGCTGTCAACATTAAGCTGTCAACATTAAACTGTCAACATTAAACTGTCGACATTAAGCTATCAACATTAAGCTGTCAACATCAAGCTGTTATCATCAAGCTGTCAACATTAAGCAGTCAACATTAAGCTGTCAACATTAAACTGTCAACATTAAACTGTCAACATTAAGCTGTCGACATTTAGCTATCAACATTAAGCTGTCAACAACATTAAGCTGTCAACATTAAGCTGTCAACAACATTAAGCTGTCAACATTGAGCCGTCAACATTAAATCGTCAACATTAAGCTGTCAACATTAAGCTGTCAACATTAAACTGTCAACATTAAGTTGTCAACATTAAGCTGTCAACATTAAGCTATCAACATTAAGCTATCAACATTAAGCTGTCAACAACATTAAGCTGTCAACATTAAGCTGTCAACAACATTAAGCTGTCAACAACATTAATCTATCAACATTGAGCCGTCAACATTAAATCGTCAACATTAAGCTGTCAACATTAAGCTGTCAACAACATTAAACTGTCAACAACATTAAGCTGTCAACATTGAGCCATCAACATTAATTGTCAACATTAAGCTGTCAACAACATTAAGCTGTCAACAATATTAAGCTGTCATCATTAAGCTGTCAACAACATTAAGCTGTCAACAATATTCAGCTGTCAAAATTGAGCCGTCAACATTAAATCGTCAACATTAAGCTGTCAACATTAAGCTGTCAACATTAAGCTGTCAACATTAAGCTGTCAACATTAAGCTGTCAACATTAAGCCATCAACATTAAGCTGTCAACATTAAGCTTGCAACATTAAGCTGGCGACATTAAGCTGTCGAAATTAAGCTGTCGACATTAAGCTATCAACATTAAGCTGTCAACATCAAGCTGTCATCATCAAGCTGTCAACATTAAGCTGTCAACATTAAGCTGTCAACATTAAACTGTCAACATTAAACTGTCAACATTAAGCTGTCAACATTAAGCTATCAACATTAAGCTGTCAACAACATTAAGCTGTCAACATTAAGCTGTCAACAACATTAAGCTGTCAACATTGAGCCGTCAACATTAAATCGTCAACATTAAGCTGTCAACATTAAGCTGTCAACATTAAACTGTCAACATTAAGTTGTCAACATAAAGCTGTCAACATTAAGCTATCAACATTAAGCTATCAACATTAAGCTGTCAACAACATTAAGCTGTCAACATTAAGCTGTCAACAACATTAAGCTATCAACATTGAGCCGTCAACATTAAATCGTCAACATTAAGCTGTCAACATTAAGCTGTCAACATTAAGCTGTCAACTTTAAGCTGTCAACAACATTAAGCTGTCAACAACATTAAGCTGTCGACAACATTAAGCTGTCAACATTAAGCTGTCGACAACATTAAGCAGTCAACATTAAGCTGTCAACATTAAGCTGGCAACATTAAGCTGTCAACATTAAGCTGTCAACATTAAGCTGTCAACAACATTAAGCTGTCAACAACATTAGGCTGTCAACATTAAGCTGTCAACATTAAGCTGTCAACATTAAGCTGTCAACATTAAGCTGTCAACATTAAGCTGTCAACATTAAGCTGTCAACATTAAGCTGTCAACATTAAGCCAACAACATTAAGCCAACAACATTAGGCTGTCAACAACATTAAGCTGTCAACAACATTAAGCTGTCAACATTAAGCCGTCAACATTAAGCTATCAACATTAAGCTGTCAACAACATTAAGCTGTCAACATTAAGCTGTCAACAACATTAAACTGTCAACAACATTAAGCTGTCAACATTGAGCCATCAACATTAAATCGTCAACATTAAGCTGTCAACATTAAGCTGTCAAGATTAAGCTGGCAACAACATTAGGCAGTCAACATTAAGCTGTCAACATTAAGCTGTCAACATTAGGCTGTCAACATTAAGCTGTCAACATTAAGCTATCAACATTAAGCTGTCAACATTAAGCTGGCAACATTAAGCTGGCGACATTAAGCTGTCAACATTAAGCTGTCAACATTAAACTGTCAACATTAAGCTGTCAACATTAAGCTGTCAACATTAAGCTGTCAACATTAAGCTGTCAACATTAAGCTGTCAACATTAAGCTGTCAACATTAAGCTGTCAACAACATTAAGCTGTCAACAACATTAAGCTGTCAACATTAAGCGGTCAACATTAAATTGTCAACAATATTCAGATGTCAACATTGAGCCGTCAACATTAAATCGTCAACATTAAGCTGTCAACATTAAGCTGTCAACATTAAGCTGACAACATTAAGTTATCAACATTAAGCTATCAACAACATTAAGCTGTCAACATTAAGCTGTCAACATTAAGCTGTCAACATTAAGCTGGCAACAACATTAAGCTATCAACATTAAGCTGTCCACATTAAGCTGTCAACATTAGGCTGTCAACATTAAGCTGTCAACATTAAGCTATCAACATTAAGCTGTCAACATTAAGCTGGCAACATTAAGCTGCCGACATTAAGCTGTCAACATTAAGCTGTCAACATTAAACTGTCAACATTAAGCTGTCAACATTAAGCTGTCAACATTAAGCTATCAACATTAAGCTATCAACATTAAGCTGTCAACAACATTAAGCTGTCAACATTAAGCCGTCAACATTAAGCCGTCAACATTAAGCCGTCAACATTAAGCTGTCAACATTAAGCTGGCAACATTAAGCTGTCAACATTAAGCTGTCAACATTAAGCTGTCAACAACATTAAGCTGTCAACAACATTAAGCTGTCAATAACATTAAGCTGTCAACATTAAGCTGTCAACATTAAGCTGTCAACATTAAGCTGTCAACATTAAGCTGTCAACATTAAGCTGTCAACATTAAGCTGTCAACATTAAGCTGTCAACATTAAGCCAACAACATTAAGCCAACAACATTAGGCTGTCAACAACATTAAGCTGTCAACAACATTAAGCTGTCAACATTAAGCCGTCAACATTAAGCTATCAACATTAAGCTGTCAACAACATTAAGCTGTCAACATTAAGCTGTCAACAACATTAAACTGTCAACAACATTAAGCTGTCAACATTGAGCCATCAACATTAAATCGTCAACATTAAGCTGTCAACATTAAGCTGTCAACATTAAGCTGTTAACATTAAGCTGGCAACAACATTAGGCTGTCAACATTAAGCTGTCAACATTAAGCTGTCAACATTAGGCTGTCAACATTAAGCTGTCAACATTAAGCTATCAACATTAAGCTGTCAACATTAAGCTGGCAACATTAAGCTGGCGACATTAAGCTGTCAACATTAAGCTGTCAACATTAAGCGGTCAACATTAAATTGTCAACAATATTCAGATGTCAACATTGAGCCGTCAACATTAAATCGTCAACATTAAGCTGTCAACATTAAGCTGTCAACATTAAGCTGACAACATTAAGTTATCAACATTAAGCTATCAACAACATAAAGCTGTCAACATTAAGCTGTCAACATTAAGCCGTCAACATTAAGCTGGCAACAACATTAAGCTATCAACATTAAGCTGTCCACATTAAGCTGTCAACATTAGGCTGTCAACATTAAGCTGTCAACATTAAACTGTCAACATTAAGCTGTCAACATTAAGCTGTCAACATTAAGCTATCAACATTAAGCTGTCAACAACATTAAGCTGTCAACATTAAGCTGTCAACAACATTAAGCTGTCAACAACATTAAGCTGTCAACATTAAGCCGTCAACATTAAGCCGTCAACATTAAGCCGTCAACATTAAGCCGTCAACATTAAGCCATCAACATTAAGCAGTCAACATTAAGCTGTCAACATTAAGCTGTCAACAACATTAAGCTGTCAACAACATTAAGCTGTCAACAATATTAAGCTGTCAACATTAAGCTGTCAACAACATTAAGCTGTCAACAATATTCAGCTGTCAAAATTGAGCCGTCAACATTAAATCGTCAACATTAAGCTGTCAACATTAAGCTGTCAACATTAAGCTGTCAACATTAAGCTGTCAACATTAAGCTGGCAACATTAAGCTGGCGACATTAAGCTGTCGACATTAAGCTGTCGACATTAAGCTATCAACATTAAGCTGTCAACATCAAGCTGTCAACATCAAGCTGTCAACATTAAGCTGTCAACATTAAGCTGTCAACATTAAACTGTCAACATTAAACTGTCAACATTAAGCTGTCGACATTAAGCTATCAACATTAAGCTGTCAACAACATTAAGCTGTCAACATTAAGCTGTCAGCAACATTAAGCTGTCAACATTGAGCCGTCAACATTAAATCGTCAACATTAAGCTGTCAACATTAAGCTGTCAACATTAAACTGTCAACATTAAGTTGTCAACATTAAGCTGTCAACATTAAGCTATCAACATTAAGCTATCAACATTAAGCTGTCAACAACATTAAGCTGTCAACATTAAGCTGTCAACAACATTAAGCTGTCAACAACATTAAGCTATCAACATTGAGCCGTCAACATTAAATCGTCAACATTAAGCTGTCAACATTAAGCTGTCAACATTAAGCTGTCAACATTAAGCTGTCAACAACATTAAGCTGTCAACAACATTAAGCTGTCGACAACATTAAGCTGTCAACATTAAGCTGTCAACATTAAGCTGTCAACATTAAGCCGGCAACATTAAGCTGTCAACATTAAGCTGTCAACATTAAGCTGTCAACAACATTAAGCTGTCAACAACATTAAGCTGTCAATAACATTAAGCTGTCAACATTAAGCTGTCAACATTAAGCTGTCAACATTAAGCTGTCAACATTAAGCTGTCAACATTAAGCTGTCAACATTAAGCTGGCAACATTAAGCTGTCAACATTAAGCTGTCAACATTAAGCTGTCAACATTAAGCTGTCAACATTAAGCTGTCAACATTAAGCTGTCAACATTAAGCCAACAACATTAAGCCAACAACATTAGGCTGTCAACAACATTAAGCTGTCAACAACATTAAGCTGTCAACATTAAGCCGTCAACATTAAGCTATCAACATTAAGCTGTCAACAACATTAAGCTGTCAACATTAAGCTGTCAACAACATTAAACTGTCAACAACATTAAGCTGTCAACATTGAGCCATCAACATTAAATCGTCAACATTAAGCTGTCAACATTAAGCTGTCAACATTAAGCTGTTAACATTAAGCTGGCAACAACATTAGGCAGTCAACATTAAGCTGTCAACATTAAGCTGTCAACATTAGGCTGTCAACATTAAGCTGTCAACATTAAGCTATCAACATTAAGCTGTCAACATTAGGCTGGCAACATTAAGCTGGCGACATTAAGCTGTCAACATTAAGCTGTCAACATTAAGCGGTCAACATTAAATTGTCAACAATATTCAGATGTCAACATTGAGCCGTCAACATTAAATCGTCAACATTAAGCTGTCAACATTAAGCTGTCAACATTAAGCTGACAACATTAAGTTATCAACATTAAGCTATCAACAACATTAAGCTGTCAACATTAAGCTGTCAACATTAAGCTGTCAACATTAAGCTGGCAACAACATTAAGCTATCAACATTAAGCTGTCCACATTAAGCTGTCAACATTAGGCTGTCAACATTAAGCTGTCAACATTAAGCTATCAACATTAAGCTGTCAACATTAAGCTGGCAACATTAA
Source organism: Alitta virens (assembly GCA_932294295.1). Lineage (NCBI taxonomy): Eukaryota > Metazoa > Annelida > Polychaeta > Phyllodocida > Nereididae > Alitta > Alitta virens. The sequence goes on along the minus strand of OW028579.1, from coordinate 9,061,208 downwards.
GCTGCCGACATTAAGCTGTCAACATTAAGCTGTCAACATTAAACTGTCAACATTAAGCTGTCAACATTAAGCTGTCAACATTAAGCTATCAACATTAAGCTATCAACATTAAGCTGTCAACAACATTAAGCTGTCAACATTAAGCTGTCAACAACATTAAGCTGTCAACAACATTAAGCTGTCAACATTAAGCCGTCAACATTAAGCCGTCAACATTAAGCCGTCAACATTAAGCAGTCAACATTAAGCTGTCAACATTAAGCTGTCAACATTAAGCTGTCAACATTAAGCTGTCAACAACATTAAGCTGTCAACAACATTAAGCTGTCAACAATATTAAGCTGTCAACATTAAGCTGTCAACAACATTAAGCTGTCACCAATATTCAGCGGTCAAAATTGAGCCGTCAACATTAAATCGTCAACATTAAGCTGTCAACATTAAGCTGTCAACATTAAGCTGTCAACATTAAGCTGTCAACATTAAGCTGTCAACATTAAGCCATCAACATTAAGCTGGCAACATTAAGCTGGCGACATTAAGCTGTCGACATTAAGCTGTCGACATTAAGCTATCAACATTAAGCTGTCAACATCAAGCTGTCAACATCAAGCTGTCAACATTAAGCTGTCAACATTAAGCTGTCAACATTAAACTGTCAACATTAAACTGTCAACATTAAGCTGTCGACATTAAGCTATCAACATTAAGCTGTCAACAACATTAAGCTGTCAACATTAAGCTGTCAACAACATTAAGCTGACAACATTGAGCCGTCAACATTAAATCGTCAACATTAAGCTGTCAACATTAAGCTGTCAACATTAAACTGTCAACATTAAGTTGTCAACATTAAGCTGTCAACATTAAGCTATCAACATTAAGCTATCAACATTAAGCTGTCAACAACATTAAGCTGTCAACATTAAGCTGTCAACAACATTAAGCTGTCAACAACATTAAGCTATCAACATTGAGCCGTCAACATTAAATCGTCAACATTAAGCTGTCAACATTAAGCTGTCAACATTAAGCTGTCAACTTTAAGCTGTCAACAACATTAAGCTGTCAACAACATTAAGCTGTCGACAACATTAAGCTGTCAACATTAAGCTGTCAACATTAAGCTGGCAACATAAAGCTGTCAACATTAAGCTGTCAACATTAAGCTGTCAACAACATTAAGCTGTCAACAACATTAAGCTGTCAATAACATTAAGCTGTCAACATTAAGCTGTCAACATTAAGCTGTCAACATTAACCTGTCAACATTAAGCTGTCAACATTAAGCCAACAACATTAAGCCAACAACATTAAGCCAACAACATTAAGCTGTCAACAACATTAAGCTGTCAACATTAAGCCGTCAACATTAAATCGTCAACATTAAGCTGTCGACATTAAGCTATCAACATTAAGCCGTCAACATTAAGCTATCAACATTAAGCTGTCAACAACATTAAGCTGTCAACATTAAGCTGTCAACAACATTAAACTGTCAACAACATTAAGCTGTCAACATTGAGCCATCAACATTAAATCGTCAACATTAAGCTGTCAACATTAAGCTGTCAACATTAAGCTGTCAACATTAAGCTGGCAACAACATTAAGTAGTCAACATTAAGCTGTCAACATTAAGCTGTCAACATTAGGCTGTCAACATTAAGCTGTCAACATTAAGCTATCAACATTAAGCTGTCAACATTAAGCTGTCAACATTAAGCTGTCAACATTAAACTGTCAACATTAAACTGTCGACATTAAGCTATCAACATTAAGCTGTCAACATCAAGCTGTCATCATCAAGCTGTCAACATTAAGCAGTCAACATTAAGCTGTCAACATTAAACTGTCAACATTAAACTGTCAACATTAAGCTGTCGACATTTAGCTATCAACATTAAGCTGTCAACAACATTAAGCTGTCAACATTAAGCTGTCAACAACATTAAGCTGTCAACATTGAGCCGTCAACATTAAATCGTCAACATTAAGCTGTCAACATTAAGCTGTCAACATTAAACTGTCAACATTAAGTTGTCAACATTAAGCTGTCAACATTAAGCTATCAACATTAAGCTATCAACATTAAGCTGTCAACAACATTAAGCTGTCAACATTAAGCTGTCAACAACATTAAGCTGTCAACAACATTAATCTATCAACATTGAGCCGTCAACATTAAATCGTCAACATTAAGCTGTCAACATTAAGCTGTCAACATTAAGCTGTCAACAACATTAAACTGTCAACAACTTTAAGCTGTCAACATTGAGCCATCAACATTAAATCGTCAACATTAAGCTGTCAACAACATTAAGCTGTCAACAATATTAAGCTGTCATTATTAAGCTGTCAACAACATTAAGCTGTCAACAATATTCAGCTGTCAAAATTGAGCCGTCAACATTAAATCGTCAACATTAGGCTGTCAACATTAAGCTGTCAACATTAAGCTTGCAACATTAAGCTGGCGACATTAAGCTGTCGAAATTAAGCTGTCGACATTAAGCTATCAACATTAAGCTGTCAACATCAAGCTGTCATCATCAAGCTGTCAACATTAAGCTGTCAACATTAAGCTGTCAACATTAAGCTGTCAACATTAAACTGTCAACATTAAACTGTCAACATTAAGCTGTCGACATTAAGCTATCAACATTAAGCTGTCAACAACATTAAGCTGTCAACATTAAGCTGTCAACAACATTAAGCTGTCAACATTGAGCCGTCAACATTAAATCGTCAACATTAAGCTGTCAACACTAAGCTGTCAACATTAAACTGTCAACATTAAGTTGTCAACATTAAGCTGTCAACATTAAGCTATTAACATTAAGCTATCAACATTAAGCTGTCAACAACATTAAGCTGTCAACATTAAGCTGTCAACATTAAGCTGTCAACAACATTAAGCTGTCAACAACATTAAGCTATCAACATTGAGCCATCAACATTAAATCGTCAACATTAAGCTGTCAACATTAAGCTGTCAACATTAAGCTGTCAACTTTAAGCTGTCAACAACATTAAGCTGTCAACAACATTAAGCTGTCGACAACATTAAGCTGTCAACATTAAGCTGTCGACAACATTAAGCTGTCAACATTAAGCTGTCAACATTAAGCTGGCAACATTAAGCTGTCAACATTAAGCTGTCAACATTAAGCTGTCAACATTAAGCTGTCAACAACATTAAGCTGTCAACAACATTAAGCTGTCAATAACATTAAGCTGTCAACATTAAGCTGTCAACATTAAGCTGTCAACATTAAGCTGTCAACATTAAGCTGTCAACATTAAGCTGTCAACATTAAGCCAACAACATTAAGCCAACAACATTAGGCTGTCAACAACATTAAGCTGTCAACAACATTAAGCTGTCAACATTAAGCCGTCAACATTAAGCTATCAACATTAAGCTGTCAACAACATTAAGCTGTCAACAACATTAAACTGTCAACAACATTAAGCTGTCAACATTGAGCCATCAACATTAAATCGTCAACATTAAGCTGTCAACATTAAGCTGTCAACATTAAGCTGTCAACATTAAGCTGGCAACAACATTAGGCAGTCAACATTAGGCAGTCAACATTAAGCTGTCAACATTAAGCTGTCAACATTAGGCTGTCAACATTAAGCTGTCAACATTAAGCTATCAACATTAAGCTGTCAACATTAAGCTGGCAACATTAAGCTGGCGACATTAAGCTGTCAACATTAAGCTGTCAACATTAAACTGTCAACATTAAGCTGTCAACATTAAGCTGTCAACATTAAGCTGTCAACATTAAGCTGTCAACATTAAGCTGTCAACATTAAGCTGTCAACATTAAACTGTCAACATTATACTGTCAACATTAAGCTGTCGACATTAAGCTATCAACATTAAGCTGTCAACAACATTAAGCTGTCAACATTAAGCTGTCAACAACATTAAGCTGACAACATTGAGCCGTCAACATTAAATCGTCAACATTAAGCTGTCAACATTAAGCTGTCAACATTAAACTGTCAACATTAAGTTGTCAACATTAAGCTGTCAACATTAAGCTATCAACATTAAGCTATCAACATTAAGCTGTCAACAACATTAAGCTGTCAACATTAAGCTGTCAACAACATTAAGCTGTCAACAACATTAAGCTATCAACATTGAGCCGTCAACATTAAATCGTCAACATTAAGCTGTCAACATTAAGCTGTCAACATTAAGCTGTCAACTTTAAGCTGTCAACAACATTAAGCTGTCAACAACATTAAGCTGTCGACAACATTAAGCTGTCAACATTAAGCTGTCAACATTAAGCTGGCAACATAAAGCTGTCAACATTAAGCTGTCAACATTAAGCTGTCAACATTAAGCTGTCAACAACATTAAGCTGTCAACAACATTAAGCTGTCAATAACATTAAGCTGTCAACATTAAGCTGTCAACATTAAGCTGTCAACATTAAGCTGTCAACATTAAGCTGTCAACATTAAGCCAACAACATTAAGCCAACAACATTAAGCCAACAACATTAAGCTGTCAACAACATTAAGCTGTCAACATTAAGCCGTCAACATTAAATCGTCAACATTAAGCTGTCGACATTAAGCTATCAACATTAAGCCGTCAACATTAAGCTATCAACATTAAGCTGTCAACAACATTAAGCTGTCAACATTAAGCTGTCAACAACATTAAACTGTCAACAACATTAAGCTGTCAACATTGAGCCATCAACATTAAATCGTCAACATTAAGCTGTCAACATTAAGCTGTCAACATTAAGCTGTCAACATTAAGCTGGCAACAACATTAAGTAGTCAACATTAAGCTGTCAACATTAAGCTGTCAACATTAGGCTGTCAACATTAAGCTGTCAACATTAAGCTATCAACATTAAGCTGTCAACATTAAGCTGTCAACATTAAGCTGTCAACATTAAACTGTCAACATTAAACTGTCGACATTAAGCTATCAACATTAAGCTGTCAACATCAAGCTGTCATCATCAAGCTGTCAACATTAAGCAGTCAACATTAAGCTGTCAACATTAAACTGTCAACATTAAACTGTCAACATTAAGCTGTCGACATTTAGCTATCAACATTAAGCTGTCAACAACATTAAGCTGTCAACATTAAGCTGTCAACAACATTAAGCTGTCAACATTGAGCCGTCAACATTAAATCATCAACATTAAGCTGTCAACATTAAGCTGTCAACATTAAACTGTCAACATTAAGTTGTCAACATTAAGCTGTCAACATTAAGCTATCAACATTAAGCTATCAACATTAAGCTGTCAACAACATTAAGCTGTCAACATTAAGCTGTCAACAACATTAAGCTGTCAACAACATTAATCTATCAACATTGAGCCGTCAACATTAAATCGTCAACATTAAGCTGTCAACATTAAGCTGTCAACATTAAGCTGTCAACAACATTAAACTGTCAACAACTTTAAGCTGTCAACATTGAGCCATCAACATTAAATCGTCAACATTAAGCTGTCAACAACATTAAGCTGTCAACAATATTAAGCTGTCATCATTAAGCTGTCAACAACATTAAGCTGTCAACAATATTCAGCTGTCAAAATTGAGCCGTCAACATTAAATCGTCAACATTAGGCTGTCAACATTAAGCTGTCAACATTAAGCTGTCAACATTAAGCTGTCAACATTAAGCTGTCAACATTAAGCCATCAACATTAAGCTGTCAACATTAAGCTTGCAACATTAAGCTGGCGACATTAAGCTGTCGAAATTAAGCTGTCGACATTAAGCTATCAACATTAAGCTGTCAACATCAAGCTGTCATCATCAAGCTGTCAACATTAAGCTGTCAACATTAAGCTGTCAACATTAAGCTGTCAACATTAAACTGTCAACATTAAACTGTCAACATTAAGCTGTCGACATTAAGCTATCAACATCAAGCTGTCAACAACATTAAGCTGTCAACATTAAGCTGTCAACAACATTAAGCTGTCAACATTGAGCCGTCAACATTAAATCGTCAACATTAAGCTGTCAACATTAAGCTGTCAACATTAAACTGTCAACATTAAGTTGTCAACATTAAGCTGTCAACATTAAGCTATCAACATTAAGCTATCAACATTAAGCTGTCAACAACATTAAGCTGTCAACATTAAGCTGTCAACAACATTAAGCTGTCAACAACATTAAGCTATCAACATTGAGCCGTCAACATTAAATCGTCAACATTAAGCTGTCAACATTAAGCTGTCAACATTAAGCTGGCAACATTAAGCTGTCAACATTAAGCTGTCAACATTAAGCTGTCAACAACATTAAGCTGTCAACAACATTAAGCTGTCAATAACATTAAGCTGTCAACATTAAGCTGTCAACATTAAGCTGTCAACATTAAGCTGTCAACATTAAGCTGTCAACATTAAGCTGTCAACATTAAGCTGTCAACATTAAGCCAACAACATTAAGCCAACAACATTAGGCTGTCAACAACATTAAGCTGTCAACAACATTAAGCTGTCAACATTAAGCCGTCAACATTAAGCTATCAACATTAAGCTGTCAACAACATTAAGCTGTCAACATTAAGCTGTCAACAACATTAAACTGTCAACAACATTAAGCTGTCAACATTGAGCCATCAACATTAAATCGTCAACATTAAGCTGTCAACATTAAGCTGTCAACATTAAGCTGTCAACATTAAGCTGGCAACAACATTAGGCAGTCAACATTAGGCAGTCAACATTAAGCTGTCAACATTAAGCTGTCAACATTAGGCTGTCAACATTAAGCTGTCAACATTAAGCTATCAACATTAAGCTGTCAACATTAAGCTGGCAACATTAAGCTGGCGACATTAAGCTGTCAACATTAAGCTGTCAACATTAAACTGTCAACATTAAGCTGTCAACATTAAGCTGTCAACATTAAGCTGTCAACATTAAGATGTCAACATTAAGCTGTCAACATTAAGCTGTCAACAACATTAAGCTGTCAACAACATTAAGCTGTCAACATTAAGCGGTCGACATTAAATTGTCAACAATATTCAGATGTCAACATTTAGCCGTCAACATTAAATCTTCAACATTAAGCTGTCAACATTAAGCTGTCAACATTAAGCTGACAACATTAAGTTATCAACATTAAGCTATCAACAACATTAAGCTGTCAACATTAAGCTGTCAACATTAAGCTGTCAACATTAAGCTGGCAACAACATTAAGCTATCAACATTAAGCTGTCCACATTAAGCTGTCAACATTAGGCTGTCAACATTAAGCTGTCAACATTAAGCTATCAACATTAAGCTGTCAACATTAAGCTGGCAACATTAAGCTGCCGACATTAAGCTGTCAACATTAAGCTGTCAACATTAAACTGTCAACATTAAGCTGTCAACATTAAGCTGTCAACATTAAGCTATCAACATTAAGCTATCAACATTAAGCTGTCAACAACATTAAGCTGTCAACATTAAGCTGTCAACAACATTAAGCTGTCAACAACATTAAGCTGTCAACATTAAGCCGTCAACATTAAGCCGTCAACATTAAGCCGTCAACATTAAGCCGTCAACATTAAGCCGTCAACATTAAGCCGTCAACATTAAGCTGTCAACATTAAGCTGTCAACATTAAGCTGTCAACAACATTAAGCTGTCAACAACATTAAGCTCTCAACAATATTAAGCTGTCAACATTAAGCTGTCAACAACATTAAGCTGTCAACAATATTCAGCTGTCAAAATTGAGCCGTCAACATTAAATCGTCAACATTAAGCTGTCAACATTAAGCTGTCAACATTAAGCTGTCAACATTAAGCTGTCAACATTAAGCTGTCAACATTAAGCCATCAACATCAAGCTGTCAACATTAAGCTGGCAACATTAAGCTGGCGACATTAAGCTGTCGACATTAAGCTGTCGACATTAAGCTATCAACATTAAGCTGTCAACATCAAGCTGTCAACATCAAGCTGTCAACATTAAGCTGTCAACATTAAGCTGTCAACATTAAACTGTCAACATTAAACTGTCAACATTAAGCTGTCGACATTAAGCTATCAACATTAAGCTGTCAACAACATTAAGCTGTCAACATTAAGCTGTCAACAACATTAAGCTGTCAACATTGAGCCGTCAACATTAAATCGTCAACATTAAGCTGTCAACATTAAGCTGTCAACATTAAACTGTCAACATTAAGTTGTCAACATTAAGCTGTCAACATTAAGCTATCAACATTAAGCTATCAACATTAAGCTGTCAACATTAAGCTGTCAACATTAAGCTGTCAACATTAAGCTGGCAACAACATTAAGTAGTCAACATTAAGCTGTCAACATTAAGCTGTCAACATTAGGCTGTCAACATTAAGCTGTCAACATTAAGCTATCAACATTAAGCTGTCAACATTAAGCTGTCAACATTAAGCTGTCAACATTAAACTGTCAACATTAAACTGTCGACATTAAGCTATCAACATTAAGCTGTCAACATCAAGCTGTCATCATCAAGCTGTCAACATTAAGCAGTCAACATTAAGCTGTCAACATTAAACTGTCAACATTAAACTGTCAACATTAAGCTGTCGACATTTAGCTATCAACATTAAGCTGTCAACAACATTAAGCTGTCAACATTAAGCTGTCAACAACATTAAGCTGTCAACATTGAGCCGTCAACATTAAATCGTCAACATTAAGCTGTCAACATTAAGCTGTCAACATTAAACTGTCAACATTAAGTTGTCAACATTAAGCTGTCAACATTAAGCTATCAACATTAAGCTATCAACATTAAGCTGTCAACAACATTAAGCTGTCTACATTAAGCTGTCAACAACATTAAGCTGTCAACAACATTAATCTATCAACATTGAGCCGTCAACATTAAATCGTCAACATTAAGCTGTCAACATTAAGCTGTCAACATTAAGCTGTCAACAACATTAAACTGTCAACAACATTAAGCTGTCAACATTGAGCCATCAACATTAAATCGTCAACATTAAGCTGTCAACAACATTAAGCTGTCAACAATATTAAGCTGTCAACATTAAGCTGTCAACAACATTAAGCTGTCAACAATATTCAGCTGTCAAAATTGAGCCGTCAACATTAAATCGTCAACATTAAGCTGTCAACATTAAGCTGTCAACATTAAGCTGTCAACATTAAGCTGTCAACATTAAGCCATCAACATTAAGCTGTCAACATTAAGCTTGCAACATTAAGCTGGCGACATTAAGCTGTCGACATTAAGCTGTCGACATTAAGCTATCAACATTAAGCTGTCAACATCAAGCTGTCATCATCAAGCTGTCAACATTAAGCTGTCAACATTAAGCTGTCAACATTAAACTGTCAACATTAAACTGTCAACATTAAACTGTCGACATTAAGCTATCAACATTGAGCCGTCAACATTAAATCGTCAACATTAAGCTGTCAACATTAAGCTGTCAACATTAAACTGTCAACATTAAGTTGTCAACATTAAGCTGTCAACATTAAGCTATCAACATTAAGCTATCAACATTAAGCTGTCAACAACATTAAGCTGTCAACATTAAGCTGTCAACAACATTAAGCTGTCAACAACATTAAGCTATCAACATTGAGCCGTCAACATTAAATCGTCAACATTAAGCTGTCAACATTAAGCTGTCAACATTAAGCTGTCAACTTTAAGCTGTCAACAACATTAAGCTGTCAACAACATTAAGCTGTCGACAACATTAAGCTGTCAACATTAAGCTGTCGACAACATTAAGCTGTCAACATTAAGCTGTCAACATTAAGCTGGCAACATTAAGCTGTCAACATTAAGCTGTCAACATTAAGCTGTCAACAACATTAAGCTGTCAACAACATTAAGCTGTCAATAACATTAAGCTGTCAACATTAAGCTGTCAACATTAAGCTGTCAACATTAAGCTGTCAACATTAAGCTGTCAACATTAAGCTGTCAACATTAAGCTGTCAACATTAAGCTGTCAACATTAAGCCAACAACATTAAGCCAACAACATTAGGCTGTCAACAACATTAAGCTGTCAACAACATTAAGCTGTCAACATTAAGCCGTCAACATTAAGCTATCAACATTAAGCTGTCAACAACATTAAGCTGTCAACATTAAGCTGTCAAGAACATTAAACTGTCAACAACATTAAGCTGTCAACATTGAGCCATCAACATTAAATCATCAACATTAAGCTGTCAACATTAAGCTGTCAACATTAAGCTGTCAACATTAAGCTGGCAACAACATTAGGCAGTCAACATTAAGCTGTCAACATTAAGCTGTCAACATTAGGCTGTCAACATTAAGCTGTCAACATTAAGCTATCAACATTAAGCTGTCAACATTAAGCTGGCAACATTTAGCTGGCGACATTAAGCTGTCAACATTAAGCTGTCAACATTAAACTGTCAACATTAAGCTGTCAACATTAAGCTGTCAACATTAAGCTGTCAACATGAAGCTGTCAACATTAAGCAGTCAACATTAGGCTGTCAACATTAAGCTGTCAACATTAAGCTGTCAACATAAAGCTGTCAACAACATTAAGCTGTCAACATTAAGCTGTCAACATTAAGCGGTCAACATTAAATTGTCAACAATATTCAGATGTCAACATTGAGCCGTCAACATTAAATCGTCAACATTAAGCTGTCAACATTAAGCTGTCAACATTAAGCTGACAACATTAAGTTATCAACATTAAGCTATCAACAACATTAAGCTGTCAACATTAAGCTGTCAACATTAAGCTGTCAACATTAAGCTGGCAACAACATTAAGCTATCAACATTAAGCTGTCCACATTAAGCTGTCAACATTAGGCTGTCAACATTAAGCTGTCAACATTAAGCTATCAACATTAAGCTGTCAACATTAAGCTGGCAACATTAAGCTGCCGACATTAAGCTGTCAACATTAAGCTGTCAACATTAAACTGTCAACATTAAGCTGTCAACATTAAGCTGTCAACATTAAGCTGTCAACATAAAGCTGTCAACAACATTAAGCTGTCAACAACATTAAGCTGTCAACATTAAGCCGTCAACATTAAATTGTCAACAATATTCAGATGTCAACATTGAGCCGTCAACATTAAATCGTCAACATTAAGCTGTCAACATTAAGCTGTCAACATTAAGCTGACAACATTAAGTTATCAACATTAAGCTATCAACAACATTAAGCTGTCAACATTAAGCTGTCAACATTAAGCTGGCAACAACATTAAGCTATCAACATTAAGCTGTCCACATTAAGCTGTCAACATTAGGCTGTCAACATTAAGCTGTCAACATTAAGCTATCAACATTAAGCTGTCAACATTAAGCTGGCAACATTAAGCTGCCGACATTAAGCTGTCAACATTAAGCTGTCAACATTAAACTGTCAACATTAAGCTGTCAACATTAAGCTGTCAACATTAAGCTATCAACATTAAGCTATCAACATTAAGCTGTCAACAACATTAAGCTGTCAACATTAAGCTGTCAACAACATTAAGCTGTCAACAACATTAAGCTGTCAACAATATTCAGCTGTCAAAATTGAGCCGTCAACATTAAATCGTCAACATTAAGCTGTCAACATTAAGCTGTCAACATTAAGCTGTCAACATTAAGCTGTCAACATTAAGCTGTCAACATTAAGCCATCAACATTAAGCTGTCAACATTAAGCTGGCGACATTAAGCTGGCGACATTAAGCTGTCGACATTAAGCTGTCGACATTAAGCTATCAACATTAAGCTGTCAACATCAAGCTGTCAACATCAAGCTGTCAACATTAAGCTGTCAACATTAAGCTGTCAACATTAAACTGTCAACATTAAGCTGTCAACATTAAGCTATCAACATTAAGCTATCAACATTAAGCTGTCAACAACATTAAGCTGTCAACATTAAGCTGTCAACAACATTAAGCTGTCAACAACATTAAGCTATCAACATTGAGCCGTCAACATTAAATCGTCAACATTAAGCTGTCAACATTAAGCTGTCAACATTAAGCTGTCAACTTTAAGCTGTCAACAACATTAAGCTGTCAACAACATTAAGCTGTCGACAACATTAAGCTGTCAACATTAAGCTGTCAACATTAAGCTGGCAACATTAAGCTGTCAACATTAAGCTGTCAACATTAAGCTGTCAACAACATTAAGCTTTCAACAACATTAAGCTGTCAATAACATTAAGCTGTCAACATTAAGCTGTCAACATTAAGCTGTCAACATTAAGCTGTCAACATTAAGCTGTCAACATTAAGCTGTCAACATTAAGCCAACAACATTAAGCCAACAACATTAAGCTGTCAACAACATTAAACTGTCAACAACATTAAGCTGTCAACATTAAGCCGTCAACATTAAATCGTCAACATTAAGCTGTCAACATTAAGCTGTCAACATTAAGCCGTCAACATTAAGCTATCAACATTAAGCTGTCAACAACATTAAGCTGTCAACATTAAGCTGTCAACAACATTAAACTGTCAACAACATTAAGCTGTCAACATTGAGCCATCAACATTAAATCATCAACATTAAGCTGTCAACATTAAGCTGTCAACATTAAGCTGTCAACATTAAGCTGGCAAAAACATTAAGTAGTCAACATTAAGCTGTCAACATCAAGCTGTCAACATTAAGCTGTCAACATTAAGCTGTCAACATTAAACTGTCAACATTAAACTGTCAACATTAAGCTGTCGACATTAAGCTATCAACATTAAGCTGTCAACAACATTAAGCTGTCAACATTAAGCTGTCAAAAACATTAAGCTGTCAACATTGAGCCGTCAACATTAAATCGTCAACATTAAGCTGTCAACATTAAGCTGTCAACATTAAACTGTCAACATTAAGTTGTCAACATTAAGCTGTCAACATTAAGCTATCAACATTAAGCTATCAACATTAAGCTGTCAACAACATTAAGCAGTCAACATTAAGCTGTCAACAACATTAAGCTGTGAACAACATTAAGCTATCAACATTGAGCCGTCAACATTAAATCGTCAACATTAAGCTGTCAACATTAAGCTGTCAACATTAAGCTGTCAACTTTAAGCTGTCAACAACATTAAGCTGTCAACAACATTAAGCTGTCGACAACATTAGGCTGTCAACATTAAGCTGTCAACATAAAGCTGTCAACAACATTAAGCTGTCAACATTAAGCTGTCAACATTAAGCGGTCAACATTAAATTGTCAACAATATTCAGATGTCAACATTGAGCCGTCAACATTAAATCGTCAACATTAAGCTGTCAACATTAAGCTGTCAACATTAAGCTGACAACATTAAGTTATCAACATTAAGCTATCAACAACATTAAGCTGTCAACATTAAGCTGTCAACATTAAGCTGGCAACAACATTAAGCTATCAACATTAAGCTGTCCACATTAAGCTGTCAACATTAGGCTGTCAACATTAAGCTGTCAACATTAAGCTATCAACATTAAGCTGTCAACATTAAGCTGGCAACATTAAGCTGCCGACATTAAGCTGTCAACATTAAGCTGTCAACATTAAACTGTCAACATTAAGCTGTCAACATTAAGCTGTCAACATTAAGCTGTCAACATAAAGCTGTCAACAACATTAAGCTGTCAACAACATTAAGCTGTCAACATTAAGCGGTCAACATTAAATTGTCAACAATATTCAGATGTCAACATTGAGCCGTCAACATTAAATCGTCAACATTAAGCTGTCAACATTAAGCTGTCAACATTAAGCTGACAACATTAAGTTATCAACATTAAGCTATCAACAACATTAAGCTGTCAACATTAAGCTGTCAACATTAAGCTGGCAACAACATTAAGCTATCAACATTAAGCTGTCCACATTAAGCTGTCAACATTAGGCTGTCAACATTAAGCTGTCAACATTAAGCTATCAACATTAAGCTGTCAACATTAAGCTGGCAACATTAAGCTGCCGACATTAAGCTGTCAACATTAAGCTGTCAACATTAAACTGTCAACATTAAGCTGTCAACATTAAGCTGTCAACATTAAGCTATCGACATTAAGCTATCAACATTAAGCTGTCAACAACATTAAGCTGTCAACATTAAGCTGTCAACAACATTAAGCTGTCAACAACATTAAGCTGTCAACAATATTCAGCTGTCAAAATTGAGCCGTCAACATTAAATCGTCAACATTAAGCTGTCAACATTAAGCTGTCAACATTAAGCTGTCAACATTAAGCTGTCAACATTAAGCCATCAACATTAAGCTGTCAACATTAAGCTGGCAACATTAAGCTGGCGACATTAAGCTGTCGACATTAAGCTGTCGACATTAAGCTATCAACATTAAGCTGTCAACATCAAGCTGTCAACATCAAGCTGTCAACATTAAGCTGTCAACATTAAGCTGTCAACATTAAACTGTCAACATTAAGCTGTCAACATTAAGCTATCAACATTAAGCTATCAACATTAAGCTGTCAACAACATTAAGCTGTCAACATTAAGCTGTCAACAACATTAAGCTGTCAACAACATTAAGCTATCAACATTGAGCCGTCAACATTAAATCGTCAACATTAAGCTGTCAACATTAAGCTGTCAACATTAAGCTGTCAACTTTAAGCTGTCAACAACATTAAGCTGTCAACAACATTAAGCTGTCGACAACATTAAGCTGTCAACATTAAGCTGTCAACATTAAGCTGGCAACATTAAGCTGTCAACATTAAGCTGTCAACATTAAGCTGTCAACAACATTAAGCTGTCAACAACATTAAGCTGTCAATAACATTAAGCTGTCAACATTAAGCTGTCAACATTAAGCTGTCAACATTAAGCTGTCAACATTAAGCTGTCAACATTAAGCTGTCAACATTAAGCCAACAACATTAAGCCAACAACATTAAGCTGTCAACAACATTAAGCTGTCAACAACATTAAGCTGTCAACATTAAGCCGTCAACATTAAATCGTCAACATTAAGCTGTCAACATTAAGCTGTCAACATTAAGCCGTCAACATTAAGCTATCAACATTAAGCTGTCAACAACATTAAGCTGTCAACATTAAGCTGTCAACAACATTAAACTGTCAACAACATTAAGCTGTCAACATTGAGCCATCAACATTAAATCATCAACATTAAGCTGTCAACATTAAGCTGTCAACATTAAGCTGTCAACATTAAGCTGGCAAAAACATTAAGTAGTCAACATTAAGCTGTCAACATCAAGCTGTCAACATTAAGCTGTCAACATTAAGCTGTCAACATTAAACTGTCAACATTAAACTGTCAACATTAAGCTGTCGACATTAAGCTATCAACATTAAGCTGTCAACAACATTAAGCTGTCAACATTAAGCTGTCAACAACATTAAGCTGTCAACATTGAGCCGTCAACATTAAATCGTCAACATTAAGCTGTCAACATTAAGCTGTCAACATTAAACTGTCAACATTAAGTTGTCAACATTAAGCTGTCAACATTAAGCTATCAACATTAAGCTATCAACATTAAGCTGTCAACAACATTAAGCAGTCAACATTAAGCTGTCAACAACATTAAGCTGTGAACAACATTAAGCTATCAACATTGAGCCGTCAACATTAAGCTGTCAACTTTAAGCTGTCAACAACATTAAGCTGTCAACAACATTAAGCTGTCGACAACATTAAGCTGTCAACATTAAGCTGTCAACATTAAGCTGGCAACATTAAGCTGTCAACATTAAGCTGTCAACATTAAGCTGTCAACAACATTAAGCTGTTAATAACATTAAGCTGTCAACATTAAGCTGTCAACATTAAGCTGTCAACATTAAGCTGTCAACATTAAGCTGTCAACATTAAGCTGTCAACATTAAGCCAACAAAATTAAGCCAACAACATTAAGCCAACAACATTAAGCTGTCAACAACATTAAGCTGTCAACAACATTAAGCTGTCAACATTAAGCCGTCAACATTAAATCGTCAACATTAAGCTGTCAACATTAAGCTGTCAACATTAAGCCGTCAACATTAAGCTATCAACATTAAGCTGTCAACAACATTAAGCTGTCAACATTAAGCTGTCAACAACATTAAACTGTCAACAACATTAAGCTGTCAACATTGAGCCATCAACATTAAATCGTCAACATTAAGCTGTCAACATTAAGCTGTCAACATTAAGCTGTCAACATTAAGCTGGCAACAACATTAAGCAGTCAACATTAAGCTGTCAACATTAAGCTGTCAACATTAGGCTGTCAACATTAAGCTGTCAACATTAAGCTATCAACATTAAGCTGTCAACATTAAGCTGGCAACATTAAGCTGGCGACATTAAGCTGTCAACATTAAGCTGTCAACATTAAACTGTCAACATTAAGCTGTCAACATTAAGCTGTCAACATTAAGCTATCAACATTAAGCTATCAACATTAAGCTGTCAACAACATTAAGCTGTCAACATTAAGCTGTCAACAACATTAAGCTGTCAACAACATTAAGCTGTCAACAATATTCAGCTGTCAAAATTGAGCCGTCAACATTAAATCGTCAACATTAAGCTGTCAACATTAAGCTGTCAACATTAAGCTGTCAACATTAAGCTGTCAACATTAAGCCATCAACATTAAGCTGTCAACATTAAGCTGGCAACATTAAGCTGGCGACATTAAGCTGTCGACATTAAGCTGTCGACATTAAGCTATCAACATTAAGCTGTCAACATCAAGCTGTCAACATCAAGCTGTCAACATTAAGCTGTCAACATTAAGCTGTCAACATTAAACTGTCAACATTAAGCTGTCAACATTAAGCTATCAACATTAAGCTATCAACATTAAGCTGTCAACAACATTAAGCTGTCAACATTAAGCTGTCAACAACATTAAGCTGTCAACAACATTAAGCTATCAACATTGAGCCGTCAACATTAAATCGTCAACATTAAGCTGTCAACATTAAGCTGTCAACATTAAGCTGTCAACTTTAAGCTGTCAACAACATTAAGCTGTCAACAACATTAAGCTGTCGACAACATTAAGCTGTCAACATTAAGCTGTCAACATTAAGCTGGCAACATTAAGCTGTCAACATTAAGCTGTCAACATTAAGCTGTCAACAACATTAAGCTGTCAACAACATTAAGCTGTCAATAACATTAAGCTGTCAACATTAAGCTGTCAACATTAAGCTGTCAACATTAAGCTGTCAACATTAAGCTGTCAACATTAAGCTGTCAACATTAGGCCAACAACATTAAGCCAACAACATTAAGCTGTCAACAACATTAAGCTGTCAACAACATTAAGCTGTCAACATTAAGCCGTCAACATTAAATCGTCAACATTAAGCTGTCAACATTAAGCTGTCAACATTAAGCCGTCAACATTAAGCTATCAACATTAAGCTGTCAACAACATTAAGCTGTCAACATTAAGCTGTCAACAACATTAAACTGTCAACAACATTAAGCTGTCAACATTGAGCCATCAACATTAAATCATCAACATTAAGCTGTCAACATTAAGCTGTCAACATTAAGCTGTCAACATTAAGCTGGCAAAAACATTAAGTAGTCAACATTAAGCTGTCAACATCAAGCTGTCAACATTAAGCTGTCAACATTAAGCTGTCAACATTAAACTGTCAACATTAAACTGTCAACATTAAGCTGTCGACATTAAGCTATCAACATTAAGCTGTCAACAACATTAAGCTGTCAACATTAAGCTGTCAACAACATTAAGCTGTCAACATTGAGCCGTCAACATTAAATCGTCAACATTAAGCTGTCAACATTAAGCTGTCAACATTAAACTGTCAACATTAAGTTGTCAACATTAAGCTGTCAACATTAAGCTATCAACATTAAGCTATCAACATTAAGCTGTCAACAACATTAAGCAGTCAACATTAAGCTGTCAACAACATTAAGCTGTGAACAACATTAAGCTATCAACATTGAGCCGTCAACATTAAGCTGTCAACTTTAAGCTGTCAACAACATTAAGCTGTCAACAACATTAAGCTGTCGACAACATTAAGCTGTCAACATTAAGCTGTCAACATTAAGCTGGCAACATTAAGCTGTCAACATTAAGCTGTCAACATTAAGCTGTCAACAACATTAAGCTGTTAATAACATTAAGCTGTCAACATTAAGCTGTCAACATTAAGCTGTCAACATTAAGCTGTCAACATTAAGCTGTCAACATTAAGCTGTCAACATTAAGCCAACAAAATTAAGCCAACAACATTAAGCCAACAACATTAAGCTGTCAACAACATTAAGCTGTCAACAACATTAAGCTGTCAACATTAAGCCGTCAACATTAAATCGTCAACATTAAGCTGTCAACATTAAGCTGTCAACATTAAGCCGTCAACATTAAGCTATCAACATTAAGCTGTCAACAACATTAAGCTGTCAACATTAAGCTGTCAACAACATTAAACTGTCAACAACATTAAGCTGTCAACATTGAGCCATCAACATTAAATCGTCAACATTAAGCCAACAACATTAAGCTGTCAACATTAAGCTGTCAACATTAAGCTGGCAACAACATTAAGCAGTCAACATTAAGCTGTCAACATTAAGCTGTCAACATTAGGCTGTCAACATTAAGCTGTCAACATTAAGCTATCAACATTAAGCTGTCAACATTAAGCTGGCAACATTAAGCTGGCGACATTAAGCTGTCAACATTAAGCTGTCAACATTAAACTGTCAACATTAAGCTGTCAACATTAAGCTGTCAACATTAAGCTATCAACATTAAGCTATCAACATTAAGCTGTCAACAACATTAAGCTGTCAACATTAAGCTGTCAACATTAAGCTGTCAACATTAAGCTGTCAACATTAAGCTGTCAACATTAAGCTGTCAACAACATTAAGCTGTCAACAACATTAAGCTGTCAACAACATTAAGCTGTCAACAATATTAAGCTGTCAACATTAAGCTGTCAACAACATTAAGCTGTCAACAATATTCAGCTGTCAAAATTGAGCCGTCAACATTAAATCGGCAACATTAAGCTATCAACATTAAGCTGTCAACATTAAGCTGTCAACATTAAGCTGTCAACATTAAGCTGTCAACATTAAGCTGTCAACATTAAGCTGTCAACATTAAGCCATCAACATTAAGCTGTGAACATTAAGCTGGCAACATTAAGCTGGCGACATTAAGCTGTCAACATTAAGCTGTCGACATTAAGCTATCAACATTAAGCTGTCAACATCAAGCTGTCAACATCAAGCTGTCAACGTTAAGCTGTCAACATTAAGCTGTCAACATTAAACTGTCAACATTAAACTGTCAACATTAAGCTGTCGACATTAAGCTATCAACATTAAGCTGTCAACAACATTAAGCTGTCAACATTAAGCTGTCAACAACATTAAGCTGTCAACATTGAGCCGTCAACATTAAATCGTCAACATTAAGCTGTCAACATTAAGCTGTCAACATTAAACTGTCAACATTAAGTTGTCAACATTAAGCCGTCAACATTAAGCTATCAACATTAAGCTATCAACATTAAGCTGTCAACAACATTAAGCTGTCAACATTAAGCTGTCAACAACATTAAGCTGTCAAAAACATTAAGCTATCAACATTGAGCCGTCAACATTAAATCGTCAACATTAAGCTGTCAACATTAAGCTGTCAACATTAAGCTGTCAACTTTAAGCTGTCAACAACATTAAGCTGTCAACAACATTAAGCTGTCGACAACATTAAGCTGTCAACATTAAGCTGTCAACATTAAGCTGGCAACATTAAGCTGTCAACATTAAGCTGTCAACATTAAGCTGTCAACAACATTAAGCTGTCAACAACATTAAGCTGTCAATAACATTAAGCTGTCAACATTAAGCTGGCAACAACATTAAGCAGTCAACATTAAGCTGTCAACATTAAGCTGTCAACATTAAGCTGTCAACAACATTAAGCTGTCAACAACATTAAGCTGTCAACATTAAGCTGTCAACATTAAGCTGTCAACATTAAGCTGTCAACATTAAGCTGTCAACATTAAGCTGTCAACATTAAGCTGTCAACATTAAGCCAACAACATTAAGCCAACAACATTAAGCTGTCAACAACATTAAGCTGTCAACAACATTAAGCTGTCGACATTAAGCCGTCAACATTAAATCGTCAACATTAAGCTGTCAACATTAAGCTGTCAACATTAAGCCGTCAACATTAAGCTATCAACATTAAGCTGTCAACAACATTAAGCTGTCAACATTAAGCTGTCAACAACATTAAACTGTCAACAACATTAAGCTGTCAACATTGAGCCATCAACATTAAATCGTCAACATTAAGCTGTCAACATTAAGCTGTCAACATTAAGCTGTCAACATTAAGCTGGCAACAACATTAAGCAGTCAACATTAAGCTGTCAACATTAAGCTGTCAACATTAGGCTGTCAACATTAAGCTGTCAACATTAAGCTATCAACATTAAGCTGTCAACATTAAGCTGGCAACATTAAGCTGGCAACATTAAGCTGTCAACATTAAGCTGTCAACATTAAACTGTCAACATTAAGCTGTCAACATTAAGCTGTCAACATTAAGCTATCAACATTAAGCTATCAACATTAAGCTGTCAACAACATTAAGCTGTCAACATTAAGCTGTCAACATTAAGCTGTCAACATTAAGCTGTCAACATTAAGCTGTCAACAACATTAAGCTGTCAACAACATTAAGCTGTCAACAACATTAAGCTGTCAACAATATTAAGCTGTCAACATTAATCTGTCAACAACATTAAGCTGTCAACAATATTCAGCTGTCAAAATTGAGCCGTCAACATTAAATCGGCAACATTAAGCTATCAACATTAAGCTGTCAACATTAAGCTGTCAACATTAAGCTGTCAACATTAAGCTGTCAACATTAAGCTGTCAACATTAAGCTGTCAACATTAAGCCATCAACATTAAGCTGTGAACATTAAGCTGGCAACATTAAGCTGTCGACATTAAGCTATCAACATTAAGCTGTCAACATCAAGCTGTCAACATCAAGCTGTCAACATTAAGCTGTCAACATTAAGCTGTCAACATTAAACTGTCAACATTAAACTGTCAACATTAAGCTGTCGACATTAAGCTATCAACATTAAGCTGTCAACAACATTAAGCTGTCAACATTAAGCTGTCAACAACATTAAGCTGTCAACATTGAGCCGTCAACATTAAATCGTCAACATTACGCTGTCAACATTAAGCTGTCAACATTAAACTGTCAACATTAAGTTGTCAACATTAAGCTGTCAACATTAAGCTATCAACATTAAGCTATCAACATTAAGCTGTCAACAACATTAAGCTGTCAACAACATTAAGCTGTCAAAAACATTAAGCTATCAACATTGAGCCGTCAACATTAAATCGTCAACATTAAGCTGTCAACATTAAGCTGTCAACATTAAGCTGTCAACTTTAAGCTGTCAACAACATTAAGCTGTCAACAACATTAAGCTGTCGACAACATTAAGCTGTCAACATTAAGCTGTCAACATTAAGCTGGCAACATTAAGCTGTCAACATTAAGCTGTCAACATTAAGCTGTCAACAACATTAAGCTGTCAACAACATTAAGCTGTCGACAACATTAAGCTGTCAACATTAAGCTGTCAACATTAAGCTGGCAACATTAAGCTGTCAACATTAAGCTGTCAACATTAAGCTGTCAACAACATTAAGCTGTCAACAACATTAAGCTGTCAATAACATTAAGCTGTCAACATTAAGCTGTCAACATTAAGCTGTCAACATTAAGCTGTCAACATTAAGCTGTCAACATTAAGCTGTCAACATTAAGCCAACAACATTAAGCCAACAACATTAAGCTGTCAACAACATTAAGCTGTCAACAACATTAAGCTGTCAACATTAAGCCGTCAACATTAAATCGTCAACATTAAGCTGTCAACATTAAGCTGTCAACATTAAGCCGTCAACATTAAGCTATCAACATTAAGCTGTCAACAACATTAAGCTGTCAACATTAAGCTGTCAACAACATTAAACTGTCAACAACATTAAGCTGTCAACATTGAGCCATCAACATTAAATCGTCAACATTAAGCTGTCAACATTAAGCTGTCAACATTAAGCTGTCAACATTAAGCTGGCAACAACATTAAGCAGTCAACATTAAGCTGTCAACATTAAGCTGTCAACATTAGGCTGTCAACATTAAGCTGTCAACATTAAGCTGTCAACATTAAGCTGTCAACATTAAGCTATCAACATTAAGCTATCAACATTAAGCTGTCAACAACATTAAGCTGTCAACATTAAGCTGTCAACATTAAGCTGTCAACATTAAGCTGTCAACATTAAGCTGTCAACATTAAGCTATCAACATTAAGCTGTCAACATTAAGCTGTCAACAACATTAAGCTGTCAACAACATTAAGCTGTCAACAACATTAAGCTGTCAACATTAAGCTGTCAACAACATTAAGCTGTCAACAATATTCAGCTGTCAAAATTGAGCCGTCAACATTAAATCGTCAACATTAAGCTGTCAACATTAAGCTGTCAACATTAAGCTGTCAACATTAAGCTGTCAACATTAAGCTGTCAACATTAAGCCATCAACATTAAGCTGTCAACATTAAGCTTGCAACATTAAGCTGGCGACATTAAGCTGTCGACATTAAGCTGTCGACATTAAGCTATCAACATTAAGCTTTCAACATCAAGCTGTCATCATCAAGCTGTCAACATTAAGCTGTCAACATTAAGCTGTCAACATTAAGCTGTCAACATTAAACTGTCAACATTAAACTGTCAACATTAAGCTGTCGACATTAAGCTATCAACATTAAGCTGTCAACAACATTAAGCTGTCAACATTAAGCTGTCAACAACATTAAGCTGTCAACATTGAGCCATCAACATTAAATCGTCAACATTAAGCTGTCAACATTAAGCTGTCAACATTAAACTGTCAACATTAAGTTGTCAACATTAAGCTGTCAACATTAAGCTATCAACATTAAGCTATCAACATTAAGCTGTCAACAACATTAAGCTGTCAACATTAAGCTGTCAACAACATTAAGCTGTCAACAACATTAAGCTATCAACATTGAGCCGTCAACATTAAATCGTCAACATTAAGCTGTCAACATTAAGCTGTCAACATTAAGCTGTCAACTTTAAGCTGTCAACAACATTAAGCTGTCAACAACATTAAGCTGTCGACAACATTAAGCTGTCAACATTAAGCTGTCGACAACATTAAGCTGTCAACATTAAGCTGTCAACATTAAGCTGGCAACATTAAGCTGTCAACATTAAGCTGTCAACATTAAGCTGTCAACAACATTAAGCTGTCAACAACATTAAGCTGTCAATAACATTAAGCTGTCAACATTAAGCTGTCAACATTAAGCTGTCAACATTAAGCTGTCAACATTAAGCTGTCAACATTAAGCTGTCAACATTAAGCTGTCAACATTAAGCCAACAACATTGAGCCAACAACATTAGGCTGTCAACAACATTAAGCTGTCAACAACATTAAGCTGTCAACATTAAGCCGTCAACATTAAGCTATCAACATTAAGCTGTCAACAACATTAAGCTGTCAACATTAAGCTGTCAACAACATTAAACTGTCAACAACATTAAGCTGTCAATATTGAGCCATCAACATTAAATCGTTAACATTAAGCTGTCAACATTAAGCTGTCAACATTAAGCTGGCAACAACATTAGGCAGTCAACATTAAGCTGTCAACATTAAGCTGTCAACATTAGGCTGTCAACATTAAGCTGTCAACATTAAGCTATCAACATTAAGCTGTCAACATTAAGCTGGCAACATTAAGCTGGCGACATTAAGCTGTCAACATTAAGCTGTCAACATTAAACTGTCAACATTAAGCTGTCAACATTAAGCTGTCAACATTAAGCTGTCAACATTAAGCTGTCAACATTAAGCTGTCAACATTAAGCTGTCAACATTAAGCTGTCAACAACATTAAGCTGTCAACAACATTAAGCTGTCAACATTAAGCGGTCAACATTAAATTGTCAACAATATTCAGATGTCAACATTGAGCCGTCAACATTAAATCGTCAACATTAAGCTGTCAACATTAAGCTGTCAACATTAAGCTGACAACATTAAGTTATCAACATTAAGCTATCAACAACATTAAGCTGTCAACATTAAGCTGTCAACATTAAGCTGTCAACATTAAGCTGGCAACAACATTAAGCTATCAACATTAAGCTGTCCACATTAAGCTGTCAACATTAGGCTGTCAACATTAAGCCGTCAACATTAAGCTATCAACATTAAGCTGTCAACATTAAGCTGGCAACATTAAGCTGCCGACATTAAGCTGTCAACATTAAGCTGTCAACATTAAACTGTCAACATTAAGCTGTCAACATTAAGCTGTCAACATTAAGCTATCAACATTAAGCTATCAACATTAAGCGGTCAACAACATTAAGCTGTCAACATGAAGCTGTCAACAACATTAAGCTGTCAACAACATTAAGCTGTCAACATTAAGCCGTCAACATTAAGCCGTCAACATTAAGCCGTCAACATTAAGCCGTCAACATTAAGCCGTCAACATTAAGCCGTCAACATTAAGCTGTCAACATTAAGCTGTCAACATTAAGCTGTCAACAACATTAAGCTGTCAACAACATTAAGCTGTCAACAATATTAAGCTGTCAACATTAAGCTGTCAACAACATTAAGCTGTCAACAATATTCAGCTGTCAAAATTGAGCTGTCAACATTAAATCGTCAACATTAAGCTGTCAACATTAAGCTGTCAACATTAAGCTGTCAACATTAAGCTGTCAACATTAAGCTGTCAACATTAAGCTGTCAACATTAAGCTGGCAACATTAAGCTGGCGACATTAAGCTGTCGACATTAAGCTGTCGACATTAAGCTATCAACATTAAGCTGTCAACATCATGCTGTCAACATCAAGCTGTCAACATTAAGCTGTCAACATTAAGCTGTCAACATTAAACTGTCAACATTAAACTGTCAACATTAAGCTGTCGACATTAAGCTATCAACATTAAGCTGTCAACAACATTAAGCTGTCAACATTAAGCTGTCAACAACATTAAGCTGTCAACATTGAGCGTCAACATTAAATCGTCAACATTAAGCTGTCAACATTAAGCTGTCAACATTAAACTGTCAACATTAAGTTGTTAACATTAAGCTGTCAACATTAAGCTATCAACATTAAGCTATCAACATTAAGCTGTCAACAACATTAAGCTGTCAACATTAAGCTGTCAACAACATTAAGCTGTCAACAACATTAAGCTATCAACACTGAGCCGTCAACATTAAATCGTCAACATTAAGCTGTCAACATTAAGCTGTCAACATTAAGCTGTCAACATTAAGCTGTCAACTTTAAGCTGTCAACAACATTAAGCTGTCAACAACATTAAGCTGTCAACAATATTAAGCTGTCAACATTAAGCTGTCAACAACATTAAGCTGTCAACAATATTCAGCTGTCAAAATTGAGCTGTCAACATTAAATCGTAAACATTAAGCTGTCAACATTAAGCTGTCAACATTAAGCTGTCAACATTAAGCTGTCAACATTAAGCCATCAACATTAAGCTGTCAACATTAAGCTGGCAACATTAAGCTGGCGACATTAAGCTGTCGACATTAAGCTGTCGACATTAAGCTATCAACATTAAGCTGTCAACATCAAGCTGTCAACATCAAGCTGTCAACATTAAGCTGTCAACATTAAGCTGTCAACATTAAACTGTCAACATTAAACTGTCAACATTAAGCTGTCGACATTAAGCTATCAACATTAAGCTGTCAACAACATTAAGCTGTCAACATTAAGCTGTCAACAACATTAAGCTGTCAACATTGAGCGTCAACATTAAATCGTCAACATTAAGCTGTCAACATTAAGCTGTCAACATTAAACTGTCAACATTAAGTTGTTAACATTAAGCTGTCAACATTAAGCTATCAACATTAAGCTATCAACATTAAGCTGTCAACAACATTAAGCTGTCAACATTAAGCTGTCAACAACATTAAGCTGTCAACAACATTAAGCTATCAACACTGAGCCGTCAACATTAAATCGTCAACATTAAGCTGTCAACATTAAGCTGTCAACATTAAGCTGTCAACTTTAAGCTGTCAACAACATTAAGCTGTCAACAACATTAAGCTGTCGACAACATTAAGCTGTCAACATTAAGCTGTCAACATTAAGCTGGCAACATTAAGCTGTCAACATTAAGCTGTCAACATTAAGCTGTCAACAACATTAAGCTTTCAACAACATTAAGCTGTCAATAACATTAAGCTGTCAACATTAAGCTGTCAACATTAAGCTGTCAACATTAAGCTGTCAACATTAAGCTGTCAACATTAAGCTGTCAACATTAAGCCAACAACATTAAGCCAACAACATTAAGCTGTCAACAACATTAAGCTGTCAACAACATTAAGCTGTCAACATTAAGCCGTCAACATTAAATCGTCAACATTAAGCTGTCAACATTAAGCTGTCAACATTAAGCCGTCAACATTAAGCTATCAACATTAAGCTGTCAACAACATTAAGCTGTCAACATTAAGCTGTCAACAACATTAAACTGTCAACAACATTAAGCTGTCAACATTGAGCCATCAACATTAAATCGTCAACATTAAGCTGTCAACATTAAGCTGTCAACATTAAGCTGTCAACATTAAGCTGGCAACAACATTAAGTAGTCAACATTAAGCTGTCAACATTAAGCTGTCAACATTAGGCTGTCAACATTAAGCTGTCAACATTAAGCTGTCAACATTAAGCTGTCAACATTAAGCTGTCAACATTAAGCTGTCAACATTAAACTGTCAACATTAAACTGTCGACATTAAGCTATCAACATTAAGCTGTCAACATCAAGCTGTCATCATCAAGCTGTCAACATTAAGCAGTCAACATTAAGCTGTCAACATTAAACTGTCAACATTAAACTGTCAACATTAAGCTGTCGACATTTAGCTATCAACATTAAGCTGTCAACAACATTAAGCTGTCAACATTAAGCTGTCAACAACATTAAGCTGTCAACATTGAGCCGTCAACATTAAATCGTCAACATTAAGCTGTCAACATTAAGCTGTCAACATTAAACTGTCAACATTAAGTTGTCAACATTAAGCTGTCAACATTAAGCTATCAACATTAAGCTATCAACATTAAGCTGTCAACAACATTAAGCTGTCAACATTAAGCTGTCAACAACATTAAGCTGTCAACAACATTAATCTATCAACATTGAGCCGTCAACATTAAATCGTCAACATTAAGCTGTCAACATTAAGCTGTCAACATTAAGCTGTCAACAACATTAAACTGTCAACAACATTAAGCTGTCAACATTGAGCCATCAACATTAAATCGTCAACATTAAGCTGTCAA
Source organism: Alitta virens (assembly GCA_932294295.1). Classification (NCBI taxonomy): domain Eukaryota; kingdom Metazoa; phylum Annelida; class Polychaeta; order Phyllodocida; family Nereididae; genus Alitta; species Alitta virens. The sequence goes on along the minus strand of OW028579.1, from coordinate 9,033,709 downwards.
CAACATTAAGCTGTCAACAATATTAAGCTGTCAACATTAAGCTGTCAACAACATTAAGCTGTCAACAATATTCAGCTGTCAAAATTGAGCCGTCAACATTAAATCGTCAACATTAAGCTGTCAACATTAAGCTGTCGACATTAAGCTATCAACATTAAGCTGTCAACAACATTAAGCTGTCAACATTAAGCTGTCAACAACATTAAGCTGTCAACATTGAGCCGTCAACATTAAATCGTCAACATTGAGCTGTCAACATTAAGCTGTCAACATTAAACTGTCAACATTAAGTTGTCAACATTAAGCTGTCAACATTAAGCTATCAACATTAAGCTATCAACATTAAGCTGTCAACAACATTAAGCTGTCAACATTAAGCTGTCAACAACATTAAGCTGTCAACAACATTAAGCTATCAACATTGAGCCGTCAACATTAAATCGTCAACATTAAGCTGTCAACATTAAGCTGTCAACATTAAGCTGTCAACAACATTAAGCTGTCAACAACATTAAGCTGTCGACAACATTAAGCTGTCAACATTAAGCTGTCGACAACATTAAGCTGTCAACATTAAGCTGTCAACATTAAGCTGGCAACATTAAGCTGTCAACATTAAGCTGTCAACATTAAGCTGTCAACAACATTAAGCTGTCAACAACATTAAGCTGTCAATAACATTAAGCTGTCAACATTAAGCTGTCAACATTAAGCTGTCAACATTAAGCTGTCAACATTAAGCTGTCAACATTAAGCTGTCAACATTAAGCTGTCAACATTAAGCCAACAACATTAGGCTGTCAACAACATTAAGCTGTCAACAACATTAAGCTGTCAACATTAAGCCGTCAACATTAAGCTATCAACATTAAGCTGTCAACAACATTAAGCTGTCAACATTAAGCTGTCAACAACATTAAACTGTCAACAACATTAAGCTGTCAACATTGAGCCATCAACATTAAATCGTCAACATTAAGCTGTCAACATTAAGCTGTCAACATTAAGCTGTCAACATTAAGCTGTCAACATTAAGCTGTCAACATTAAGCTGTCAACATTAAGCCATCAACATTAAGCTGTCAACATTAAGCTGGCAACATTAAGCTGGCGACATTAAGCTGTCGACATTAAGCTGTCGACATTAAGCTATCAACATTAAGCTGTCAACATCAAGCTGTCAACATCAAGCTGTCAACATTAAGCTGTCAACATTAAGCTGTCAACATTAAACTGTCAACATTAAACTGTCAACATTAAGCTGTCGACATTAAGCTATCAACATTAAGCTGTCAACAACATTAAGCTGTCAACATTAAGCTGTCAACAACATTAAGCTGTCAACATTGAGCGTCAACATTAAATCGTCAACATTAAGCTGTCAACATTAAGCTGTCAACATTAAACTGTCAACATTAAGTTGTTAACATTAAGCTGTCAACATTAAGCTATCAACATTAAGCTATCAACATTAAGCTGTCAACAACATTAAGCTGTCAACAACATTAAGCTGTCAACAACATTAAGCTATCAACACTGAGCCGTCAACATTAAATCGTCAACATTAAGCTGTCAACATTAAGCTGTCAACATTAAGCTGTCAACTTTAAGCTGTCAACAACATTAAGCTGTCAACAACATTAAGCTGTCAACAATATTAAGCTGTCAACATTAAGCTGTCAACAACATTAAGCTGTCAACAATATTCAGCTGTCAAAATTGAGCTGTCAACATTAAATCGTCAACATTAAGCTGTCAACATTAAGCTGTCAACATTAAGCTGTCAACATTAAGCTGTCAACATTAAGCTGTCAACATTAAGCTGTCAACATTAAGCCATCAACATTAAGCTGTCAACATTAAGCTGGCAACATTAAGCTGGCGACATTAAGCTGTCGACATTAAGCTGTCGACATTAAGCTATCAACATTAAGCTGTCAACATCAAGCTGTCAACATCAAGCTGTCAACATTAAGCTGTCAACATTAAGCTGTCAACATTAAACTGTCAACATTAAACTGTCAACATTAAGCTGTCGACATTAAGCTATCAACATTAAGCTGTCAACAACATTAAGCTGTCAACATTAAGCTGTCAACAACATTAAGCTGTCAACATTGAGCGTCAACATTAAATCGTCAACATTAAGCTGTCAACATTAAGCTGTCAACATTAAACTGTCAACATTAAGTTGTTAACATTAAGCTGTCAACATTAAGCTATCAACATTAAGCTATCAACATTAAGCTGTCAACAACATTAAGCTGTCAACATTAAGCTGTCAACAACATTAAGCTGTCAACAACATTAAGCTATCAACACTGAGCCGTCAACATTAAATCGTCAACATTAAGCTGTCAACATTAAGCTGTCAACATTAAGCTGTCAACTTTAAGCTGTCAACAACATTAAGCTGTCAACAACATTAAGCTGTCGACAACATTAAGCTGTCGACAACATTAAGCTGTCAACATTAAGCTGTCAACATTAAGCTGGCAACATTAAGCTGTCAACATTAAGCTGTCAACATTAAGCGGTCAACAACATTAAGCTGTCAACAACATTAAGCTGTCAATAACATTAAGCTGTCAACATTAAGCTGTCAACATTAAGCTGTCAACATTAAGCTGTCAACATTAAGCTGTCAACATTAAGCCAACAACATTAAGCCAACAACATTAAGCTGTCAACAACATTAAGCTGTCAACAACATTAAGCTGTCAACATTAAGCCGTCAACATTAAATCGTCAACATTAAGCTGTCAACATTAAGCTGTCAACATTAAGCCGTCAACATTAAGCTATCAACATTAAGCTGTCAACAACATTAAGCTGTCAACATTAAGCTGTCAACAACATTAAACTGTCAACAACATTAAGCTGTCAACATTGAGCCATCAACATTAAATCGTCAACATTAAGCTGTCAACATTAAGCTGTCAACATTAAGCTGTCAACATTAAGCTGGCAACAACATTAAGTAGTCAACATTAAGCTGTCAACATTAAGCTGTCAACATTAGGCTGTCAACATTAAGCTGTCAACATTAAGCTGTCAACATTAAGCTGTCAACATTAAGCTGTCAACATTAAGCTGTCAACATTAAACTGTCAACATTAAACTGTCGACATTAAGCTATCAACATTAAGCTGTCAACATCAAGCTGTCATCATTAAGCTGTCAACATTAAACTGTCAACATTAAACTGTCAACATTAAGCTGTCGACATTTAGCTATCAACATTAAGCTGTCAACAACATTAAGCTGTCAACATTAAGCTGTCAACAACATTAAGCTGTCAACATTGAGCCGTCAACATTAAATCGTCAACATTAAGCTGTCAACATTAAGCTGTCAACATTAAACTGTCAACATTAAGTTGTCAACATTAAGCTGTCAACATTAAGCTATCAACATTAAGCTATCAACATTAAGCTGTCAACAACATTAAGCTGTCAACATTAAGCTGTCAACAACATTAAGCTGTCAACAACATTAATCTATCAACATTGAGCCGTCAACATTAAATCGTCAACATTAAGCTGTCAACATTAAGCTGTCAACATTAAGCTGTCAACAACATTAAACTGTCAACAACATTAAGCTGTCAACATTGAGCCATCAACATTAAATCGTCAACATTAAGCTGTCAACAACATTAAGCTGTCAACAATATTAAGCTGTCAACATTAAGCTGTCAACAACATTAAGCTGTCAACAATATTCAGCTGTCAAAATTGAGCTGTCAACATTAAATCGTCAACATTAAGCTGTCAACATTAAGCTGTCGACATTAAGCTATCAACATTAAGCTGTCAACATCATTAAGCTGTCAACATTAAGCTGTCAACAACATTAAGCTGTCAACATTGAGCCGTCAACATTAAATCGTCAACATTGAGCTGTCAACATTAAGCTGTCAACATTAAACTGTCAACATTAAGTTGTCAACATTAAGCTGTCAACATTAAGCTATCAACATTAAGCTATCAACATTAAGCTGTCAACAACATTAAGCTGTCAACATTAAGCTGTCAACAACATTAAGCTGTCAACAACATTAAGCTATCAACATTGAGCCGTCAACATTAAATCGTCAACATTAAGCTGTCAACATTAAGCTGTCAACATTAAGCTGTCAACTTTAAGCTGTCAACAACATTAAGCTGTCAACAACATTAAGCTGTCGACAACATTAAGCTGTCAACATTAAGCTGTCGACAACATTAAGCTGTCAACATTAAGCTGTCAACATTAAGCTGGCAACATTAAGCTGTCAACATTAAGCTGTCAACATTAAGCTGTCAACAACATTAAGCTGTCAACAACATTAAGCTGTCAATAACATTAAGCTGTCAACATTAAGCTGTCAACATTAAGCTGTCAACATTAAGCTGTCAACATTAAGCTGTCAACATTAAGCTGTCAACATTAAGATGTCAACATTAAGCCAACAACATTAGGCTGTCAACAACATTAAGCTGTCAACAACATTAAGCTGTCAACATTAAGCCGTCAACATTAAGCTATCAACATTAAGCTGTCAACAACATTAAGCTGTCAACATTAAGCTGTCAACAACATTAAACTGTCAACAACATTAAGCTGTCAACATTGAGCCATCAACATTAAATCGTCAACATTAAGCTGTCAACATTAAGCTGTCAACATTAAGCTGTCAACATTAAGCTGTCAACATTAAGCTGGAAACAACATTAGGCAGTCAACATTAAGCTGTCAACATTAAGCTGTCAACATTAGGCTGTCAACATTAAGCTGTCAACATTAAGCTATCAACATTAAGCTGTCAACATTAAGCTGGCAACATTAGGCTGGCGACATTAAGCTGTCAACATTAAGCTGTCAACATTAAACTGTCAACATTAAACTGTCAACATTAAGCTGTCAACATTAAGCTGTCAACATTAAGCTGTCAACATTAAGCTGTCAACATTAAGCTGTCAACATAAAGCTGTCAACAACATTAAGCTGTGAACAACATTAAGCTGTCAACATTAAGCGGTCAACATTAAATTGTCAACAATATTCAGATGTCAACATTGAGCCGTCAACATTAAATCGTCAACATTAAGCTGTCAACATTAAGCTGTCAACATTAAGCTGACAACATTAAGTTATCAACATTAAGCTATCAACAACATTAAGCTGTCAACATTAAGCTGTCAACATTAAGCTGGCAACAACATTAAGCTATCAACATTAAGCTGTCCACATTAAGCTGTCAACATTAGGCTGTCAACATTAAGCTGTCAACATTAAGCTATCAACATTAAGCTGTCAACATTAAGCTGGCAACATTAAGCTGCCGACATTAAGCTGTCAACATTAAGCTGTCAACATTAAACTGTCAACATTAAGCTGTCAACATTAAGCTGTCAACATTAAGCTATCAACATTAAGCTATCAACATTAAGCTGTCAACAACATTAAGCTGTCAACATTAAGCTGTCAACAACATTAAGCTGTCAACATTAAACTGTCAACATTAAGCTGTCAACAACATTAAGCTGTCAACATTAAGCTGTCAACAACATTAAGCTGTCAACAACATTAAGCTATCAACACTGAGCCGTCAACATTAAATCGTCAACATTAAGCTGTCAACATTAAGCTGTCAACATTAAGCTGTCAACTTTAAGCTGTCAATAACATTAAGCTGTCAACAACATTAAGCTGTCGACAACATTAAGCTGTCGACAACATTAAGCTGTCAACATTAAGCTGTCAACATTAAGCTGGCAACATTAAGCTGTCAACATTAAGCTGTCAACATTAAGCTGTCAACAACATTAAGCTGTCAACAACATTAAGCTGTCAATAACATTAAGCTGTCAACATTAAGCTGTCAACATTAAGCTGTCAACATTAAGCTGTCAACATTAAGCTGTCAACATTAAGCTGTCAACATTAAGCCAACAACATTAAGCCAACAACATTAAGCTGTCAACAACATTAAGCTGTCAACAACATTAAGCTGTCAACATTAAGCCGTCAACATTAAATCGTCAACATTAAGCTGTCAACATTAAGCTGTCAACATTAAGCCGTCAACATTAAGCTATCAACATTAAGCTGTCAACAACATTAAGCTGTCAACATTAAGCTGTCAACAACATTAAACTGTCAACAACATTAAGCTGTCAACATTGAGCCATCAACATTAAATCGTCAACATTAAGCTGTCAACATTAAGCTGTCGACATTAAGCTATCAACATTAAGCTGTCAACATCATTAAGCTGTCAACATTAAGCTGTCAACAACATTAAGCTGTCAACATTGAGCCGTCAACATTAAATCGTCAACATTGAGCTGTCAACATTAAGCTGTCAACATTAAACTGTCAACATTAAGTTGTCAACATTAAGCTGTCAACATTAAGCTATCAACATTAAGCTATCAACATTAAGCTGTCAACAACATTAAGCTGTCAACATTAAGCTGTCAACAACATTAAGCTGTCAACAACATTAAGCTATCAACATTGAGCCGTCAACATTAAATCGTCAACATTAAGCTGTCAACATTAAGCTGTCAACATTAAGCTGTCAACTTTAAGCTGTCAACAACATTAAGCTGTCAACAACATTAAGCTGTCGACAACATTAAGCTGTCAACATTAAGCTGTCGACAACATTAAGCTGTCAACATTAAGCTGTCAACATTAAGCTGGCAACATTAAGCTGTCAACATTAAGCTGTCAACATTAAGCTGTCAACAACATTAAGCTGTCAACAACATTAAGCTGTCAATAACATTAAGCTGTCAACATTAAGCTGTCAACATTAAGCTGTCAACATTAAGCTGTCAACATTAAGCTGTCAACATTAAGCTGTCAACATTAAGATGTCAACATTAGGCCAACAACATTAGGCTGTCAACAACATTAAGCTGTCAACAACATTAAGCTGTCAACATTAAGCCGTCAACATTAAGCTATCAACATTAAGCTGTCAACAACATTAAGCTGTCAACATTAAGCTGTCAACAACATTAAACTGTCAACAACATTAAGCTGTCAACATTGAGCCATCAACATTAAATCGTCAACATTAAGCTGTCAACATTAAGCTGTCAACATTAAGCTGTCAACATTAAGCTGTCAACATTAAGCTGGAAACAACATTAGGCAGTCAACATTAAGCTGTCAACATTAAGCTGTCAACATTAGGCTGTCAACATTAAGCTGTCAACATTAAGCTATCAACATTAAGCTGTCAACATTAAGCTGGCAACATTAGGCTGGCGACATTAAGCTGTCAACATTAAGCTGTCAACATTAAACTGTCAACATTAAGCTGTCAACATTAAGCTGTCAACATTAAGCTGTCAACATTAAGCTGTCAACATTAAGCTGTCAACATTAAGCTGTCAACATAAAGCTGTCAACAACATTAAGCTGTGAACAACATTAAGCTGTCAACATTAAGCGGTCAACATTAAATTGTCAACAATATTCAGATGTCAACATTGAGCCGTCAACATTAAATCGTCAACATTAAGCTGTCAACATTAAGCTGTCAACATTAAGCTGACAACATTAAGTTATCAACATTAAGCTATCAACAACATTAAGCTGTCAACATTAAGCTGTCAACATTAAGCTGTCAACATTAAGCTGGCAACAACATTAAGCTATCAACATTAAGCTGTCCACATTAAGCTGTCAACATTAGGCTGTCAACATTAAGCTGTCAACATTAAGCTATCAACATTAAGCTGTCAACATTAAGCTGGCAACATTAAGCTGCCGACATTAAACTGTCAACATTAAGCTGTCAACAACATTAAGCTGTCAACATTAAGCTGTCAACAACATTAAGCTGTCAACAACATTAAGCTATCAACACTGAGCCGTCAACATTAAATCGTCAACATTAAGCTGTCAACATTAAGCTGTCAACATTAAGCTGTCAACTTTAAGCTGTCAACAACATTAAGCTGTCAACAACATTAAGCTGTCGACAACATTAAGCTGTCGACAACATTAAGCTGTCAACATTAAGCTGTCAACATTAAGCTGGCAACATTAAGCTGTCAACATTAAGCTGTCAACATTAAGCTGTCAACAACATTAAGCTGTCAACAACATTAAGCTGTCAATAACATTAAGCTGTCAACATTAAGCTGTCAACATTAAGCTGTCAACATTAAGCTGTCAACATTAAGCTGTCAACATTAAGCTGTCAACATTAAGCCAACAACATTAAGCCAACAACATTAAGCTGTCAACAACATTAAGCTGTCAACAACATTAAGCTGTCAACATTAAGCCGTCAACATTAAATCGTCAACATTAAGCTGTCAACATTAAGCTGTCAACATTAAGCCGTCAACATTAAGCTATCAACATTAAGCTGTCAACAACATTAAGCTGTCAACATTAAGCTGTCAACAACATTAAACTGTCAACAACATTAAGCTGTCAACATTGAGCCATCAACATTAAATCGTCAACATTAAGCTGTCAACATTAAGCTGTCAACATTAAGCTGTCAACATTAAGCTGGCAACAACATTAAGTAGTCAACATTAAGCTGTCAACATTAAGCTGTCAACATTAGGCTGTCAACATTAAGCTGTCAACATTAAGCTGTCAACATTAAGCTGTCAACATTAAGCTGTCAACATTAAACTGTCAACATTAAACTGTCGACATTAAGCTATCAACATTAAGCTGTCAACATCAAGCTGTCATCATTAAGCTGTCAACATTAAACTGTCAACATTAAACTGTCAACATTAAGCTGTCGACATTTAGCTATCAACATTAAGCTGTCAACAACATTAAGCTGTCAACATTAAGCTGTCAACAACATTAAGCTGTCAACATTGAGCCGTCAACATTAAATCGTCAACATTAAGCTGTCAACATTAAGCTGTCAACATTAAACTGTCAACATTAAGTTGTCAACATTAAGCTGTCAACATTAAGCTATCAACATTAAGCTATCAACATTAAGCTGTCAACAACATTAAGCTGTCAACATTAAGCTGTCAACAACATTAAGCTGTCAACAACATTAATCTATCAACATTGAGCCGTCAACATTAAATCGTCAACATTAAGCTGTCAACATTAAGCTGTCAACATTAAGCTGTCAACAACATTAAACTGTCAACAACATTAAGCTGTCAACATTGAGCCATCAACATTAAATCGTCAACATTAAGCTGTCAACAACATTAAGCTGTCAACAATATTAAGCTGTCAACATTAAGCTGTCAACAACATTAAGCTGTCAACAATATTCAGCTGTCAAAATTGAGCTGTCAACATTAAATCGTCAACATTAAGCTGTCAACATTAAGCTGTCGACATTAAGCTATCAACATTAAGCTGTCAACATCATTAAGCTGTCAACATTAAGCTGTCAACAACATTAAGCTGTCAACATTGAGCCGTCAACATTAAATCGTCAACATTGAGCTGTCAACATTAAGCTGTCAACATTAAACTGTCAACTTTAAGTTGTCAACATTAAGCTGTCAACATTAAGCTATCAACATTAAGCTATCAACATTAAGCTGTCAACAACATTAAGCTGTCAACATTAAGCTGTCAACAACATTAAGCTGTCAACAACATTAAGCTATCAACATTGAGCCGTCAACATTAAATCGTCAACATTAAGCTGTCAACATTAAGCTGTCAACATTAAGCTGTCAACTTTAAGCTGTCAACAACATTAAGCTGTCAACAACATTAAGCTGTCGACAACATTAAGCTGTCAACATTAAGCTGTCGACAACATTAAGCTGTCAACATTAAGCTGTCAACATTAAGCTGGCAACATTAAGCTGTCAACATTAAGCTGTCAACATTAAGCTGTCAACAACATTAAGCTGTCAACAACATTAAGCTGTCAATAACATTAAGCTGTCAACATTAAGCTGTCAACATTAAGCTGTCAACATTAAGCTGTCAACATTAAGCTGTCAACATTAAGCTGTCAACATTAAGATGTCAACATTAAGCCAACAACATTAGGCTGTCAACAACATTAAGCTGTCAACAACATTAAGCTGTCAACATTAAGCCGTCAACATTAAGCTATCAACATTAAGCTGTCAACAACATTAAGCTGTCAACATTAAGCTGTCAACAACATTAAACTGTCAACAACATTAAGCTGTCAACATTGAGCCATCAACATTAAATCGTCAACATTAAGCTGTCAACATTAAGCTGTCAACATTAAGCTGTCAACATTAAGCTGTCAACATTAAGCTGGAAACAACATTAGGCAGTCAACATTAAGCTGTCAACATTAAGCTGTCAACATTAGGCTGTCAACATTAAGCTGTCAACATTAAGCTATCAACATTAAGCTGTCAACATTAAGCTGGCAACATTAGGCTGGCGACATTAAGCTGTCAACATTAAGCTGTCAACATTAAACTGTCAACATTAAGCTGTCAACATTAAGCTGTCAACATTAAGCTGTCAACATTAAGCTGTCAACATTAAGCTGTCAACATTAAGCTGTCAACATAAAGCTGTCAACAACATTAAGCTGTGAACAACATTAAGCTGTCAACATTAAGCGGTCAACATTAAATTGTCAACAATATTCAGATGTCAACATTGAGCCGTCAACATTAAATCGTCAACATTAAGCTGTCAACATTAAGCTGTCAACATTAAGCTGACAACATTAAGTTATCAACATTAAGCTATCAACAACATTAAGCTGTCAACATTAAGCTGTCAACATTAAGCTGTCAACATTAAGCTGGCAACAACATTAAGCTATCAACATTAAGCTGTCCACATTAAGCTGTCAACATTAGGCTGTCAACATTAAGCTGTCAACATTAAGCTATCAACATTAAGCTGTCAACATTAAGCTGGCAACATTAAGCTGCCGACATTAAGCTGTCAACATTAAGCTGTCAACATTAAACTGTCAACATTAAGCTGTCAACATTAAGCTGTCAACATTAAGCTATCAACATTAAGCTATCAACATTAAGCTGTCAACAACATTAAGCTGTCAACATTAAGCTGTCAACAACATTAAGCTGTCAACATTGAGCCGTCAACATTAAATCGTCAACATTAAGCTGTCAACATTAAGCTGTCAACATTAAGTTGTCAACATTAAGCTGTCAACATTAAGCTATCAACATTAAGCTATCAACATTAAGCTGTCAACAACATTAAGCTGTCAACATTAAGCTGTCAACAACATTAAGCTGTCAACAACATTAAGCTATCAACATTGAGCCGTCAACATTAAATCGTCAACATTAAGCTGTCAACATTAAGCTGTCAACATTAAGCTGTCAACTTTAAGCTGTCAACAACATTAAGCTGTCAACAACATTAAGCTGTCGACAACATTAAGCTGTCAACATTAAGCTGTCGACAACATTAAGCTGTCAACATTAAGCTGTCAACATTAAGCTGGCAACATTAAGCTGTCAACATTAAGCTGTCAACATTAAGCTGTCAACAACATTAAGCTGTCAACAACATTAAGCTGTCAATAACATTAAGCTGTCAACATTAAGCTGTCAACATTAAGCTGTCAACATTAAGCTGTCAACATTAAGCTGTCAACATTAAGCTGTCAACATTAAGCCAACAACATTGAGCCAACAACATTAGGCTGTCAACAACATTAAGCTGTCAACAACATTAAGCTGTCAACATTAAGCCGTCAACATTAAGCTATCAACATTAAGCTGTCAACAACATTAAGCTGTCAACATTAAGCTGTCAACAACATTAAACTGTCAACAACATTAAGCTGTCAATATTGAGCCATCAACATTAAATCGTTAACATTAAGCTGTCAACATTAAGCTGTCAACATTAAGCTGTCAACATTAAGCTGGCAACAACATTAGGCAGTCAACATTAAGCTGTCAACATTAAGCTGTCAACATTAGGCTGTCAACATTAAGCTGTCAACATTAAGCTATCAACATTAAGCTGTCAACATTAAGCTGGCAACATTAAGCTGGCGACATTAAGCTGTCAACATTAAGCTGTCGACATTAAACTGTCAACATTAAGCTGTCAACATTAAGCCGTCAACATTAAGCTGTCAACATTAAGCTGTCAACATTAAGCTGTCAACATTAAGCTGTCAACATAAAGCTGTCAACAACATTAAGCTGTCAACAACATTAAGCTGTCAACATTAAGCGGTCAACATTAAATTGTCAACAATATTCAGATGTCAACATTGAGCCGTCAACATTAAATCGTCAACATTAAGCTGTCAACATTAAGCTGTCAACATTAAGCTGACAACATTAAGTTATCAACATTAAGCTATCAACAACATTAAGCTGTCAACATTAAGCTGTCAACATTAAGCTGTCAACATTAAGCTGGCAACAACATTAAGCTATCAACATTAAGCTGTCCACATTAAGCTGTCAACATTAGGCTGTCAACATTAAGCTGTCAACATTAAGCTATCAACATTAAGCTGTCAACATTAAGCTGGCAACATTAAGCTGCCGACATTAAGCTGTCAACATTAAGCTGTCAACATTAAACTGTCAACATTAAGCTGTCAACATCAAGCTGTCAACATTAAGCTATCAACATTAAGCTATCAACATTAAGCGGTCAACAACATTAAGCTGTCAACATGAAGCTGTCAACAACATTAAGCTGTCAACAACATTAAGCTGTCAACATTAAGCCGTCAACATTAAGCCGTCAACATTAAGCCGTCAACATTAAGCCGTCAACATTAAGCCGTCAACATTAAGCCGTCAACATTAAGCTGTCAACATTAAGCTGTCAACATTAAGCTGTCAACAACATTAAGCTGTCAACAATATTAAGCTGTCAACATTAAGCTGTCAACAACATTAAGCTGTCAACAATATTCAGCTGTCAAAATTGAGCCGTCAACATTAAATCGTCAACATTAAGCTGTCAACATTAAGCTGTCAACATTAAGCTGGCAACATTAAGCTGTCAACATTAAGCGGTCAACATTAAGCTGTCAACAACATTAAGCTGTCAACAACATTAAGCTGTCAACATTAAGCTGTCAACATTAAGCTGTCAACAACATTAAGCTGTCAACATTAAGCCGTCAACATTAAGCTGTCAACATTAAGCTGTCAACATTAAGCTGGCAACATTAAGCTGTCAACATTAAGCTGTCAACATTAAGCTGTCAACAACATTAAGCTGTCAACAACATTAAGCTGTCAATAACATTAAGCTGTCAACATTAAGCTGTCAACATTAAGCTGTCAACATTAAGCTGTCAACATTAAGCTGTCAACATTAAGCTGTCAACATTAAGATGTCAACATTAAGCCAACAACATTAGGCTGTCAACAACATTAAGCTGTCAACAACATTAAGCTGTCAACATTAAGCCGTCAACATTAAGCTATCAACATTAAGCTGTCAACAACATTAAGCTGTCAACATTAAGCTGTCAACAACATTAAACTGTCAACAACATTAAGCTGTCAACATTGAGCCATCAACATTAAATCGTCAACATTAAGCTGTCAACATTAAGCTGTCAACATTAAGCTGTCAACATTAAGCTGTCAACATTAAGCTGGAAACAACATTAGGCAGTCAACATTAAGCTGTCAACATTAAGCTGTCAACATTAGGCTGTCAACATTAAGCTGTCAACATTAAGCTATCAACATTAAGCTGTCAACATTAAGCTGGCAACATTAGGCTGGCGACATTAAGCTGTCAACATTAAGCTGTCAACATTAAACTGTCAACATTAAGCTGTCAACATTAAGCTGTCAACATTAAGCTGTCAACATTAAGCTGTCAACATTAAGCTGTCAACATTAAGCTGTCAACATAAAGCTGTCAACAACATTAAGCTGTGAACAACATTAAGCTGTCAACATTAAGCGGTCAACATTAAATTGTCAACAATATTCAGATGTCAACATTGAGCCGTCAACATTAAATCGTCAACATTAAGCTGTCAACATTAAGCTGTCAACATTAAGCTGACAACATTAAGTTATCAACATTAAGCTATCAACAACATTAAGCTGTCAACATTAAGCTGTCAACATTAAGCTGTCAACATTAAGCTGGCAACAACATTAAGCTATCAACATTAAGCTGTCCACATTAAGCTGTCAACATTAGGCTGTCAACATTAAGCTGTCAACATTAAGCTATCAACATTAAGCTGTCAACATTAAGCTGGCAACATTAAGCTGCCGACATTAAGCTGTCAACATTAAGCTGTCAACATTAAACTGTCAACATTAAGCTGTCAACATTAAGCTGTCAACATTAAGCTATCAACATTAAGCTATCAACATTAAGCTGTCAACAACATTAAGCTGTCAACATTAAGCTGTCAACAACATTAAGCTGTCAACATTGAGCCGTCAACATTAAATCGTCAACATTAAGCTGTCAACATTAAGCTGTCAACATTAAGTTGTCAACATTAAGCTGTCAACATTAAGCTATCAACATTAAGCTATCAACATTAAGCTGTCAACAACATTAAGCTGTCAACATTAAGCTGTCAACAACATTAAGCTGTCAACAACATTAAGCTATCAACATTGAGCCGTCAACATTAAATCGTCAACATTAAGCTGTCAACATTAAGCTGTCAACATTAAGCTGTCAACTTTAAGCTGTCAACAACATTAAGCTGTCAACAACATTAAGCTGTCGACAACATTAAGCTGTCAACATTAAGCTGTCGACAACATTAAGCTGTCAACATTAAGCTGTCAACATTAAGCTGGCAACATTAAGCTGTCAACATTAAGCTGTCAACATTAAGCTGTCAACAACATTAAGCTGTCAACAACATTAAGCTGTCAATAACATTAAGCTGTCAACATTAAGCTGTCAACATTAAGCTGTCAACATTAAGCTGTCAACATTAAGCTGTCAACATTAAGCTGTCAACATTAAGCCAACAACATTGAGCCAACAACATTAGGCTGTCAACAACATTAAGCTGTCAACAACATTAAGCTGTCAACATTAAGCCGTCAACATTAAGCTATCAACATTAAGCTGT
Source organism: Alitta virens (assembly GCA_932294295.1). Lineage (NCBI taxonomy): Eukaryota > Metazoa > Annelida > Polychaeta > Phyllodocida > Nereididae > Alitta > Alitta virens. The sequence continues at coordinate 9,018,676 of OW028579.1, read as the reverse complement.
CAACAACATTAAGCTGTCAACATTAAGCTGTCAACAACATTAAACTGTCAACAACATTAAGCTGTCAATATTGAGCCATCAACATTAAATCGTTAACATTAAGCTGTCAACATTAAGCTGTCAACATTAAGCTGTCAACATTAAGCTGGCAACAACATTAGGCAGTCAACATTAAGCTGTCAACATTAAGCTGTCAACATTAGGCTGTCAACATTAAGCTGTCAACATTAAGCTATCAACATTAAGCTGTCAACATTAAGCTGGCAACATTAAGCTGGCGACATTAAGCTGTCAACATTAAGCTGTCGACATTAAACTGTCAACATTAAGCTGTCAACATTAAGCCGTCAACATTAAGCTGTCAACATTAAGCTGTCAACATTAAGCTGTCAACATTAAGCTGTCAACATAAAGCTGTCAACAACATTAAGCTGTCAACAACATTAAGCTGTCAACATTAAGCGGTCAACATTAAATTGTCAACAATATTCAGATGTCAACATTGAGCCGTCAACATTAAATCGTCAACATTAAGCTGTCAACATTAAGCTGTCAACATTAAGCTGACAACATTAAGTTATCAACATTAAGCTATCAACAACATTAAGCTGTCAACATTAAGCTGTCAACATTAAGCTGTCAACATTAAGCTGGCAACAACATTAAGCTATCAACATTAAGCTGTCCACATTAAGCTGTCAACATTAGGCTGTCAACATTAAGCTGTCAACATTAAGCTATCAACATTAAGCTGTCAACATTAAGCTGGCAACATTAAGCTGCCGACATTAAGCTGTCAACATTAAGCTGTCAACATTAAACTGTCAACATTAAGCTGTCAACATCAAGCTGTCAACATTAAGCTATCAACATTAAGCTATCAACATTAAGCGGTCAACAACATTAAGCTGTCAACATGAAGCTGTCAACAACATTAAGCTGTCAACAACATTAAGCTGTCAACATTAAGCCGTCAACATTAAGCCGTCAACATTAAGCCGTCAACATTAAGCCGTCAACATTAAGCCGTCAACATTAAGCTGTCAACATTAAGCTGTCAACATTAAGCTGTCAACAACATTAAGCTGTCAACAATATTAAGCTGTCAACATTAAGCTGTCAACAACATTAAGCTGTCAACAATATTCAGCTGTCAAAATTGAGCCGTCAACATTAAATCGTCAACATTAAGCTGTCAACATTAAGCTGTCAACATTAAACTGGCAACATTAAGCTGTCAACATTAAGCGGTCAACATTAAGCGGTCAACATTAAGCTGTCAACAACATTAAGCTGTCAACAACATTAAGCTGTCAACATTAAGCTGTCAACATTAAGCTGTCAACATTAAGCTGTCAACATTAAGCTGTCAACATTAAGCCAACAACATTAAGCCAACAACATTGAGCCAACAACATTAGGCTGTCAACAACATTAAGCTGTCAACAACATTAAGCTGTCAACATTAAGCCGTCAACATTAAGCTATCAACATTAAGCTGTTAACAACATTAAGCTGTCAACATTAAGCTGTCAACAACATTAAACTGTCAACAACATTAAGCTGTCAATATTGAGCCATCAACATTAAATCGTTAACATTAAGCTGTCAACATTAAGCTGTCAACATTAAGCTGTCAACATTAAGCTGGCAACAACATTAGGCAGTCAACATTAAGCTGTCAACATTAAGCTGTCAACATTAGGCTGTCAACATTAAGCTGTCAACATTAAGCTATCAACATTAAGCTGTCAACATTAAGCTGGCAACATTAAGCTGGCGACATTAAGCTGTCAACATTAAGCTGTCAACATTAAACTGTCAACATTAAGCTGTCAACATTAAGCCGTCAACATTAAGCTGTCAACATTAAGCTGTCAACATTAAGCTGTCAACATTAAGCTGTCAACATAAAGCTGTCAACAACATTAAGCTGTCAACAACATTAAGCTGTCAACATTAAGCGGTCAACATTAAATTGTCAACAATATTCAGATGTCAACATTGAGCCGTCAACATTAAATCGTCAAGATTAAGCTGTCAACATTGTTGATAATGTTGATAGCTTAATGTTGTTGCCAGCTTAATGTTGACAGCTTAATGTTGACAGCTTAATGTTGACAGCTTAATGTTGTTGATAGCTTAATGTTGATAACTTAATGTTGTCAGCTTAATGTTGACAGCTTAATGTTGACAGCTTAATGTTGACGATTTAATGTTGACGGCTCAATGTTGACATCTGAATATTGTTGACAATTTAATGTTGACCGCTTAATGTTGACAGCTTAATGTTGTTCACAGCTTAATGTTGTTGACAGCTTTATGTTGACAGCTTAATGTTGACAGCTTAATGTTGACAGCTTAATGTTGACAGCTTAATGTTGACAGCTTAATGTTGACAGCTTAATGTTGACAGTTTAATGTTGACAGCTTAATGTTGACAGCTTAATGTCGCCAGCCTAATGTTGCCAGCTTAATGTTGACAGCTTAATGTTGATAGCTTAATGTTGACAGCTTAATGTTGACAGCCTAATGTTGACAGCTTAATGTTGACAGCTTAATGTTGACTGCCTAATGTTGTTTCCAGCTTAATGTTGACAGCTTAATGTTGACAGCTTAATGTTGACAGCTTAATGTTGACAGCTTAATGTTGACGATTTAATGTTGATGGCTCAATGTTGACAGCTTAATGTTGTTGACAGTTTAATGTTGTTGACAGCTTAATGTTGACAGCTTAATGTTGTTGACAGCTTAATGTTGATAGCTTAATGTTGACGGCTTAATGTTGACAGCTTAATGTTGTTGACAGCTTAATGTTGTTGACAGCCTAATGTTGTTGGCTTAATGTTGACATCTTAATGTTGACAGCTTAATGTTGACAGCTTAATGTTGACAGCTTAATGTTGACAGCTTAATGTTGACAGCTTAATGTTGACAGCTTAATGTTATTGACAGCTTAATGTTGTTGACAGCTTAATGTTGTTGACAGCTTAATGTTGACAGCTTAATGTTGACAGCTTAATGTTGCCAGCTTAATGTTGACAGCTTAATGTTGACAGCTTAATGTTGTCGACAGCTTAATGTTGACAGCTTAATGTTGTCGACAGCTTAATGTTGTTGACAGCTTAATGTTGTTGACAGCTTGAAGTTGACAGCTTAATGTTGACAGCTTAATGTTGACAGCTTAATGTTGACGATTTAATGTTGACGGCTCAATGTTGATAGCTTAATGTTGTTGACAGCTTAATGTTGTTGACAGCTTAATGTTGACAGCTTAATGTTGTTGACAGCTTAATGTTGATAGCTTAATGTTGATAGCTTAATGTTGACAGCTTAATGTTGACAACTTAAAGTTGACAGTTTAATGTTGACAGCTTAATGTTGACAGCTCAATGTTGACGATTTAATGTTGACGGCTCAATGTTGACAGCTTAATGTTGTTGACAGCTTAATGTTGACAGCTTAATGATGTTGACAGCTTAATGTTGATAGCTTAATGTCGACAGCTTAATGTTGACAGCTTAATGTTGACGATTTAATGTTGACAGCTCAATTTTGACAGCTGAATATTGTTGACAGCTTAATGTTGTTGACAGCTTAATGTTGACAGCTTAATATTGTTGACAGCTTAATGTTGTTGACAGCTTAATGTTGACGATTTAATGTTGATGGCTCAATGTTGACAGCTTAATGTTGTTGACAGTTTAATGTTGTTGACAGCTTAATGTTGACAGCTTAATGTTGACAGCTTAATGTTGACGATTTAATGTTGACGGCTCAATGTTGATAGATTAATGTTGTTGACAGCTTAATGTTGTTGACAGCTTAATGTTGACAGCTTAATGTTGTTGACAGCTTAATGTTGATAGCTTAATGTTGATAGCTTAATGTTGACAGCTTAATGTTGACAACTTAATGTTGACAGTTTAATGTTGACAGCTTAATGTTGACAGCTTAATGTTGACGATTTAATGTTGACGGCTCAATGTTGACAGCTTAATGTTGTTGACAGCTTAATGTTGACAGCTTAATGTTGTTGACAGCTTAATGTTGATAGCTAAATGTCGACAGCTTAATGTTGACAGTTTAATGTTGACAGTTTAATGTTGACAGCTTAATGATGACAGCTTGATGTTGACAGCTTAATGTTGATAGCTTAATGTCGACAGTTTAATGTTGACAGTTTAATGTTGACAGCTTAATGTTGACAGCTTAATGTTGACAGCTTAATGTTGACAGCTTAATGTTGACAGCCTAATGTTGACAGCTTAATGTTGACAGCTTAATGTTGACTACTTAATGTTGTTGCCAGCTTAATGTTGACAGCTTAATGTTGACAGCTTAATGTTGACAGCTTAATGTTGACGATTTAATGTTGATGGCTCAATGTTGACAGCTTAATGTTGTTGACAGTTTAATGTTGTTGACAGCTTAATGTTGACAGCTTAATGTTGTTGACAGCTTAATGTTGATAGCTTAATGTTGACGGCTTAATGTTGACAGCTTAATGTTGACAGCTTAATGTTGACGATTTAATGTTGACGGCTTAATGTTGACAGCTTAATGTTGTTGACAGCTTAATGTTGTTGACAGCTTAATGTTGTTGGCTTAATGTTGTTGGCTTAATGTTGACAGCTTAATGTTGACAGCTTAATGTTGACAGCTTAATGTTGACAGCTTAATGTTATTGACAGCTTAATGTTGTTGACAGCTTAATGTTGTTGACAGCTTAATGTTGACAGCTTAATGTTGACAGCTTAATGTTGCCAGCTTAATGTTGACAGCTTAATGTTGACAGCTTAATGTTGTCGACAGCTTAATGTTGTCGACAGCTTAATGTTGTTGACAGCTTAATGTTGTTGACAGCTTAAAGTTGACAGCTTAATGTTGACAGCTTAATGTTGACAGCTTAATGTTGACGATTTAATGTTGACGGCTCAGTGTTGATAGCTTAATGTTGTTGACAGCTTAATGTTGTTGACAGCTTAATGTTGACAGCTTAATGTTGTTGACAGCTTAATGTTGACAGTTTAATGTCGGCAGCTTAATGTTGCCAGCTTAATGTTGACAGCTTAATGTTGATAGCTTAATGTTGACAGCTTAATGTTGACAGCCTAATGTTGACAGCTTAATGTGGACAGCTTAATGTTGATAGCTTAATGTTGTTGCCAGCTTAATGTTGACAGCTTAATGTTGACAGCTTAATGTTGACAGCTTAATGTTGTTGATAGCTTAATGTTGATAACTTAATGTTGTCAGCTTAATGTTGACAGCTTAATGTTGACAGCTTAATGTTGACGATTTAATGTTGACGGCTCAATGTTGACATCTGAATATTGTTGACAATTTAATGTTGACCGCTTAATGTTGACAGCTTAATGTTGTTCACAGCTTAATGTTGTTGACAGCTTTATGTTGACAGCTTAATGTTGACAGCTTAATGTTGACAGCTTAATGTTGACAGCTTAATGTTGACAGCTTAATGTTGACAGCTTAATGTTGACAGTTTAATGTTGACAGCTTAATGTTGACAGCTTAATGTCGCCAGCCTAATGTTGCCAGCTTAATGTTGACAGCTTAATGTTGATAGCTTAATGTTGACAGCTTAATGTTGACAGCCTAATGTTGACAGCTTAATGTTGACAGCTTAATGTTGACTGCCTAATGTTGTTTCCAGCTTAATGTTGACAGCTTAATGTTGACAGCTTAATGTTGACAGCTTAATGTTGACAGCTTAATGTTGACGATTTAATGTTGATGGCTCAATGTTGACAGCTTAATGTTGTTGACAGTTTAATGTTGTTGACAGCTTAATGTTGACAGCTTAATGTTGTTGACAGCTTAATGTTGATAGCTTAATGTTGACGGCTTAATGTTGACAGCTTAATGTTGTTGACAGCTTAATGTTGTTGACAGCCTAATGTTGTTGGCCTAATGTTGACATCTTAATGTTGACAGCTTAATGTTGACAGCTTAATGTTGACAGCTTAATGTTGACAGCTTAATGTTGACAGCTTAATGTTGACAGCTTAATGTTATTGACAGCTTAATGTTGTTGACAGCTTAATGTTGTTGACAGCTTAATGTTGACAGCTTAATGTTGACAGCTTAATGTTGCCAGCTTAATGTTGACAGCTTAATGTTGACAGCTTAATGTTGTCGACAGCTTAATGTTGACAGCTTAATGTTGTCGACAGCTTAATGTTGTTGACAGCTTAATGTTGTTGACAGCTTAAAGTTGACAGCTTAATGTTGACAGCTTAATGTTGACAGCTTAATGTTGACGATTTAATGTTGACGGCTCAATGTTGATAGCTTAATGTTGTTGACAGCTTAATGTTGTTGACAGCTTAATGTTGACAGCTTAATGTTGTTGACAGCTTAATGTTGATAGCTTAATGTTGATAGCTTAATGTTGACAGCTTAATGTTGACAACTTAATGTTGACAGTTTAATGTTGACAGCTTAATGTTGACAGCTCAATGTTGACGATTTAATGTTGACGGCTCAATGTTGACAGCTTAATGTTGTTGACAGCTTAATGTTGACAGCTTAATGATGTTGACAGCTTAATGTTGATAGCTTAATGTCGACAGCTTAATGTTGACAGCTTAATGTTGACGATTTAATGTTGATGGCTCAATGTTGACAGCTTAATGTTGTTGACAGTTTAATGTTGTTGACAGCTTAATGTTGACAGCTTAATGTTGTTGACAGCTTAATGTTGATAGCTTAATGTTGACGGCTTAATGTTGACAGCTTAATGTTGACAGCTTAATGTTGACGATTTAATGTTGACGGCTTAATGTTGACAGCTTAATGTTGTTGACAGCTTAATGTTGTTGACAGCTTAATGTTGTTGGCTTAATGTTGTTGGCTTAATGTTGACAGCTTAATGTTGACAGCTTAATGTTGACAGCTTAATGTTGACAGCTTAATGTTGACAGCTTAATGTTGACAGCTTAATGTTATTGACAGCTTAATGTTGTTGACAGCTTAATGTTGTTGACAGCTTAATGTTGACAGCTTAATGTTGACAGCTTAATGTTGCCAGCTTAATGTTGACAGCTTAATGTTGACAGCTTAATGTTGTCGACAGCTTAATGTTGTCGACAGCTTAATGTTGTTGACAGCTTAATGTTATTGACAGCTTAAAGTTGACAGCTTAATGTTGACAGCTTAATGTTGACAGCTTAATGTTGACGATTTAATGTTGACGGCTCAGTGTTGATAGCTTAATGTTGTTGACAGCTTAATGTTGTTGACAGCTTAATGTTGACAGCTTAATGTTGTTGACAGCTTAATGTTGACAGTTTAATGTTGACAGCTTAATGTTGTTGACAGCTTAATGTTGACAGCTTAATGTTGTTGACAGCTTAATGTTGATAGCTTAATGTTGATAGCTTAATGTTGACAGCTTAATGTTGACAGCTTAATGTTGACAGTTTAATGTTGACAGCTTAATGTTGACAGCTTAATGTCGGCAGCTTAATGTTGCCAGCTTAATGTTGACAGCTTAATGTTGATAGCTTAATGTTGACAGCTTAATGTTGACAGCCTAATGTTGACAGCTTAATGTGGACAGCTTAATGTTGATAGCTTAATGTTGTTGCCAGCTTAATGTTGACAGCTTAATGTTGACAGCTTAATGTTGTTGATAGCTTAATGTTGATAACTTAATGTTGTCAGCTTAATGTTGACAGCTTAATGTTGACAGCTTAATGTTGACGATTTAATGTTGACGGCTCAATGTTGACATCTGAATATTGTTGACAATTTAATGTTGACCGCTTAATGTTGACAGCTTAATGTTGTTCACAGCTTAATGTTGTTGACAGCTTTATGTTGACAGCTTAATGTTGACAGCTTAATGTTGACAGCTTAATGTTGACAGCTTAATGTTGACAGCTTAATGTTGACAGTTTAATGTTGACAGTTTAATGTTGACAGCTTAATGTTGACAGCTTAATGTCGCCAGCCTAATGTTGCCAGCTTAATGTTGACAGCTTAATGTTGATAGCTTAATGTTGACAGCTTAATGTTGACAGCCTAATGTTGACAGCTTAATGTTGACAGCTTAATGTTGACTGCCTAATGTTGTTTCCAGCTTAATGTTGACAGCTTAATGTTGACAGCTTAATGTTGACAGCTTAATGTTGACAGCTTAATGTTGACGATTTAATGTTGATGGCTCAATGTTGACAGCTTAATGTTGTTGACAGTTTAATGTTGTTGACAGCTTAATGTTGACAGCTTAATGTTGTTGACAGCTTAATGTTGATAGCTTAATGTTGACGGCTTAATGTTGACAGCTTAATGTTGTTGACAGCTTAATGTTGTTGACAGCCTAATGTTGTTGGCTTAATGTTGACATCTTAATGTTGACAGCTTAATGTTGACAGCTTAATGTTGACAGCTTAATGTTGACAGCTTAATGTTGACAGCTTAATGTTGACAGCTTAATGTTATTGACAGCTTAATGTTGTTGACAGCTTAATGTTGTTGACAGCTTAATGTTGACAGCTTAATGTTGACAGCTTAATGTTGCCAGCTTAATGTTGACAGCTTAATGTTGACAGCTTAATGTTGTCGACAGCTTAATGTTGACAGCTTAATGTTGTCGACAGCTTAATGTTGTTGACAGCTTAATGTTGTTGACAGCTTAAAGTTGACAGCTTAATGTTGACAGCTTAATGTTGACAGCTTAATGTTGACGATTTAATGTTGACGGCTCAATGTTGATAGCTTAATGTTGTTGACAGCTTAATGTTGTTGACAGCTTAATGTTGACAGCTTAATGTTGTTGACAGCTTAATGTTGATAGCTTAATGTTGATAGCTTAATGTTGACAGCTTAATGTTGACAACTTAATGTTGACAGTTTAATGTTGACAGCTTAATGTTGACAGCTCAATGTTGACGATTTAATGTTGACGGCTCAATGTTGACAGCTTAATGTTGTTGACAGCTTAATGTTGACAGCTTAATGATGTTGACAGCTTAATGTTGATAGCTTAATGTCGACAGCTTAATGTTGACAGCTTAATGTTGACGATTTAATGTTGACAGCTCAATTTTGACAGCTGAATATTGTTGACAGCTTAATGTTGTTGACAGCTTAATGTTGACAGCTTAATATTGTTGACAGCTTAATGTTGTTGACAGCTTAATGTTGACGATTTAATGTTGATGGCTCAATGTTGACAGCTTAATGTTGTTGACAGTTTAATGTTGTTGACAGCTTAATGTTGACAGCTTAATGTTGACAGCTTAATGTTGACGATTTAATGTTGACGGCTCAATGTTGATAGATTAATGTTGTTGACAGCTTAATGTTGTTGACAGCTTAATGTTGACAGCTTAATGTTGTTGACAGCTTAATGTTGATAGCTTAATGTTGATAGCTTAATGTTGACAGCTTAATGTTGACAACTTAATGTTGACAGTTTAATGTTGACAGCTTAATGTTGACAGCTTAATGTTGACGATTTAATGTTGACGGCTCAATGTTGACAGCTTAATGTTGTTGACAGCTTAATGTTGACAGCTTAATGTTGTTGACAGCTTAATGTTGATAGCTAAATGTCGACAGCTTAATGTTGACAGTTTAATGTTGACAGTTTAATGTTGACAGCTTAATGATGACAGCTTGATGTTGACAGCTTAATGTTGATAGCTTAATGTCGACAGTTTAATGTTGACAGTTTAATGTTGACAGCTTAATGTTGACAGCTTAATGTTGACAGCTTAATGTTGACAGCTTAATGTTGACAGCTTAATGTTGACAGCCTAATGTTGACAGCTTAATGTTGACAGCTTAATGTTGACTACTTAATGTTGTTGCCAGCTTAATGTTGACAGCTTAATGTTGACAGCTTAATGTTGACAGCTTAATGTTGACGATTTAATGTTGATGGCTCAATGTTGACAGCTTAATGTTGTTGACAGTTTAATGTTGTTGACAGCTTAATGTTGACAGCTTAATGTTGTTGACAGCTTAATGTTGATAGCTTAATGTTGACGGCTTAATGTTGACAGCTTAATGTTGACAGCTTAATGTTGACGATTTAATGTTGACGGCTTAATGTTGACAGCTTAATGTTGTTGACAGCTTAATGTTGTTGACAGCTTAATGTTGTTGGCTTAATGTTGTTGGCTTAATGTTGACAGCTTAATGTTGACAGCTTAATGTTGACAGCTTAATGTTGACAGCTTAATGTTGACAGCTTAATGTTGACAGCTTAATGTTATTGACAGCTTAATGTTGTTGACAGCTTAATGTTGTTGACCGCTTAATGTTGACAGCTTAATGTTGACAGCTTAATGTTGCCAGCTTAATGTTGACAGCTTAATGTTGACAGCTTAATGTTGTCGACAGCTTAATGTTGTCGACAGCTTAATGTTGTTGACAGCTTAATGTTGTTGACAGCTTAAAGTTGACAGCTTAATGTTGACAGCTTAATGTTGACAGCTTAATGTTGACGATTTAATGTTGACGGCTCAGTGTTGATAGCTTAATGTTGTTGACAGCTTAATGTTGTTGACAGCTTAATGTTGACAGCTTAATGTTGTTGACAGCTTAATGTTGATAGCTTAATGTTGATAGCTTAATGTTGACAGCTTAATGTTAACAACTTAATGTTGACAGTTTAATGTTGACAGCTTAATGTTGACAGCTTAATGTTGACGATTTAATGTTGACGCTCAATGTTGACAGCTTAATGTTGTTGACAGCTTAATGTTGACAGCTTAATGTTGTTGACAGCTTAATGTTGATAGCTTAATGTCGACAGCTTAATGTTGACAGTTTAATGTTGACAGTTTAATGTTGACAGCTTAATGTTGACAGCTTAATGTTGACAGCTTGATGTTGACAGCTTGATGTTGACAGCTTAATGTTGATAGCTTAATGTCGACAGCTTAATGTCGACAGCTTAATGTCGCCAGCTTAATGTTGCCAGCTTAATGTTGACAGCTTAATGTTGATGGCTTAATGTTGACAGCTTAATGTTGACAGCTTAATGTTGACAGCTTAATGTTGACAGCTTAATGTTGACAGCTTAATGTTGACAGCTTAATGTTGACGATTTAATGTTGACAGCTCAATTTTGACAGCTGAATATTGTTGACAGCTTAATGTTGTTGACAGCTTAATGTTGACAGCTTAATATTGTTGACAGCTTAATGTTGTTGACAGCTTAATGTTGTTGACAGCTTAAAGTTGACAGCTTAATGTTGACAGCTTAATGTTGACAGCTTAATGTTGACGATTTAATGTTGACGGCTCAGTGTTGATAGCTTAATGTTGTTGACAGCTTAATGTTGTTGACAGCTTAATGTTGTTGACAGCTTAATGTTGATAGCTTAATGTTGATAGCTTAATGTTGACAGCTTAATGTTAACAACTTAATGTTGACAGTTTAATGTTGACAGCTTAATGTTGACAGCTTAATGTTGACGATTTAATGTTGACGCTCAATGTTGACAGCTTAATGTTGTTGACAGCTTAATGTTGACAGCTTAATGTTGTTGACAGCTTAATGTTGATAGCTTAATGTCGACAGCTTAATGTTGACAGTTTAATGTTGACAGTTTAATGTTGACAGCTTAATGTTGACAGCTTAATGTTGACAGCTTGATGTTGACAGCTTGATGTTGACAGCTTAATGTTGATAGCTTAATGTCGACAGCTTAATGTCGACAGCTTAATGTCGCCAGCTTAATGTTGCCAGCTTAATGTTGACAGCTTAATGTTGATGGCTTAATGTTGACAGCTTAATGTTGACAGCTTAATGTTGACAGCTTAATGTTGACAGCTTAATGTTGACAGCTTAATGTTGACAGCTTAATGTTGACGATTTAATGTTGATGGCTCAATGTTGACAGCTTAATGTTGTTGACAGTTTAATGTTGTTGACAGCTTAATGTTGACAGCTTAATGTTGTTGACAGCTTAATGTTGATAGCTTAATGTTGACGGCTTAATGTTGACAGCTTAATGTTGTTGACAGCTTAATGTTGTTGACAGCCTAATGTTGTTGGCTTAATGTTGACAGCTTAATGTTGACAGCTTAATGTTGACAGCTTAATGTTGACAGCTTAATGTTGACAGCTTAATGTTGACAGCTTAATGTTGACAGCTTAATGTTATTGACAGCTTAATGTTGTTGACAGCTTAATGTTGTTGACAGCTTAATGTTGACAGCTTAATGTTGACAGCTTAATGTTGCCAGCTTAATGTTGACAGCTTAATGTTGACAGCTTAATGTTGTCGACAGCTTAATGTTGACAGCTTAATGTTGTCGACAGCTTAATGTTGTTGACAGCTTAATGTTGTTGACAGCTTAATGTTGACAGCTTAATGTTGACAGCTTAATGTTGACGATTTAATGTTGACGGCTCAATGTTGATAGCTTAATGTTGTTGACAGCTTAATGTTGTTGACAGCTTAATGTTGACAGCTTAATGTTGTTGACAGCTTAATGTTGATAGCTTAATGTTGATAGCTTAATGTTGACAGCTTGATGTTGACAACTTAATGTTGACAGTTTAATGTTGACAGCTTAATGTTGACAGCTCAATGTTGACGATTTAATGTTGACGGCTCAATGTTGACAGCTTAATGTTGTTGACAGCTTAATGTTGACAGCTTAATGTTGTTGACAGCTTAATGTTGATAGCTTAATGTCGACAGCTTAATGTTGACAGCTTAATGTTGACGATTTAATGTTGACGGCTCAATTTTGACAGCTGAATATTGTTGACAGCTTAATGTTGTTGACAGCTTAATGTTGACAGCTTAATATTGTTGACAGCTTAATGTTGTTGACAGCTTAATGTTGACGATTTAATGTTGATGGCTCAATGTTGACAGCTTAATGTTGTTGACAGTTTAATGTTGTTGACAGCTTAATGTTGACAGCTTAATGTTGACAGCTTAATGTTGACGATTTAATGTTGACGGCTCAATGTTGATAGATTAATGTTGTTGACAGCTTAATGTTGTTGACAGCTTAATGTTGACAGCTTAATGTTGTTGACAGCTTAATGTTGATAGCTTAATGTTGATAGCTTAATGTTGACAGCTTAATGTTGACAACTTAATGTTGACAGTTTAATGTTGACAGCTTAATGTTGACAGCTTAATGTTGACGATTTAATGTTGACGGCTCAATGTTGACAGCTTAATGTTGTTGACAGCTTAATGTTGACAGCTTAATGTTGTTGACAGCTTAATGTTGATAGCTAAATGTCGACAGCTTAATGTTGACAGTTTAATGTTGACAGTTTAATGTTGACAGCTTAATGTTGACTGCTTAATGTTGACAGCTTGATGATGACAGCTTGATGTTGACAGCTTAATGTTGATAGCTTAATGTCGACAGTTTAATGTTGACAGTTTAATGTTGACAGCTTAATGTTGACAGCTTAATGTTGACAGCTTAATGTTGACAGCTTAATGTTGACAGCTTAATGTTGACAGCCTAATGTTGACAGCTTAATGTTGACAGCTTAATGTTGACTACTTAATGTTGTTGCCAGCTTAATGTTGACAGCTTAATGTTGACAGCTTAATGTTGACAGCTTAATGTTGACGATTTAATGTTGATGGCTCAATGTTGACAGCTTAATGTTGTTGACAGTTTAATGTTGTTGACAGCTTAATGTTGACAGCTTAATGTTGTTGACAGCTTAATGTTGATAGCTTAATGTTGACGGCTTAATGTTGACAGCTTAATGTTGACAGCTTAATGTTGACGATTTAATGTTGACGGCTTAATGTTGACAGCTTAATGTTGTTGACAGCTTAATGTTGTTGACAGCTTAATGTTGTTGGCTTAATGTTGTTGGCTTAATGTTGACAGCTTAATGTTGACAGCTTAATGTTGACAGCTTAATGTTGACAGCTTAATGTTGACAGCTTAATGTTGACAGCTTAATGTTATTGACAGCTTAATGTTGTTGAAAGCTTAATGTTGTTGACAGCTTAATGTTGACAGCTTAATGTTGACAGCTTAATGTTGCCAGCTTAATGTTGACAGCTTAATGTTGACAGCTTAATGTTGTCGACAGCTTAATGTTGTTGACAGCTTAATGTTGTTGACAGCTTAAAGTTGACAGCTTAATGTTGACAGCTTAATGTTGACAGCTTAATGTTGACGATTTAATGTTGACGGCTCAGTGTTGATAGCTTAATGTTGTTGACAGCTTAATGTTGTTGACAGCTTAATGTTGACAGCTTAATGTTGTTGACAGCTTAATGTTGATAGCTTAATGTTGATAGCTTAATGTTGACAGCTTAATGTTAACAACTTAATGTTGACAGTTTAATGTTGACAGCTTAATGTTGACAGCTTAATGTTGACGATTTAATGTTGACGCTCAATGTTGACAGCTTAATGTTGTTGACAGCTTAATGTTGACAGCTTAATGTTGTTGACAGCTTAATGTTGATAGCTTAATGTCGACAGCTTAATGTTGACAGTTTAATGTTGACAGTTTAATGTTGACAGCTTAATGTTGACAGCTTAATGTTGACAGCTTGATGTTGACAGCTTGATGTTGACAGCTTAATGTTGATAGCTTAATGTCGACAGCTTAATGTCGACAGCTTAATGTCGCCAGCTTAATGTTGCCAGCTTAATGTTGACAGCTTAATGTTGATGGCTTAATGTTGACAGCTTAATGTTGACAGCTTAATGTTGACAGCTTAATGTTGACAGCTTAATGTTTACGATTTAATGTTGACAGCTCAATTTTGACAGCTGAATATTGTTGACAGCTTAATGTTGTTGACAGCTTAATGTTGACAGCTTAATATTGTTGACAGCTTAATGTTGTTGACAGCTTAATGTTGTTGACAGCTTAAAGTTGACAGCTTAATGTTGACAGCTTAATGTTGACAGCTTAATGTTGACAGCTTAATGTTGACGATTTAATGTTGACGGCTCAGTGTTGATAGCTTAATGTTGTTGACAGCTTAATGTTGTTGACAGCTTAATGTTGACAGCTTAATGTTGTTGACAGCTTAATGTTGATAGCTTAATGTTGATAGCTTAATGTTGACAGCTTAATGTTAACAACTTAATGTTGACAGTTTAATGTTGACAGCTTAATGTTGACAGCTTAATGTTGACGATTTAATGTTGACGCTCAATGTTGACAGCTTAATGTTGTTGACAGCTTAATGTTGACAGCTTAATGTTGTTGACAGCTTAATGTTGATAGCTTAATGTCGACAGCTTAATGTTGACAGTTTAATGTTGACAGTTTAATGTTGACAGCTTAATGTTGACAGCTTAATGTTGACAGCTTGATGTTGACAGCATGATGTTGACAGCTTAATGTTGATAGCTTAATGTCGACAGCTTAATGTCGACAGCTTAATGTCGCCAGCTTAATGTTGCCAGCTTAATGTTGACAGCTTAATGTTGACAGCTTAATGTTGACAGCTTAATGTTGACAGCTTAATGTTGACAGCTTAATGTTGACAGCTTAATGTTGACGATTTAATGTTGACAGCTCAATTTTGACAGCTGAATATTGTTGACAGCTTAATGTTGTTGACAGCTTAATGTTGACAGCTTAATATTGTTGACAGCTTAATGTTGTTGACAGCTTAATGTTGTTGACAGCTTAATGTTGACAGCTTAATGTTGACAGCTTAATGTTGACGGCTTAATGTTGACGGCTTAATGTTGACGGCTTAATGTTGACGGCTTAATGTTGACGGCTTAATGTTGACGGCTTAATGTTGACAGCTTAATGTTGTTGACAGCTTAATGTTGTTGACAGCTTCATGTTGACAGCTTAATGTTGTTGACCGCTTAATGTTGATAGCTTAATGTTGATAGCTTAATGTTGACAGCTTAATGTTGACAGCTTAATGTTGACAGTTTAATGTTGACAGCTTAATGTTGACAGCTTAATGTCGGCAGCTTAATGTTGCCAGCTTAATGTTGACAGCTTAATGTTGATAGCTTAATGTTGACGGCTTAATGTTGACAGCCTAATGTTGACAGCTTAATGTGGACAGCTTAATGTTGATAGCTTAATGTTGTTGCCAGCTTAATGTTGACAGCTTAATGTTGACAGCTTAATGTTGACAGCTTAATGTTGTTGATAGCTTAATGTTGATAACTTAATGTTGTCAGCTTAATGTTGACAGCTTAATGTTGACAGCTTAATGTTGACGATTTAATGTTGACGGCTCAATGTTGACATCTGAATATTGTTGACAATTTAATGTTGACCGCTTAATGTTGACAGCTTAATGTTGTTGACAGCTTAATGTTGTTGACAGCTTAATGTTGACAGCTTAATGTTGACAGCTTAATGTTGACAGCTTAATGTTGACAGCTTAATGTTGACAGCTTAATGTTGACAGCTTAATGTTGACAGTTTAATGTTGACAGCTTAATGTTGACAGCTTAATGTCGCCAGCTTAATGTTGCCAGCTTAATGTTGACAGCTTAATGTTGATAGCTTAATGTTGACAGCTTAATGTTGACAGCCTAATGTTGACGGCTTAATGTTGACAGCTTAATGTTGACTGCCTAATGTTGTTGCCAGCTTAATGTTGACAGCTTAATGTTGACAGCTTAATGTTAACGATTCAATGTTGATGGCTCAATATTGACAGCTTAATGTTGTTGACAGTTTAATGTTGTTGACAGCTTAATGTTGACAGCTTAATGTTGTTGACAGCTTAATGTTGATAGCTTAATGTTGACGGCTTAATGTTGACAGCTTAATGTTGTTGACAGCTTAATGTTGTTGACAGCCTAATGTTGTTGGCTCAATGTTGTTGGCTTAATGTTGACAGCTTAATGTTGACAGCTTAATGTTGACAGCTTAATGTTGACAGCTTAATGTTGACAGCTTAATGTTGACAGCTTAATGTTGACAGCTTAATGTTATTGACAGCTTAATGTTGTTGACAGCTTAATGTTGTTGACAGCTTAATGTTGACAGCTTAATGTTGACAGCTTAATGTTGCCAGCTTAATGTTGACAGCTTAATGTTGACAGCTTAATGTTGCCAGCTTAATGTTGACAGCTTAATGTTGACAGCTTAATGTTGTCGACAGCTTAATGTTGACAGCTTAATGTTGTCGACAGCTTAATGTTGTTGACAGCTTAATGTTGTTGACAGCTTAAAGTTGACAGCTTAATGTTGACAGCTTAATGTTGACAGCTTAATGTTGACGATTTAATGTTGACGGCTCAATGTTGATAGCTTAATGTTGTTGACAGCTTAATGTTGTTGACAGCTTAATGTTGACAGCTTAATGTTGTTGACAGCTTAATGTTGATAGCTTAATGTTGATAGCTTAATGTTGACAGCTTAATGTTGACAACTTAATGTTGACAGTTTAATGTTGACAGCTTAATGTTGACAGCTTAATGTTGACGATTTAATGTTGATGGCTCAATGTTGACAGCTTAATGTTGTTGACAGCTTAATGTTGACAGCTTAATGTTGTTGACAGCTTAATGTTGATAGCTTAATGTCGACAGCTTAATGTTGACAGTTTAATGTTGACAGTTTAATGTTGACAGCTTAATGTTGACAGCTTAATGTTGACAGCTTAATGTTGACAGCTTGATGATGACAGCTTGATGTTGAAAGCTTAATGTTGATAGCTTAATGTCGACAGCTTAATGTCGACAGCTTAATGTCGCCAGCTTAATGTTGCAAGCTTAATGTTGACAGCTTAATGTTGATGGCTTAATGTTGACAGCTTAATGTTGACAGCTTAATGTTGACAGCTTAATGTTGACAGCTTAATGTTGACAGCTTAATGTTGACGATTTAATGTTGACGGCTCAATTTTGACAGCTGAATATTGTTGACAGCTTAATGTTGTTGACAGCTTAATGTTGACAGCTTAATGTTGTTGACAGCTTAATGTTGTTGACAGCTTAATGTTGTTGACAGCTTAATGTTGACAGCTTAATGTTGATAGCTTAATGTTGACAGCTTAATGTTGACAGCTTAATGTTGACAGCTTAATGTTGACAGCTTAATGTTGACAGCTTAATGTTGTTGACAGCTTAATGTTGATAGCTTAATGTTGATAGCTTAATGTTGACAGCTTAATGTTGACAGCTTAATGTTGACAGCTTAATGTTGACAGCCTAATGTTGACAGCTTAATGTTGACAGCTTAATGTTGACTGCTTAATGTTGTTGCCAGCTTAATGTTGACAGCTTAATGTTGACAGCTTAATGTTGACAGCTTAATGTTGACGATTTAATGTTGATGGCTCAATGTTGACAGCTTAATGTTGTTGACAGTTTAATGTTGTTGACAGCTTAATGTTGACAGCTTAATGTTGTTGACAGCTTAATGTTGATAGCTTAATGTTGACGGCTTAATGTTGACAGCTTAATGTTGACAGCTTAATGTTGACGATTTAATGTTGACGGCTTAATGTTGACAGCTTAATGTTGTTGACAGCTTAATGTTGTTGACAGCTTAATGTTGTTGGCTTAATGTTGTTGGCTTAATGTTGACAGCTTAATGTTGACAGCTTAATGTTGACAGCTTAATGTTGACAGCTTAATGTTGACAGCTTAATGTTGACAGCTTAATGTTATTGACAGCTTAATGTTGTTGACAGCTTAATGTTGTTGACAGCTTAATGTTGACAGCTTAATGTTGACAGCTTAATGTTGCCAGCTTAATGTTGACAGCTTAATGTTGACAGCTTAATGTTGTCGACAGCTTAATGTTGTTGACAGCTTAATGTTGTTGACAGCTTAATGTTGACAGCTTAATGTTGACAGCTTAATGTTGCCAGCTTAATGTTGACAGCTTAATGTTGACAGCTTAATGTTGTCGACAGCTTAATGTTGTTGACAGCTTAATGTTGTTGACAGCTTAAAGTTGACAGCTTAATGTTGACAGCTTAATGTTGACAGCTTAATGTTGACGATTTAATGTTGACGGCTCAATGTTGATAGCTTAATGTTTTTGACAGCTTAATGTTGTTGACAGCTTAATGTTGTTGACAGCTTAATGTTGATAGCTTAATGTTGATAGCTTAATGTTGACAGCTTAATGTTGACAACTTAATGTTGACAGTTTAATGTTGACAGCTTAATGTTGACAGCGTAATGTTGACGATTTAATGTTGACGGCTCAATGTTGACAGCTTAATGTTGTTGACAGCTTAATGTTGACAGCTTAATGTTGTTGACAGCTTAATGTTGATAGCTTAATGTCGACAGCTTAATGTTGACAGTTTAATGTTGACAGTTTAATGTTGACAGCTTAATGTTGACAGCTTAATGTTGACAGCTTGATGTTGACAGCTTGATGTTGACAGCTTAATGTTGATAGCTTAATGTCGACAGCTTAATGTTGCCAGCTTAATGTTCACAGCTTAATGTTGATGGCTTAATGTTGACAGCTTAATGTTGACAGCTTAATGTTGACAGCTTAATGTTGACAGCTTAATGTTGACAGCTTAATGTTGACAGCTTAATGTTGATAGCTTAATGTTGCCGATTTAATGTTGACGGCTCAATTTTGACAGCTGAATATTGTTGACAGCTTAATGTTGTTGACAGATTAATGTTGACAGCTTAATATTGTTGACAGCTTAATGTTGTTGACAGCTTAATGTTGTTGACAGCTTAATGTTGACAGCTTAATGTTGACAGCTTAATGTTGACAGCTTAATGTTGACAGCTTAATGTTGACAGCTTAATGTTGTTGACAGCTTAATGTTGATAGCTTAATGTTGATAGCTTAATGTTGACAGCTTAATGTTGACAGCTTAATGTTGACAGTTTAATGTTGACAGCTTAATGTTGACAGCTTAATGTTGCCAGCTTAATGTTGCCAGCTTAATGTTGACAGCTTAATGTTGATAGCTTAATGTTGACAGCTTAATGTTGACAGCCTAATGTTGACAGCTTAATGTTGACAGCTTAATGTTGACTGCTTAATGTTGTTGCCAGCTTAATGTTGACAGCTTAATGTTGACAGCTTAATGTTGACAGCTTAATGTTGACGATTTAATGTTGATGGCTCAATGTTGACAGCTTAATGTTGTTGACAGTTTAATGTTGTTGACAGCTTAATGTTGACAGCTTAATGTTGTTGACAGCTTAATGTTGATAGCTTAATGTTGACGGCTTAATGTTGACAGCTTAATGTTGACAGCTTAATGTTGACGATTTAATGTTGACGGCTTAATGTCGACAGCTTAATGTTGTTGACAGCTTAATGTTGTTGACAGCTTAATGTTGTTGGCTTAATGTTGTTGGCTTAATGTTGTTGGCTTAATGTTGACAGCTTAATGTTGACAGCTTAATGTTGACAGCTTAATGTTGACAGCTTAATGTTGACAGCTTAATGTTGTTGACAGCTTAATGTTGTTGACAGCTTAATGTTGTTGGCTTAATGTTGTTGGCTTAATGTTGACAGCTTAATGTTGACAGCTTAATGTTGACAGCTTAATGTTGACAGCTTAATGTTGACAGCTTAATGTTGACAGCTTAATGTTATTGACAGCTTAATGTTGTTGACAGCTTAATGTTGTTGACAGCTTAATGTTGACAGCTTAATGTTGACAGCTTAATGTTGCCAGCTTAATGTTGACAGCTTAATGTTGACAGCTTAATGTTGTCGACAGCTTAATGTTGTTGACAGCTTAATGTTGTTGACAGCTTAATGTTGACAGCTTAATGTTGACAGCTTAATGTTGCCAGCTTAATGTTGACAGCTTAATGTTGACAGCTTAATGTTGTCGACAGCTTAATGTTGTTGACAGCTTAATGTTGTTGACAGCTTAAAGTTGACAGCTTAATGTTGACAGCTTAATGTTGACAGCTTAATGTTGACGATTTAATGTTGACGGCTCAATGTTGATAGCTTAATGTTTTTGACAGCTTAATGTTGTTGACAGCTTAATGTTGTTGACAGCTTAATGTTGATAGCTTAATGTTGATAGCTTAATGTTGACAGCTTAATGTTGACAACTTAATGTTGACAGTTTAATGTTGACAGCTTAATGTTGACAGCGTAATGTTGACGATTTAATGTTGACGGCTCAATGTTGACAGCTTAATGTTGTTGACAGCTTAATGTTGACAGCTTAATGTTGTTGACAGCTTAATGTTGATAGCTTAATGTCGACAGCTTAATGTTGACAGTTTAATGTTGACAGTTTAATGTTGACAGCTTAATGTTGACAGCTTAATGTTGACAGCTTGATGTTGACAGCTTGATGTTGACAGCTTAATGTTGATAGCTTAATGTCGACAGCTTAATGTTGCCAGCTTAATGTTCACAGCTTAATGTTGATGGCTTAATGTTGACAGCTTAATGTTGACAGCTTAATGTTGACAGCTTAATGTTGACAGCTTAATGTTGACAGCTTAATGTTGACAGCTTAATGTTGATAGCTTAATGTTGCCGATTTAATGTTGACGGCTCAATTTTGACAGCTGAATATTGTTGACAGCTTAATGTTGTTGACAGATTAATGTTGACAGCTTAATATTGTTGACAGCTTAATGTTGTTGACAGCTTAATGTTGTTGACAGCTTAATGTTGACAGCTTAATGTTGACAGCTTAATGTTGACAGCTTAATGTTGACAGCTTAATGTTGACAGCTTAATGTTGTTGACAGCTTAATGTTGATAGCTTAATGTTGATAGCTTAATGTTGACAGCTTAATGTTGACAGCTTAATGTTGACAGTTTAATGTTGACAGCTTAATGTTGACAGCTTAATGTTGCCAGCTTAATGTTGCCAGCTTAATGTTGACAGCTTAATGTTGATAGCTTAATGTTGACAGCTTAATGTTGACAGCCTAATGTTGACAGCTTAATGTTGACAGCTTAATGTTGACTGCTTAATGTTGTTGCCAGCTTAATGTTGACAGCTTAATGTTGACAGCTTAATGTTGACAGCTTAATGTTGACGATTTAATGTTGATGGCTCAATGTTGACAGCTTAATGTTGTTGACAGTTTAATGTTGTTGACAGCTTAATGTTGACAGCTTAATGTTGTTGACAGCTTAATGTTGATAGCTTAATGTTGACGGCTTAATGTTGACAGCTTAATGTTGACAGCTTAATGTTGACGATTTAATGTTGACGGCTTAATGTCGACAGCTTAATGTTGTTGACAGCTTAATGTTGTTGACAGCTTAATGTTGTTGGCTTAATGTTGTTGGCTTAATGTTGACAGCTTAATGTTGACAGCTTAATGTTGACAGCTTAATGTTGACAGCTTAATGTTGACAGCTTAATGTTGACAGCTTAATGTTGACAGCTTAATGTTGTTGACAGCTTAATGTTGTTGACAGCTTAATGTTGACAGCTTAATGTTGACAGCTTAATGTTGACTGCTTAATGTTGTTGCCAGCTTAATGTTGACAGCTTAATGTTATTGACAGCTTAATGTTGTTGACAGCTTAATGTTGTTGACAGCTTAATGTTGACAGCTTAATGTTGACAGCTTAATGTTGCCAGCTTAATGTTGACAGCTTAATGTTGACAGCTTAATGTTGTCGACAGCTTAATGTTGTTGACAGCTTAATGTTGTTGACAGCTTAAAGTTGACAGCTTAATGTTGACAGCTTAATGTTGACAGCTTAATGTTGACGATTTAATGTTGACGGCTCAATGTTGATAGCTTAATGTTTTTGACAGCTTAATGTTGTTGACAGCTTAATGTTGACAGCTTAATGTTGTTGACAGCTTAATGTTGATAGCTTAATGTTGATAGCTTAATGTTGACGGCTTAATGTTGACAACTTAATGTTGACAGTTTAATGTTGACAGCTTAATGTTGACAGCTTAATGTTGACGATTTAATGTTGACGGCTCAATGTTGACAGCTTAATGTTGTTGACAGCTTAATGTTGACAGCTTAATGTTGTTGACAGCTTAATGTTGATAGCTTAATGTCGACAGCTTAATGTTGACAGTTTAATGTTGACAGTTTAATGTTGACAGCTTAATGTTGACAGCTTAACGTTGACAGCTTGATGTTGACAGCTTGATGTTGACAGCTTAATGTTGATAGCTTAATGTCGACAGCTTAATGTTGACAGCTTAATGTCGCCAGCTTAATGTTGCCAGCTTAATGTTCACAGCTTAATGTTGATGGCTTAATGTTGACAGCTTAATGTTGACAGCTTAATGTTGACAGCTTAATGTTGACAGCTTAATGTTGACAGCTTAATGTTGATAGCTTAATGTTGCCGATTTAATGTTGACGGCTCAATTTTGACAGCTGAATATTGTTGACAGCTTAATGTTGTTGACAGCTTAATGTTGACAGCTTAATATTGTTGACAGCTTAATGTTGTTGACAGCTTAATGTTGTTGACAGCTTAATGTTGTTGACAGCTTAATGTTGACAGCTTAATGTTGACAGCTTAATGTTGACAGCTTAATGTTGACAGCTTAATGTTGACAGCTTAATGTTGTTGACAGCTTAATGTTGATAGCTTAATGTTGATAGCTTAATGTTGACAGCTTAATGTTGACAGCTTAATGTTGACAGTTTAATGTTGACAGCTTAATGTTGACAGCTTAATGTCGCCAGCTTAATGTTGCCAGCTTAATGTTGACAGCTTAATGTTGATAGCTTAATGTTGACAGCTTAATGTTGACAGCCTAATGTTGACAGCTTAATGTTGACAGCTTAATGTTGACTGCTTAATGTTGTTGCCAGCTTAATGTTGACAGCTTAATGTTGACAGCTTAATGTTGACAGCTTAATGTTGACGATTTAATGTTGATGGCTCAATGTTGACAGCTTAATGTTGTTGACAGTTTAATGTTGTTGACAGCTTAATGTTGACAGCTTAATGTTGTTGACAGCTTAATGTTGATAGCTTAATGTTGACGGCTTAATGTTGACAGCTTAATGTTGACAGCTTAATGTTGACGATTTAATGTTGACGGCTTAATGTTGACAGCTTAATGTTGTTGACAGCTTAATGTTGTTGACAGCTTAATGTTGTTGGCTTAATGTTGTTGGCTTAATTTTGTTGGCTTAATGTTGACAGCTTAATGTTGACAGCTTAATGTTGACAGCTTAATGTTGACAGCTTAATGTTGACAGCTTAATGTTGACAGCTTAATGTTATTAACAGCTTAATGTTGTTGACAGCTTAATGTTGACAGCTTAATGTTGACAGCTTAATGTTGCCAGCTTAATGTTGACAGCTTAATGTTGACAGCTTAATGTTGTCGACAGCTTAATGTTGTTGACAGCTTAATGTTGTTGACAGCTTAAAGTTGACAGCTTAATGTTGACGGCTCAATGTTGATAGCTTAATGTTGTTCACAGCTTAATGTTGTTGACAGCTTAATGTTGACTGCTTAATGTTGTTGACAGCTTAATGTTGATAGCTTAATGTTGATAGCTTAATGTTGACAGCTTAATGTTGACAACTTAATGTTGACAGTTTAATGTTGACAGCTTAATGTTGACAGCTTAATGTTGACGATTTAATGTTGACGGCTCAATGTTGACAGCTTAATGTTGTTGACAGCTTAATGTTGACTGCTTAATGTTGTTGACAGCTTAATGTTGATAGCTTAATGTCGACAGCTTAATGTTGACAGTTTGATGTTGACAGTT
The DNA here is from genome assembly GCA_932294295.1 of Alitta virens. Taxonomy (NCBI): domain Eukaryota; kingdom Metazoa; phylum Annelida; class Polychaeta; order Phyllodocida; family Nereididae; genus Alitta; species Alitta virens. The sequence continues at coordinate 8,994,058 of OW028579.1, read as the reverse complement.
TAATGTTGACAGCTTAATGTTGACAGCTTAATGTTGACAGCTTGATGTTGACAGCTTAATGTTGACTACTTAATGTTTTTGCCAGCTTAATGTTGACAGCTTAATGTTGACAGCTTAATGTTGACAGCTTAATGTTGATGATTTAATGTTGATGGCTCAATGTTGACAGCTTAATGTTGTTGACAGTTTAATGTTGTTGACAGCTTAATGTTGACAGCTTAATGTTGTTGACAGCTTAATGTTGATAGCTTAATGTTGACGGCTTAATGTTGACAGCTTAATGTTGACAGCTTAATGTTGACGATTTAATGTTGACGGCTTAATGTTGACAGCTTAATGTTGTTGACAGCTTAATGTTGACAGCTTAATGTTGTTGACAGCTTAATGTTGATAGCTTAATGTCGACAGCTTAATGTTGACAGTTTAATGTTGACAGTTTAATGTTGACAGCTTAATGTTGACAGCTTAATGTTGACAGCTTGATGTTGACAGCTTGATGTTGACAGCTTAATGTTGATAGCTTAATGTCGACAGCTTAATGTTGCCAGCTTAATGTTCACAGCTTAATGTTGATGGCTTAATGTTGACAGCTTAATGTTGACAGCTTAATGTTGACAGCTTAATGTTGACAGCTTAATGTTGACAGCTTAATGTTGACAGCTTAATGTTGATAGCTTAATGTTGCCGATTTAATGTTGACGGCTCAATTTTGACAGCTGAATATTGTTGACAGCTTAATGTTGTTGACAGATTAATGTTGACAGCTTAATATTGTTGACAGCTTAATGTTGTTGACAGCTTAATGTTGTTGACAGCTTAATGTTGACAGCTTAATGTTGACAGCTTAATGTTGACAGCTTAATGTTGACAGCTTAATGTTGACAGCTTAATGTTGTTGACAGCTTAATGTTGATAGCTTAATGTTGATAGCTTAATGTTGACAGCTTAATGTTGACAGCTTAATGTTGACAGTTTAATGTTGACAGCTTAATGTTGACAGCTTAATGTTGCCAGCTTAATGTTGCCAGCTTAATGTTGACAGCTTAATGTTGATAGCTTAATGTTGACAGCTTAATGTTGACAGCCTAATGTTGACAGCTTAATGTTGACAGCTTAATGTTGACTGCTTAATGTTGTTGCCAGCTTAATGTTGACAGCTTAATGTTGACAGCTTAATGTTGACAGCTTAATGTTGACGATTTAATGTTGATGGCTCAATGTTGACAGCTTAATGTTGTTGACAGTTTAATGTTGTTGACAGCTTAATGTTGACAGCTTAATGTTGTTGACAGCTTAATGTTGATAGCTTAATGTTGACGGCTTAATGTTGACAGCTTAATGTTGACAGCTTAATGTTGACGATTTAATGTTGACGGCTTAATGTCGACAGCTTAATGTTGTTGACAGCTTAATGTTGTTGACAGCTTAATGTTGTTGGCTTAATGTTGTTGGCTTAATGTTGACAGCTTAATGTTGACAGCTTAATGTTGACAGCTTAATGTTGACAGCTTAATGTTGACAGCTTAATGTTGACAGCTTAATGTTGACAGCTTAATGTTGTTGACAGCTTAATGTTGTTGACAGCTTAATGTTGACAGCTTAATGTTGACAGCTTAATGTTGACTGCTTAATGTTGTTGCCAGCTTAATGTTGACAGCTTAATGTTATTGACAGCTTAATGTTGTTGACAGCTTAATGTTGTTGACAGCTTAATGTTGACAGCTTAATGTTGACAGCTTAATGTTGCCAGCTTAATGTTGACAGCTTAATGTTGACAGCTTAATGTTGTCGACAGCTTAATGTTGTTGACAGCTTAATGTTGTTGACAGCTTAAAGTTGACAGCTTAATGTTGACAGCTTAATGTTGACAGCTTAATGTTGACGATTTAATGTTGACGGCTCAATGTTGATAGCTTAATGTTTTTGACAGCTTAATGTTGTTGACAGCTTAATGTTGACAGCTTAATGTTGTTGACAGCTTAATGTTGATAGCTTAATGTTGATAGCTTAATGTTGACGGCTTAATGTTGACAACTTAATGTTGACAGTTTAATGTTGACAGCTTAATGTTGACAGCTTAATGTTGACGATTTAATGTTGACGGCTCAATGTTGACAGCTTAATGTTGTTGACAGCTTAATGTTGACAGCTTAATGTTGTTGACAGCTTAATGTTGATAGCTTAATGTCGACAGCTTAATGTTGACAGTTTAATGTTGACAGTTTAATGTTGACAGCTTAATGTTGACAGCTTAACGTTGACAGCTTGATGTTGACAGCTTGATGTTGACAGCTTAATGTTGATAGCTTAATGTCGACAGCTTAATGTTGACAGCTTAATGTCGCCAGCTTAATGTTGCCAGCTTAATGTTCACAGCTTAATGTTGATGGCTTAATGTTGACAGCTTAATGTTGACAGCTTAATGTTGACAGCTTAATGTTGACAGCTTAATGTTGACAGCTTAATGTTGATAGCTTAATGTTGCCGATTTAATGTTGACGGCTCAATTTTGACAGCTGAATATTGTTGACAGCTTAATGTTGTTGACAGCTTAATGTTGACAGCTTAATATTGTTGACAGCTTAATGTTGTTGACAGCTTAATGTTGTTGACAGCTTAATGTTGTTGACAGCTTAATGTTGACAGCTTAATGTTGACAGCTTAATGTTGACAGCTTAATGTTGACAGCTTAATGTTGACAGCTTAATGTTGTTGACAGCTTAATGTTGATAGCTTAATGTTGATAGCTTAATGTTGACAGCTTAATGTTGACAGCTTAATGTTGACAGTTTAATGTTGACAGCTTAATGTTGACAGCTTAATGTCGCCAGCTTAATGTTGCCAGCTTAATGTTGACAGCTTAATGTTGATAGCTTAATGTTGACAGCTTAATGTTGACAGCCTAATGTTGACAGCTTAATGTTGACAGCTTAATGTTGACTGCTTAATGTTGTTGCCAGCTTAATGTTGACAGCTTAATGTTGACAGCTTAATGTTGACAGCTTAATGTTGACGATTTAATGTTGATGGCTCAATGTTGACAGCTTAATGTTGTTGACAGTTTAATGTTGTTGACAGCTTAATGTTGACAGCTTAATGTTGTTGACAGCTTAATGTTGATAGCTTAATGTTGACGGCTTAATGTTGACAGCTTAATGTTGACAGCTTAATGTTGACGATTTAATGTTGACGGCTTAATGTTGACAGCTTAATGTTGTTGACAGCTTAATGTTGTTGACAGCTTAATGTTGTTGGCTTAATGTTGTTGGCTTAATTTTGTTGGCTTAATGTTGACAGCTTAATGTTGACAGCTTAATGTTGACAGCTTAATGTTGACAGCTTAATGTTGACAGCTTAATGTTGACAGCTTAATGTTATTAACAGCTTAATGTTGTTGACAGCTTAATGTTGACAGCTTAATGTTGACAGCTTAATGTTGCCAGCTTAATGTTGACAGCTTAATGTTGACAGCTTAATGTTGTCGACAGCTTAATGTTGTTGACAGCTTAATGTTGTTGACAGCTTAAAGTTGACAGCTTAATGTTGACGGCTCAATGTTGATAGCTTAATGTTGTTCACAGCTTAATGTTGTTGACAGCTTAATGTTGACTGCTTAATGTTGTTGACAGCTTAATGTTGATAGCTTAATGTTGATAGCTTAATGTTGACAGCTTAATGTTGACAACTTAATGTTGACAGTTTAATGTTGACAGCTTAATGTTGACAGCTTAATGTTGACGATTTAATGTTGACGGCTCAATGTTGACAGCTTAATGTTGTTGACAGCTTAATGTTGACTGCTTAATGTTGTTGACAGCTTAATGTTGATAGCTTAATGTCGACAGCTTAATGTTGACAGTTTGATGTTGACAGTTTAATGTTGACAGCTTAATGTTGACAGCTTAATGTTGACAGCTTGATGTTGACAGCTTAATGTTGACTACTTAATGTTTTTGCCAGCTTAATGTTGACAGCTTAATGTTGACAGCTTAATGTTGACAGCTTAATGTTGATGATTTAATGTTGATGGCTCAATGTTGACAGCTTAATGTTGTTGACAGTTTAATGTTGTTGACAGCTTAATGTTGACAGCTTAATGTTGTTGACAGCTTAATGTTGATAGCTTAATGTTGACGGCTTAATGTTGACAGCTTAATGTTGACAGCTTAATGTTGACGATTTAATGTTGACGGCTTAATGTTGACAGCTTAATGTTGTTGACAGCTTAATGTTGTTGACAGCTTAATGTTGTTGGCTTAATGTTGTTGGCCTAATGTTGACAGCTTAATGTTGACAGCTTAATGTTGACAGCTTAATGTTGACAGCTTAATGTTGACAGCTTAATGTTGACAGCTTAATGTTATTGACAGCTTAATGTTGTTGACAGCTTAATGTTGTTGACAGCTTAATGTTGACAGCTTAATGTTGACAGCTTAATGTTGCCAGCTTAATGTTGACAGCTTAATGTTGACAGCTTAATGTTGTCGACAGCTTAATGTTGTTGACAGCTTAATGTTGTTGACAGCTTAAAGTTGACAGCTTAATGTTGACAGCTTAATGTTGACAGCTTAATGTTGACGATTTAATGTTGACGGCTCAATGTTGATAGCTTAATGTTGTTGACAGCTTAATGTTGTTGACAGCTTAATGTTGACAGCTTAATGTTGTTGACAGCTTAATGTTGATAGCTTAATGTTGATAGCTTAATGTTGACAGCTTAATGTTGACAGTTTAATGTTGACAGCTTAATGTTGACAGCTTAATGTTGACAGCTTGATGTTGACAGCTTGATGTTGACAGCTTAATGTTGATAGCTTAATGTCGACAGCTTAATGTCGACAGCTTAATGTCGCCAGCTTAATGTTGCCAGCTTAATGTTGACAGCTTAATGTTGATGGCTTAATGTTGACAGCTTAATGTTGACAGCTTAATGTTGACAGCTTAATGTTGACAGCTTAATGTTGACGATTTAATGTTGACGGCTCAATTTTGACAGCTGAATATTGTTGACAGCTTAATGTTGTTGACAGCTTAATGTTGTTGACAGCTTAATGTTGACAGCTTAATGTTGTTGACAGCTTAATGTTGATAGCTTAATGTTGATAGCTTAATGTTGACAGCTTAATGTTGACAGCTTAATGTTGACAGTTTAATGTTGACAGCTTAATGTTGACAGCTTAATGTCGCCAGCTTAATGTTGCCAGCTTAATGTTGACAGCTTAATGTTGATAGCTTAATGTTGACAGCTTAATGTTGACAGCCTAATGTTGACAGCTTAATGTTGACAGCTTAATGTTGACTGCTTAATGTTGTTGCCAGCTTAATGTTGACAGCTTAATGTTGACAGCTTAATGTTGACAGCTTAATGTTGACGATTTAATGTTGATGGCTCAATGTTGACAGCTTAATGTTGTTGACAGTTTAATGTTGTTGACAGCTTAATGTTGACAGCTTAATGTTGTTGACAGCTTAATGTTGATAGCTTAATGTTGACGGCTTAATGTTGACAGCTTAATGTTGACAGCTTAATGTTGACGATTTAATGTTGACGGCTTAATGTTGACAGCTTAATGTTGTTGACAGCTTAATGTTGTTGACAGCTTAATGTTGTTGGCTTAATGTTGTTGGCTTAATTTTGTTGGCTTAATGTTGACAGCTTAATGTTGACAGCTTAATGTTGACAGCTTAATGTTGACAGCTTAATGTTGACAGCTTAATGTTGACAGCTTAATGTTATTAACAGCTTAATGTTGTTGACAGCTTAATGTTGACAGCTTAATGTTGACAGCTTAATGTTGCCAGCTTAATGTTGACAGCTTAATGTTGACAGCTTAATGTTGTCGACAGCTTAATGTTGTTGACAGCTTAATGTTGTTGACAGCTTAAAGTTGACAGCTTAATGTTGACGGCTCAATGTTGATAGCTTAATGTTGTTCACAGCTTAATGTTGTTGACAGCTTAATGTTGACTGCTTAATGTTGTTGACAGCTTAATGTTGATAGCTTAATGTTGATAGCTTAATGTTGACAGCTTAATGTTGACAACTTAATGTTGACAGTTTAATGTTGACAGCTTAATGTTGACAGCTTAATGTTGACGATTTAATGTTGACGGCTCAATGTTGACAGCTTAATGTTGTTGACAGCTTAATGTTGACAGCTTAATGTTGTTGACAGCTTAATGTTGATAGCTTAATGTCGACAGCTTAATGTTGACAGTTTAATGTTGACAGTTTAATGTTGACAGCTTAATGTTGACAGCTTAATGTTGACAGCTTGATGTTGACAGCTTAATGTTGACTACTTAATGTTTTTGCCAGCTTAATGTTGACAGCTTAATGTTGACAGCTTAATGTTGACAGCTTAATGTTGATGATTTAATGTTGATGGCTCAATGTTGACAGCTTAATGTTGTTGACAGTTTAATGTTGTTGACAGCTTAATGTTGACAGCTTAATGTTGTTGACAGCTTAATGTTGATAGCTTAATGTTGACGGCTTAATGTTGACAGCTTAATGTTGACAGCTTAATGTTGACGATTTAATGTTGACGGCTTAATGTTGACAGCTTAATGTTGTTGACAGCTTAATGTTGTTGACAGCTTAATGTTGTTGGCTTAATGTTGTTGGCTTAATGTTGACAGCTTAATGTTGACAGCTTAATGTTGACAGCTTAATGTTGACAGCTTAATGTTGACAGCTTAATGTTGACAGCTTAATGTTATTGACAGCTTAATGTTGTTGACAGCTTAATGTTGTTGACAGCTTAATGTTGACAGCTTAATGTTGACAGCTTAATGTTGCCAGCTTAATGTTGACAGCTTAATGTTGACAGCTTAATGTTGTCGACAGCTTAATGTTGTTGACAGCTTAATGTTGTTGACAGCTTAAAGTTGACAGCTTAATGTTGACAGCTTAATGTTGACAGCTTAATGTTGACGATTTAATGTTGACGGCTCAATGTTGATAGCTTAATGTTGTTGACAGCTTAATGTTGTTGACAGCTTAATGTTGACAGCTTAATGTTGTTGACAGCTTAATGTTGATAGCTTAATGTTGATAGCTTAATGTTGACAGCTTAATGTTGACAGTTTAATGTTGACAGCTTAATGTTGACAGCTTAATGTTGACAGCTTGATGTTGACAGCTTGATGTTGACAGCTTAATGTTGATAGCTTAATGTCGACAGCTTAATGTCGACAGCTTAATGTCGCCAGCTTAATGTTGCCAGCTTAATGTTGACAGCTTAATGTTGATGGCTTAATGTTGACAGCTTAATGTTGACAGCTTAATGTTGACAGCTTAATGTTGACAGCTTAATGTTGACGATTTAATGTTGACGGCTCAATTTTGACAGCTGAATATTGTTGACAGCTTAATGTTGTTGACAGCTTAATGTTGTTGACAGCTTAATGTTGATAGCTTAATGTTGTTGACAGCTTAATGTTGATAGCTTAATGTCGATAGCTTAATGTTGACAGCTTAATGTTGACAGCTTAATGTTGACAGTTTAATGTTGACAGCTTAATGTTGACAGCTTAATGTCGGCAGCTTAATGTTGCCAGCTTAATGTTGACAGCTTAATGTTGATAGCTTAATGTTGACAGCTTAATGTTGACAGCCTAATGTTGACAGCTTAATGTGGACAGCTTAATGTTGATAGCTTAATGTTGTTGCCAGCTTAATGTTGACAGCTTAATGTTGACAGCTTAATGTTGTTGATAGCTTAATGTTGATAACTTAATGTTGTCAGCTTAATGTTGACAGCTTAATGTTGACAGCTTAATGTTGACGATTTAATGTTGACGGCTCAATGTTGACATCTGAATATTGTTGACAATTTAATGTTGACCGCTTAATGTTGACAGCTTAATGTTGTTGACAGCTTAATGTTGTTGACAGCTTTATGTTGACAGCTTAATGTTGACAGCTTAATGTTGACAGCTTAATGTTGACAGTTTAATGTTGACAGCTTAATGTTGACAGCTTAATGTCGGCAGCTTAATGTTGCCAGCTTAATGTTGACAGCTTAATGTTGATAGCTTAATGTTGACAGCTTAATGTTGACAGCCTAATGTTGACAGCTTAATGTGGACAGCTTAATGTTGATAGCTTAATGTTGTTGCCAGCTTAATGTTGACAGCTTAATGTTGACAGCTTAATGTTGTTGATAGCTTAATGTTGATAACTTAATGTTGTCAGCTTAATGTTGACAGCTTAATGTTGACAGCTTAATGTTGACGATTTAATGTTGACGGCTCAATGTTGACATCTGAATATTGTTGACAATTTAATGTTGACCGCTTAATGTTGACAGCTTAATGTTGACAGCTTAATGTTGTTGACAGCTTTATGTTGACAGCTTAATGTTGACAGCCTAATGTTGTCGACAGCTTAATGTTGTTGACAGCTTAATGTTGTTGACAGCTTAAAGTTGACAGCTTAATGTTGACAGCTTAATGTTGACAGCTTAATGTTGACGATTTAATGTTGACGGCTCAATGTTGATAGCTTAATGTTGTTCACAGCTTAATGTTGTTGACAGCTTAATGTTGACTGCTTAATGTTGTTGACAGCTTAATGTTGATAGCTTAATGTTGATAGCTTAATGTTGACAGCTTAATGTTGACAACTTAATGTTGACAGTTTAATGTTGACAGCTTAATGTTGACAGCTTAATGTTGACGATTTAATGTTGACGGCTCAATGTTGACAGCTTAATGTTTTTGACAGCTTAATGTTGACAGCTTAATGTTGTTGACAGCTTAATGTTGATAGCTTAATGTCGACAGCTTAATGTTGACAGTTTAATGTTGACAGTTTAATGTTGACAGCTTAATGTTGACAGCTTAATGTTGACAGCTTGATGTTGACAGCTTAATGTTGACTACTTAATGTTTTTGCCAGCTTAATGTTGACAGCTTAATGTTGACAGCTTAATGTTGACAGCTTAATGTTGATGATTTAATGTTGATGGCTCAATGTTGACAGCTTAATGTTGTTGACAGTTTAATGTTGTTGACAGCTTAATGTTGACAGCTTAATGTTGTTGACAGCTTAATGTTGATAGCTTAATGTTGACGGCTTAATGTTGACAGCTTAATGTTGACAGCTTAATGTTGACGATTTAATGTTGACGGCTTAATGTTGACAGCTTAATGTTGTTGACAGTTTAATGTTGTTGACAGCTTAATGTTGTTGGCTTAATGTTGTTGGCTTAATGTTGACAGCTTAATGTTGACAGCTTAATGTTGACAGCTTAATGTTGACAGCTTAATGTTGACAGCTTAATGTTGACAGCTTAATGTTATTGACAGCTTAATGTTGTTGAAAGCTTAATGTTGTTGACAGCTTAATGTTGACAGCTTAATGTTGACAGCTTAATGTTGCCAGCTTAATGTTGACAGCTTAATGTTGACAGCTTAATGTTGTCGACAGCTTAATGTTGTTGACAGCTTAATGTTGTTGACAGCTTAAAGTTGACAGCTTAATGTTGACAGCTTAATGTTGACAGCTTAATGTTGACGATTTAATGTTGACGGCTCAATGTTGATAGCTTAATGTTGTTGACAGCTTAATGTTGTTGACAGCTTAATGTTGACAGCTTAATGTTGTTGACAGCTTAATGTTGATAGCTTAATGTTGATAGCTTAATGTTGACAGCTTAATGTTGACAGTTTAATGTTGACAGCTTAATGTTGACAGCTTAATGTTGACAGCTTGATGTTGACAGCTTGATGTTGACAGCTTAATGTTGATAGCTTAATGTCGACAGCTTAATGTCGACAGCTTAATGTCGCCAGCTTAATGTCGCCAGCTTAATGTTGACAGCTTAATGTTGATGGCTTAATGTTGACAGCTTAATGTTGACAGCTTAATGTTGACAGCTTAATGTTGACAGCTTAATGTTGACAGCTTAATGTTGACGATTTAATGTTGACGGCTCAATTTTGACAGCTGAATATTGTTGACAGCTTAATGTTGTTGACAGCTTAATGTTGTTGACAGCTTAATGTTGACAGCTTAATGTTGTTGACAGCTTAATGTTGATAGCTTAATGTTGATAGCTTAATGTTGACAGCTTAATGTTGACAGCTTAATGTTGACAGTTTAATGTTGACAGCTTAATGTTGACAGCTTAATGTCGGCAGCTTAATGTTGCCAGCTTAATGTTGACAGCTTAATGTTGATAGCTTAATGTTGACAGCTTAATGTTGACAGCCTAATGTTGACAGCTTAATGTGGACAGCTTAATGTTGATAGCTTAATGTTGTTGCCAGCTTAATGTTGACAGCTTAATGTTGACAGCTTAATGTTGTTGATAGCTTAATGTTGATAACTTAATGTTGTCAGCTTAATGTTGACAGCTTAATGTTGACAGCTTAATGTTGACGATTTAATGTTGACGGCTCAATGTTGACATCTGAATATTGTTGACAATTTAATGTTGACGGCTTAATGTTGACAGCTTAATGTTGTTGACAGCTTAATGTTGTTGACAGCTTTATGTTGACAGCTTAATGTTGACAGCTTAATGTTGACAGCTTAATGTTGACGGCTCAATGTTGACATCTGAATATTGTTGACAGCTTAATGTTGACAGCTTAATGTTGACAGCTTAATGTTGTTGATAGCTTAATGTTGATAACTTAATGTTGTCAGCTTAATGTTGACAGCTTAATGTTGACAGCTTAATGTTGACGATTTAATGTTGACGGCTCAATGTTGACATCTGAATATTGTTGACAATTTAATGTTGACCGCTTAATGTTGACAGCTTAATGTTGACAGCTTAATGTTGTTGACAGCTTTATGTTGACAGCTTAATGTTGACAGCTTAATGTTGACAGCCTAATGTTGACTGCTTAATGTTGACAGCTTCATGTTGACAGCTTAATGTTGACAGCTTAATGTTGACAGCTTAATGTTGACAGTTTAATGTTGACAGCTTAATGTTGACAGCTTAATGTCGCCAGCTAAATGTTGCCAGCTTAATGTTGACAGCTTAATGTTGATAGCTTAATGTTGACAGCTTAATGTTGACAGCCTAATGTTGACAGCTTAATGTTGACAGCTTAATGTTGACTGCCTAATGTTGTTGCCAGCTTAATGTTGACAGCTTAATGTTGACAGCTTAATGTTGACAGCTTAATGTTGATGATTTAATGTTGATGGCTCAATGTTGACAGCTTAATGTTGTTGACAGTTTAATGTTCTTGACAGCTTAATGTTGACAGCTTAATGTTGTTGACAGCTTAATGTTGATAGCTTAATGTTGACGGCTTAATGTTGACAGCTTAATGTTGTTGACAGCTTAATGTTGTTGACAGCCTAATGTTGTTGGCTTAATGTTGTTGGCTTAATGTTGACAGCTTAATGTTGACAGCTTAATGTTGACAGCTTAATGTTGACAGCTTAATGTTGACAGCTTAATGTTGACAGCTTAATGTTGACAGCTTAATGTTGACAGCTTAATGTTATTGACAGCTTAATGTTGTTGACAGCTTAATGTTGTTGACAGCTTAATGTTGACAGCTTAATGTTGACAGCTTAATGTTGCCAGCTTAATGTTGACAGCTTAATGTTGACAGCTTAATGTTGTCGACAGCTTAATGTTGACAGCTTAATGTTGTCGACAGCTTAATGTTGTTGACAGCTTAATGTTGTTGACAGCTTAAAGTTGACAGCTTAATGTTGACAGCTTAATGTTGACAGCTTAATGTTGACGATTTAATGTTGACGGCTCAATGTTGATAGCTTAATGTTGTTGACAGCTTAATGTTGTTGACAGCTTAATGTTGACAGCTTAATGTTGTTGACAGCTTAATGTTGATAGCTTAATGTTGATAGCTTAATGTTGACAGCTTAATGTTGACAACTTAATGTTGACAGTTTAATGTTGACAGCTTAATGTTGACAGCTTAATGTTGACGATTTAATGTTGACGGCTCAATGTTGATAGCTTAATGTCGACAGTTTAATGTTGACAGTTTAATGTTGACAGTTTAATGTTGACAGCTTAATGTTGACAGCTTAATGTTGACAGCTTGATGATGACAGCTTGATGTTGACAGCTTAATGTTGATAGCTTAATGTCGACAGCTTAATGTCGACAGCTTAATGTCGCCAGCTTAATGTTGCAAGCTTAATGTTGACAGCTTAATGTTGATGGCTTAATGTTGACAGCTTAATGTTGACAGCTTAATGTTGACAGCTTAATGTTGACAGCTTAATGTTGACGATTTAATGTTGACGGCTCAATTTTGACAGCTGAATATTGTTGACAGCTTAATGTTGTTGACAGCTTAATGTTGACAGCTTAATATTGTTGACAGCTTAATGTTGTTGACAGCTTAATGTTGACGATTTAATGTTGATGGCTCAATGTTGACAGCTTAATGTTGTTGACAGTTTAATGTTGTTGACAGCTTAATGTTGACAGCTTAATGTTGACAGCTTAATGTTGACGATTTAATGTTGACGGCTCAATGTTGATAGATTAATGTTGTTGACAGCTTAATGTTGTTGACAGCTTAATGTAGACAGCTTAATGTTGTTGACAGCTTAATGTTGATAGCTTAATGTTGATAGCTTAATGTTGACAGCTTAATGTTGACAACTTAATGTTGACAGTTTAATGTTGACAGCTTAATGTTGACAGCTTAATGTTGACGATTTAATGTTGACGGCTCAATGTTGACAGCTTAATGTTGTTGACAGCTTAATGTTGACAGCTTAATGTTGTTGACAGCTTAATGTTGATAGCTAAATGTCGACAGCTTAATGTTGACAGTTTAATGTTGACAGTTTAATGTTGACAGCTTAATGTTGACTGCTTAATGTTGACAGCTTGATGATGACAGCTTGATGTTGACAGCTTAATGTTGATAGCTTAATGTCGACAGTTTAATGTTGACAGTTTAATGTTGACAGCTTAATGTTGACAGCTTAATGTTGATAGCTTAATGTTGACAGCTTAATGTTGACAGCCTAATGTTGACAGCTTAATGTTGACAGCTTAATGTTGACTACTTAATGTTGTTGCCAGCTTAATGTTGACAGCTTAATGTTGACAGCTTAATGTTGACAGCTTAATGTTGATAGCTTAATGTTGATAGCTTAATGTTGACAGCTTAATGTTGACAACTTAATGTTGACAGTTTAATGTTGACAGCTTAATGTTGACAGCTTAATGTTGACGATTTAATGTTGACGGCTCAATGTTGACAGCTTAATGTTGTTGACAGCTTAATGTTGACAGCTTAATGTTGTTGACAGCTTAATGTTGATAGCTTAATGTCGACAGCTTAATGTTGACAGTTTAATGTTGACAGTTTAATGTTGACAGCTTAATGTTGACAGCTTAATGTTGACAGCTTGATGTTGACAGCTTGATGTTGACAGCTTAATGTTGATAGCTTAATGTCGACAGCTTAATGTCGACAGCTTAATGTCGCCAGCTTAATGTTGCCAGCTTAATGTTGACAGCTTGATGTTGATGGCTTAATGTTGACAGCTTAATGTTGACAGCTTAATGTTGACAGCTTAATGTTGACAGCTTAATGTTGACAGCTTAATGTTGACGATTTAATGTTGACGGCTCAATTTTGACAGCTGAATATTGTTGACAGCTTAATGTTGTTGACAGCTTAATGTTGACAGCTTAATATTGTTGAGAGCTTAATGTTGTTGACAGCTTAATGTTGTTGACAGCTTAATGTTGACAGCTTAATGTTGACAGCTTAATGTTGACGGCTTAATGTTGACGGCTTAATGTTGACGGCTTAATGTTGACGGCTTAATGTTGACGGCTTAATGTTGACGGCTTAATGTTGACAGCTTAATGTTGTTGACAGCTTAATGTTGTTGACAGCTTAATGTTGACAGCTTAATGTTGTTGACAGCTTAATGTTGATAGCTTAATGTTGATAGCTTAATGTTGACAGCTTAATGTTGACAGCTTAATGTTGACAGTTTAATGTTGACAGCTTAATGTTGACAGCTTAATGTCGGCAGCTTAATGTTGCCAGCTTAATGTTGACAGCTTAATGTTGATAGCTTAATGTTGACAGCTTAATGTTGACAGCCTAATGTTGACAGCTTAATGTGGACAGCTTAATGTTGATAGCTTAATGTTGTTGCCAGCTTAATGTTGACAGCTTAATGTTGACAGCTTAATGTTGACAGCTTAATGTTGTTGATAGCTTAATGTTGATAACTTAATGTTGTCAGCTTAATGTTGACAGCTTAATGTTGACAGCTTAATGTTGAAGATTTAATGTTGACGGCTAAATGTTGACATCTGAATATTGTTGACAATTTAATGTCGACCGCTTAATGTTGACAGCTTAATGTTGTTGACAGCTTAATGTTGTTGACAGCTTAATGTTGACAGCTTAATGTTGACAGCTTAATGTTGACAGCTTAATGTTGACAGCTTAATGTTGACAGCTTAATGTTGACAGTTTAATGTTGACAGCTTAATGTTGACAGCTTAATGTCGCCAGCTTAATGTTGCCAGCTTAATGTTGACAGCTTAATGTTGATAGCTTAATGTTGACAGCTTAATGTTGACAGCCTAATGTTGACAGCTTAATGTTGACAGCTTAATGTTGACTGCCTAATGTTGACTGCCTAATGTTGTTGCCAGCTTAATGTTGACAGCTTAATGTTGACAGCTTAATGTTGACAGCTTAATGTTGACGATTTAATGTTGATGGCTCAATGTTGACAGCTTAATGTTGTTGACAGTTTAATGTTGTTGACAGCTTAATGTTGACAGCTTAATGTTGTTGACAGCTTAATGTTGATAGCTTAATGTTGACGGCTTAATGTTGACAGCTTAATGTTGTTGACAGCTTAATGTTGTTGACAGCCTAATGTTGTTGGCTTAATGTTGTTGGCTTAATGTTGACAGCTTAATGTTGACAGCTTAATGTTGACAGCTTAATGTTGACAGCTTAATGTTGACAGCTTAATGTTGACAGCTTAATGTTGACAGCTTAATGTTATTGACAGCTTAATGTTGTTGACAGCTTAATGTTGTTGACAGCTTAATGTTGACAGCTTAATGTTGACAGCTTAATGTTGCCAGCTTAATGTTGACAGCTTAATGTTGACAGCTTAATGTTGACGATTTAATGTTGACGGCTCAATGTTGATAGCTTAATGTTGTTGACAGCTTAATGTTGTTGACAGCTTAATGTTGACAGCTTAATGTTGTTGACAGCTTAATGTTGATAGCTTAATGTTGATAGCTTAATGTTGACAGCTTAATGTTGACAACTTAATGTTGACAGTTTAATGTTGACAGCTTAATGTTGACAGCTTAATGTTGACGATTTAATGTTGACGGCTCAATGTTGACAGCTTAATGTTGTTGACAGCTTAATGTTGACAGCTTAATGTTGTTGACAGCTTGATGTTGATAGCTTAATGTCGACAGCTTAATGTTGACAGTTTAATGTTGACAGTTTAATGTTGACAGCTTAATGTTGACAGCTTAATGTTGACAGCTTAATGTTGACAGCTTGATGATGACAGCTTGATGTTGACAGCTTAATGTTGATAGCTTAATGTCGACAGCTTAATTTCGACAGCTTAATGTCGCCAGCTTAATGTTGCAAGCTTAATGTTGACAGCTTAATGTTGATGGCTTAATGTTGACAGCTTAATGTTGACAGCTTAATGTTGACAGCTTAATGTTGACAGCTTAATGTTGACAGCCTAATGTTGACGATTTAATGTTGACGGCTCAATTTTGACAGCTGAATATTGTTGACAGCTTAATGTTGTTGACAGCTTAATGATGACAGCTTAATATTGTTGACAGCTTAATGTTGTTGACAGCTTAATGTTGACGATTTAATGTTGATGGCTCAATGTTGACAGCTTAAAGTTGTTGACAGTTTAATGTTGTTGACAGCTTAATGTTGACAGCTTAATGTTGACAGCTTAATGTTGACGATTTAATGTTGACGGCTCAATGTTGATAGATTAATGTTGTTGACAGCTTAATGTTGTTGACAGCTTAATGTTGACAGCTTAATGTTGTTGACAGCTTAATGTTGATAGCTTAATGTTGATAGCTTAATGTTGACAGCTTAATGTTGACAACTTAATGTTGACAGTTTAATGTTGACAGCTTAATGTTGACAGCTTAATGTTGATGATTTAATGTTGACGGCTCAATGTTGACAGCTTAATGTTGTTGACAGCTTAATGTTGACAGCTTAATGTTGTTGACAGCTTAATGTTGATAGCTAAATGTCGACAGCTTAATGTTGACAGTTAAATGTTGACAGTTTAATGTTGACAGCTTAATGTTGACTGCTTAATGTTGACAGCTTGATGATGACAGCTTGATGTTGACAGCTTAATGTTGATAGCTTAATGTCGACAGTTTAATGTTGACAGTTTAATGTTGACAGCTTAATGTTGACAGCTTAATGTTGACAGCTTAATGTTGATAGCTTAATGTTGACAGCTTAATGTTGACAGCCTAATGTTGACAGCTTAATGTTGACAGCTTAATGTTGACTACTTAATGTTGTTGCCAGCTTAATGTTGACAGCTTAATGTTGACAGCTTAATGTTGACAGCTTAATGTTGACGATTTAATGTTGATGGCTCAATGTTGACAGCTTAATGTTGTTGACAGTTTAATGTTGTTGACAGCTTAATGTTGACAGCTTAATGTTGTTGACAGCTTAATGTTGATAGCTTAATGTTGACGGCTTAATGTTGATAGCTTAATGTCGACAGCTTAATGTTGACGATTTAATGTTGACGGCTTAATGTTGACAGCTTAATGTTGTTGACAGCTTAATGTTGTTGGCTTAATGTTGTTGGCTTAATGTTGTTGGCTTAATGTTGACAGCTTAATGTTGACAGCTTAATGTTGACAGCTTAATGTTGACAGCTTAATGTTGACAGCTTAATGTTATTGACAGCTTAATGTTGTTGACAGCTTAATGTTGTTGACAGCTTAATGTTGACAGCTTAATGTTGACAGCTTAATGTTGACAGCTTTATGTTGCCAGCTTAATGTTGACAGCTTAATGTTGACAGCTTAATGTTGTTGATAGCTTAATGTTGATAACTTAATGTTGTCAGCTTAATGTTGACAGCTTAATGTTGACAGCTTAATGTTGACGATTTAATGTTGACGGCTCAATGTTGACATCTGAATATTGTTGACAATTTAATGTTGATCGCTTAATGTTGACAGCTTAATGTTGTTGACAGCTTAATGTTGTTGACAGCTTTATGTTGACAGCTTAATGTTGACAGCTTAATGTTGACAGCTTAATGTTGACAGCTTAATGTTGACAGCTTAATGTTGACAGCTTAATGTTGACAGCTTAATGTTGACAGTTTAATGTTGACAGCTTAATGTTGACAGCTTAATGTCGCCAGCTTAATGTTGCCAGCTTAATGTTGACAGCTTAATGTTGATAGCTTAATGTTGACAGCTTAATGTTGACAGCCTAATGTTGACAGCTTAATGTTGACAGCTTAATGTTGACTGCCTAATGTTGTTGCCAGCTTAATGTTGACAGCTTAATGTTGACAGCTTAATGTTGACAGCTTAATGTTAACGATTTAATGTTGATGGCTCAATATTGACAGCTTAATGTTGTTGACAGTTTAATGTTGTTGACAGCTTAATGTTGACAGCTTAATGTTGTTGACAGCTTAATGTTGATAGCTTAATGTTGACGGCTTAATGTTGACAGCTTAATGTTGTTGACAGCTTAATGTTGTTGACAGCCTAATGTTGTTGGCTCAATGTTGTTGGCTTAATGTTGACAGCTTAATGTTGACAGCTTAATGTTGACAGCTTAATGTTGACAGCTTAATGTTGACAGCTTAATGTTGACAGCTTAATGTTATTGACAGCTTAATGTTGTTGACAGCTTAATGTTGTTGACAGCTTAATGTTGACAGCTTAATGTTGACAGCTTAATGTTGCCAGCTTAATGTTGACAGCTTAATGTTGACAGCTTAATGTTGTCGACAGCTTAATGTTGACAGCTTAATGTTGTCGACAGCTTAATGTTGTTGACAGCTTAATGTTGTTGACAGCTTAAAGTTGACAGCTTAATGTTGACAGCTTAATGTTGACAGCTTAATGTTGACGATTTAATGTTGACGGCTCAATGTTGATAGCTTAATGTTGTTGACAGCTTAATGTTGACAGCTTAATGTTGTTGACAGCTTAATGTTGATAGCTTAATGTTGATAGCTTAATGTTGACAGCTTAATGTTGACAACTTAATGTTGACAGTTTAATGTTGACAGCTTAATGTTGACAGCTTAATGTTGACGATTTAATGTTGATGGCTCAATGTTGACAGCTTAATGTTGTTGACAGCTTAATGTTGACAGCTTAATGTTGTTGACAGCTTAATGTTGATAGCTTAATGTCGACAGCTTAATGTTGACAGTTTAATGTTGACAGTTTAATGTTGACAGCTTAATGTTGACAGCTTAATGTTGACAGCTTAATGTTGACAGCTTGATGATGACAGCTTGATGTTGAAAGCTTAATGTTGATAGCTTAATGTCGACAGCTTAATGTCGACAGCTTAATGTCGCCAGCTTAATGTTGCAAGCTTAATGTTGACAGCTTAATGTTGATGGCTTAATGTTGACAGCTTAATGTTGACAGCTTAATGTTGACAGCTTAATGTTGACAGCTTAATGTTGACAGCTTAATGTTGACGATTTAATGTTGACGGCTCAATTTTGACAGCTGAATATTGTTGACAGCTTAATGTTGTTGACAGCTTAATGTTGACAGCTTAATGTTGTTGACAGCTTAATGTTGTTGACAGCTTAATGTTGTTGACAGCTTAATGTTGACAGCTTAATGTTGATAGCTTAATGTTGACAGCTTAATGTTGACAGCTTAATGTTGACAGCTTAATGTTGACAGCTTAATGTTGACAGCTTAATGTTGTTGACAGCTTAATGTTGATAGCTTAATGTTGATAGCTTAATGTTGACAGCTTAATGTTGACAGCTTAATGTTGACAGCTTAATGTTGACAGCCTAATGTTGACAGCTTAATGTTGACAGCTTAATGTTGACTGCTTAATGTTGTTGCCAGCTTAATGTTGACAGCTTAATGTTGACAGCTTAATGTTGACAGCTTAATGTTGACGATTTAATGTTGATGGCTCAATGTTGACAGCTTAATGTTGTTGACAGTTTAATGTTGTTGACAGCTTAATGTTGACAGCTTAATGTTGTTGACAGCTTAATGTTGATAGCTTAATGTTGACGGCTTAATGTTGACAGCTTAATGTTGACAGCTTAATGTTGACGATTTAATGTTGACGGCTTAATGTTGACAGTTTAATGTTGTTGACAGCTTAATGTTGTTGACAGCTTAATGTTGTTGGCTTAATGTTGTTGGCTTAATGTTGACAGCTTAATGTTGACAGCTTAATGTTGACAGCTTAATGTTGACAGCTTAATGTTGACAGCTTAATGTTGACAGCTTAATGTTGACAGCCTAATGTTATTGACAGCTTAATGTTGTTGACAGCTTAATGTTGTTGACAGCTTAATGTTGACAGCTTAATGTTGACAGCTTAATGTTGCCAGCTTAATGTTGACAGCTTAATGTTGACAGCTTAATGTTGTCGACAGCTTAATGTTGTTGACAGCTTAATGTTGTTGACAGCTTAAAGTTGACAGCTTAATGTTGACAGCTTAATGTTGACAGCTTAATGTTGACGATTTAATGTTGACGGCTCAATGTTGATAGCTTAATGTTTTTGACAGCTTAATGTTGTTGACAGCTTAATGTTGTTGACAGCTTAATGTTGATAGCTTAATGTTGATAGCTTAATGTTGACAGCTTAATGTTGACAACTTAATGTTGACAGTTTAATGTTGACAGCTTAATGTTGACAGCTTAATGTTGACGATTTAATGTTGACGGCTCAATGTTGACAGCTTAATGTTGTTGACAGCTTAATGTTGACAGCTTAATGTTGTTGACAGCTTAATGTTGATAGCTTAATGTCGACAGCTTAATGTTGACAGTTTAATGTTGACAGTTTAATGTTGACAGCTTAATGTTGACAGCTTAACGTTGACAGCTTGATGTTGACAGCTTGATGTTGACAGCTTAATGTTGATAGCTTAATGTCGACAGCTTAATGTTGACAGCTTAATGTCGCCAGCTTAATGTTGCCAGCTTAATGTTCACAGCTTAATGTTGACAGCTTAATGTTGACAGCTTAATGTTGACAGCTTAATGTTGACAGCTTAATGTTGACAGCTTAATGTTGATAGCTTAATGTTGCCGATTTAATGTTGACGGCTCAATTTTGACAGCTGAATATTGTTGACAGCTTAATGTTGTTGACAGCTTAATGTTGACAGCTTAATATTGTTGACAGCTTAATGTTGTTGACAGCTTAATGTTGTTGACAGCTTAATGTTGTTGACAGCTTAATGTTGACAGCTTAATGTTGACAGCTTAATGTTGACAGCTTAATGTTGACAGCTTAATGTTGACAGCTTAATGTTGTTGACAGCTTAATGTTGATAGCTTAATGTTGATAGCTTAATGTTGACAGCTTAATGTTGACAGCTTAATGTTGACAGTTTAATGTTGACAGCTTAATGTTGACAGCTTAATGTCGCCAGCTTAATGTTGCCAGCTTAATGTTGACAGCTTAATGTTGATAGCTTAATGTTGACAGCTTAATGTTGACAGCCTAATGTTGACAGCTTAATGTTGACAGCTTAATGTTGACTGCTTAATGTTGTTGCCAGCTTAATGTTGACAGCTTAATGTTGACAGCTTAATGTTGACAGCTTAATGTTGACGATTTAATGTTGATGGCTCAATGTTGACAGCTTAATGTTGTTGACAGTTTAATGTTGTTGACAGCTTAATGTTGACAGCTTAATGTTGTTGACAGCTTAATGTTGATAGCTTAATGTTGACGGCTTAATGTCGACAGCTTAATGTTGACAGCTTAATGTTGACGATTTAATGTTGACGGCTTAATGTTGACAGCTTAATGTTGTTGACAGCTTAATGTTGTTGACAGCTTAATGTTGTTGGCTTAATGTTGTTGGCTTAATGTTGACAGCTTAATGTTGACAGCTTAATGTTGACAGCTTAATGTTGACAGCTTAATGTTGACAGCTTAATGTTGACAGCTTAATGTTGACAGCTTAATGTTGACAGCTTAATGTTATTGACAGCTTAATGTTGTTGACAGCTTAATGTTGTTGACAGCTTAATGTTGACAGCTTAATGTTGACTGCTTAATGTTGTTGCCAGCTTAATGTTGACAGCTTAATGTTGACAGCTTAATGTTGACAGCTTAATGTTGACGATTTAATGTTGATGGCTCAATGTTGACAGCTTAATGTTGTTGACAGTTTAATGTTGTTGACAGCTTAATGTTGACAGCTTAATGTTGTTGACAGCTTAATGTTGATAGCTTAATGTTGACGGCTTAATGTTGACAGCTTTATGTTGACAGCTTAATGTTGACGATTTAATGTTGACGGCTTAATGTTGACAGCTTAATGTTGTTGACAGCTTAATGTTGTTGACAGCTTAATGTTGTTGGCTTAATGTTGTTGGCTTAATGTTGACAGCTTAATGTTGACAGCTTAATGTTGACAGCATAATGTTGACAGCTTAATGTTGACAGCTTAATGTTGACAGCTTAATGTTGACAGCTTAATGTTATTGACAGCTTAATGTTGTTGACAGCTTAATGTTGTTGACAGCTTAATGTTGACAGCTTAATGTTGACAGCTTAATGTTGCCAGCTTAATGTTGACAGCTTAATGTTGACAGCTTAATGTTGTCGACAGCTTAATGTTGTTGACAGCTTAATGTTGTTGACAGCTTAAAGTTGACAGCTTAATGTTGACAGCTTAATGTTGACAGCTTAATGTTGACGATTTAATGTTGACGGCTCAATGTTGATAGCTTAATGTTTTTGACAGCTTAATGTTGTTGACAGCTTAATGTTGACAGCTTAATGTTGTTGACAGCTTAATGTTGATAGCTTAATGTTGATAGCTTAATGTTGACGGCTTAATGTTGACAACTTAATGTTGACAGTTTAATGTTGACAGCTTAATGTTGACAGCTTAATGTTGACGATTTAATGTTGACGGCTCAATGTTGACAGCTTACTGTTGTTGACAGCTTAATGTTGACAGCTTAATGTTGTTGACAGCTTAATGTTGATAGCTTAATGTCGACAGCTTAATGTTGACAGTTTAATGTTGACAGTTTAATGTTGACAGCTTAATGTTGACAGCTTAACGTTGACAGCTTGATGTTGACAGCTTGATGTTGACAGCTTAATGTTGATAGCTTAATGTCGACAGCTTAATGTTGACAGCTTAATGTCGCCAGCTTAATGTTGCCAGCTTAATGTTCACAGCTTAATGTTGATGGCTTAATGTTGACAGCTTAATGTTGACAGCTTAATGTTGACAGCTTAATGTTGACAGCTTAATGTTGACAGCTTAATGTTGACAGCTTAATGTTGATAGCTTAATGTTGCCGATTTAATGTTGACGGCTCAATTTTGACAGCTGAATATTGTTGACAGCTTAATGTTGTTGACAGCTTAATGTTGACAGCTTAATATTGTTGACAGCTTAATGTTGTTGACAGCTTAATGTTGTTGACAGCTTAATGTTGACAGCTTAATGTTGACAGCTTAATGTTGACAGCTTAATGTTGACAGCTTAATGTTGACAGCTTAATGTTGTTGACAGCTTAATGTTGATAGCTTAATGTTGATAGCTTAATGTTGACAGCTTAATGTTGACAGCTTAATGTTGACAGTTTAATGTTGACAGCTTAATGTTGACAGCTTAATGTCGCGAGCTTAATGTTGCCAGCTTAATGTTGACAGCTTAATGTTGATAGCTTAATGTTGACAGCTTAATGTTGACAGCCTAATGTTGACAGCTTAATGTTGACAGCTTAATGTTGACTGCTTAATGTTGTTGCCAGCTTAATGTTGACAGCTTATTGTTGACAGCTTAATGTTGACAGCTTAATGTTGACGATTTAATGTTGATGGCTCAATGTTGACAGCTTAATGTTGTTGACAGTTTAATGTTGTTGACAGCTTAATGTTGACAGCTTAATGTTGTTGACAGCTTAATGTTGATAGCTTAATGTTGACGGCTTAATGTTGACAGCTTAATGTTGACAGCTTAATGTTGACGATTTAATGTTGACGGCTTAATGTTGACAGCTTAATGTTGTTGACAGCTTAATGTTGTTGACAGCTTAATGTTGTTGGCTTAATGTTGTTGGCTTAATGTTGACAGCTTAATGTTGACAGCTTAATGTTGACAGCTTAATGTTGACAGCTTAATGTTGACAGCTTAATGTTATTGACAGCTTAATGTTGTTGACAGCTTAATGTTGTTGACAGCTTAATGTTGACAGCTTAATGTTGACAGCTTAATGTTGCCAGCTTAATGTTGACAGCTTAATGTTGACAGCTTAATGTTGTCGACAGCTTAATGTTGTTGACAGCTTAATGTTGTTGACAGCTTAAAGTTGACAGCTTAATGTTGACAGCTTAATGTTGACAGCTTAATGTTGACGATTTAATGTTGACGGCTCAATGTTGATAGCTTAATGTTGTTCACAGCTTAATGTTGTTGACAGCTTAATGTTGTTGACAGCTTAATGTTGACAGCTTAATGTTGTTGACAGCTTAATGTTGATAGCTTAATGTTGATAGCTTAATGTTGACAGCTTAATGTTGACAGCTTAATGTTGACAGTTTAATGTTGACAGCTTAATGTTGACAGCTTAATGTCGGCAGCTTAATGTTGCCAGCTTAATGTTGACAGCTTAATGTTGATAGCTTAATGTTGACAGCTTAATGTTGACAGCCTAATGTTGACAGCTTAATGTGGACAGCTTAATGTTGATAGCTTAATGTTGTTGCCAGCTTAATGTTGACAGCTTAATGTTGACAGCTTAATGTTGTTGATAGCTTAATGTTGATAACTTAATGTTGTCAGCTTAATGTTGACAGCTTAATGTTGACAGCTTAATGTTGACGATTTAATGTTGACGGCTCAATGTTGACATCTGAATATTGTTGACAATTTAATGTTGACCGCTTAATGTTGACAGCTTAATGTTGTTGACAGCTTAATGTTGTTGACAGCTTTATGTTGACAGCTTAATGTTGACAGCTTAATGTTGACAGCTTAATGTTGACAGTTTAATGTTGACAGCTTAATGTTGACAGCTTAATGTCGGCAGCTTAATGTTGCCAGCTTAATGTTGACAGCTTAATGTTGATAGCTTAATGTTGACAGCTTAATGTTGACAGCCTAATGTTGACAGCTTAATGTGGACAGCTTAATGTTGATAGCTTAATGTTGTTGCCAGCTTAATGTTGACAGCTTAATGTTGACAGCTTAATGTTGACAGCTTAATGTTGTTGATAGCTTAATGTTGATAACTTAATGTTGTCAGCTTAATGTTGACAGCTTAATGTTGACAGCTTAATGTTGACGATTTAATGTTGATGGCTCAATGTTGACATCTGAATATTGTTGACAATTTAATGTTGACCGCTTAATGTTGACAGCTTAATGTTGACAGCTTAATGTTGTTGACAGCTTTATGTTGACAGCTTAATGTTGACAGCTTAATGTTGTCGACAGCTTAATGTTGTTGACAGCTTAATGTTGTTGACAGCTTAAAGTTGACAGCTTAATGTTGACAGCTTAATGTTGACAGCTAAATGTTGACGATTTAATGTTGACGGCTCAATGTTGATAGCTTAATGTTGTTCACAGCTTAATGTTGTTGACAGCTTAATGTTGACTGCTTAATGTTGTTGACAGCTTAATGTTGATAGCTTAATGTTGATAGCTTAATGTTGACAGCTTAATGTTGACAACTTAATGTTGACAGTTTAATGTTGACAGCTTAATGTTGACAGCTTAATGTTGACGATTTAATGTTGACGGCTCAATGTTGACAGCTTAATGTTGTTGACAGCTTAATGTTGACAGCTTAATGTTGTTGACAGCTTAATGTTGATAGCTTAATGTCGACAGCTTAATGTTGACAGTTTAATGTTGACAGTTTAATGTTGACAGCTTAATGTTGACAGCTTAATGTTGACAGCTTGATGTTGACAGCTTAATGTTGACTACTTAATGTTTTTGCCAGCTTAATGTTGACAGCTTAATGTTGACAGCTTAATGTTGACAGCTTAATGTTGATGATTTAATGTTGATGGCTCAATGTTGACAGCTTAATGTTGTTGACAGTTTAATGTTGTTGACAGCTTAATGTTGACAGCTTAATGTTGTTGACAGCTTAATGTTGATAGCTTAATGTTGACGGCTTAATGTTGACAGCTTAATGTTGACAGCTTAATGTTGACGATTTAATGTTGACGGCTTAATGTTGACAGCTTAATGTTGTTGACAGCTTAATGTTGTTGACAGCTTAATGTTGTTGGCTTAATGTTGTTGGCTTAATGTTGACAGCTTAATGTTGACAGCTTAATGTTGACAGCTTAATGTTGACAGCTTAATGTTGACAGCTTAATGTTGACAGCTTAATGTTGACAGCTTAATGTTATTGACAGCTTAATGTTGTTGACAGCTTAATGTTGTTGACAGCTTAATGTTGACAGCTTAATGTTGACAGCTTAATGTTGCCAGCTTAATGTTGACAGCTTAATGTTGACAGCTTAATGTTGTCGACAGCTTAATGTTGTTGACAGCTTAATGTTGTTGACAGCTTAAAGTTGACAGCTTAATGTTGACAGCTTAATGTTGACAGCTTAATGTTGACGATTTAATGTTGACGGCTCAATGTTGATAGCTTAATGTTGTTGACAGCTTAATGTTGTTGACAGCTTAATGTTGACAGCTTAATGTTGTTGACAGCTTAATGTTGATAGCTTAATGTTGATAGCTTAATGTTGACAGCTTAATGTTGACAGTTTAATGTTGACAGCTTAATGTTGACAGCTTAATGTTGACAGCTTGATGTTGACAGCTTGATGTTGACAGCTTAATGTTGATAGCTTAATGTCGACAGCTTAATGTCGACAGCTTAATGTCGCCAGCTTAATGTCGCCAGCTTTATGTTGACAGCTTTATGTTGACAGCTTAATGTTGACAGCTTAATGTTGACAGCTTAATGTTGACAGCTTCATGTTGACAGCTTAATGTTGACAGCTTAATGTTGACAGCTTAATGTTGACAGTTTAATGTTGACAGCTTAATGTTGACAGCTTAATGTCGCCAGCTTAATGTTGCCAGCTTAATGTTGACAGCTTAATGTTGATAGCTTAATGTTGACAGCTTAATGTTGACAGCCTAATGTTGACAGCTTAATGTTGACAGCTTAATGTTGACTGCCTAATGTTGTTGCCAGCTTAATGTTGACAGCTTAATGTTGACAGCTTAATGTTGACAGCTTAATGTTGATGATTTAATGTTGATGGCTCAATGTTGACAGCTTAATGTTGTTGACAGTTTAATGTTCTTGACAGCTTAATGTTGACAGCTTAATGTTGTTGACAGCTTAATGTTGATAGCTTAATGTTGACGGCTTAATGTTGACAGCTTAATGTTGTTGACAGCTTAATGTTGTTGACAGCCTAATGTTGTTGGCTTAATGTTGTTGGCTTAATGTTGACAGCTTAATGTTGACAGCTTAATGTTGACGATTTAATGTTGACGGCTCAATGTTGACAGCTTAATGTTGTTGACAGCTTAATGTTGACAGCTTAATGTTGTTGACAGCTTAATGTTGATAGCTTAATGTCGACAGCTTAATGTTGACAGTTTAATGTTGACAGTTTAATGTTGACAGCTTAATGTTGACAGCTTAACGTTGACAGCTTGATGTTGACAGCTTGATGTTGACAGCTTAATGTTGATAGCTTAATGTCGACAGCTTAATGTTGACAGCTTAATGTCGCCAGCTTAATGTTGCCAGCTTAATGTTCACAGCTTAATGTTGACAGCTTAATGTTGACAGCTTAATGTTGACAGCTTAATGTTGACAGCTTAATGTTGACAGCTTAATGTTGATAGCTTAATGTTGCCGATTTAATGTTGACGGCTCAATTTTGACAGCTGAATATTGTTGACAGCTTAATGTTGTTGACAGCTTAATGTTGACAGCTTAATATTGTTGACAGCTTAATGTTGTTGACAGCTTAATGTTGTTGACAGCTTAATGTTGTTGACAGCTTAATGTTGACAGCTTAATGTTGACAGCTTAATGTTGACAGCTTAATGTTGACAGCTTAATGTTGACAGCTTAATGTTGTTGACAGCTTAATGTTGATAGCTTAATATTGATAGCTTAATGTTGACAGCTTAATGTTGACAGCTTAATGTTGACAGTTTAATGTTGACAGCTTAATGTTGACAGCTTAATGTCGCCAGCTTAATGTTGCCAGCTTAATGTTGACAGCTTAATGTTGATAGCTTAATGTTGACAGCTTAATGTTGACAGCCTAATGTTGACAGCTTAATGTTGACAGCTTAATGTTGACTGCTTAATGTTGTTGCCAGCTTAATGTTGACAGCTTAATGTTGACAGCTTAATGTTGACAGCTTAATGTTGACGATTTAATGTTGATGGCTCAATGTTGACAGCTTAATGTTGTTGACAGTTTAATGTTGTTGACAGCTTAATGTTGACAGCTTAATGTTGTTGACAGCTTAATGTTGATAGCTTAATGTTGACGGCTTAATGTTGACAGCTTAATGTTGACAGCTTAATGTTGACGATTTAATGTTGACGGCTTAATGTTGACAGCTTAATGTTGTTGACAGCTTAATGTTGTTGACAGCTTAATGTTGTTGGCTTAATGTTGTTGGCTTAATGTTGACAGCTTAATGTTGACAGCTTAATGTTGACAGCTTAATGTTGACAGCTTAATGTTGACAGCTTAATGTTGACAGCTTAATGTTGACAGCTTAATGTTATTGACAGCTTAATGTTGTTGACAGCTTAATGTTGTTGACAGCTTAATGTTGACAGCTTAATGTTGACTGCTTAATGTTGTTGCCAGCTTAATGTTGACAGCTTAATGTTGACAGCTTAATGTTGACAGCTTAATGTTGACGATTTAATGTTGATGGCTCAATGTTGACAGCTTAATGTTGTTGACAGTTTAATGTTGTTGACAGCTTAATGTTGACAGCTTAATGTTGTTGATAGCTTAATGTTGACGGCTTAATGTTGACAGCTTTATGTTGACAGCTTAATGTTGACGATTTAATGTTGACGGCTTAATGTTGACAGCTTAATGTTGTTGACAGCTTAATGTTGTTGACAGCTTAATGTTGTTGGCTTAATGTTGTTGGCTTAATGTTGACAGCTTAATGTTGACAGCTTAATGTTGACAGCATAATGTTGACAGCTTAATGTTGACAGCTTAATGTTGACAGCTTAATGTTGACAGCTTAATGTTATTGACAGCTTAATGTTGTTGACAGCTTAATGTTGTTGACAGCTTAATGTTGACAGCTTAATGTTGACAGCTTAATGTTGCCAGCTTAATGTTGACAGCTTAATGTTGACAGCTTAATGTTGTCGACAGCTTAATGTTGTTGACAGCTTAATGTTGTTGACAGCTTAAAGTTGACAGCTTAATGTTGACAGCTTAATGTTGACAGCTTAATGTTGACGATTTAATGTTGACGGCTCAATGTTGATAGCTTAATGTTTTTGACAGCTTAATGTTGTTGACAGCTTAATGTTGACAGCTTAATGTTGTTGACAGCTTAATGTTGATAGCTTAATGTTGATAGCTTAATGTTGACGGCTTAATGTTGACAACTTAATGTTGACAGTTTAATGTTGACAGCTTAATGTTGACAGCTTAATGTTGACGATTTAATGTTGACGGCTCAATGTTGACAGCTTACTGTTGTTGACAGCTTAATGTTGACAGCTTAATGTTGTTGACAGCTTAATGTTGATAGCTTAATGTCGACAGCTTAATGTTGACAGTTTAATGTTGACAGTTTAATGTTGACAGCTTAATGTTGACAGCTTAACGTTGACAGCTTGATGTTGACAGCTTGATGTTGACAGCTTAATGTTGATAGCTTAATGTCGACAGCTTAATGTTGACAGCTTAATGTCGCCAGCTTAATGTTGCCAGCTTAATGTTCACAGCTTAATGTTGATGGCTTAATGTTGACAGCTTAATGTTGACAGCTTAATGTTGACAGCTTAATGTTGACAGCTTAATGTTGACAGCTTAATGTTGACAGCTTAATGTTGATAGCTTAATGTTGCCGATTTAATGTTGACGGCTCAATTTTGACAGCTGAATATTGTTGACAGCTTAATGTTGTTGACAGCTTAATGTTGACAGCTTAATATTGTTGACAGCTTAATGTTGTTGACAGCTTAATGTTGTTGACAGCTTAATGTTGACAGCTTAATGTTGACAGCTTAATGTTGACAGCTTAATGTTGACAGCTTAATGTTGTTGACAGCTTAATGTTGTTGACAGCCTAATGTTGTTGGCTTAATGTTGTTGGCTTAATGTTGACAGCTTAATGTTGACAGCTTAATGTTGACAGCTTAATGTTGACAGCTTAATGTTGACAGCTTAATGTTGACAGCTTAATGTTGACAGCTTAATGTTGACAGCTTAATGTTATTGACAGCTTAATGTTGTTGACAGCTTAATGTTGTTGACAGCTTAATGTTGACAGCTTAATGTTGACAGCTTAATGTTGCCAGCTTAATGTTGACAGCTTAATGTTGACAGCTTAATGTTGTCGACAGCTTAATGTTGACAGCTTAATGTTGTCGACAGCTTAATGTTGTTGATAGCTTAATGTTGTTGACAGCTTAAAGTTGACAGCTTAATGTTGACAGCTTAATGTTGACAGCTTAATGTTGACGATTTAATGTTGACGGCTCAATGTTGATAGCTTAATGTTGTTGACAGCTTAATGTTGTTGACAGCTTAATGTTGACAGCTTAATGTTGTTGACAGCTTAATGTTGATAGCTTAATGTTGATAGCTTAATGTTGACAGCTTAATGTTGACAACTTAATGTTGACAGTTTAATGTTGACAGCTTAATGTTGACAGCTTAATGTTGACGATTTAATGTTGACGGCTCAATGTTGATAGCTTAATGTCGACAGTTTAATGTTGACAGTTTAATGTTGACAGTTTAATGTTGACAGCTTAATGTTGACAGCTTAATGTTGACAGCTTGATGATGACAGCTTGATGTTGACAGCTTAATGTTGATAGCTTAATGTCGACAGCTTAATGTCGACAGCTTAATGTCGCCAGCTTAATGTTGCAAGCTTAATGTTGACAGCTTAATGTTGATGGCTTAATGTTGACAGCTTAATGTTGACAGCTTAATGTTGACAGCTTAATGTTGACAGCTTAATGTTGACAGCTTAATGTTGACGATTTAATGTTGACGGCTCAATTTTGACAGCTGAATATTGTTGACAGCTTAATGTTGTTGACAGCTTAATGTTGACAGCTTAATATTGTTGACAGCTTAATGTTGTTGACAGCTTAATGTTGACGATTTAATGTTGATGGCTCAATGTTGACAGCTTAATGTTGTTGACAGTTTAATGTTGTTGACAGCTTAATGTTCACAGCTTAATGTTGACAGCTTAATGTTGACGATTTAATGTTGACGGCTCAATGTTGATAGATTAATGTTGTTGACAGCTTAATGTTGTTGACAGCTTAATGTAGACAGCTTAATGTTGTTGACAGCTTAATGTTGATAGCTTAATGTTGATAGCTTAATGTTGACAGCTTAATGTTGACAACTTAATGTTGACAGTTTAATGTTGACAGTTTAATGTTGACAGCTTAATGTTGACAGCTTAATGTTGACGATTTAATGTTGACGGCTCAATGTTGACAGCTTAATGTTGTTGACAGCTTAATGTTGACAGCTTAATGTTGTTGACAGCTTAATGTTGATAGCTTAATGTCGACAGCTTAATGTTGACAGTTTAATGTTGACAGTTTAATGTTGACAGCTTAATGTTGACAGCTTAATGTTGACAGCTTAATGTTGACAGCTTGATGATGACAGCTTGATGTTGAAAGCTTAATGTTGCCAGCTTAATGTTGACAGCTTAATGTTGACAGCTTAATGTTGTCGACAGCTTAATGTTGTTGACAGCTTAATGTTGTTGACAGCTTAAAGTTGACAGCTTAATGTTGACAGCTTAATGTTGACAGCTTAATGTTGACGATTTAATGTTGACGGCTCAATGTTGATAGCTTAATGTTGTTGACAGCTTAATGTTGTTGACAGCTTAATGTTGACAGCTTAATGTTGTTGACAGCTTAATGTTGATAGCTTAATGTTGATAGCCTAATGTTGACAGCTTAATGTTGACAACTTAATGTTGACAGTTTAATGTTGACAGCTTAATGTTGACAGCTTAATGTTGACGAATTAATGTTGACGGCTCAATGTTGACAGCTTAATGTTGTTGACAGCTTAATGTTGACAGCTTAATGTTGTTGACAGCTTAATGTTGATAGCTTAATGTCGACAGCTTAATGTTGACAGTTTAATGTTGACAGTTTAATGTTGACAGCTTAATGTTGACAGCTTAACGTTGAAAGCTTGATGTTGACAGCTTGATGTTGACAGCTTAATGTTGATAGCTTAATGTCGACAGCTTAATGTCGACAGCTTAATGTCGCCAGCTTAATGTTGCCAGCTTAATGTTGACAGCTTAATGTTGATGGCTTGATGTTAACAGCTTAATGTTGACAGCTTAATGTTGACAGCTTAATGTTGACAGCTTAATGTTGACAGCTTAATGTTGACAACTTAATGTTGACAGTTTAATGTTGACAGCTTAATGTTGACAGCTTAATGTTGACGAATTAATGTTGACGGCTCAATGTTGACAGCTTAATGTTGTTGACAGCTTAATGTTGACAGCTTAATGTTGTTGACAGCTTAATGTTGATAGCTTAATGTCGACAGCTTAATGTTGACAGTTTAATGTTGACAGTTTAATGTTGACAGCTTAATGTTGACAGCTTAACGTTGACAGCTTGATGTTGACAGCTTGATGTTGACAGCTTAATGTTGACAGCTTAATGTTGTTGACAGCTTAATGTTGATAGCTTAATGTTGATAGCTTAATGTTGACAGCTTAATGTTGACAGCTTAATGTTGACAGTTTAATGTTGACAGCTTAATGTTGACAGCTTAATGTCGCCAGCTTAATGTTGCCAGCTTAATGTTGACAGCTTAATGTTGATAGCTTAATGTTGACAGCTTAATGTTGACAGCCTAATGTTGACAGCTTAATGTTGACAGCTTAATGTTGACTGCTTAATGTTGTTGCCAGCTTAATGTTGACAGCTTAATGTTGACAGCTTAATGTTGACAGCTTAATGTTGACGATTTAATGTTGATGGCTCAATGTTGACAGCTTAATGTTGTTGACAGCTTAATGTTGTTGACAGCTTAAAGTTGACAGCTTAATGTTGACAGCTTAATGTTGACAGCTTAATGTTGACGATTTAATGTTGACGGCTCAATGTTGATAGCTTAATGTTGTTGACAGCTTAATGTTGTTGACAGCTTAATGTTGACAGCTTAATGTTGTTGACAGCTTAATGTTGATAGCTTAATGTTGATAGCTTAATGTTGACAGCTTAATGTTGACAACTTAATGTTGACAGTTTAATGTTGACAGCTTAATGTTGACAGCTTAATGTTGACGAATTAATGTTGACGGCTCAATGTTGACAGCTTAATGTTGTTGACAGCTTAATGTTGACAGCTTAATGTTGTTGACAGCTTAATGTTGATAGCTTAATGTCGACAGCTTAATGTTGACAGTTTAATGTTGACAGTTTAATGTTGACAGCTTAATGTTGACAGCTTAACGTTGACAGCTTGATGTTGACAGCTTGATGTTGACAGCTTAATGTTGATAGCTTAATGTCGACAGCTTAATGTCGACAGCTTAATGTCGCCAGCTTAATGTTGCCAGCTTAATGTTGACAGCTTAATGTTGATGGCTTGATGTTAACAGCTTAATGTTGACAGCTTAATGTTGACAGCTTAATGTTGACAGCTTAATGTTGACAGCTTAATGTTGACAGCTTAATGTTGCCGATTTAATGTTGACGGCTCAATTTTGACAGCTGAATATTGTTGACAGCTTAATGTTGTTGACAGCTTAATGTTGACAGCTTAATATTGTTGACAGCTTAATGTTGTTGACAGCTTAATGTTGTTGACAGCTTAATGTTGTTGACAGCTTAATGTTGACAGCTTAATGTTGACAGCTTAATGTTGACAGCTTAATGTTGACAGCTTAATGTTGACAGCTTAATGTTGTTGACAGCTTAATGTTGATAGCTTAATGTTGATAGCTTAATGTTGACAGCTTAATGTTGACAGCTTAATGTTGACAGTTTAATGTTGACAGCTTAATGTTGACAGCTTAATGTCGCCAGCTTAATGTTGCCAGCTTAATGTTGACAGCTTAATGTTGATAGCTTAATGTTGACAGCTTAATGTTGACAGCCTAATGTTGACAGCTTAATGTTGACAGCTTAATGTTGACTGCTTAATGTTGTTGCCAGCTTAATGTTGACAGCTTAATGTTGACAGCTTAATGTTGACAGCTTAATGTTGACGATTTAATGTTGATGGCTCAATGTTGACAGCTTAATGTTGTTGACAGTTTAATGTTGTTGACAGCTTAATGTTGACAGCTTAATGTTGTTGACAGCTTAATGTTGATAGCTTATTGTTGACGGCTTAATGTTGACAGCTTAATGTTGACAGCTTAATGTTGACGATTTAATGTTGACGGCTTAATGTTGACAGCTTAATGTTGTTGACAGCTTAATGTTGTTGACAGCTTAATGTTGTTGGCTTAATGTTGTTGGCTTAATGTTGACAGCTTAATGTTGACAGCTTAATGTTGACAGCTTAATGTTGACAGCTTAATGTTGACAGCTTAATGTTGACAGCTTAATGTTATTGACAGCTTAATGTTGTTGACAGCTTAATGTTGTTGACAGCTTAATGTTGACAGCTTAATGTTGACAGCTTAATGTTGCCGGCTTAATGTTGACAGCTTAATGTTGACAGCTTAATGTTGTCGACAGCTTAATGTTGTTGACAGCTTAATGTTGTTGACAGCTTAAAGTTGACAGCTTAATGTTGACAGCTTAATGTTGACAGCTTAATGTTGACGATTTAATGTTGACGGCTCAATGTTGATAGCTTAATGTTGTTGACAGCTTAATGTTGTTGACAGCTTAATGTTGACTGCTTAATGTTGTTGACAGCTTAATGTTGATAGCTTAATGTTGATAGCTTAATGTTGACAGCTTAATGTTGACAACTTAATGTTGACAGTTTAATGTTGACAGCTTAATGTTGACAGCTTAATGTTGACGATTTAATGTTGACGGCTCAATGTTGACAGCTTAATGTTGTTGACAGCTTAATGTTGACAGCTTAATATTGTTGACAGCTTAATGTTGTTGACAGCTTAATGTTGTTGACAGCTTAATGTTGACAGCTTAATGTTGACAGCTTAATGTTGACAGCTTAATGTTGACGGCTTAATGTTGACGGCTTAATGTTGACAGCTTAATGTTGACGGCTTAATGTTGACGGCTTAATGTTGACAGCTTAATGTTGTTGACAGCTTAATGTTGTTGACAGCTTAATGTTGACAGCTTAATGTTGTTGACAGCTTAATGTTGATAGCTTAATGTTGATAGCTTAATGTTGACAGCTTAATGTTGACAGCTTAATGTTGACAGTTTAATGTTGACAGCTTAATGTTGACAGCTTAATGTCGGCAGCTTAATGTTGCCAGCTTAATGTTGACAGCTTAATGTTGATAGCTTAATGTTGACAGCTTAATGTTGACAGCCTAATGTTGACAGCTTAATGTGGACAGCTTAATGTTGATAGCTTAATGTTGTTGCCAGCTTAATGTTGACAGCTTAATGTTGACAGCTTAATGTTGACAGCTTAATGTTGTTGATAGCTTAATGTTGATAACTTAATGTTATCAGCTTAATGTTGACAGCTTAATGTTGACAGCTTAATGTTGACGATTTAATGTTGACGGCTCAATGTTGACATCTGAATATTGTTGACAATTTAATGTTGACCGCTTAATGTTGACAGCTTAATGTTGTTCACAGCTTAATGTTGTTGACAGCTTTATGTTGACAGCTTAATGTTGACAGCTTAATGTTGACAGCTTAATGTTGACAGCTTAATGTTGACAGCTTAATGTTGACAGCTTAATGTTGACAGTTTAATGTTGACAGCTTAATGTTGACAGCTTAATGTCGCCAGCCTAATGTTGCCAGCTTAATGTTGACAGCTTAATGTTGATAGCTTAATGTTGACAGCTTAATGTTGACAGCCTAATGTTGACAGCTTAATGTTGACAGCTTAATGTTGACTGCCTAATGTTGTTTCCAGCTTAATGTTGACAGCTTAATGTTGACAGCTTAATGTTGACAGCTTAATGTTGACAGCTTAATGTTGACGATTTAATGTTGATGGCTCAATGTTGACAGCTTAATGTTGTTGACAGTTTAATGTTGTTGACAGCTTAATGTTGACAGCTTAATGTTGTTGACAGCTTAATGTTGATAGCTTAATGTTGACGGCTTAATGTTGACAGCTTAATGTTGTTGACAGCTTAATGTTGTTGACAGCCTAATGTTGTTGGCTTAATGTTGACAGCTTAATGTTGACAGCTTAATGTTGACAGCTTAATGTTAACAGCTTAATGTTGACAGCTTAATGTTGACAGCTTAATGTTGACAGCTTAATGTTATTGACAGCTTAATGTTGTTGACAGCTTAATGTTGTTGACAGCTTAATGTTGACAGCTTAATGTTGACAGCTTAATGTTGCCAGCTTAATGTTGACAGCTTAATGTTGACAGCTTAATGTTGTCGACAGCTTAATGTTGACAGCTTAATGTTGTCGACAGCTTAATGTTGTTGACAGCTTAATGTTGTTGACAGCTTAAAGTTGACAGCTTAATGTTGACAGCTTAATGTTGACAGCTTAATGTTGACGATTTAATGTTGACGGCTCAATGTTGATAGCTTAATGTTGTTGACAGCTTAATGTTGTTGACAGCTTAATGTTGACAGCTTAATGTTGTTGACAGCTTAATGTTGATAGCTTAATGTTGATAGCTTAATGTTGACAGCTTAATGTTGACAACTTAATGTTGACAGTTTAATGTTGACAGCTTAATGTTGACAGCTTAATGTTGACGATTTAATGTTGACGGCTCAATGTTGACAGCTTAATGTTGTTGACAGCTTAATGTTGACAGCTTAATGTTGTTGACAGCTTAATGTTGATAGCTTAATGTCGACAGCTTAATGTTGACAGTTTAATGTTGACAGTTTAATGTTGACAGCTTAATGTTGACAGCTTAATGTTGACAGCTTAATGTTGACAGCTTGATGATGACAGCTTGATGTTGACAGCTTAATGTTGATAGCTTAATGTCGACAGCTTAATGTCGACAGCTTAATGTCGCCAGCTTAATGTTGCAAGCTTAATGTTGACAGCTTAATGTTGATGGCTTAATGTTGACAGCTTAATGTTGACCGCTTAATGTTGACAGCTTAATGTTGACAGCTTAATGTTGACAGCTTAATGTTGAAGATTTAATGTTGACGGCTCAATTTTGACAGCTGAATATTGTTGACAGCTTAATGTTGTTGACAGCTTAATGTTGACAGCTTAATATTGTTGACAGCTTAATGTTGTTGACAGCTTAATGTTGACGATTTAATGTTGATGGCTCAATGTTGACAGCTTAATGTTGTTGACAGTTTAATGTTGTTGACAGCTTAATGTTGACAGCTTAATGTTGACAGCTTAATGTTGACGATTTAATGTTGACGGCTCAATGTTGATAGATTAATGTTGTTGACAGCTTAATGTTGTTGACAGCTTAATGTTGACAGCTTAATGTTGTTGACAGCTTAATGTTGATAGCTTAATGTTGACAGCTTAATGTTGACAACTTAATGTTGACAGTTTAATGTTGACAGCTTAATGTTGACAGCTTAATGTTGACGATTTAATGTTGACGGCTCAATGTTGACAGCTTAATGTTGTTGACAGCTTAATGTTGACAGCTTAATGTTGTTGACAGCTTAATGTTGATAGCAAAATGTCGACAGCTTAATGTTGACAGTTTAATGTTGACAGTTTAATGTTGACAGCTTAATGTTGACTGCTTAATGTTGACAGCTTGATGATGACAGCTTGATGTTGACAGCTTAATGTTGATAGCTTAATGTCGACAGTTTAATGTTGACAGCTTAATGTTGACAGCTTAATGTTGACAGCTTAATGTTGACAGCTTAATGTTGACAGCTTAATGTTGACAGCCTAATGTTGACAGCTTAATGTTGACAGCTTAATGTTGACTACTTAATGTTGTTGCCAGCTTAATGTTGACAGCTTAATGTTGACAGCTTAATGTTGACAGCTTAATGTTGACGATTTAATGTTGATGGCTCAATGTTGACAGCTTAATGTTGTTGACAGTTTAATGTTGTTGACAGCTTAATGTTGACAGCTTAATGTTGTTGACAGCTTAATGTTGATAGCTTAATGTTGACGGCTTAATGTTGACAGCTTAATGTTGACAGCTTAATGTTGACGATTTAATGTTGACGGCTTAATGTTGACAGCTTAATGTTGTTGACAGCTTAATGTTGTTGACAGCTTAATGTTGTTGGCTTAATGTTGTTGGCTTAATGTTGACAGCTTAATGTTGACAGCTTAATGTTGACAGCTTAATGTTGACAGCTTAATGTTGACAGCTTAATGTTGACGATTTAATGTTGACGGCTCAGTGTTGATAGCTTAATGTTGTTGACAGCTTAATGTTGTTGACAGCTTAATGTTGACAGCTTAATGTTGTTGACAGCTTAATGTTGATAGCTTAATGTTGATAGCTTAATGTTGACAGCTTAATGTTAACAACTTAATGTTGACAGTTTAATGTTGACAGCTTAATGTTGACAGCTTAATGTTGACGATTTAATGTTGACGCTCAATGTTGACAGCTTAATGTTGTTGACAGCTTAATGTTGACAGCTTAATGTTGTTGACAGCTTAATGTTGATAGCTTAATGTCGACAGCTTAATGTTGACAGTTTAATGTTGACAGTTTAATGTTGACAGCTTAATGTTGACAGCTTAATGTTGACAGCTTGATGTTGACAGCTTGATGTTGACAGCTTAATGTTGATAGCTTAATGTCGACAGCTTAATGTCGACAGCTTAATGTCGCCAGCTTAATGTTGCCAGCTTAATGTTGACAGCTTAATGTTGATGGCTTAATGTTGACAGCTTAATGTTGACAGCTTAATGTTGACAGCTTAATGTTGACAGCTTAATGTTGACAGCTTAATGTTGACAGCTTAATGTTGACGATTTAATGTTGACGGCTCAATTTTGACAGCTGAATATTGTTGACAGCTTAATGTTGTTGACAGCTTAATGTTGACAGCTTAATATTGTTGACAGCTTAATGTTGTTGACAGCTTAATGTTGTTGACGGCTTAATGTTGACAGCTTAATGTTGACAGCTTAATGTTGACGGCTTAATGTTGACGGCTTAATGTTGACAGCTTAATGTTGACGGCTTAATGTTGACGGCTTAATGTTGACGGCTTAATGTTGACAGCTTAATGTTGTTGACAGCTTAATGTTGTTGACAGCTTCATGTTGACAGCTTAATGTTGTTGACCGCTTAATGTTGATAGCTTAATGTTGATAGCTTAATGTTGACAGCTTAATGTTGACAGCTTAATGTTGACAGTTTAATGTTGACAGCTTAATGTTGACAGCTTAATGTCGGCAGCTTAATGTTGCCAGCTTAATGTTGACAGCTTAATGTTGATAGCTTAATGTTGACAGCTTAATGTTGACAGCCTAATGTTGACAGCTTAATGTGGACAGCTTAATGTTGATAGCTTAATGTTGTTGCCAGCTTAATGTTGACAGCTTAATGTTGACAGCTTAATGTTGACAGCTTAATGTTGTTGATAGCTTAATGTTGATAGCTTAATGTTGACGGCTTAATGTTGACAGCTTAATGTTGTTGACAGCTTAATGTTGTTGACAGCCTAATGTTGTTGGCTCAATGTTGTTGGCTTAATGTTGACAGCTTAATGTTGACAGCTTAATGTTGACAGCTTAATGTTGACAGCTTAATGTTGACAGCTTAATGTTGACAGCTTAATGTTATTGACAGCTTAATGTTGTTGACAGCTTAATGTTGTTGACAGCTTAATGTTGACAGCTTAATGTTGACAGCTTAATGTTGCCAGCTTAATGTTGACAGCTTAATGTTGACAGCTTAATGTTGTCGACAGCTTAATGTTGACAGCTTAATGTTGTCGACAGCTTAATGTTGTTGACAGCTTAATGTTGTTGACAGCTTAAAGTTGACAGCTTAATGTTGACAGCTTAATGTTGACAGCTTAATGTTGACGATTTAATGTTGACGGCTCAATGTTGATAGCTTAATGTTGTTGACAGCTTAATGTTGTTGACAGCTTAATGTTGACAGCTTAATGTTGTTGACAGCTTAATGTTGATAGCTTAATGTTGATAGCTTAATGTTGACAGCTTAATGTTGACAACTTAATGTTGACAGCTTAATGTTGACAGCTTAATGTTGACGATTTAATGTTGACGGCTCAATGTTGACAGCTTAATGTTGTTGACAGCTTAATGTTGACAGCTTAATGTTGTTGACAGCTTAATGTTGATAGCTTAATGTTGATAGCTTAATGTTGACAGCTTAATGTTGACAGCCTAATGTTGACAGTTTAATGTTGACAGCTTAATGTTGACAGCTTAATGTTGACAGCTTAATGTTGTTGACAGCTTAATGTTGATAGCTTAATGTTGATAGCTTAATGTTGACAGCTTAATGTTAACAACTTAATGTTGACAGTTTAATGTTGACAGCTTAATGTTGACAGCTTAATGTTGACGATTTAATGTTGACGCTCAATGTTGACAGCTTAATGTTGTTGACAGCTTAATGTTGACAGCTTAATGTTGTTGACAGCTTAATGTTGATAGCTTAATGTCGACAGCTTAATGTTGACAGTTTAATGTTGACAGTTTAATGTTGACAGCTTAATGTTGACAGCTTAATGTTGACAGCTTGATGTTGACAACAAGCTGTCAACAACATTAAGCTGTCAACATTGAGCCGTCAACATTAAATCGTCAACATTAAGCTGTCAACATTAAGCTGTCAACATTAAACTGTCAACATTAAGTTGTCAACATTAAGCTGTCAACATTAAGCTATCAACATTAAGCTGTCAACAACATTAAGCTGTCAACATTAAGCTGTCAACAACATTAAGCTGTCAACAACATTAATCTATCAACATTGAGCCGTCAACATTAAATCGTCAACATTAAGCTGTCAACATTAAGCTGTCAACATTAAGCTGTCAACAACATTAAACTGTCAACAACATTAAGCTGTCAACATTGAGCCATCAACATTAAATCGTCAACATTAAGCTGTCAACAACATTAAGCTGTCAACAATATTAAGCTGTCAACATTAAGCTGTCAACAACATTAAGCTGTCAACAATATTCAGCTGTCAAAATTGAGCCGTCAACATTAAATCTTCAACATTAAGCTGTCAACATTAAGCTGTCAACATTAAGCTGTCAACATTAAGCGGTCAACATTAAGCTGTCAACATTAAGCCATCAACATTAAGCTGTCAACATTAAGCTTGCAACATTAAGCTGGCGACATTAAGCTGTCGACATTAAGCTGTCGACATTAAGCTATCAACATTAAGCTGTCAACATCAAGCTGTCATCATCAAGCTGTCAACATTAAGCTGTCAACATTAAGCTGTCAACATTAAGCTGTCAACATTAAACTGTCAACATTAAACTGTCAACATTAAGCTGTCGACATTAAGCTATCAACATTAAGCTGTCAACAACATTAAGCTGTCAACATTAAGCTGTCAACAACATTAAGCTGTCAACATTGAGCCGTCAACATTAAATCGTCAACATTAAGCTGTCAACATTAAGCTGTCAACATTAAACTGTCAACATTAAGTTGTCAACATTAAGCTGTCAACATTAAGCTATCAACATTAAGCTATCAACATTAAGCTGTCAACAACATTAAGCTGTCAACATTAAGCTGTCAACAACATTAAGCTGTCAACAACATTAAGCTATCAACATTGAGCCGTCAACATTAAATCGTCAACATTAAGCTGTCAACATTAAGCTGTCAACATTAAGCTGTCAACTTTAAGCTGTCAACAACATTAAGCTGTCAACAACATTAAGCTGTCGACAACATTAAGCTGTCAACATTAAGCTGTCGACAACATTAAGCTGTCAACATTAAGCTGTCAACATTAAGCTGGCAACATTAAGCTGTCAACATTAAGCTGTCAACATTAAGCTGTCAACAACATTAAGCTGTCAACAACATTAAGCTGTCAATAACATTAAGCTGTCAACATTAAGCTGTCAACATTAAGCTGTCAACATTAAGCTGTTAACATTAAGCTGTCAACATTAAGCTGTCAACATTAAGCTGTCAACATTAAGCCAACAACATTAGGCTGTCAACAACATTAAGCTGTCAACAACATTAAGCTGTCAACATTAAGCCGTCAACATTAAGCTATCAACATTAAGCTGTCAACAACATTAAGCTGTCAACATTAAGCTGTCAACAACATTAAACTGTCAACAACATTAAGCTGTCAACATTGAGCCATCAACATTAAATCGTCAACATTAAGCTGTCAACATTAAGCTGTCAACATTAAGCTGTCAACATTAAGCTGTCAACATTAAGCTGGAAACAACATTAGGCAGTCAACATTAAGCTGTCAACATTAAGCTGTCAACATTAGGCTGTCAACATTAAGCTGTCAACATTAAGCTATCAACATTAAGCTGTCAACATTAAGCTGGCAACATTAGGCTGGCGACATTAAGCTGTCAACATTAAGCTGTCAACATTAAACTGTCAACATTAAGCTGTCAACATTAAGCTGTCAACATTAAGCTGTCAACATTAAGCTGTCAACATTAAGCTGTCAACATTAAGCTGTCAACATAAAGCTGTCAACAACATTAAGCTGTGAACAACATTAAGCTGTCAACATTAAGCGGTCAACATTAAATTGTCAACAATATTCAGATGTCAACATTGAGCCGTCAACATTAAATCGTCAACATTAAGCTGTCAACATTAAGCTGTCAACATTAAGCTGATAACATTAAGTTATCAACATTAAGCTATCAACAACATTAAGCTGTCAACATTAAGCTGTCAACATTAAGCTGTCAACATTAAGCTGGCAACAACATTAAGCTATCAACATTAAGCTGTCCACATTAAGCTGTCAACATTAGGCTGTCAACATTAAGCTGTCAACATTAAGCTATCAACATTAAGCTGTCAACATTAAGCTGGCAACATTAAGCTGCCGACATTAAGCTGTCAACATTAAGCTGTCAACATTAAACTGTCAACATTAAGCTGTCAACATTAAGCTGTCAACATTAAGCTATCAACATTAAGCTATCAACATTAAGCTGTCAACAACATTAAGCTGTCAACATTAAGCTGTCAACAACATTAAGCTGTCAACAACATTAAGCTGTCAACATTAAGCCGTCAACATTAAGCCGTCAACATTAAGCTGTCAACATTAAGCCGTCAACATTAAGCCGTCAACATTAAGCTGTCAACATTAAGCTGTCAACATTAAGCTGTCAACATTAAGCTGTCAACAACATTAAGCTGTCAACAACATTAAGCTGTCAACAATATTAAGCTGTCAACATTAAGCTGTCAACAACATTAAGCTGTCAACATTGAGCCGTCAACATTAAATCGTCAACATTAAGCTGTCAACATTAAGCTGTCAACATTAAACTGTCAACATTAAGTTGTCAACATTAAGCTGTCAACATTAAGCTATCAACATTAAGCTATCAACATTAAGCTGTCAACAACATTAAGCAGTCAACATTAAGCTGTCAACAACATTAAGCTGTCAACAACATTAAGCTATCAACATTGAGCCGTCAACATTAAATCGTCAACATTAAGCTGTCAACATTAAGCTGTCAACATTAAGCTGTCAACTTTAAGCTGTCAACAACATTAAGCTGTCAACAACATTAAGCTGTCGACAACATTAAGCTGTCAACATTAAGCTGTCAACATTAAGCCGGCAACATTAAGCTGTCAACATTAAGCTGTCAACATTAAGCTGTCAACAACATTAAGCTGTCAACAACATTAAGCTGTCAATAACATTAAGCTGTCAACATTAAGCTGTCAACATTAAGCTGTCAACATTAAGCTGTCAACATTAAGCTGTCAACATTAAGCTGTCAACATTAAGCCAACAACATTAAGCCAACAACATTAAGCTGTCAGCAACATTAAGCTGTCAACAACATTAAGCTGTCAACATTAAGCCGTCAACATTAAATCGTCAACATTAAGCTGTCAACATTAAGCTGTCAACATTAAGCCGTCAACAATAAGCTATCAACATTAAGCTGTCAACAACATTAAGCTGTCAACATTAAGCTGTCAACAACATTAAACTGTCAACAACATTAAGCTGTCAACATTGAGCCATCAACATTAAATCGTCAACATTAAGCTGTCAACATTAAGCTGTCAACATTAAGCTGTCAACATTAAGCTGGCAACAACATTAAGCAGTCAACATTAAGCTGTCAACATTAAGCTGTCAACATTAGGCTGTCAACATTAAGCTGTCAACATTAAGCTATCAACATTAAGCTGTCAACATTAAGCTGGCAACATTAAGCTGGCGACATTAAGCTGTCAACATTAAGCTGTCAACATTAAACTGTCAACATTAAGCTGTCAACATTAAGCTGTCAACATTAAGCTATCAACATTAAGCTATCAACATTAAGCTGTCAACAACATTAAGCTGTCAACATTAAGCTGTCAACATTAAGCTGTCAACATTAAGCTGTCAACATTAAGCTGTCAACATTAAGCTGTCAACAACATTAAGCTGTCAACAACATTAAGCTGTCAACAACATTAAGCTGTCAACAATATTAAG
Source organism: Alitta virens (assembly GCA_932294295.1). NCBI lineage: Eukaryota > Metazoa > Annelida > Polychaeta > Phyllodocida > Nereididae > Alitta > Alitta virens. Next base: position 8,949,822 of record OW028579.1, on the reverse strand, counting down.
CTGTCAACATTAAGCTGTCAACAACATTAAGCTGTCAACAATATTCAGCTGTCAAAATTGAGCCGTCAACATTAAATCGGCAACATTAAGCTGTCAACATTAAGCTGTCAACATTAAGCTGTCAACATTAAGCTGTCAACATTAAGCTGTCAACATTAAGCTGTCAACATTAAGCTGTTAACATCAAGCCATCAACATTAAGCTGTCAACATTAAGCTGGCAACATTAAGCTGGCGACATTAAGCTGTCGACATTAAGCTGTCGACATTAAGCTATCAACATTAAGCTGTCAACATCAAGCTGTCAACATCAAGCTGTCAACGTTAAGCTGTCAACATTAAGCTGTCAACATTAAACTGTCAACATTAAACTGTCAACATTAAGCTGTCGACATTAAGCTATCAACATTAAGCTGTCAACAACATTAAGCTGTCAACATTAAGCTGTCAACAACATTAAGCTGTCAACATTGAGCCGTCAACATTAATTCGTCAACATTAAGCTGTCAACATTAAGCTGTCAACATTAAACTGTCAACATTAAGTTGTCAACATTAAGCTGTCAACATTAAGCTATCAACATTAAGCTATCAACATTAAGCTGTCAACAACATTAAGCTGTCAACATTAAGCTGTCAACAACATTAAGCTGTCAACAACATTAAGCTATCAACATTGAGCCGTCAACATTAAATCGTCAACATTAAGCTGTCAACATTAAGCTGTCAACATTAAGCTGTCAACTTTAAGCTGTCAACAACATTAAGCTGTCAACAACATTAAGCTGTCAACATTGAGCCATCAACATTAAATCGTCAACATTAAGCTGTCAACATTAAGCTGTCAACATTAAGCTGTCAACATTAAGCTGGCAACAACATTAAGCAGTCAACATTAAGCTGTCAACATTAAGCTGTCAACATTAGGCTGTCAACATTAAGCTGTCAACATTAAGCTATCAACATTAAGCTGTCAACATTAAGCTGGCAACATTAAGCTGGCGACATTAAGCTGTCAACATTAAGCTGTCAACATTAAACTGTCAACATTAAGCTGTCAACATTAAGCTGTCAACATTAAGCTATCAACATTAAGCTATCAACATTAAGCTGTCAACAACATTAAGCTGTCAACATTAAGCTGTCAACATCAAGCTGTCAACATCAAGCTGTCAACGTTAAGCTGTCAACATTAAGCTGTCAACATTAAACTGTCAACATTAAACTGTCAACATTAAGCTGTCGACATTAAGCTATCAACATTAAGCTGTCAACAACATTAAGCTGTCAACATTAAGCTGTCAACAACATTAAGCTGTCAACATTGAGCCGTCAACATTAATTCGTCAACATTAAGCTGTCAACATTAAGCTGTCAACATTAAACTGTCAACATTAAGTTGTCAACATTAAGCTGTCAACATTAAGCTGTCAACATTAAGCTGTCAACATTAAGCTGTCAACATTAAGCTGTTAACATCAAGCCATCAACATTAAGCTGTCAACATTAAGCTGGCAACATTAAGCTGGCGACATTAAGCTGTCGACATTAAGCTGTCGACATTAAGCTATCAACATTAAGCTGTCAACATCAAGCTGTCAACATCAAGCTTTCAACGTTAAGCTGTCAACATTAAGCTGTCAACATTAAACTGTCAACATTAAACTGTCAACATTAAGCTGTCGACATTAAGCTATCAACATTAAGCTGTCAACAACATTAAGCTGTCAACATTAAGCTGTCAACAACATTAAGCTGTCAACATTGAGCCGTCAACATTAATTCGTCAACATTAAGCTGTCAACATTAAGCTGTCAACATTAAACTGTCAACATTAAGTTGTCAACATTAAGCTGTCAACATTAGGCTATCAACATTAAGCTATCAACATTAAGCTGTCAACAACATTAAGCTGTCAACATTAAGCTGTCAACAACATTAAGCTGTCAACAACATTAAGCTATCAACATTGAGCCGTCAACATTAAATCGTCAACATTAAGCTGTCAACATTAAGCTGTCAACATTAAGCTGTCAACTTTAAGCTGTCAACAACATTAAGCTGTCAACAACATTAAGCTGTCGACAACATTAAGCTGTCAACATTAAGCTGTCAACATTAAGCTGGCAACATTAAGCTTTCAACATCAAGCTGTCATCATCAAGCTGTCAACATTAAGCTGTCAACATTAAGCTGTCAACATTAAGCTGTCAACATTAAACTGTCAACATTAAACTGTCAACATTAAGCTGTCGACATTAAGCTATCAACATTAAGCTGTCAACAACATTAAGCTGTCAACATTAAGCTGTCAACAACATTAAGCTGTCAACATTGAGCCGTCAACATTAAATCGTCAACATTAAGCTGTCAACATTAAGCTGTCAACATTAAACTGTCAACATTAAACTGTCAACATTAAGTTGTCAACATTAAGCTGTCAACATTAAGCTATCAACATTAAGCTATCAACATTAAGCTGTCAACAACATTAAGCTGTCTACATTAAGCTGTCAACAACATTAAGCTGTCAACAACATTAATCTATCAACATTGAGCCGTCAACATTAAATCGTCAACATTAAGCTGTCAACATTAAGCTGTGAACATTAAGCTGTCAACAACATTAAACTGTCAACAACATTAAGCTGTCAACATTGAGCCATCAACATTAAATCGTCAACATTAAGCTGTCAACAACATTAAGCTGTCAACAATATTAAGCTGTCAACATTAAGCTGTCAACAACATTAAGCTGTCAACAATATTCAGCTGTCAAAATTGAGCCGTCAACATTAAATCGTCAACATTAAGCTGTCAACATTAAGCTGTCAACATTAAGCTGTCAACATTAAGCTGTCAACATTAAGCTGTCAACATTAAGCCATCAACATTAAGCTGTCAACATTAAGCTTGCAACATTAAGCTGGCGACATTAAGCTGTCGACATTAAGCTGTCGACATTAAGCTATCAACATTAAGCTGTCAACATCAAGCTGTCATCATCAAGCTGTCAACATTAAGCTGTCAACATTAAGCTGTCAACATTAAACTGTCAACATTAAACTGTCAACATTAAACTGTCGACATTAAGCTATCAACATTGAGCCGTCAACATTAAATCGTCAACATTAAGCTGTCAACATTAAGCTGTCAACATTAAACTGTCAACATTAAGTTGTCAACATTAAGCTGTCAACATTAAGCTATCAACATTAAGCTATCAACATTAAGCTGTCAACAACATTAAGCTGTCAACATTAAGCTGTCAACAACATTAAGCTGTCAACAACATTAAGCTATCAACATTGAGCCGTCAACATTAAATCGTCAACATTAAGCTGTCAACATTAAGCTGTCAACATTAAGCTGTCAACTTTAAGCTGTCAACAACATTAAGCTATCAACAACATTAAGCTGTCGACAACATTAAGCTGTCAACATTAAGCTGTCGACAACATTAAGCTGTCAACATTAAGCTGTCAACATTAAGCTGGCAACATTAAGCTGTCAACATTAAGCTGTCAACATTAAGCTGTCAACAACATTAAGCTGTCAACAACATTAAGCTGTCAATAACATTAAGCTGTCAACATTAAGCTGTCAACATTAAGCTGTCAACATTAAGCTGTCAACATTAAGCTGTCAACATTAAGCTGTCAACATTAAGCTGTCAACATTAAGCTGTCAACATTAAGCCAACAACATTAAGCCAACAACATTAGGCTGTCAACAACATTAAGCTGTCAACAACATTAAGCTGTCAACATTAAGCCGTCAACATTAAGCTATCAACATTAAGCTGTCAACAACATTAAGCTGTCAACATTAAGCTGTCAAGAACATTAAACTGTCAACAACATTAAGCTGTCAACATTGAGCCATCAACATTAAATCATCAACATTAAGCTGTCAACATTAAGCTGTCAACATTAAGCTGTCAACATTAAGCTGGCAACAACATTAGGCAGTCAACATTAAGCTGTCAACATTAAGCTGTCAACATTAGGCTGTCAACATTAAGCTGTCAACATTAAGCTATCAACATTAAGCTGTCAACATTAAGCTGGCAACATTAAGCTGGCGACATTAAGCTGTCAACATTAAGCTGTCAACATTAAACTGTCAACATTAAGCTGTCAACATTAAGCTGTCAACATTAAGCTGTCAACATGAAGCTGTCAACATTAAGCTGTCAACATTAAGCTGTCAACATTAAGCTGTCAACATTAAGCTGTCAACATAAAGCTGTCAACAACATTAAGCTGTCAACATTAAGCTGTCAACATTAAGCGGTCAACATTAAATTGTCAACAATATTCAGATGTCAACATTGAGCCGTCAACATTAAATCGTCAACATTAAGCTGTCAACATTAAGCTGTCAACATTAAGCTGACAACATTAAGTTATCAACATTAAGCTATCAACAACATTAAGCTGTCAACATTAAGCTGTCAACATTAAGCTGTCAACATTAAGCTGGCAACAACATTAAGCTATCAACATTAAGCTGTCCACATTAAGCTGTCAACATTAGGCTGTCAACATTAAGCTGTCAACATTAAGCTATCAACATTAAGCTGTCAACATTAAGCTGGCAACATTAAGCTGCCGACATTAAGCTGTCAACATTAAGCTGTCAACATTAAGCTGTCAACATAAAGCTGTCAACAACATTAAGCTGTCAACAACATTAAGCTGTCAACATTAAGCCGTCAACATTAAATTGTCAACAATATTCAGATGTCAACATTGAGCCGTCAACATTAAATCGTCAACATTAAGTTGTCAACATTAAGCTGTCAACATTAAGCTGACAACATTAAGTTATCAACATTAAGCTATCAACAACATTAAGCTGTCAACATTAAGCTGTCAACATTAAGCTGGCAACAACATTAAGCTATCAACATTAAGCTGTCCACATTAAGCTGTCAACATTAGGCTGTCAACATTAAGCTGTCAACATTAAGCTATCAACATTAAGCTGTCAACATTAAGCTGGCAACATTAAGCTGCCGACATTAAGCTGTCAACATTAAGCTGTCAACATTAAACTGTCAACATTAAGCTGTCAACATTAAGCTGTCAACATTAAGCTATCAACATTAAGCTATCAACATTAAGCTGTCAACAACATTAAGCTGTCAACATTAAGCTGTCAACAACATTAAGCTGTCAACAACATTAAGCTGTCAACAATATTCAGCTGTCAAAATTGAGCCGTCAACATTAAATCGTCAACATTAAGCTGTCAACATTAAGCTGTCAACATTAAGCTGTCAACATTAAGCTGTCAACATTAAGCCATCAACATTAAGCTGTCAACATTAAGCTGGCGACATTAAGCTGGCGACATTAAGCTGTCGACATTAAGCTGTCGACATTAAGCTATCAACATTAAGCTGTCAACATCAAGCTGTCAACATCAAGCTGTCAACATTAAGCTGTCAACATTAAGCTGTCAACATTAAACTGTCAACATTAAGCTGTCAACATTAAGCTATCAACATTAAGCTATCAACATTAAGCTGTCAACAACATTAAGCTGTCAACATTAAGCTGTCAACAACATTAAGCTGTCAACAACATTAAGCTATCAACATTGAGCCGTCAACATTAAATCGTCAACATTAAGCTGTCAACATTAAGCTGTCAACATTAAGCTGTCAACTTTAAGCTGTCAACAACATTAAGCTGTCAACAACATTAAGCTGTCGACAACATTAAGCTGTCAACATTAAGCTGTCAACATTAAGCTGGCAACATTAAGCTGTCAACATTAAGCTGTCAACATTAAGCTGTCAACAACATTAAGCTGTCAACAACATTAAGCTGTCAATAACATTAAGCTGTCAACATTAAGCTGTCAACATTAAGCTGTCAACATTAAGCTGTCAACATTAAGCTGTCAACATTAAGCTGTCAACATTAAGCTGTCAACATTAAGCCAACAACATTAAGCCAACAACATTAAGCTGTCAACAACATTAAGCTGTCAACAACATTAAGCTGTCAACATTAAGCCGTCAACATTAAATCGTCAACATTAAGCTGTCAACATTAAGCTGTCAACATTAAGCCGTCAACATTAAGCTATCAACATTAAGCTGTCAACAACATTAAGCTGTCAACATTAAGCTGTCAACAACATTAAACTGTCAACAACATTAAGCTGTCAACATTGAGCCATCAACATTAAATCATCAACATTAAGCTGTCAACATTAAGCTGTCAACATTAAGCTGTCAACATTAAGCTGGCAAAAACATTAAGTAGTCAACATTAAGCTGTCAACATCAAGCTGTCAACATTAAGCTGTCAACATTAAGCTGTCAACATTAAACTGTCAACATTAAACTGTCAACATTAAGCTGTCGACATTAAGCTATCAACATTAAGCTGTCAACAACATTAAGCTGTCAACATTAAGCTGTCAACAACATTAAGCTGTCAACATTGAGCCGTCAACATTAAATCGTCAACATTAAGCTGTCAACATTAAGCTGTCAACATTAAACTGTCAACATTAAGTTGTCAACATTAAGCTGTCAACATTAAGCTATCAACATTAAGCTATCAACATTAAGCTGTCAACAACATTAAGCAGTCAACATTAAGCTGTCAACAACATTAAGCTGTGAACAACATTAAGCTATCAACATTGAGCCGTCAACATTAAATCGTCAACATTAAGCTGTCAACATTAAGCTGTCAACATTAAGCTGTCAACTTTAAGCTGTCAACAACATTAAGCTGTCAACAACATTAAGCTGTCGACAACATTAAGCTGTCAACATAAAGCTGTCAACAACATTAAGCTGTCAACATTAAGCTGTCAACATTAAGCGGTCAACATTAAATTGTCAACAATATTCAGATGTCAACATTGAGCCGTCAACATTAAATCGTCAACATTAAGCTGTCAACATTAAGCTGTCAACATTAAGCTGACAACATTAAGTTATCAACATTAAGCTATCAACAACATTAAGCTGTCAACATTAAGCTGTCAACATTAAGCTGTCAACATTAAGCTGGCAACAACATTAAGCTATCAACATTAAGCTGTCCACATTAAGCTGTCAACATTAGGCTGTCAACATTAAGCTGTCAACATTAAGCTATCAACATTAAGCTGTCAACATTAAGCTGGCAACATTAAGCTGCCGACATTAAGCTGTCAACATTAAGCTGTCAACATTAAACTGTCAACATTAAGCTGTCAACATTAAGCTGTCAACATTAAGCTGTCAACATAAAGCTGTCAACAACATTAAGCTGTCAACAACATTAAGCTGTCAACATTAAGCGGTCAACATTAAATTGTCAACAATATTCAGATGTCAACATTGAGCCGTCAACATTAAATCGTCAACATTAAGCTGTCAACATTAAGCTGTCAACATTAAGCTGACAACATTAAGTTATCAACATTAAGCTATCAACAACATTAAGCTGTCAACATTAAGCTGTCAACATTAAGCTGGCAACAACATTAAGCTATCAACATTAAGCTGTCCACATTAAGCTGTCAACATTAGGCTGTCAACATTAAGCTGTCAACATTAAGCTATCAACATTAAGCTGTCAACATTAAGCTGGCAACATTAAGCTGCCGACATTAAGCTGTCAACATTAAGCTGTCAACATTAAACTGTCAACATTAAGCTGTCAACATTAAGCTGTCAACATTAAGCTATCAACATTAAGCTATCAACATTAAGCTGTCAACAACATTAAGCTGTCAACATTAAGCTGTCAACAACATTAAGCTGTCAACAACATTAAGCTGTGAACAACATTAAGCTATCAACATTGAGCCGTCAACATTAAATCGTCAACATTAAGCTGTCAACATTAAGCTGTCAACATTAAGCTGTCAACTTTAAGCTGTCAACAACATTAAGCTGTCAACAACATTAAGCTGTCGACAACATTAAGCTGTCAACATTAAGCTGTCAACATTAAGCTGGCAACATTAAGCTGTCAACATTAAGCTGTCAACATTAAGCTGTCAACAACATTAAGCTGTCAACAACATTAAGCTGTCAATAACATTAAGCTGTCAACATTAAGCTGTCAACATTAAGCTGTCAACATTAAGCTGTCAACATTAAGCTGTCAACATTAAGCCAACAACATTAAGCCAACAACATTAAGCTGTCAACAACATTAAGCTGTCAACAACATTAAGCTGTCAACATTAAGCCGTCAACATTAAATCGTCAACATTAAGCTGTCAACATTAAGCTGTCAACATTAAGCCGTCAACATTAAGCTATCAACATTAAGCTGTCAACAACATTAAGCTGTCAACATTAAGCTGTCAACAACATTAAACTGTCAACAACATTAAGCTGTCAACATTGAGCCATCAACATTAAATCGTCAACATTAAGCTGTCAACATTAAGCTGTCAACAATAAGCTGTCAACATTAAGCTGGCAACAACATTAAGCAGTCAACATTAAGCTGTCAACATTAAGCTGTCAACATTAGGCTGTCAACATTAAGCTGTCAACATTAAGCTATCAACATTAAGCTGTCAACATTAAGCTGGCAACATTAAGCTGTCAACATTAAACTGTCAACATTAAGCTGTCAACATTAAGCTGTCAACATTAAGCTATCAACATTAAGCTATCAACATTAAGCTGTCAACAACATTAAGCTGTCAACATTAAGCTGTCAACATTAAGCTGTCAACATTAAGCTGTCAACATTAAGCTGTCAACATTAAGCTGTCAACAACATTAAGCTGTCAACAACATTAAGCTGTCAACAATATTAAGCTGTCAACATTAAGCTGTCAACAACATTAAGCTGTCAACAATATTCAGCTGTCAAAATTGAGCCGTCAACATTAAATCGGCAACATTAAGCTATCAACATTAAGCTGTCAACATTAAGCTGTCAACATTAAGCTGTCAACATTAAGCTGTCAACATTAAGCTGTCAACATTAAGCTGTCAACATTAAGCCATCAACATTAAGCTGTGAACATTAAGCTGGCAACATTAAGCTGGCGACATTAAGCTGTCAACATTAAGCTGTCGACATTAAGCTATCAACATTAAGCTGTCAACATCAAGCTGTCAACATCAAGCTGTCAACGTTAAGCTGTCAACATTAAGCTGTCAACATTAAACTGTCAACATTAAACTGTCAACATTAAGCTGTCGACATTAAGCTATCAACATTAAGCTGTCAACAACATTAAGCTGTCAACATTAAGCTGTCAACAACAGTAAGCTGTCAACATTGAGCCGTCAACATTAAATCGTCAACATTAAGCTGTCAACATTAAGCTGTCAACATTAAACTGTCAACATTAAGTTGTCAACATTAAGCCGTCAACATTAAGCTATCAACATTAAGCTATCAACATTAAGCTGTCAACAACATTAAGCTGTCAACATTAAGCTGTCAACAACATTAAGCTGTCAAAAACATTAAGCTATCAACATTGAGCCGTCAACATTAAATCGTCAACATTAAGCTGTCAACATTAAGCTGTCAACATTAAGCTGTCAACTTTAAGCTGTCAACAACATTAAGCTGTCAACAACATTAAGCTGTCGACAACATTAAGCTGTCAACATTAAGCTGTCAACATTAAGCTGGCAACATTAAGCTGTCAACATTAAGCTGTCAACATTAAGCTGTCAACAACATTAAGCTGTCAACAACATTAAGCTGTCAATAACATTAAGCTGTCAACATTAAGCTGTCAACATTAAGCTGTCAACATTAAGCTGTCAACATTATGCTGTCAACATTAAGCTGTCAACATTAAGCTGTCAACATTAAGCCAACAACATTAAGCCAACAACATTAAGCTGTCAACAACATTAAGCTGTCAACAACATTAAGCTGTCAACATTAAGCCGTCAACATTAAATCGTCAACATTAAGCTGTCAACATAAAGCTGTCAACATTAAGCCGTCAACATTAAGCTATCAACATTAAGCTGTCAACAACATTAAGCTGTCAACATTAAGCTGTCAACAACATTAAACTGTCAACAACATTAAGCTGTCAACATTGAGCCATCAACATTAAATCGTCAACATTAAGCTGTCAACATTAAGCTGTCAACATTAAGCTGTCAACATTAAGCTGGCAACAACATTAAGCAGTCAACATTAAGCTGTCAACATTAAGCTGTCAACAACATTAAGCTGTCAACAACATTAAGCTGTCAATAACATTAAGCTGTCAACATTAAGCTGTCAACATTAAGCTGTCAACATTAAGCTGTCAACATTAAGCTGTCAACATTAAGCTGTCAACATTAAGCTGTCAACATTAAGCCAACAACATTAAGCCAACAACATTAAGCTGTCAACAACATTAAGCTGTCAACAACATTAAGCTGTCAACATTAAGCCGTCAACATTAAATCGTCAACATTAAGCTGTCAACATTAAGCTGTCAACATTAAGCCGTCAACATTAAGCTATCAACATTAAGCTGTCAACAACATTAAGCTGTCAACATTAAGCTGTCAACAACATTAAACTGTCAACAACATTAAGCTGTCAACATTGAGCCATCAACATTAAATCGTCAACATTAAGCTGTCAACATTAAGCTGTCAACATTAAGCTGTCAACATTAAGCTGGCAACAACATTAAGCAGTCAACATTAAGCTGTCAACATTAAGCTGTCAACATTAGGCTGTCAACATTAAGCTGTCAACATTAAGCTATCAACATTAAGCTGTCAACATTAAGCTGGCAACATTAAGCTGGCGACATTAAGCTGTCAACATTAAGCTGTCAACATTAAACTGTCAACATTAAGCTGTCAACATTAAGCTGTCAACATTAAGCTATCAATATTAAGCTATCAACATTAAGCTGTCAACAACATTAAGCTGTCAACATTAAGCTGTCAACATTAAGCTGTCAACATTAAGCTGTCAACATTAAGCTGTCAACATTAAGCTGTCAACAACATTAAGCTGTCAACAACATTAAGCTGTCAACAACATTAAGCTGTCAACAATATTAAGCTGTCAACATTAAGCTGTCAACAACATTAAGCTGTCAACAATATTCAGCTGTCAAAATTGAGCCGTCAACATTAAATCGGCAACATTAAGCTATCAACATTAAGCTGTCAACATTAAGCTGTCAACATTAAGCTGTCAACATTAAGCTGTCAACATTAAGCTGTCAACATTAAGCTGTGAACATTAAGCTGGCAACATTAAGCTGGCGACATTAAGCTGTCAACATTAAGCTGTCGACATTAAGCTATCAACATTAAGCTGTCAACATCAAGCTGTCAACATCAAGCTGTCAACGTTAAGCTGTCAACATTAAGCTGTCAACATTAAACTGTCAACATTAAACTGTCAACATTAAGCTGTCGACATTAAGCTATCAACATTAAGCTGTCAACAACATTAAGCTGTCAACATTAAGCTGTCAACAACATTAAGCTGTCAACATTGAGCCGTCAACATTAAATCGTCAACATTAAGCTGTCAACATTAAGCTGTCAACATTAAGCCAACAACATTAAGCCAACAACATTAGGCTGTCAACAACATTAAGCTGTCAACAACATTAAGCTGTCAACATTAAGCCGTCAACATTAAGCTATCAACATTAAGCTGTCAACAACATTAAGCTGTCAACATTAAGCTGTCAAGAACATTAAACTGTCAACAACATTAAGCTGTCAACATTGAGCCATCAACATTAAATCATCAACATTAAGCTGTCAACATTAAGCTGTCAACATTAAGCTGTCAACATTAAGCTGGCAACAACATTAGGCAGTCAACATTAAGCTGTCAACATTAAGCTGTCAACATTAGGCTGTCAACATTAAGCTGTCAACATTAAGCTATCAACATTAAGCTGTCAACATTAAGCTGGCAACATTAAGCTGGCGACATTAAGCTGTCAACATTAAGCTGTCAACATTAAACTGTCAACATTAAGCTGTCAACATTAAGCTGTCAACATTAAGCTGTCAACATGAAGCTGTCAACATTAAGCTGTCAACATTAAGCTGTCAACATTAAGCTGTCAACATAAAGCTGTCAACATAAAGCTGGCGACATTAAGCTGGCGACATTAAGCTGTCGACATTAAGCTGTCGACATTAAGCTATCAACATTAAGCTGTCAACATCAAGCTGTCAACATCAAGCTGTCAACATTAAGCTGTCAACATTAAGCTGTCAACATTAAACTGTCAACATTAAGCTGTCAACATTAAGCTATCAACATTAAGCTATCAACATTAAGCTGTCAACAACATTAAGCTGTCAACATTAAGCTGTCAACAACATTAAGCTGTCAACAACATTAAGCTATCAACATTGAGCCGTCAACATTAAATCGTCAACATTAAGCTGTCAACATTAAGCTGTCAACATTAAGCTGTCAACTTTAAGCTGTCAACAACATTAAGCTGTCAACAACATTAAGCTGTCGACAACATTAAGCTGTCAACATTAAGCTGTCAACATTAAGCTGGCAACATTAAGCTGTCAACATTAAGCTGTCAACATTAAGCTGTCAACAACATTAAGCTGTCAACAACATTAAGCTGTCAATAACATTAAGCTGTCAACATTAAGCTGTCAACATTAAGCTGTCAACATTAAGCTGTCAACATTAAGCTGTCAACATTAAGCTGTCAACATTAAGCTGTCAACATTAAGCCAACAACATTAAGCCAACAACATTAAGCTGTCAACAACATTAAGCTGTCAACAACATTAAGCTGTCAACATTAAGCCGTCAACATTAAATCGTCAACATTAAGCTGTCAACATTAAGCTGTCAACATTAAGCCGTCAACATTAAGCTATCAACATTAAGCTGTCAACAACATTAAGCTGTCAACATTAAGCTGTCAACAACATTAAACTGTCAACAACATTAAGCTGTCAACCTTGAGCCATCAACATTAAATCATCAACATTAAGCTGTCAACATTAAGCTGTCAACATTAAGCTGTCAACATTAAGCTGGCAAAAACATTAAGTAGTCAACATTAAGCTGTCAACATCAAGCTGTCAACATTAAGCTGTCAACATTAAGCTGTCAACATTAAACTGTCAACATTAAACTGTCAACATTAAGCTGTCGACATTAAGCTATCAACATTAAGCTGTCAACAACATTAAGCTGTCAACATTAAGCTGTCAACAACATTAAGCTGTCAACATTGAGCCGTCAACATTAAATCGTCAACATTAAGCTGTCAACATTAAGCTGTCAACATTAAACTGTCAACATTAAGTTGTCAACATTAAGCTGTCAACATTAAGCTATCAACATTAAGCTATCAACATTAAGCTGTCAACAACATTAAGCAGTCAACATTAAGCTGTCAACAACATTAAGCTGTGAACAACATTAAGCTATCAACATTGAGCCGTCAACATTAAATCGTCAACATTTAGCTGTCAACATTAAGCTGTCAACATTAAGCTGTCAACTTTAAGCTGTCAACAACATTAAGCTGTCAACAACATTAAGCTGTCGACAACATTAAGCTGTCAACATTAAGCTGTCAACATAAAGCTGTCAACAACATTAAGCTGTCAACATTAAGCTGTCAACATTAAGCGGTCAACATTAAATTGTCAACAATATTCAGATGTCAACATTGAGCCATCAACATTAAATCGTCAACATTAAGCTGTCAACATTAAGCTGTCAACATTAAGCTGACAACATTAAGTTATCAACATTAAGCTATCAACAACATTAAGCTGTCAACATTAAGCTGTCAACATTAAGCTGTCAACATTAAGCTGGCAACAACATTAAGCTATCAACATTAAGCTGTCCACATTAAGCTGTCAACATTAGGCTGTCAACATTAAGCTGTCAACATTAAGCTATCAACATTAAGCTGTCAACATTAAGCTGGCAACATTAAGCTGCCGACATTAAGCTGTCAACATTAAGCTGTCAACATTAAACTGTCAACATTAAGCTGTCAACATTAAGCTGTCAACATTAAGCTGTCAACATAAAGCTGTCAACAACATTAAGCTGTCAACAACATTAAGCTGTCAACATTAAGCGGTCAACATTAAATTGTCAACAATATTCAGATGTCAACATTGAGCCGTCAACATTAAATCGTCAACATTAAGCTGTCAACATTAAGCTGTCAACATTAAGCTGACAACATTAAGTTATCAACATTAAGCTATCAACAACATTAAGCTGTCAACATTAAGCTGTCAACATTAAGCTGGCAACAACATTAAGCTATCAACATTAAGCTGTCCACATTAAGCTGTCAACATTAGGCTGTCAACATTAAGCTGTCAACATTAAGCTATCAACATTAAGCTGTCAACATTAAGCTGGCAACATTAGGCTGCCGACATTAAGCTGTCAACATTAAGCTGTCAACATTAAACTGTCAACATTAAGCTGTCAACATTAAGCTGTCAACATTAAGCTATCAACATTAAGCTATCAACATTAAGCTGTCAACAACATTAAGCTGTCAACATTAAGCTGTCAACAACATTAAGCTGTCAACAACATTAAGCTGTGAACAACATTAAGCTATCAACATTGAGCCGTCAACATTAAATCGTCAACATTAAGCTGTCAACATTAAGCTGTCAACATTAAGCTGTCAACTTTAAGCTGTCAACAACATTAAGCTGTCAACAACATTAAGCTGTCGACAACATTAAGCTGTCAACATTAAGCTGTCAACATTAAGCTGGCAACATTAAGCTGTCAACATTAAGCTGTCAACATTAAGCTGTCAACAACATTAAGCTGTCAACAACATTAAGCTGTCAATAACATTAAGCTGTCAACATTAAGCTGTCAACATTAAGCTGTCAACATTAAGCTGTCAACATTAAGCTGTCAACATTAAGCCAACAACATTAAGCCAACAACATTAAGCTGTCAACAACATTAAGCTGTCAACAACATTAAGCTGTCAACATTAAGCCGTCAACATTAAATCGTCAACATTAAGCTGTCAACATTAAGCTGTCAACATTAAGCCGTCAACATTAAGCTATCAACATTAAGCTGTCAACAACATTAAGCTGTCAACATTAAGCTGTCAACAACATTAAACTGTCAACAACATTAAGCTGTCAACATTGAGCCATCAACATTAAATCGTCAACATTAAGCTGTCAACATTAAGCTGTCAACAATAAGCTGTCAACATTAAGCTGGCAACAACATTAAGCAGTCAACATTAAGCTGTCAACATTAAGCTGTCAACATTAGGCTGTCAACATTAAGCTGTCAACATTAAGCTATCAACATTAAGCTGTCAACATTAAGCTGGCAACATTAAGCTCGCGACATTAAGCTGTCAACATTAAGCTGTCAACATTAAACTGTCAACATTAAGCTGTCAACATTAAGCTGTCAACATTAAGCTATCAACATTAAGCTATCAACATTAAGCTGTCAACAACATTAAGCTGTCAACATTAAGCTGTCAACATTAAGCTGTCAACATTAAGCTGTCAACATTAAGCTGTCAACATTAAGCTGTCAACAACATTAAGCTGTCAACAACATTAAGCTGTCAACAATATTAAGCTGTCAACATTAAGCTGTCAACAACATTAAGCTGTCAACAATATTCAGCTGTCAAAATTGAGCCGTCAACATTAAATCGGCAACATTAAGCTATCAACATTAAGCTGTCAACATTAAGCTGTCAACATTAAGCTGTCAACATTAAGCTGTCAACATTAAGCTGTCAACATTAAGCTGTCAACATTAAGCCATCAACATTAAGCTGTGAACATTAAGCTGGCAACATTAAGCTGGCGACATTAAGCTGTCAACATTAAGCTGTCGACATTAAGCTATCAACATTAAGCTGTCAACATCAAGCTGTCAACATCAAGCTGTCAACGTTAAGCTGTCAACATTAAGCTGTCAACATTAAACTGTCAACATTAAACTGTCAACATTAAGCTGTCGACATTAAGCTATCAACATTAAGCTGTCAACAACATTAAGCTGTCAACATTAAGCTGTCAACAACAGTAAGCTGTCAACATTGAGCCGTCAACATTAAATCGTCAACATTAAGCTGTCAACATTAAGCTGTCAACATTAAACTGTCAACATTAAGTTGTCAACATTAAGCCGTCAACATTAAGCTATCAACATTAAGCTATCAACATTAAGCTGTCAACAACATTAAGCTGTCAACATTAAGCTGTCAACAACATTAAGCTGTCAAAAACATTAAGCTATCAACATTGAGCCGTCAACATTAAATCGTCAACATTAAGCTGTCAACATTAAGCTGTCAACATTAAGCTGTCAACTTTAAGCTGTCAACAACATTAAGCTGTCAACAACATTAAGCTGTCGACAACATTAAGCTGTCAACATTAAGCTGTCAACATTAAGCTGGCAACATTAAGCTGTCAACATTAAGCTGTCAACATTAAGCTGTCAACAACATTAAGCTGTCAACAACATTAAGCTGTCAATAACATTAAGCTGTCAACATTAAGCTGTCAACATTAAGCTGTCAACATTAAGCTGTCAACATTATGCTGTCAACATTAAGCTGTCAACATTAAGCTGTCAACATTAAGCCAACAACATTAAGCCAACAACATTAAGCTGTCAACAACATTAAGCTGTCAACAACATTAAGCTGTCAACATTAAGCCGTCAACATTAAATCGTCAACATTAAGCTGTCAACATAAAGCTGTCAACATTAAGCCGTCAACATTAAGCTATCAACATTAAGCTGTCAACAACATTAAGCTGTCAACATTAAGCTGTCAACAACATTAAACTGTCAACAACATTAAGCTGTCAACATTGAGCCATCAACATTAAATCGTCAACATTAAGCTGTCAACATTAAGCTGTCAACATTAAGCTGTCAACATTAAGCTGGCAACAACATTAAGCAGTCAACATTAAGCTGTCAACATTAAGCTGTCAACAACATTAAGCTGTCAACAACATTAAGCTGTCAATAACATTAAGCTGTCAACATTAAGCTGTCAACATTAAGCTGTCAACATTAAGCTGTCAACATTAAGCTGTCAACATTAAGCTGTCAACATTAAGCTGTCAACATTAAGCTGTCAACATTAAGCCAACAACATTAAGCCAACAACATTAAGCTGTCAACAACATTAAGCTGTCAACAACATTAAGCTGTCAACATTAAGCCGTCAACATTAAATCGTCAACATTAAGCTGTCAACATTAAGCTGTCGACATTAAGCCGTCAACATTAAGCTATCAACATTAAGCTGTCAACAACATTAAGCTGTCAACATTAAGCTGTCAACAACATTAAACTGTCAACAACATTAAGCTGTCAACATTGAGCCATCAACATTAAATCGTCAACATTAAGCTGTCAACATTAAGCTGTCAACATTAAGCTGTCAACATTAAGCTGGCAACAACATTAAGCAGTCAACATTAAGCTGTCAACATTAAGCTGTCAACATTAGGCTGTCAACATTAAGCTGTCAACATTAAGCTATCAACATTAAGCTGTCAACATTAAGCTGGCAACATTAAGCTGGCGACATTAAGCTGTCAACATTAAGCTGTCAACATTAAACTGTCAACATTAAGCTGTCAACATTAAGCTGTCAACATTAAGCTATCAACATTAAGCTATCAACATTAAGCTGTCAACAACATTAAGCTGTCAACATTAAGCTGTCAACATTAAGCTGTCAACATTAAGCTGTCAACATTAAGCTGTCAACATTAAGCTGTCAACAACATTAAGCTGTCAACAACATTAAGCTGTCAACAACATTAAGCTGTCAACAATATTAAGCTGTCAACATTAAGCTGTCAACAACATTAAGCTGTCAACAATATTCAGCTGTCAAAATTGAGCCGTCAACATTAAATCGGCAACATTAAGCTATCAACATTAAGCTGTCAACATTAAGCTGTCAACATTAAGCTGTCAACATTAAGCTGTCAACATTAAGCTGTCAACATTAAGCTGTGAACATTAAGCTGGCAACATTAAGCTGGCGACATTAAGCTGTCAACATTAAGCTGTCGACATTAAGCTATCAACATTAAGCTGTCAACATCAAGCTGTCAACATCAAGCTGTCAACGTTAAGCTGTCAACATTAAGCTGTCAACATTAAACTGTCAACATTAAACTGTCAACATTAAGCTGTCGACATTAAGCTATCAACATTAAGCTGTCAACAACATTAAGCTGTCAACATTAAGCTGTCAACAACATTAAGCTGTCAACATTGAGCCGTCAACATTAAATCGTCAACATTAAGCTGTCAACATTAAGCTGTCAACATTAAACTGTCAACATTAAGTTGTCAACATTAAGCTGTCAACATTAAGCTATCAACATTAAGCTATCAACATTAAGCTGTCAACAACATTAAGCTGTCAACAACATTAAGCTGTCAAAAACATTAAGCTATCAACATTGAGCCGTCAACATTAAATCGTCAACATTAAGCTGTCAACATTAAGCTGTCAACATTAAGCTGTCAACTTTAAGCTGTCAACAACATTAAGCTGTCAACAACATTAAGCTGTCGACAACATTAAGCTGTCAACATTAAGCTGTCAACATTAAGCTGGCAACATTAAGCTGTCAACATTAAGCTGTCAACATTAAGCTGTCAACAACATTAAGCTGTCAACAACATTAAGCTGTCAATAACATTAGGCTGTCAACATTAAGCTGTCAACATTAAGCTGTCAACATTAAGCTGTCAACATTAAGCTGTCAACATTAAGCTGTCAACATTAAGCTGTCAACATTAAGCCAACAACATTAAGCCAACAACATTAAGCTGTCAACAACATTAAGCTGTCAACAACATTAAACTGTCAACATTAAGCCGTCAACATTAAATCGTCAACATTAAGCTGTCAACATTAAGCTGTCAACATTAAGCCGTCAACATTAAGCTATCAACATTAAGCTGTCAACAACATTAAGCTGTCAACATTAAGCTGTCAACAACATTAAACTGTCAACAACATTAAGCTGTCAACATTGAGCCATCAACATTAAATCGTCAACATTAAGCTGTCAACATTAAGCTGTCAACATTAAGCTGTCAACATTAAGCTGGCAACAACATTAAGCAGTCAACATTAAGCTGTCAACATTAAGCTGTCAACATTAGGCTGTCAACATTAAGCTGTCAACATTAAGCTGTCAACATTAAGCTGTCAACATTAAGCTATCAACATTAAGCTATCAACATTAAGCTGTCAACAACATTAAGCTGTCAACATTAAGCTGTCAACATTAAGCTGTCAACATTAAGCTGTCAACATTAAGCTGTCAACATTAAGCTATCAACATTAAGCTGTCAACATTAAGCTGTCAACAACATTAAGCTGTCAACAACATTAAGCTGTCAACAACATTAAGCTGTCAACATTAAGCTGTCAACAACATTAAGCTGTCAACAATATTCAGCTGTCAAAATTGAGCCGTCAACATTAAATCGTCAACATTAAGCTGTCAACATTAAGCTGTCAACATTAAGCTGTCAACATTAAGCTGTCAACATTAAGCCATCAACATTAAGCTGTCAACATTAAGCTTGCAACATTAAGCTGGCGACATTAAGCTGTCGACATTAAGCTGTCGACATTAAGCTATCAACATTAAGCTTTCAACATCAAGCTGTCATCATCAAGCTGTCAACATTAAGCTGTCAACATTAAGCTGTCAACATTAAGCTGTCAACATTAAACTGTCAACATTAAACTGTCAACATTAAGCTGTCGACATTAAGCTATCAACATTAAGCTGTCAACAACATTAAGCTGTCAACATTAAGCTGTCAACAACATTAAGCTGTCAACATTGAGCCATCAACATTAAATCGTCAACATTAAGCTGTCAACATTAAGCTGTCAACATTAAACTGTCAACATTAAGTTGTCAACATTAAGCTGTCAACATTAAGCTATCAACATTAAGCTATCAACATTAAGCTGTCAACAACATTAAGCTGTCAACATTAAGCTGTCAACAACATTAAGCTATCAACATTGAGCCGTCAACATTAAATCGTCAACATTAAGCTGTCAACATTAAGCTGTCAACATTAAGCTGTCAACTTTAAGCTGTCAACAACATTAAGCTGTCAACAACATTAAGCTGTCGACAACATTAAGCTGTCAACATTAAGCTGTCGACAACATTAAGCTGTCAACATTAAGCTGTCAACATTAAGCTGGCAACATTAAGCTGTCAACATTAAGCTGTCAACATTAAGCTGTCAACAACATTAAGCTGTCAACAACATTAAGCTGTCAATAACATTAAGCTGTCAACATTAAGCTGTCAACATTAAGCTGTCAACATTAAGCTGTCAACATTAAGCTGTCAACATTAAGCTGTCAACATTAAGCCAACAACATTGAGCCAACAACATTAGGCTGTCAACAACATTAAGCTGTCAACAACATTAAGCTGTCAACATTAAGCCGTCAACATTAAGCTATCAACATTAAGCTGTCAACAACATTAAGCTGTCAACATTAAGCTGTCAACAACATTAAACTGTCAACAACATTAAGCTGTCAATATTGAGCCATCAACATTAAATCGTTAACATTAAGCTGTCAACATTAAGCTGTCAACATTAAGCTGTCAACATTAAGCTGGCAACAACATTAGGCAGTCAACATTAAGCTGTCAACATTAAGCTGTCAACATTAGGCTGTCAACATTAAGCTGTCAACATTAAGCTATCAACATTAAGCTGTCAACATTAAGCTGGCAACATTAAGCTGGCGACATTAAGCTGTCAACATTAAGCTGTCAACATTAAACTGTCAACATTAAGCTGTCAACATTAAGCTGTCAACATTAAGCTGTCAACATTAAGCTGTCAACATTAAGCTGTCAACATTAAGCTGTCAACATTAAGCTGTCAACATAAAGCTGTCAACAACATTAAGCTGTCAACAACATTAAGCTGTCAACATTAAGCGATCAACATTAAATTGTCAACAATATTCAGATGTCAACATTGAGCCGTCAACATTAAATCGTCAACATTAAGCTGTCAACATTAAGCTGTCAACATTAAGCTGACAACATTAAGTTATCAACATTAAGCTATCAACAACATTAAGCTGTCAACATTAAGCTGTCAACATTAAGCTGTCAACATTAAGCTGGCAACAACATTAAGCTATCAACATTAAGCTGTCCACATTAAGCTGTCAACATTAGGCTGTCAACATTAAGCCGTCAACATTAAGCTATCAACATTAAGCTGTCAACATTAAGCTGGCAACATTAAGCTGCCGACATTAAGCTGTCAACATTAAGCTGTCAACATTAAACTGTCAACATTAAGCTGTCAACATTAAGCTGTCAACATTAAGCTATCAACATTAAGCTATCAACATTAAGCGGTCAACAACATTAAGCTGTCAACAACATTAAGCTGTCAACAACATTAAGCTGTCAACATTAAGCCGTCAACATTAAGCCGTCAACATTAAGCCGTCAACATTAAGCCGTCAACATTAAGCCATCAACATTAAGCCGTCAACATTAAGCTGTCAACATTAAGCTGTCAACATTAAGCTGTCAACAACATTAAGCTGTCAACAACATTAAGCTGTCAACAATATTAAGCTGTCAACATTAAGCTGTCAACAACATTAAGCTGTCAACAATATTCAGCTGTCAAAATTGAGCCGTCAACATTAAATCGTCAACATTAAGCTGTCAACATTAAGCTGTCAACATTAAGCTGTCAACATTAAACTGTCAACATTAAGCTGTCAACATTAAGCTGTCAACATTAAGCCATCAACATTAAGCTGTCAACATTAAGCTGGCAACATTAAGCTGGCGACATTAAGCTGTCGACATTAAGCTGTCGACATTAAGCTATCAACATTAAGCTGTCAACATCAAGCTGTCAACATCAAGCTGTCAACATTAAGCTGTCAACATTAAGCTGTCAACATTAAACTGTCAACATTAAACTGTCAACATTAAGCTGTCGACATTAAGCTATCAACATTAAGCTGTCAACAACATTAAGCTGTCAACATTAAGCTGTCAACAACATTAAGCTGTCAACATTGAGCGTCAACATTAAATCGTCAACATTAAGCTGTCAACATTAAGCTGTCAACATTAAACTGTCAACATTAAGTTGTTAACATTAAGCTGTCAACATTAAGCTATCAACATTAAGCTATCAATATTAAGCTGTCAACAACATTAAGCTGTCAACATTAAGCTGTCAACAACATTAAGCTGTCAACAACATTAAGCTATCAACACTGAGCCGTCAACATTAAATCGTCAACATTAAGCTGTCAACATTAAGCTGTCAACATTAAGCTGTCAACTTTAAGCTGTCAACAACATTAAGCTGTCAACAACATTAAGCTGTCGACAACATTAAGCTGTCGACAACATTAAGCTGTCAACATTAAGCTGTCAACATTAAGCTGGCAACATTAAGCTGTCAACATTAAGCTGTCAACATTAAGCTGTCAACAACATTAAGCTGTCAACAACATTAAGCTGTCAATAACATTAAGCTGTCAACATTAAGCTGTCAACATTAAGCTGTCAACATTAAGCTGTCAACATTAAGCTGTCAACATTAAGCTGTCAACATTAAGCCAACAACATTAAGCCAACAACATTAAGCTGTCAACAACATTAAGCTGTCAACAACATTAAGCTGTCAACATTAAGCCGTCAACATTAAATCGTCAACATTAAGCTGTCAACATTAAGCTGTCAACATTAAGCCGTCAACATTAAGCGATCAACATTAAGCTGTCAACAACATTAAGCTGTCAACATTAAGCTGTCAACAACATTAAACTGTCAACAACATTAAGCTGTCAACATTGAGCCATCAACATTAAATCGTCAACATTAAGCTGTCAACATTAAGCTGTCAACATTAAGCTGTCAACATTAAGCTGGCAACAACATTAAGTAGTCAACATTAAGCTGTCAACATTAAGCTGTCAACATTAGGCTGTCAACATTAAGCTGTCAACATTAAGCTGTCAACATTAAGCTGTCAACATTAAGCTGTCAACATTAAACTGTCAACATTAAACTGTCGACATTAAGCTATCAACATTAAGCTGTCAACATCAAGCTGTCATCATCAAGCTGTCAACATTAAGCAGTCAACATTAAGCTGTCAACATTAAACTGTCAACATTAAACTGTCAACATTAAGCTGTCGACATTTAGCTATCAACATTAAGCTGTCAACAACATTAAGCTGTCAACATTAAGCTGTCAACAACATTAAGCTGTCAACATTGAGCCGTCAACATTAAATCGTCAACATTAAGCTGTCAACATTAAGCTGTCAACATTAAACTGTCAACATTAAGTTGTCAACATTAAGCTGTCAACATTAAGCTATCAACATTAAGCTATCAACATTAAGCTGTCAACAACATTAAGCTGTCAACATTAAGCTGTCAACAACATTAAGCTGTCAACAACATTAATCTATCAACATTGAGCCGTCAACATTAAATCGTCAACATTAAGCTGTCAACATTAAGCTGTCAACATTAAGCTGTCAACAACATTAAACTGTCAACAACATTAAGCTGTCAACATTGAGCCATCAACATTAAATCGTCAACATTAAGCTGTCAACAACATTAAGCTGTCAACAATATTAAGCTGTCAACATTAAGCTGTCAACAACATTAAGCTGTCAACAATATTCAGCTGTCAAAATTGAGCCGTCAACATTAAATCGTCAACATTAAGCTGTCAACATTAAGCTGTCAACATTAAGCTGTCAACATTAAACTGTCAACATTAAGCTGTCAACATTAAGCTGTCAACATTAAGCCATCAACATTAAGCTGTCAACATTAAGCTGGCAACATTAAGCTGGCGACATTAAGCTGTCGACATTAAGCTGTCGACATTAAGCTATCAACATTAAGCTGTCAACATCAAGCTGTCAACATCAAACTGTCAACATTAAGCTGTCAACATTAAGCTGTCAACATTAAACTGTCAACATTAAACTGTCAACATTAAGCTGTCGACATTAAGCTATCAACATTAAGCTGTCAACAACATTAAGCTGTCAACATTAAGCTGTCAACAACATTAAGCTGTCAACATTGAGCGTCAACATTAAATCGTCAACATTAAGCTGTCAACATTAAGCTGTCAACATTAAACTGTCAACATTAAGTTGTTAACATTAAGCTGTCAACATTAAGCTATCAACATTAAGCTATCAATATTAAGCTGTCAACAACATTAAGCTGTCAACATTAAGCTGTCAACAACATTAAGCTGTCAACAACATTAAGCTATCAACACTGAGCCGTCAACATTAAATCGTCAACATTAAGCTGTCAACATTAAGCTGTCAACATTAAGCTGTCAACTTTAAGCTGTCAACAACATTAAGCTGTCAACAACATTAAGCTGTCGACAACATTAAGCTGTCGACAACATTAAGCTGTCAACATTAAGCTGTCAACATTAAGCTGGCAACATTAAGCTGTCAACATTAAGCTGTCAACATTAAGCTGTCAACAACATTAAGCTGTCAACAACATTAAGCTGTCAATAACATTAAGCTGTCAACATTAAGCTGTCAACATTAAGCTGTCAACATTAAGCTGTCAACATTAAGCTGTCAACATTAAGCTGTCAACATTAAGCCAACAACATTAAGCCAACAACATTAAGCTGTCAACAACATTAAGCTGTCAACAACATTAAGCTGTCAACATTAAGCCGTCAACATTAAATCGTCAACATTAAGCTGTCAACATTAAGCTGTCAACATTAAGCCGTCAACATTAAGCTATCAACATTAAGCTGTCAACAACATTAAGCTGTCAACATTAAGCTGTCAACAACATTAAACTGTCAACAACATTAAGCTGTCAACATTGAGCCATCAACATTAAATCGTCAACATTAAGCTGTCAACATTAAGCTGTCAACATTAAGCTGTCAACATTAAGCTGGCAACAACATTAAGTAGTCAACATTAAGCTGTCAACATTAAGCTGTCAACATTAGGCTGTCAACATTAAGCTGTCAACATTAAGCTGTCAACATTAAGCTGTCAACATTAAGCTGTCAACATTAAACTGTCAACATTAAACTGTCGACATTAAGCTATCAACATTAAGCTGTCAACATCAAGCTGTCATCATCAAGCTGTCAACATTAAGCAGTCAACATTAAGCTGTCAACATTAAACTGTCAACATTAAACTGTCAACATTAAGCTGTCGACATTTAGCTATCAACATTAAGCTGTCAACAACATTAAGCTGTCAACATTAAGCTGTCAACAACATTAAGCTGTCAACATTGAGCCGTCAACATTAAATCGTCAACATTAAGCTGTCAACATTAAGCTGTCAACATTAAACTGTCAACATTAAGTTGTCAACATTAAGCTGTCAACATTAAGCTATCAACATTAAGCTATCAACATTAAGCTGTCAACAACATTAAGCTGTCAACATTAAGCTGTCAACAACATTAAGCTGTCAACATTAAGCTGTCAACATTAAGCTGTCAACATTAAGCTGTCAACATTAAGCTGTCAACATTAAGCTGTCAACATTAAGCCAACAACATTAAGCCAACAACATTAAGCTGTCAACAACATTAAGCTGTCAACAACATTAAGCTGTCAACATTAAGCCGTCAACATTAAATCGTCAACATTAAGCTGTCAACATTAAGCTGTCAACATTAAGCCGTCAACATTAAGCTATCAACATTAAGCTGTCAACAACATTAAGCTGTCAACATTAAGCTGTCAACAACATTAAACTGTCAACAACATTAAGCTGTCAACATTGAGCCATCAACATTAAATCGTCAACATTAAGCTGTCAACATTAAGCTGTCAACATTAAGCTGTCAACATTAAGCTGGCAACAACATTAAGTAGTCAACATTAAGCTGTCAACATTAAGCTGTCAACATTAGGCTGTCAACATTAAGCTGTCAACATTAAGCTGTCAACATTAAGCTGTCAACATTAAGCTGTCAACATTAAACTGTCAACATTAAACTGTCGACATTAAGCTATCAACATTAAGCTGTCAACATCAAGCTGTCATCATCAAGCTGTCAACATTAAGCAGTCAACATTAAGCTGTCAACATTAAACTGTCAACATTAAACTGTCAACATTAAGCTGTCGACATTTAGCTATCAACATTAAGCTGTCAACAACATTAAGCTGTCAACATTAAGCTGTCAACAACATTAAGCTGTCAACATTGAGCCGTCAACATTAAATCGTCAACATTAAGCTGTCAACATTAAGCTGTCAACATTAAACTGTCAACATTAAGTTGTCAACATTAAGCTGTCAACATTAAGCTATCAACATTAAGCTATCAACATTAAGCTGTCAACAACATTAAGCTGTCAACATTAAGCTGTCAACAACATTAAGCTGTCAACAACATTAATCTATCAACATTGAGCCGTCAACATTAAATCGTCAACATTAAGCTGTCAGCATTAAGCTGTCAACATTAAGCTGTCAACATTAAGCTGTCAACATTAAGCTGTCAACATTAAGCTGTCAACTTTAAGCTGTCAACAACATTAAGCTGTCAACAACATTAAGCTGTCGACAACATTAAGCTGTCAACATTAAGCTGTCGACAACATTAAGCTGTCAACATTAAGCTGTCAACATTAAGCTGGCAACATTAAGCTGTCAACATTAAGCTGTCAACATTAAGCTGTCAACAACATTAAGCTGTCAACAACATTAAGCTGTCAATAACATTAAGCTGTCAACATTAAGCTGTCAACATTAAGCCATCAACATTAAGCTGTCAACATTAAGCTGGCAACATTAAGCTGGCGACATTAAGCTGTCGACATTAAGCTGTCGACATTAAGCTATCAACATTAAGCTGTCAACATCAAGCTGTCAACATCAAGCTGTCAACATTAAGCTGTCAACATTAAGCTGTCAACATTAAACTGTCAACATTAAACTGTCAACATTAAGCTGTCGACATTAAGCTATCAACATTAAGCTGTCAACAACATTAAGCTGTCAACATTAAGCTGTCAACAACATTAAGCTGTCAACATTGAGCGTCAACATTAAATCGTCAACATTAAGCTGTCAACATTAAGCTGTCAACATTAAACTGTCAACATTAAGTTGTTAACATTAAGCTGTCAACATTAAGCTATCAACATTAAGCTATCAATATTAAGCTGTCAACAACATTAAGCTGTCAACATTAAGCTGTCAACAACATTAAGCTGTCAACAACATTAAGCTATCAACACTGAGCCGTCAACATTAAATCGTCAACATTAAGCTGTCAACATTAAGCTGTCAACATTAAGCTGTCAACTTTAAGCTGTCAACAACATTAAGCTGTCAACAACATTAAGCTGTCGACAACATTAAGCTGTCGACAACATTAAGCTGTCAACATTAAGCTGTCAACATTAAGCTGGCAACATTAAGCTGTCAACATTAAGCTGTCAACATTAAGCTGTCAACAACATTAAGCTGTCAACAACATTAAGCTGTCAATAACATTAAGCTGTCAACATTAAGCTGTCAACATTAAGCTGTCAACATTAAGCTGTCAACATTAAGCTGTCAACATTGAGCCATCAACATTAAATCGTCAACATTAAGCTGTCAACAACATTAAGCTGTCAACAATATTAAGCTGTCAACATTAAGCTGTCAACAACATTAAGCTGTCAACAATATTCAGCTGTCAAAATTGAGCCGTCAACATTAAATCGTCAACATTAAGCTGTCAACATTAAGCTGTCAACATTAAGCTGTCAACATTAAGCGGTCAACATTAAGCTGTCAACATTAAGCCATCAACATTAAGCTGTCAACATTAAGCTTGCAACATTAAGCTGGCGACATTAAGCTGTCGACATTAAGCTGTCGACATTAAGCTATCAACATTAAGCTGTCAACATCAAGCTGTCATCATCAAGCTGTCAACATTAAGCTGTCAACATTAAGCTGTCAACATTAAGCTGTCAACATTAAACTGTCAACATTAAACTGTCAACATTAAGCTGTCGACATTAAGCTATCAACATTAAGCTGTCAACAACATTAAGCTGTCAACATTAAGCTGTCAACAACATTAAGCTGTCAACATTGAGCCGTCAACATTAAATCGTCATCATTGAGCTGTCAACATTAAGCTGTCAACATTAAACTGTCAACATTAAGTTGTCAACATTAAGCTGTCAACATTAAGCTATCAACATTAAGCTATCAACATTAAGCTGTCAACAACATTAAGCTGTCAACATTAAGCTGTCAACAACATTAAGCTGTCAACAACATTAAGCTATCAACATTGAGCCGTCAACATTAAATCGTCAACATTAAGCTGTCAACATTAAGCTGTCAACATTAAGCTGTCAACTTTAAGCTGTCAACAACATTAAGCTGTCAACAACATTAAGCTGTCGACAACATTAAGCTGTCAACATTAAGCTGTCGACAACATTAAGCTGTCAACATTAAGCTGTCAACATTAAGCTGGCAACATTAAGCTGTCAACATTAAGCTGTCAACATTAAGCTGTCAACAACATTAAGCTGTCAACAACATTAAGCTGTCAATAACATTAAGCTGTCAACATTAAGCTGTCAACATTAAGCTGTCAACATTAAGCTGTCAACATTAAGCTGTCAACATTAAGCTGTCAACATTAAGCTGTCAACATTAAGCCAACAACATTAAGCTGTCAACAACATTAAGCTGTCAACAACATTAAGCTGTCAACATTAAGCCGTCAACATTAAGCTATCAACATTAAGCTGTCAACAACATTAAGCTGTCAACATTAAGCTGTCAACAACATTAAACTGTCAACAACATTAAGCTGTCAACATTGAGCCATCAACATTAAATCGTCAACATTAAGCTGTCAACATTAAGCTGTCAACATTAAGCTGTCAACATTAAGCTGTCAACATTAAGCTGGAAACAACATTAGGCAGTCAACATTAAGCTGTCAACATTAAGCTGTCAACATTAGGCTGTCAACATTAAGCTGTCAACATTAAGCTATCAACATTAAGCTGTCAACATTAAGCTGGCAACATTAGGCTGGCGACATTAAGCTGTCAACATTAAGCTGTCAACATTAAACTGTCAACATTAAGCTGTCAACATTAAGCTGTCAACATTAAGCTGTCAACATTAAGCTGTCAACATTAAGCTGTCAACATTAAGCTGTCAACATAAAGCTGTCAACAACATTAAGCTGTGAACAACATTAAGCTGTCAACATTAAGCGGTCAACATTAAATTGTCAACAATATTCAGATGTCAACATTGAGCCGTCAACATTAAATCGTCAACATTAAGCTGTCAACATTAAGCTGTCAACATTAAGCTGACAACATTAAGTTATCAACATTAAGCTATCAACAACATTAAGCTGTCAACATTAAGCTGTCAACATTAAGCTGTCAACATTAAGCTGGCAACAACATTAAGCTATCAACATTAAGCTGTCCACATTAAGCTGTCAACATTAGGCTGTCAACATTAAGCTGTCAACATTAAGCTATCAACATTAAGCTGTCAACATTAAGCTGGCAACATTAAGCTGCCGACATTAAGCTGTCAACATTAAGCTGTCAACATTAAACTGTCAACATTAAGCTGTCAACATTAAGCTGTCAACATTAAGCTATCAACATTAAGCTGTCAACATTAAGCTGGCAACAACATTAGGCAGTCAACATTAAGCTGTCAACATTAAGCTGTCAACATTAGGCTGTCAACATTAAGCTGTCAACATTAAGCTATCAACATTAAGCTGTCAACATTAAGCTTGCAACATTAAGCTGGCGACATTAAGCTGTCAACATTAAGCTGTCAACATTAAACTGTCAACATTAAGCTGTCAACATTAAGCCGTCAACATTAAGCTGTCAACATTAAGCTGTCAACATTAAGCTGTCAACATTAAGCTGTCAACATAAAGCTGTCAACAACATTAAGCTGTCAACAACATTAAGCTGTCAACATTAAGCGGTCAACATTAAATTGTCAACAATATTCAGATGTCAACATTGAGCCGTCAACATTAAATCGTCAACATTAAGCTGTCAACATTAAGCTGTCAACATTAAGCTGACAACATTAAGTTATCAACATTAAGCTATCAACAACATTAAGCTGTCAACATTAAGCTGTCAACATTAAGCTGTCAACATTAAGCTGGCAACAACATTAAGCTATCAACATTAAGCTGTCCACATTAAGCTGTCAACATTAGGCTGTCAACATTAAGCTGTCAACATTAAGCTATCAACATTAAGCTGTCAACATTAAGCTATCAACATTAAGCTGTCAACAACATTAAGCTGTCAACATTAAGCTGTCAACAACATTAAGCTGTCAACAACATTAAGCTATCAACATTGAGCCGTCAACATTAAATCGTCAACATTAAGCTGTCAACATTAAGCTGTCAACATTAAGCTGTCAACTTTAAGCTGTCAACAACATTAAGCTGTCAACAACATTAAGCTGTCGACAACATTAAGCTGTCAACATTAAGCTGTCGACAACATTAAGCTGTCAACATTAAGCTGTCAACATTAAGCTGGCAACATTAAGCTGTCAACATTAAGCTGTCAACATTAAGCTGTCAACAACATTAAGCTGTCAATAACATTAAGCTGTCAACATTAAGCTGTCAACATTAAGCTGTCAACATTAAGCTGTCAACATTAAGCTGTCAACATTAAGCCAACAACATTAAGCTGTCAACAACATTAAGCTGTCAACAACATTAAGCTGTCAACATTAAGCCGTCAACATTGAGCTATCAACATTAAGCTGTCAACAACATTAAGCTGTCAACATTAAGCTGTCAACAACATTAAACTGTCAACAACATTAAGCTGTCAACATTGAGCCATCAACATTAAATCGTCAACATTAAGCTGTCAACATTAAGCTGTCAACATTAAGCTGTCAACATTAAGCTGTCAACATTAAGCTGGAAACAACATTAGGCAGTCAACATTAAGCTGTCAACATTAAGCTGTCAACATTAGGCTGTCAACATTAAGCTGTCAACATTAAGCTATCAACATTAAGCTGTCAACATTAAGCTGGCAACATTAGGCTGGCGACATTAAGCTGTCAACATTAAGCTGTCAACATTAAACTGTCAACATTAAGCTGTCAACATTAAGCTGTCAACATTAAGCTGTCAACATTAAGCTGTCAACATTAAGCTGTCAACATTAAGCTGTCAACATAAAGCTGTCAACAACATTAAGCTGTGAACAACATTAAGCTGTCAACATTAAGCGGTCAACATTAAATTGTCAACAATATTCAGATGTCAACATTGAGCCGTCAACATTAAATCGTCAACATTAAGCTGTCAACATTAAGCTGTCAACATTAAGCTGACAACATTAAGTTATCAACATTAAGCTATCAACAACATTAAGCTGTCAACATTAAGCTGTCAACATTAAGCTGTCAACATTAAGCTGGCAACAACATTAAGCTATCAACATTAAGCTGTCCACATTAAGCTGTCAAAATTAGGCTGTCAACATTAAGCTGTCAACATTAAGCTATCAACATTAATCTGTCAACATTAAGCTGGCAACATTAAGCTGCCGACATTAAGCTGTCAACATTAAGCTGTCAACATTAAACTGTCAACATTAAGCTGTCAACATTAAGCTGTCAACATTAAGCTATCAACATTAAGCTGTCAACATTAAGCTGGCAACAACATTAGGCAGTCAACATTAAGCTGTCAACATTAAGCTGTCAACATTAGGCTGTCAACATTAAGCTGTCAACATTAAGCTATCAACATTAAGCTGTCAACATTAAGCTGGCAACATTAAGCTGGCGACATTAAGCTGTCAACATTAAGCTGTCAACATTAAACTGTCAACATTAAGCTGTCAACATTAAGCCGTCAACATTAAGCTGTCAACATTAAGCTGTCAACATTAAGCTGTCAACATAAAGCTGTCAACAACATTAAGCTGTCAACAACATTAAGCTGTCAACATTAAGCGGTCAACATTAAATTGTCAACAATATTCAGATGTCAACATAGAGCCGTCAACATTAAATCGTCAACATTAAGCTGTCAACATTAAGCTGTCAACATTAAGCTGACAACATTAAGTTATCAACATTAAGCTATCAACAACATTAAGCTGTCAACATTAAGCTGTCAACATTAAGCTGTCAACATTAAGCTGGCAACAACATTAAGCTATCAACATTAAGCTGTCCACATTAAGCTGTCAACATTAGGCTGTCAACATTAAGCTGTCAACATTAAGATATCAACATTAAGCTGTCAACATTAAGCTGGCAACATTAAGCTGCCGACATTAAGCTGTCAACATTAAGCTGTCAACATTAAACTGTCAACATTAAGCTGTCAACATTAAGCTGTCAACATTAAGCTATCAACATTAAGCTATCAACATTAAGCGGTCAACAACATTAAGCTGTCAACATGAAGCTGTCAACAACATTAAGCTGTCAACAACATTAAGCTGTCAACATTAAGCCGTCAACATTAAGCCGTCAACATTAAGCCGTCAACATTAAGCCGTCAACATTAAGCCGTCAACATTAAGCCGTCAACATTAAGCTGTCAACATTAAGCTGTCAACATTAAGCTGTCAACAACATTAAGCTGTCAACAACATTAAGCTGTCAACAATATTAAGCTGTCAACATTAAGCTGTCAACAACATTAAGCTGTCAACAATATTCAGCTGTCAAAATTGAGCCGTCAACATTAAATCGTCAACATTAAGCTGTCAACATTAAGCTGTCAACATTAAGCTGGCAACATTAAGCTGTCAACATTAAGCTGTCAACATTAAGCTGTCAACAACATTAAGCTGTCAACAACATTAAGCTGTCAATAACATTAAGCTGTCAACATTAAGCTGTCAACATTAAGCTGTCAACATTAAGCTGTCAACATTAAGCTGTCAACATTAAGCTGTCAACATTAAGCCAACAACATTGAGCCAACAACATTAGGCTGTCAACAACATTAAGCTGTCAACAACATTAAGCTGTCAACATTAAGCCGTCAACATTAAGCTATCAACATTAAGCTGTCAACAACATTAAGCTGTCAACATTAAGCTGTCAACAACATTAAACTGTCAACAACATTAAGCTGTCAATATTGAGCCATCAACATTAAATCGTTAACATTAAGCTGTCAACATTAAGCTGTCAACATTAAGCTGTCAACATTAAGCTGGCAACAACATTAGGCAGTCAACATTAAGCTGTCAACATTAAGCTGTCAACATTAGGCTGTCAACATTAAGCTGTCAACATTAAGCTATCAACATTAAGCTGTCAACATTAAGCTGGCAACATCAAGCTGGCGACATTAAGCTGTCAACATTAAGCTGTCAACATTAAACTGTCAACATTAAGCTGTCAACATTAAGCCGTCAACATTAAGCTGTCAACATTAAGCTGTCAACATTAAGCTGTCAACATTAAGCTGTCAACATAAAGCTGTCAACAACATTAAGCTGTCAACAACATTAAGCTGTCAACATTAAGCGGTCAACATTAAATTGTCAACAATATTCAGATGTCAACATTGAGCCGTCAACATTAAATCGTCAACATTAAACTGTCAACATTAAGCTGTCAACATTAAGCTGACAACATTAAGTTATCAACATTAAGCTATCAACAACATTAAGCTGTCAACATTAAGCTGTCAACATTAAGCTGTCAACATTAAGCTGGCAACAACATTAAGCTATCAACATTAAGCTGTCCACATTAAGCTGTCAACATTAGGCTGTCAACATTAAGCTGTCAACATTAAGCTATCAACATTAAGCTGTCAACATTAAGCTGGCAACATTAAGCTGCCGACATTAAGCTGTCAACATTAAGCTGTCAACATTAAACTGTCAACATTAAGCTGTCAACATTAAGCTGTCAACATTAAGCTATCAACATTAAGCTGCCAACATTAAGCTGTCAACATTAAGCTGTCAACATAAAGCTGTCAACAACATTAAGCTGTGAACAACATTAAGCTGTCAACATTAAGCGGTCAACATTAAATTGTCAACAATATTCAGATGTCAACATTGAGCCGTCAACATTAAATCGTCAACATTAAGCTGTCAACATTAAGCTGACAACATTAAGTTATCAACATTAAGCTATCAACAACATTAAGCTGTCAACATTAAGCTGTCAACATTAAGCTGTCAACATTAAGCTGGCAACAACATTAAGCTATCAACATTAAGCTGTCCACATTAAGCTGTCAACATTAGGCTGTCAACATTAAGCTGTCAACATTAAGCTATCAACATTAAGCTGTCAACATTTAGCTGGCAACATTAAGCTGCCGACATTAAGCTGTCAACATTAAGCTGTCAACATTAAACTGTCAACATTAAGCTGTCAACATTAAGCTGTCAACATTAAGCTATCAACATTAAGCTATCAACATTAAGCTGTCAACAACATTAAGCTGTCAACATTAAGCTGTCAACAACATTAAGCTGTCAACAACATTAAGCTGTCAACATTAAGCCGTCAACATTAAGCTGTCAACATTAAGCTGTCAACAACATTAAGCTGTCAACAACATTAAGCTGTCAATAACATTAAGCTGTCAACATTAAGCTGTCAACATTAAGCTGTCAACATTAAGCTGTCAACATTAAGCTGTCAACATTAAGCTGTCAACATTAAGCCAACAACATTGAGCCAACAACATTAGGCTGTCAACAACATTAAGCTGTCAACAACATTAAGCTGTCAACATTAAGCCGTCAACATTAAGCTATCAACATTAAGCTGTCAACAACATTAAGCTGTCAACATTAAGCTGTCAACAACATTAAACTGTCAACAACATTAAGCTGTCAATATTGAGCCATCAACATTAAATCGTTAACATTAAGCTGTCAACATTAAGCTGTCAACATTAAGCTGTCAACATTAAGCTGGCAACAACATTAGGCAGTCAACATTAAGCTGTCAACATTAAGCTGTCAACATTAGGCTGTCAACATTAAGCTGTCAACATTAAGCTATCAACATTAAGCTGTCAACATTAAGCTGGCAACATCAAGCTGGCGACATTAAGCTGTCAACATTAAGCTGTCAACATTAAACTGTCAACATTAAGCTGTCAACATTAAGCCGTCAACATTAAGCTGTCAACATTAAGCTGTCAACATTAAGCTGTCAACATTAAGCTGTCAACATAAAGCTGTCAACAACATTAAGCTGTCAACAACATTAAGCTGTCAACATTAAGCGGTCAACATTAAATTGTCAACAATATTCAGATGTCAACATTGAGCCGTCAACATTAAATCGTCAACATTAAACTGTCAACATTAAGCTGTCAACATTAAGCTGACAACATTAAGTTATCAACATTAAGCTATCAACAACATTAAGCTGTCAACATTAAGCTGTCAACATTAAGCTGTCAACATTAAGCTGGCAACAACATTAAGCTATCAACATTAAGCTGTCCACATTAAGCTGTCAACATTAGGCTGTCAACATTAAGCTGTCAACATTAAGCTATCAACATTAAGCTGTCAACATTAAGCTGGCAACATTAAGCTGCCGACATTAAGCTGTCAACATTAAGCTGTCAACATTAAACTGTCAACATTAAGCTGTCAACATTAAGCTGTCAACATTAAGCTATCAACATTAAGCTGCCAACATTAAGCTGTCAACATTAAGCTGTCAACATAAAGCTGTCAACAACATTAAGCTGTGAACAACATTAAGCTGTCAACATTAAGCGGTCAACATTAAATTGTCAACAATATTCAGATGTCAACATTGAGCCGTCAACATTAAATCGTCAACATTAAGCTGTCAACATTAAGCTGTCAACATTAAGCTGACAACATTAAGTTATCAACATTAAGCTATCAACAACATTAAGCTGTCAACATTAAGCTGTCAACATTAAGCTGTCAACATTAAGCTGGCAACAACATTAAGCTATCAACATTAAGCTGTCCACATTAAGCTGTCAACATTAGGCTGTCAACATTAAGCTGTCAACATTAAGCTATCAACATTAAGCTGTCAACATTTAGCTGGCAACATTAAGCTGCCGACATTAAGCTGTCAACATTAAGCTGTCAACATTAAACTGTCAACATTAAGCTGTCAACATTAAGCTGTCAACATTAAGCTATCAACATTAAGCTATCAACATTAAGCTGTCAACAACATTAAGCTGTCAACATTAAGCTGTCAACAACATTAAGCTGTCAACAACATTAAGCTGTCAACATTAAGCCGTCAACATTAAGCCGTCAACATTAAGCCGTCAACATTAAGCCGTCAACATTAAGCCGTCAACATTAAGCTGTCAACATTAAGCTGTCAACATTAAGCTGTCAACAACATTAAGCTGTCAACAACATTAAGCTGTCAACAATATTAAGCTGTCAACATTAAGCTGTCAACAACATTAAGCTGTCAACATTGAGCCGTCAACATTAAATCGTCAACATTAAGCTGTCAACATTAAGCTGTCAACATTAAACTGTCAACATTAAGTTGTCAACATTAAGCTGTCAACATTAAGCTATCAACATTAAGCTATCAACATTAAGCTGTCAACAACATTAAGCTGTCAACAACATTAAGCTATCAACATTGAGCCGTCAACATTAAATCGTCAACATTAAGCTGTCAACATTAAGCTGTCAACATTAAGCTGGCAACATTAAGCTGTCAACATTAAGCTGTCAACATTAAGCTGTCAACAACATTAAGCTGTCAACAACATTAAGCTGTCAATAACATTAAGCTGTCAACATTAAGCTGTCAACATTAAGCTGTCAACATTAAGCTGTCAACATTAAGCTGTCAACATTAAGCTGTCAACATTAAGCTGTCAACATTAAGCCAACAACATTGAGCCAACAACATTAGGCTGTCAACAACATTAAGCTGTCAACAACATTAAGCTGTCAACATTAAGCCGTCAACATTAAGCTATCAACATTAAGCTGTCAACAACATTAAGCTGTCAACATTAAGCTGTCAACAACATTAAACTGTCAACAACATTAAGCTGTCAATATTGAGCCATCAACATTAAATCGTTAACATTAAGCTGTCAACATTAAGCTGTCAACATTAAGCTGTCAACATTAAGCTGGCAACAACATTAGGCAGTCAACATTAAGCTGTCAACATTAAGCCGTCAACATTAAGCTGTCAACATTAAGCTGTCAACATTAAGCTGTCAACATTAAGCTGTCAACATAAAGCTGTCAACAACATTAAGCTGTCAACAACATTAAGCTGTCAACATTAAGCGGTCAACATTAAATTGTCAACAATATTCAGATGTCAACATTGAGCCGTCAACATTAAATCGTCAACATTAAGCTGTCAACATTAAGCTGTCAACATTAAGCTGACAACATTAAGTTATCAACATTAAGCTATCAACAACATTAAGCTGTCAACATTAAGCTGTCAACATTAAGCTGTCAACATTAAGCTGGCAACAACATTAAGCTATCAACATTAAGCTGTCCACATTAAGCTGTCAACATTAGGCTGTCAACATTAAGCTGTCAACATTAAGCTATCAACATTAAGCTGTCAACATTAAGCTGGCAACATTAAGCTGCCGACATTAAGCTGTCAACATTAAGCTGTCAACATTAAACTGTCAACATTAAGCTGTCAACATTAAGCTGTCAACATTAAGCTATCAACATTAAGCTGCCAACATTAAGCTGTCAACATTAGGCTGTCAACATAAAGCTGTCAACAACATTAAGCTGTGAACAACATTAAGCTGTCAACATTAAGCGGTCAACATTAAATTGTCAACAATATTCAGATGTCAACATTGAGCCGTCAACATTAAATCGTCAACATTAAGCTGTCAACATTAAGCTGTCAACATTAAGCTGACAACATTAAGTTATCAACATTAAGCTATCAACAACATTAAGCTGTCAACATTAAGCTGTCAACATTAAGCTGTCAACATTAAGCTGGCAACAACATTAAGCTATCAACATTAAGCTGTCCACATTAAGCTGTCAACATTAGGCTGTCAACATTAAGCTGTCAACATTAAGCTATCAACATTAAGCTGTCAACATTAAGCTGGCAACATTAAGCTGCCGACATTAAGCTGTCAACATTAAGCTGTCAACATTAAACTGTCAACATTAAGCTGTCAACATTAAGCTGTCAACATTAAGCTATCAACATTAAGCTATCAACATTAAGCTGTCAACAACATTAAGCTGTCAACATTAAGCTGTCAACAACATTAAGCTGTCAACAACATTAAGCTGTCAACATTAAGCCGTCAACATTAAGCCGTCAACATTAAGCCGTCAACATTAAGCCGTCAACATTAAGCTGTCAACATTAAGCTGTCAACATTAAGCTGTCAACATTAAGCTGTCAACAACATTAAGCTGTCAACAACATTAAGCTGTCAACAATATTAAGCTGTCAACATTAAGCTGTCAACAACATTAAGCTGTCAACATTGAGCCGTCAACATTAAATCGTCAACATTAAGCTGTCAACATTAAGCTGTCAACATTAAACTGTCAACATTAAGTTGTCAACATTAAGCTGTCAACATTAAGCTATCAACATTAAGCTATCAACATTAAGCTGTCAACAACATTAAGCAGTCAACATTAAGCTGTCAACAACATTAAGCTGTCAACAACATTAAGCTATCAACATTGAGCCGTCAACATTAAATCGTCAACATTAAGCTGTCAACATTAAGCTGTCAACATTAAGCTGTCAACTTTAAGCTGTCAACAACATTAAGCTGTCGACAACATTAAGCTGTCGACAACATTAAGCTGTCAACATTAAGCTGTCAACATTAAGCTGGCAACATTAAGCTGTCAACATTAAGCTGTCAACATTAAGCTGTCAACAACATTAAGCTGTCAACAACATTAAGCTGTCAATAACATTAAGCTGTCAACATTAAGCTGTCAACATTAAGCTGTCAACATTAAGCTGTCAACATTAAGCTGTCAACATTAAACTGTCAACATTAAGCCAACAACATTAAGCCAACAACATTAAGCTGTCAACAACATTAAGCTGTCAACAACATTAAGCTGTCAACATTAAGCCGTCAACATTAAATCGTCAACATTAAGCTGTCAACATTAAGCTGTCAAC
Organism: Alitta virens; assembly: GCA_932294295.1. Lineage (NCBI taxonomy): Eukaryota > Metazoa > Annelida > Polychaeta > Phyllodocida > Nereididae > Alitta > Alitta virens. The sequence goes on along the minus strand of OW028579.1, from coordinate 8,910,550 downwards.
ATTAAGCCGTCAACATTAAGCTATCAACATTAAGCTGTCAACAACATTAAGCTGTCAACATTAAGCTGTCAACAACATTAAACTGTCAACAACATTAAGCTGTCAACATTGAGCCATCAACATTAAATCGTCAACATTAAGCTGTCAACATTAAGCTGTCAACATTAAGCTGTCAACATTAAGCTGGCAACGACATTAAGCAGTCAACATTAAGCTGTCAACATTAAGCTGTCAACATTAGGCTGTCAACATTAAGCTGTCAACATTAAGCTATCAACATTAAGCTGTCAACATTAAGCTGGCAACATTAAGCTGGCGACATTAAGCTGTCAACATTAAGCTGTCAACATTAAACTGTCAACATTAAGCTGTCAACATTAAGCTGTCAACATTAAGCTATCAACATTAAGCTATCAACATTAAGCTGTCAACAACATTAAGCTGTCAACATTAAGCTGTCAACATTAAGCTGTCAACATTAAGCTGTCAACATTAAGCTGTCAACATTAAGCTGTCAACAACATTAAGCTGTCAACAACATTAAGCTGTCAACAACATTAAGCTGTCAACAATATTAAGCTGTCAACATTAAGCTGTCAACAACATTAAGCTGTCAACAATATTCAGCTGTCAAATTGAGCCGTCAACATTAAATCGGCAACATTAAGCTGTCAACATTAAGCTGTCAACATTAAGCTGTCAACATTAAGCTGTCAACATTAAGCTGTCAACATTAAGCTGTCAACATTAAGCTGTTAACATCAAGCCATCAACATTAAGCTGTCAACATTAAGCTGGCAACATTAAGCTGGCGACATTAAGCTGTCGACATTAAGCTGTCGACATTAAGCTATCAACATTAAGCTGTCAACATCAAGCTGTCAACATCAAGCTGTCAACGTTAAGCTGTCAACATTAAGCTGTCAACATTAAACTGTCAACATTAAACTGTCAACATTAAGCTGTCGACATTAAGCTATCAACATTAAGCTGTCAACAACATTAAGCTGTCAACATTAAGCTGTCAACAACATTAAGCTGTCAACATTGAGCCGTCAACATTAATTCGTCAACATTAAGCTGTCAACATTAAGCTGTCAACATTAAACTGTCAACATTAAGTTGTCAACATTAAGCTGTCAACATTAAGCTATCAACATTAAGCTATCAACATTAAGCTGTCAACAACATTAAGCTGTCAACATTAAGCTGTCAACAACATTAAGCTGTCAACAACATTAAGCTATCAACATTGAGCCGTCAACATTAAATCGTCAACATTAAGCTGTCAACATTAAGCTGTCAACATTAAGCTGTCAACTTTAAGCTGTCAACAACATTAAGCTGTCAACAACATTAAGCTGTCGACAACATTAAGCTGTCAACATTAAGCTGTCAACATTAAGCTGGCAACATTAAGCTGTCAACATTAAGCTGTCAACATTAAGCTGTCAACAACATTAAGCTGTCAATAACATTAAGCTGTCAACATTAAGCTGTCAACATTAAGCTGTCAACATTAGGCTGTCAACATTAAGCTGTCAACATTAAGCTGTCAACATTAAGCTGTCAACATTAAGCCAACAACATTAAGCCAACAACATTAAGCTGTCAACAACATTAAGCTGTCAACAACATTAAGCTGTCAACTTTAAGCCGTCAACATTAAATCGTCAACATTAAGCTGTCAACATTAAGCTGTCAACATTAAGCCGTCAACATTAAGCTATCAACATTAAGCTGTCAACAACATTAAGCTGTCAACATTAAGCTGTCAACAACATTAAACTGTCAACAACATTAAGCTGTCAACATTGAGCCATCAACATTAAATCGTCAACATTAAGCTGTCAACATTAAGCTGTCAACATTAAGCTGTCAACATTAAGCTGGCAACAACATTAAGCAGTCAACATTAAGCTGTCAACATTAAGCTGTCAACATTAGGCTGTCAACATTAAGCTGTCAACATTAAGCTATCAACATTAAGCTGTCAACATTAAGCTGGCAACATTAAGCTGGCGACATTAAGCTGTCAACATTAAGCTGTCAACATTAAGCTATCAACATTAAGCTATCAACATTAAGCTGTCAACAACATTAAGCTGTCAACATTAAGCTGTCAACATTAAGCTGTCAACATTAAGCTGTCAACATTAAGCTGTCAACATTAAGCTGTCAACATTAAGCTGTCAACAACATTAAGCTGTCAACAACATTAAGCTGTCAACAATATTAAGCCGTCAACATTAAGCCGTCAACATTAAGCCGTCAACATTAAGCCGTCAACATTAAGCCGTCAACATTAAGCCGTCAACATTAAGCTGTCAACATTAAGCTGTCAACATTAAGCTGTCAACAACATTAAGCTGTCAACAACATTAAGCTGTCAACAATATTAAGCTGTCAACATTAAGCTGTCAACAACATTAAGCTGTCAACAATATTCAGCTGTCAAAATTGAGCCGTCAACATTAAATCGTCAACATTAAGCTGTCAACATTAAGCTGTCAACATTAAGCTGGCAACATTAAGCTGTCAACATTAAGCTGTCAACATTAAGCTGTCAACAACATTAAGCTGTCAACAACATTAAGCTGTCAATAACATTAAGCTGTCAACATTAAGCTGTCAACATTAAGCTGTCAACATTAAGCTGTCAACATTAAGCTGTCAACATTAAGCTGTCAACATTAAGCCAACAACATTGAGCCAACAACATTAGGCTGTCAACAACATTAAGCTGTCAACAACATTAAGCTGTCAACATTAAGCCGTCAACATTAAGCTATCAACATTAAGCTGTCAACAACATTAAGCTGTCAACATTAAGCTGTCAACAACATTAAACTGTCAACAACATTAAGCTGTCAATATTGAGCCATCAACATTAAATCGTTAACATTAAGCTGTCAACATTAAGCTGTCAACATTAAGCTGTCAACATTAAGCTGGCAACAACATTAGGCAGTCAACATTAAGCTGTCAACATTAAGCTGTCAACATTAGGCTGTCAACATTAAGCTGTCAACATTAAGCTATCAACATTAAGCTGTCAACATTAAGCTGGCAACATCAAGCTGGCGACATTAAGCTGTCAACATTAAGCTGTCAACATTAAACTGTCAACATTAAGTTGTCAACATTAAGCTGTCAACATTAAGCTATCAACATTAAGCTATCAACATTAAGCTGTCAACAACATTAAGCAGTCAACATTAAGCTGTCAACAACATTAAGCTGTCAACAACATTAAGCTATCAACATTGAGCCGTCAACATTAAATCGTCAACATTAAGCTGTCAACATTAAGCTGTCAACATTAAGCTGGCAACATTAAGCTGTCAACATTAAGCTGTCAACATTAAGCTGTCAACAACATTAAGCTGTCAACAACATTAAGCTGTCAATAACATTAAGCTGTCAACATTAAGCTGTCAACATTAAGCTGTCAACATTAAGCTGTCAACATTAAGCTGTCAACATTAAGCTGTCAACATTAAGCTGTCAACATTAAGCCAACAACATTGAGCCAACAACATTAGGCTGTCAACAACATTAAGCTGTCAACAACATTAAGCTGTCAACATTAAGCCGTCAACATTAAGCTATCAACATTAAGCTGTCAACAACATTAAGCTGTCAACATTAAGCTGTCAACAACATTAAACTGTCAACAACATTAAGCTGTCAATATTGAGCCATCAACATTAAATCGTTAACATTAAGCTGTCAACATTAAGCTGTCAACATTAAGCTGTCAACATTAAGCTGGCAACAACATTAGGCAGTCAACATTAAGCTGTCAACATTAAGCCGTCAACATTAAGCTGTCAACATTAAGCTGTCAACATTAAGCTGTCAACATTAAGCTGTCAACATAAAGCTGTCAACAACATTAAGCTGTCAACAACATTAAGCTGTCAACATTAAGCGGTCAACATTAAATTGTCAACAATATTCAGATGTCAACATTGAGCCGTCAACATTAAATCGTCAACATTAAGCTGTCAACATTAAGCTGTCAACATTAAGCTGACAACATTAAGTTATCAACATTAAGCTATCAACAACATTAAGCTGTCAACATTAAGCTGTCAACATTAAGCTGTCAACATTAAGCTGGCAACAACATTAAGCTATCAACATTAAGCTGTCCACATTAAGCTGTCAACATTAGGCTGTCAACATTAAGCTGTCAACATTAAGCTATCAACATTAAGCTGTCAACATTAAGCTGGCAACATTAAGCTGCCGACATTAAGCTGTCAACATTAAGCTGTCAACATTAAACTGTCAACATTAAGCTGTCAACATTAAGCTGTCAACATTAAGCTATCAACATTAAGCTGCCAACATTAAGCTGTCAACATTAAGCTGTCAACATAAAGCTGTCAACAACATTAAGCTGTGAACAACATTAAGCTGTCAACATTAAGCGGTCAACATTAAATTGTCAACAATATTCAGATGTCAACATTGAGCCGTCAACATTAAATCATCAACATTAAGCTGTCAACATTAAGCTGTCAACATTAAGCTGACAACATTAAGTTATCAACATTAAGCTATCAACAACATTAAGCTGTCAACATTAAGCTGTCAACATTAAGCTGTCAACATTAAGCTGGCAACAATATTAAGCTATCAACATTAAGCTGTCCACATTAAGCTGTCAACATTAGGCTGTCAACATTAAGCTGTCAACATTAAGCTATCAACATTAAGCTGTCAAAATTAAGCTGGCAACATTAAGCTGCCGACATTAAGCTGTCAACATTAAGCTGTCAACATTAAACTGTCAACATTAAGCTGTCAACATTAAGCTGTCAACATTAAGCTATCAACATTAAGCTATCAACATTAAGCTGTCAACAACATTAAGCTGTCAACATTAAGCTGTCAACAACATTAAGCTGTCAACAACATTAAGCTGTCAACATTAAGCCGTCAACATTAAGCCGTCAACATTAAGCCGTCAACATTAAGCCGTCAACATTAAGCCGTCAACATTAAGCTGTCAACATTAAGCTGTCAACATTAAGCTGTCAACATTAAGCTGTCAACAACATTAAGCTGTCAACAACATTAAGCTGTCAACAATATTAAGCTGTCAACATTAAGCTGTCAACAACATTAAGCTGTCAACATTGAGCCGTCAACATTAAATCGTCAACATTAAGCTGTCAACATTAAGCTGTCAACATTAAACTGTCAACATTAAGTTGTCAACATTAAGCTGTCAACATTAAGCTATCAACATTAAGCTATCAACATTAAGCTGTCAACAACATTAAGCAGTCAACATTAAGCTGTCAACAACATTAAGCTGTCAACAACATTAAGCTATCAACATTGAGCCGTCAACATTAAATCGTCAACATTAAGCTGTCAACATTAAGCTGTCAACATTAAGCTGTCAACTTTAAGCTGTCAACAACATTAAGCTGTCGACAACATTAAGCTGTCGACAACATTAAGCTGTCAACATTAAGCTGTCAACATTAAGCTGGCAACATTAAGCTGCCAACATTAAGCTGTCAACATTAAGCTGTCAACAACATTAAGCTGTCAACAACATTAAGCTGTCAATAACATTAAGCTGTCAACATTAAGCTGTCAACATTAAGCTGTCAACATTAAGCTGTCAACATTAAGCTGTCAACATTAAACTGTCAACATTAAGCCAACAACATTAAGCCAACAACATTAAGCTGTCAACAACATTAAGCTGTCAACAACATTAAGCTGTCAACATTAAGCCGTCAACATTAAATCGTCAACATTAAGCTGTCAACATTAAGCTGTCAACATTAAGCCGTCAACATTAAGCTATCAACATTAAGCTGTCAACAACATTAAGCTGTCAACATTAAGCTGTCAACAACATTAAACTGTCAACAACATTAAGCTGTCAACATTGAGCCATCAACATTAAATCGTCAACATTAAGCTGTCAACATTAAGCTGTCAACATTAAGCTGTCAACATTAAGCTGGCAACGACATTAAGCAGTCAACATTAAGCTGTCAACATTAAGCTGTCAACATTAGGCTGTCAACATTAAGCTGTCAACATTAAGCTATCAACATTAAGCTGTCAACATTAAGCTGGCAACATTAAGCTGGCGACATTAAGCTGTCAACATTAAGCTGTCAACATTAAACTGTCAACATTAAGCTGTCAACATTAAGCTGTCAACATTAAGCTATCAACATTAAGCTATCAACATTAAGCTGTCAACAACATTAAGCTGTCAACATTAAGCTGTCAACATTAAGCTGTCAACATTAAGCTGTCAACATTAAGCTGTCAACATTAAGCTGTCAACAACATTAAGCTGTCAACAACATTAAGCTGTCAACAACATTAAGCTGTCAACAATATTAAGCTGTCAACATTAAGCTGTTAACAACATTAAGCTGTCAACAATATTCAGCTGTCAAATTGAGCCGTCAACATTAAATCGGCAACATTAAGCTGTCAACATTAAGCTGTCAACATTAAGCTGTCAACATTAAGCTGTCAACATTAAGCTGTCAACATTAAGCTGTCAACATTAAGCTGTTAACATCAAGCCATCAACATTAAGCTGTCAACATTAAGCTGGCAACATTAAGCTGGCGACATTAAGCTGTCGACATTAAGCTGTCGACATTAAGCTATCAACATTAAGCTGTCAACATCAAGCTGTCAACATCAAGCTGTCAACGTTAAGCTGTCAACATTAAGCTGTCAACATTAAACTGTCAACATTAAACTGTCAACATTAAGCTGTCGACATTAAGCTATCAACATTAAGCTGTCAACAACATTAAGCTGTCAACATTAAGCTGTCAACAACATTAAGCTGTCAACATTGAGCCGTCAACTTTAATTCGTCAACATTAAGCTGTCAACATTAAGCTGTCAACATTAAACTGTCAACATTAAGTTGTCAACATTAAGCTGTCAACATTAAGCTATCAACATTAAGCTATCAACATTAAGCTGTCAACAACATTAAGCTGTCAACATTAAGCTGTCAACAACATTAAGCTGTCAACAACATTAAGCTATCAACATTGAGCCGTCAACATTAAATCGTCAACATTAAGCTGTCAACATTAAGCTGTCAACATTAAGCTGTCAACTTTAAGCTGTCAACAACATTAAGCTGTCAACAACATTAAGCTGTCGACAACATTAAGCTGTCAACATTAAGCTGTCAACATTAAGCTGGCAACATTAAGCTGTCAACATTAAGCTGTCAACATTAAGCTGTCAACAACATTAAGCTGTCAATAACATTAAGCTGTCAACATTAAGCTGTCAACATTAAGCTGTCAACATTAGGCTGTCAACATTAAGCTGTCAACATTAAGCTGTCAACATTAAGCTGTCAACATTAAGCCAACAACATTAAGCCAACAACATTAAGCTGTCAACAACATTAAGCTGTCAACAACATTAAGCTGTCAACATTAAGCCGTCAACATTAAATCGTCAACATTAAGCTGTCAACATTAAGCTGTCAACATTAAGCCGTCAACATTAAGCTATCAACATTAAGCTGTCAACAACATTAAGCTGTCAACATTAAGCTGTCAACAACATTAAACTGTCAACAACATTAAGCTGTCAACATTGAGCCATCAACATTAAATCGTCAACATTAAGCTGTCAACATTAAGCTGTCAACATTAAGCTGTCAACATTAAGCTGGCAACAACATTAAGCAGTCAACATTAAGCTGTCAACATTAAGCTGTCAACATTAGGCTGTCAACATTAAGCTGTCAACATTAAGCTATCAACATTAAGCTGTCAACATTAAGCTGGCAACATTAAGCTGGCGACATTAAGCTGTCAACATTAAGCTGTCAACATTAAGCTATCAACATTAAGCTATCAACATTAAGCTGTCAACAACATTAAGCTGTCAACATTAAGCTGTCAACATTAAGCTGTCAACATTAAGCTGTCAACATTAAGCTGTCAACATTAAGCTGTCAACATTAAGCTGTCAACAACATTAAGCTGTCAACAACATTAAGCTGTCAACAATATTAAGCTGTCAACATTAAGCTGTCAACAACATTAAGCTGTCAACAATATTCAGCTGTCAAAATTGAGCCGTCAACATTAAATCGTCAACATTAAGCTGTCAACATTAAGCTGTCAACATTAAGCTGTCAACATTAAGCTGTCAACATTAAGCCATCAACATTAAGCTGTCAACATTAAGCTTGCAACATTAAGCTGGCGACATTAAGCTGTCGACATTAAGCTGTCGACATTAAGCTATCAACATTAAGCTTTCAACATCAAGCTGTCATCATCAAGCTGTCAACATTAAGCTGTCAACATTAAGCTGTCAACATTAAGCTGTCAACATTAAACTGTCAACATTAAACTGTCAACATTAAGCTGTCGACATTAAGCTATCAACATTAAGCTGTCAACAACATTAAGCTGTCAACATTAAGCTGTCAACAACATTAAGCTGTCAACAACATTAAGCTGTCAACAACATTAAGCTGTCAACAATATTAAGCTGTCAACATTAAGCTGTCAACAACATTAAGCTGTCAACAATATTCAGCTGTCAAAATTGAGCCGTCAACATTAAATCGGCAACATTAAGCTGTCAACATTAAGCTGTCAACATTAAGCTGTCAACATTAAGCTGTCAACATTAAGCTGTCAACATTAAGCTGTTAACATCAAGCCATCAACATTAAGCTGTCAACATTAAGCTGGCAACATTAAGCTGGCGACATTAAGCTGTCGACATTAAGCTGTCGACATTAAGCTATCAACATTAAGCTGTCAACATCAAGCTGTCAACATCAAGCTGTCAACGTTAAGCTGTCAACATTAAGCTGTCAACATTAAACTGTCAACATTAAGCTGTCAACATTAAGCTGTCGACATTAAGCTATCAACATTAAGCTGTCAACAACATTAAGCTGTCAACATTAAGCTGTCAACAACATTAAGCTGTCAACATTGAGCCGTCAACATTAATTCGTCAACATTAAGCTGTCAACATTAAGCTGTCAACATTAAACTGTCAACATTAAGTTGTCAACATTAAGCTGTCAACATTAAGCTATCAACATTAAGCTATCAACATTAAGCTGTCAACAACATTAAGCTGTCAACATTAAGCTGTCAACAACATTAAGCTGTCAACAACATTAAGCTATCAACATTGAGCCGTCAACATTAAATCGTCAACATTAAGCTGTCAACATTAAGCTGTCAACATTAAGCTGTCAACTTTAAGCTGTCAACAACATTAAGCTGTCAACAACATTAAGCTGTCGACAATATTAAGCTGTCAACATTAAGCTGTCAACATTAAGCTGGCAACATTAAGCTGTCAACATTAAGCTGTCAACATTAAGCTGTCAACAACATTAAGCTGTCAATAACATTAAGCTGTCAACATTAAGCTGTCAACATTAAGCTGTCAACATTAGGCTGTCAACATTAAGCTGTCAACATTAAGCTGTCAACATTAAGCTGTCAACATTAAGCCAACAACATTAAGCCAACAACATTAAGCTGTCAACAACATTAAGCTGTCAACAACATTAAGCTGTCAACATTAAGCCGTCAACATTAAATCGTCAACATTAAGCTGTCAACATTAAGCTGTCAACATTAAGCCGTCAACATTAAGCTATCAACATTAAGCTGTCAACAACATTAAGCTGTCAACATTAAGCTGTCAACAACATTAAACTGTCAACAACATTAAGCTGTCAACATTGAGCCATCAACATTAAATCGTCAACATTAAGCTGTCAACATTAAGCTGTCAACATTAAGCTGTCAACATTAAGCTGGCAACAACATTAAGCAGTCAACATTAAGCTGTCAACATTAAGCTGTCAACATTAGGCTGTCAACATTAAGCTGTCAACATTAAGCTATCAACATTAAGCTGTCAACATTAAGCTGGCAACATTAAGCTGGCGACATTAAGCTGTCAACATTAAGCTGTCAACATTAAGCTATCAACATTAAGCTATCAACATTAAGCTGTCAACAACATTAAGCTGTCAACATTAAGCTGTCAACATTAAGCTGTCAACATTAAGCTGTCAACATTAAGCTGTCAACATTAAGCTGTCAACAACATTAAGCTGTCAACAACATTAAGCTGTCAACAATATTAAGCTGTCAACATTAAGCTGTCAACAACATTAAGCTGTCAACAATATTCAGCTGTCAAAATTGAGCCGTCAACATTAAATCGTCAACATTAAGCTGTCAACATTAAGCTGTCAACATTAAGCTGTCAACATTAAGCTGTCAACATTAAGCCATCAACATTAAGCTGTCAACATTAAGCTTGCAACATTAAGCTGGCGACATTAAGCTGTCGACATTAAGCTGTCGACATTAAGCTATCAACATTAAGCTTTCAACATCAAGCTGTCATCATCAAGCTGTCAACATTAAGCTGTCAACATTAAGCTGTCAACATTAAGCTGTCAACATTAAACTGTCAACATTAAACTGTCAACATTAAGCTGTCGACATTAAGCTATCAACATTAAGCTGTCAACAACATTAAGCTGTCAACATTAAGCTGTCAACAACATTAAGCTGTCAACATTGAGCCGTCAACATTAAATCGTCAACATTAAGCTGTCAACATTAAGCTGTCAACATTAAACTGTCAACATTAAGTTGTCAACATTAAGCTGTCAACATTAAGCTATCAACATTAAGCTATCAACATTAAGCTGTCAACAACATTAAGCTGTCAACATTAAGCTGTCAACAACATTAAGCTGTCAACAACATTAAGCTATCAACATTGAGCCGTCAACATTAAATCGTCAACATTAAGCTGTCAACATTAAGCTGTCAACATTAAGCTGTCAACTTTAAGCTGTCAACAACATTAAGCTGTCAACAACATTAAGCTGTCGACAATATTAAGCTGTCAACATTAAGCTGTCAACATTAAGCTGGCAACATTAAGCTGTCAACATTAAGCTGTCAACATTAAGCTGTCAACAACATTAAGCTGTCAATAACATTAAGCTGTCAACATTAAGCTGTCAACATTAAGCTGTCAACATTAGGCTGTCAACATTAAGCTGTCAACATTAAGCTGTCAACATTAAGCTGTCAACATTAAGCCAACAACATTAAGCCAACAACATTAAGCTGTCAACAACATTAAGCTGTCAACAACATTAAGCTGTCAACATTAAGCCGTCAACATTAAATCGTCAACATTAAGCTGTCAACATTAAGCTGTCAACATTAAGCCGTCAACATTAAGCTATCAACATTAAGCTGTCAACAACATTAAGCTGTCAACATTAAGCTGTCAACAACATTAAACTGTCAACAACATTAAGCTGTCAACATTGAGCCATCAACATTAAATCGTCAACATTAAGCTGTCAACATTAAGCTGTCAACATTAAGCTGTCAACATTAAGCTGGCAACAACATTAAGCAGTCAACATTAAGCTGTCAACATTAAGCTGTCAACATTAGGCTGTCAACATTAAGCTGTCAACATTAAGCTATCAACATTAAGCTGTCAACATTAAGCTGGCAACATTAAGCTGGCGACATTAAGCTGTCAACATTAAGCTGTCAACATTAAGCTATCAACATTAAGCTATCAACATTAAGCTGTCAACAACATTAAGCTGTCAACATTAAGCTGTCAACATTAAGCTGTCAACATTAAGCTGTCAACAATAAGCTGTCAACATTAAGCTGTCAACATTAAGCTGTCAACAACATTAAGCTGTCAACAACATTAAGCTGTCAACAATATTAAGCTGTCAACATTAAGCTGTCAACAACATTAAGCTGTCAACAATATTCAGCTGTCAAAATTGAGCCGTCAACATTAAATCGTCAACATTAAGCTGTCAACATTAAGCTGTCAACATTAAGCTGTCAACATTAAGCTGTCAACATTAAGCCATCAACATTAAGCTGTCAACATTAAGCTTGCAACATTAGGCTGGCGACATTAAGCTGTCGACATTAAGCTGTCGACATTAAGCTATCAACATTAAGCTTTCAACATCAAGCTGTCATCATCAAGCTGTCAACATTAAGCTGTCAACATTAAGCTGTCAACATTAAGCTGTCAACATTAAACTGTCAACATTAAACTGTCAACATTAAGCTGTCGACATTAAGCTATCAACATTAAGCTGTCAACAACATTAAGCTGTCAACATTAAGCTGTCAACAACATTAAGCTGTCAACATTGAGCCGTCAACATTAAATCGTCAACATTAAGCTGTCAACATTAAGCTGTCAACATTAAACTGTCAACATTAAGTTGTCAACATTAAGCTGTCAACATTAAGCTATCAACATTAAGCTATCAACATTAAGCTGTCAACAACATTAAGCTGTCAACATTAAGCTGTCAACAACATTAAGCTGTCAACAACATTAAGCTATCAACATTGAGCCGTCAACATTAAATCGTCAACATTAAGCTGTCAACATTAAGCTGTCAACATTAAGCTGTCAACTTTAAGCTGTCAACAACATTAAGCTGTCAACAACATTAAGCTGTCGACAACATTAAGCTGTCAACATTAAGCTGTCGACAACATTAAGCTGTCAACATTAAGCTGTCAACATTAAGCTGGCAACATTAAGCTGTCAACATTAAGCTGTCAACATTAAGCTGTCAACAACATTAAGCTGTCAACAACATTAAGCTGTCAATAACATTAAGCTGTCAACATTAAGCTGTCAACATTAAGCTGTCAACATTAAGCTGTCAACATTAAGCTGTCAACATTAAGCTGTCAACATTAAGCCAACAACATTAAGCCAACAACATTAGGCTGTCAACAACATTAAACTGTCAACAACATTAAGCTGTCAACATTAAGCCGTCAACATTAAGCTATCAACATTAAGCTGTCAACAACATTAAGCTGTCAACATTAAGCTGTCAACAACATTAAACTGTCAACAACATTAAGCTGTCAATATTGAGCCATCAACATTAAATCGTCAACATTAAGCTGTCAACATTAAGCTGTCAACATTAAGCTGTCAACATTAAGCTGGCAACAACATTAGGCAGTCAACATTAAGCTGTCAACATTAAGCTGTCAACATTAGGCTGTCAACATTAAGCTGTCAACATTAAGCTATCAACATTAAGCTGTCAACATTAAGCTGGCAACATTAAGCTGGTGACATTAAGCTGTCAACATTAAGCTGTCAACATTAAACTGTCAACATTAAGCTGTCAACATTAAGCTGTCAACATTAAGCTGTCAACATTAAGCTGTCAACATTAAGCTGTCAACATTAAGCTGTCAACATTAAGCTATCAACATTAAGCTATCAACATTAAGCTGTCAACAACATTAAGCTGTCAACATTAAGCTGTCAACAACATTAAGCTGTCAACAACATTAAGCTATCAACATTGAGCCGTCAACATTAAATCGTCAACATTAAGCTGTCAACATTAAGCTGTCAACATTAAGCTGTCAACTTTAAGCTGTCAACAACATTAAGCTGTCAACAACATTAAGCTGTCGACAATATTAAGCTGTCAACATTAAGCTGTCAACATTAAGCTGGCAACATTAAGCTGTCAACATTAAGCTGTCAACATTAAGCTGTCAACAACATTAAGCTGTCAATAACATTAAGCTGTCAACATTAAGCTGTCAACATTAAGCTGTCAACATTAGGCTGTCAACATTAAGCTGTCAACATTAAGCTGTCAACATTAAGCTGTCAACATTAAGCCAACAACATTAAGCCAACAACATTAAGCTGTCAACAACATTAAGCTGTCAACAACATTAAGCTGTCAACATTAAGCCGTCAACATTAAATCGTCAACATTAAGCTGTCAACATTAAGCTGTCAACATTAAGCCGTCAACATTAAGCTATCAACATTAAGCTGTCAACAACATTAAGCTGTCAACATTAAGCTGTCAACAACATTAAACTGTCAACAACATTAAGCTGTCAACATTGAGCCATCAACATTAAATCGTCAACATTAAGCTGTCAACATTAAGCTGTCAACATTAAGCTGTCAACATTAAGCTGGCAACAACATTAAGCAGTCAACATTAAGCTGTCAACATTAAGCTGTCAACATTAGGCTGTCAACATTAAGCTGTCAACATTAAGCTATCAACATTAAGCTGTCAACATTAAGCTGGCAACATTAAGCTGGCGACATTAAGCTGTCAACATTAAGCTGTCAACATTAAGCTATCAACATTAAGCTATCAACATTAAGCTGTCAACAACATTAAGCTGTCAACATTAAGCTGTCAACATTAAGCTGTCAACATTAAGCTGTCAACATTAAGCTGTCAACATTAAGCTGTCAACATTAAGCTGTCAACAACATTAAGCTGTCAACAACATTAAGCTGTCAACAATATTAAGCTGTCAACATTAAGCTGTCAACAACATTAAGCTGTCAACAATATTCAGCTGTCAAAATTGAGCCGTCAACATTAAATCGTCAACATTAAGCTGTCAACATTAAGCTGTCAACATTAAGCTGTCAACATTAAGCTGTCAACATTAAGCCATCAACATTAAGCTGTCAACATTAAGCTTGCAACATTAAGCTGGCGACATTAAGCTGTCGACATTAAGCTGTCGACATTAAGCTATCAACATTAAGCTTTCAACATCAAGCTGTCATCATCAAGCTGTCAACATTAAGCTGTCAACATTAAGCTGTCAACATTAAGCTGTCAACATTAAACTGTCAACATTAAACTGTCAACATTAAGCTGTCGACATTAAGCTATCAACATTAAGCTGTCAACAACATTAAGCTGTCAACATTAAGCTGTCAACAACATTAAGCTGTCAACATTGAGCCGTCAACATTAAATCGTCAACATTAAGCTGTCAACATTAAGCTGTCAACATTAAACTGTCAACATTAAGTTGTCAACATTAAGCTGTCAACATTAAGCTATCAACATTAAGCTATCAACATTAAGCTGTCAACAACATTAAGCTGTCAACATTAAGCTGTCAACAACATTAAGCTGTCAACAACATTAAGCTATCAACATTGAGCCGTCAACATTAAATCGTCAACATTAAGCTGTCAACATTAAGCTGTCAACATTAAGCTGTCAACTTTAAGCTGTCAACAACATTAAGCTGTCAACAACATTAAGCTGTCGACAATATTAAGCTGTCAACATTAAGCTGTCAACATTAAGCTGGCAACATTAAGCTGTCAACATTAAGCTGTCAACATTAAGCTGTCAACAACATTAAGCTGTCAATAACATTAAGCTGTCAACATTAAGCTGTCAACATTAAGCTGTCAACATTAGGCTGTCAACATTAAGCTGTCAACATTAAGCTGTCAACATTAAGCCAACAACATTAAGCCAACAACATTAAGCTGTCAACAACATTAAGCTGTCAACAACATTAAGCTGTCAACATTAAGCCGTCAACATTAAATCGTCAACATTAAGCTGTCAACATTAAGCTGTCAACATTAAGCCGTCAACATTAAGCTATCAACATTAAGCTGTCAACAACATTAAGCTGTCAACATTAAGCTGTCAACAACATTAAACTGTCAACAACATTAAGCTGTCAACATTGAGCCATCAACATTAAATCGTCAACATTAAGCTGTCAACATTAAGCTGTCAACATTAAGCTGTCAACATTAAGCTGGCAACAACATTAAGCAGTCAACATTAAGCTGTCAACATTAAGCTGTCAACATTAGGCTGTCAACATTAAGCTGTCAACATTAAGCTATCAACATTAAGCTGTCAACATTAAGCTGGCAACATTAAGCTGGCGACATTAAGCTGTCAACATTAAGCTGTCAACATTAAGCTATCAACATTAAGCTATCAACATTAAGCTGTCAACAACATTAAGCTGTCAACATTAAGCTGTCAACATTAAGCTGTCAACATTAAGCTGTCAACAATAAGCTGTCAACATTAAGCTGTCAACATTAAGCTGTCAACAACATTAAGCTGTCAACAACATTAAGCTGTCAACAATATTAAGCTGTCAACATTAAGCTGTCAACAACATTAAGCTGTCAACAATATTCAGCTGTCAAAATTGAGCCGTCAACATTAAATCGTCAACATTAAGCTGTCAACATTAAGCTGTCAACATTAAGCTGTCAACATTAAGCTGTCAACATTAAGCCATCAACATTAAGCTGTCAACATTAAGCTTGCAACATTAAGCTGGCGACATTAAGCTGTCGACATTAAGCTGTCGACATTAAGCTATCAACATTAAGCTTTCAACATCAAGCTGTCATCATCAAGCTGTCAACATTAAGCTGTCAACATTAAGCTGTCAACATTAAGCTGTCAACATTAAACTGTCAACATTAAACTGTCAACATTAAGCTGTCGACATTAAGCTATCAACATTAAGCTGTCAACAACATTAAGCTGTCAACATTAAGCTGTCAACAACATTAAGCTGTCAACATTGAGCCGTCAACATTAAATCGTCAACATTAAGCTGTCAACATTAAGCTGTCAACATTAAACTGTCAACATTAAGTTGTCAACATTAAGCTGTCAACATTAAGCTATCAACATTAAGCTATCAACATTAAGCTGTCAACAACATTAAGCTGTCAACATTAAGCTGTCAACAACATTAAGCTGTCAACAACATTAAGCTATCAACATTGAGCCGTCAACATTAAATCGTCAACATTAAGCTGTCAACATTAAGCTGTCAACATTAAGCTGTCAACTTTAAGCTGTCAACAACATTAAGCTGTCAACAACATTAAGCTGTCGACAACATTAAGCTGTCAACATTAAGCTGTCGACAACATTAAGCTGTCAACATTAAGCTGTCAACATTAAGCTGGCAACATTAAGCTGTCAACATTAAGCTGTCAACATTAAGCTGTCAACAACATTAAGCTGTCAACAACATTAAGCTGTCAATAACATTAAGCTGTCAACATTAAGCTGTCAACATTAAGCTGTCAACATTAAGCTGTCAACATTAAGCTGTCAACATTAAGCTGTCAACATTAAGCCAACAACATTAAGCCAACAACATTAGGCTGTCAACAACATTAAACTGTCAACAACATTAAGCTGTCAACATTAAGCCGTCAACATTAAGCTATCAACATTAAGCTGTCAACAACATTAAGCTGTCAACATTAAGCTGTCAACAACATTAAACTGTCAACAACATTAAGCTGTCAATATTGAGCCATCAACATTAAATCGTCAACATTAAGCTGTCAACATTAAGCTGTCAACATTAAGCTGTCAACATTAAGCTGGCAACAACATTAGGCAGTCAACATTAAGCTGTCAACATTAAGCTGTCAACATTAGGCTGTCAACATTAAGCTGTCAACATTAAGCTATCAACATTAAGCTGTCAACATTAAGCTGGCAACATTAAGCTGGTGACATTAAGCTGTCAACATTAAGCTGTCAACATTAAACTGTCAACATTAAGCTGTCAACATTAAGCTGTCAACATTAAGCTGTCAACATTAAGCTGTCAACATTAAGCTGTCAACATTAAGCTGTCAACATTAAGCTGTCAACATTAAGCTGTCAACATAAAGCTGTCAACAACATTAAGCTGTCAACAACATTAAGCTGTCAACATTAAGCGGTCAACATTAAATTGTCAACAATATTCAGATGTCAACATTGAGCCGTCAACATTAAATCGTCAACATTAAGCTGTCAACATTAAGCTGTCAACATTAAGCTGACAACATTAAGTTATCAACATTAAGCTATCAACAACATTAAGCTGTCAACATTAAGCTGTCAACATTAAGCTGTCAACATTAAGCTGGCAACAACACTAAGCTATCAACATTAAGCTGTCCACATTAAGCTGTCAACATTAGGCTGTCAACATTAAGCTGTCAACATTAAGCTATCAACATTAAGCTGTCAACATTAAGCTGGCAACATTAAGCTGCCGACATTAAGCTGTCAACATTAAGCTGTCAACATTAAACTGTCAACATTAAGCTGTCAACATTAAGCTGTCAACATTAAGCTATCAACATTAAGCTATCAACATTAAGCGGTCAACAACATTAAGCTGTCAACATTAAGCTGTCAACAACATTAAGCTGTCAACAACATTAAGCTGTCAACATTAAGCCGTCAACATTAAGCCGTCAACATTAAGCCGTCAACATAAAGCCGTCAACATTAAGCCGTCAACATTAAGCTGTCAACATTAAGCTGTCAACATTAAGCTGTCAACATTAAGCTGTCAACAACATTAAGCTGTCAACAACATTAAGCTGTCAACAATATTAAGCTGTCAACATTAAGCTGTCAACAACATTAAGCTGTCAACAATATTCAGCTGTCAAAATTGAGCCGTCAACATTAAATCGTCAACATTAAGCTGTCAACATTAAGCTGTCAACATTAAGCTGTCAACATTAAGCTGTCAACATTAAGCTGTCAACATTAAGCTGTCAACATTAAGCCATCAACATTAAGCTGTCAACATTAAGCTGGCAACATTAAGCTGGCGACATTAAGCTGTCGACATTAAGCTGTCGACATTAAGCTATCAACATTAAGCTGTCAACATCAAGCTGTCAACATCAAGCTGTCAACATTAAGCTGTCAACATTAAGCTGTCAACATAAAACTGTCAACATTAAACTGTCAACATTAAGCTGTCGACATTAAGCTATCAACATTAAGCTGTCAACAACATTAAGCTGTCAACATTAAGCTCTCAACAACATTAAGCTGTCAACATTGAGCCGTCAACATTAAATCGTCAACATTAAGCTGTCAACATTAAGCTGTCAACATTAAACTGTCAACATTAAGTTGTCAACATTAAGCTGTCAACATTAAGCTATCAACATTAAGCTATCAACATTAAGCTGTCAACAACATTAAGCTGTCAACATTAAGCTGTCAACAACATTAAGCTGTCAACAACATTAAGCTATCAACATTGAGCCGTCAACATTAAATCGTCAACATTAAGCTGTCAACATTAAGCTGTCAACATTAAGCTGTCAACTTTAAGCTGTCAACAACATTAAGCTGTCAACAACATTAAGCTGTCGACAACATTAAGCTGTCGACAACATTAAGCTGTCGACAACATTAAGCTGTCAACATTAAGCTGTCAACATTAAGCTGGCAACATTAAGCTGTCAACATTAAGCTGTCAACATTAAGCTGTCAACAACATTAAGCTGTCAACAACATTAAGCTGTCAATAACATTAAGCTGTCAACATTAAGCTGTCAACATTAAGCTGTCAACATTAAGCTGTCAACATTAAGCTGTCAACATTAAGCTGTCAACATTAAGCCAACAACATTAAGCCAACAACATTAAGCTGTCAACAACATTAAGCTGTCAACAACATTAAGCTGTCAACATTAAGCCGTCAACATTAAATCGTCAACATTAAGCTGTCAACATTAAGCTGTCAACATTAAGCCGTCAACATTAAGCTATCAACATTAAGCTGTCAACAACATTAAGCTGTCAACATTAAGCTGTCAACAACATTAAACTGTCAACAACATTAAGCTGTCAACATTGAGCCATCAACATTAAATTGTCAACATTAAGCTGTCAACATTAAGCTGTCAACATTAAGCTGTCAACATTAAGCTGGCAACAACATTAAGTAGTCAACATTAAGCTGTCAACATTAAGCTGTCAACATTAGGCTGTCAACATTAAGCTGTCAACATTAAGCTGTCAACATTAAGCTGTCAACATTAAGCTGTCAACATTAAGCTGTCAACATTAAACTGTCAACATTAAACTGTCGACATTAAGCTATCAACATTAAGCTGTCAACATCAAGCTGTCATCATCAAGCTGTCAACATTAAGCAGTCAACATTAAGCTGTCAACATTAAACTGTCAACATTAAACTGTCAACATTAAGCTGTCGACATTTAGCTATCAACATTAAGCTGTCAACAACATTAAGCTGTCAACATTAAGCTGTCAACAACATTAAGCTGTCAACATTGAGCCGTCAACATTAAATCGTCAACATTAAGCTGTCAACATTAAGCTGTCAACATTAAACTGTCAACATTAAGTTGTCAACATTAAGCTGTCAACATTAAGCTATCAACATTAAGCTATCAACATTAAGCTGTCAACAACATTAAGCTGTCAACATTAAGCTGTCAACAACATTAAGCTGTCAACAACATTAATCTATCAACATTGAGCCGTCAACATTAAATCGTCAACATTAAGCTGTCAACATTAAGCTGTCAACAACATTAAGCTGTCAACAACATTAAGCTGTCAATAACATTAAGCTGTCCACATTAAGCGGTCAACATTGAGCTGTCAACATTAAGCTGTCAACATTAACCTGTCAACATTAAGCTGTCAACATTACGCTGTCAACATTAAGCCAACAACATTAAGCCAACAACATTAGGCTGTCAACAACATTAAGCTGTCAACAACATTAAGCTGTCAACATTAAGCCGTCAACATTAAGCTATCAACATTAAGCTGTCAACAACATTAAGCTGTCAACATTAAGCTGTCAACAACATTAAACTGTCAACAACATTAAGCTGTCAATATTGAGCCATCAACATTAAGTCGTCAACATTAAGCTGTCAACATTAAGCTGTCAACATTAAGCTGTCAACATTAAGCTGGCAACAACATTAGGCAGTCAACATTAAGCTGTCAACATTAAGCTGTCAACATTAGGCTGTCAACATTAAGCTGTCAACATTAAGCTATCAACATTAAGCTGTCAACATTAAGCTGTCAACATTAAGCTGGCGACATTAAGCTGTCAACATTAAGCTGACAACATTAAACTGTCAACATTAAGCTGTCAACATTAAGCTGTCAACATTAAGCTGTCAACATTAAGCTGTCAACATTAAGCTGTCAACATTAAGCTGTCAACATTAAGCTGTCAACATAAAGCTGTCAACAACATTAAGCTGTCAACAACATTAAGCTGTCAACATTAAGCGGTCAACATTAAATTGTCAACAATATTCAGATGTCAACATTGAGCCGTCAATATTAAATCGTCAACATTAAGCTGTCAACATTAAGCTGTCAACATTAAGCTGACAACATTAAGTTATCAACATTAAGCTATCAACAACATTAAGCTGTCAACAACATTAAGCTGTCAACATTAAGCTGTCAACATTAAGCTGGCAACATTAAGCTGGCAACAACATTAAGCTATCAACATTAAGCTGTCCACATTAAGCTGTCAACATTAGGCTGTCAACATTAAGCTGTCAACATTAAGCTATCAACATTAAGCTGTCAACATTAAGCTGGCAACATTAAGCTGCCGACATTAAGCTGTCAACATTAAGCTGTCAACATTAAACTGTCAACATTAAGCTGTCAACATTAAGCTGTCAACATTAAGCTATCAACATTAAGCTATCAACATTAAGCGGTCAACAACATTAAGCTGTCAACATTAAGCTGTCAACAACATTAAGCTGTCAACAACATTAAGCTGTCAACATTAAGCCGTCAACATTAAGCCGTCAACATTAAGCCGTCAACATTAAGCCGTCAACATTAAGCTGTCAACATTAAGCTGTCAACATTAAGCTGTCAACATTAAGCTGTCAACAACATTAAGCTGTCAACAACATTAAGCTGTCAACAATATTAAGCTGTCAACATTAAGCTGTCAACAACATTAAGCTGTCAACAATATTCAGCTGTCAAAATTGAGCCGTCAACATTAAATCGTCAACATTAAGCTGTCAACATTAAGCTGTCAACATTAAGCTGTCAACATTAAGCTGTCAACATTAAGCTGTCAACATTAAGCCATCAACATTAAGCTGTCAACATTAAGCTGGCAACATTAAGCTGGCGACATTAAGATGTCGACATTAAGCTGTCGACATTAAGCTATCAACATTAAGCTGTCAACATCAAGCTGTCAACATCAAGCTGTCAACATTAAGCTGTCAACATTAAGCTGTCAACATTAAACTGTCAACATTAAACTGTCAACATTAGGCTGTCGACATTAAGCTATCAACATTAAGCTGTCAACAACATTAAGCTGTCAACATTAAGCTGTCAACAACATTAAGCTGTCAACATTGAGCCGTCAACATTAAATCGTCAACATTAAGCTGTCAACATTAAGCTGTCAACATTAAACTGTCAACATTAAGTTGTCAACATTAAGCTGTCAACATTAAGCTATCAACATTAAGCTATCAACATTAAGCTGTCAACAACATTAAGCTGTCAACATTAAGCTGTCAACAACATTAAGCTGTCAACAACATTAAGCTATCAACATTGAGCCGTCAACACTAAATCGTCAACATTAAGCTGTCAACATTAAGCTGTCAACATTAAGCTGTCAACTTTAAGCTGTCAACAACATTAAGCTGTCGACAACATTAAGCTGTCGACAACATTAAGCTGTCGACAACATTAAGCTGTCAACATTAAGCTGTCAACATTAAGCTGGCAACATTAAGCTGTCAACATTAAGCTGTCAACATTAAGCTGTCAACAACATTAAGCTGTCAACAACATTAAGCTGTCAATAACATTAAGCTGTCAACATTAAGCTGTCAACATTAAGCTGTCAACATTAAGCTGTCAACATTAAGCTGTCAACATTAAGCTGTCAACATTAAGCTGTCAACATTAAGCCAACAACATTAAGCTGTCAACAACATTAAGCTGTCAACAACATTAAGCTGTCAACATTAAGCCGTCAACATTAAATCGTCAACATTAAGCTGTCAACATTAAGCTGTCAACATTAAGCCGTCAACATTAAGCTATCAACATTAAGCTGTCAACAACATTAAGCTGTCAACATTAAGCTGTCAACAACATTAAACTGTCAACAACATTAAGCTGTCAACATTGAGCCATCAACATTAAATCGTCAACATTAAGCTGTCAACATTAAGCTGTCAACATTAAGCTGTCAACATTAAGCTGGCAACAACATTAAGTAGTCAACATTAAGCTGTCAACATTAAGCTGTCAACATTAGGCTGTCAACATTAAGCTGTCAACATTAAGCTGTCAACATTAAGCTGTCAACATTAAGCTGTCAACATTAAGCTGTCAACATTAAACTGTCAACATTAAACTGTCGACATTAAGCTATCAACATTAAGCTGTCAACATCAAGCTGTCATCATCAAGCTGTCAACATTAAGCAGTCAACATTAAGCAGTCAACATTAAGCTGTCAACATTAAACTGTCAACATTAAACTGTCAACATTAAGCTGTCGACATTTAGCTATCAACATTAAGCTGTCAACAACATTAAGCTGTCAACATTAAGCTGTCAACAACATTAAGCTGTCAACATTGAGCCGTCAACATTAAATCGTCAACATTAAGCTGTCAACATTAAGCTGTCAACATTAAACTGTCAACATTAAGTTGTCAACATTAAGCTGTCAACATTAAGCTATCAACATTAAGCTATCAACATTAAGCTGTCAACAACATTAAGCTGTCAACATTAAGCTGTCAACATTAAGCTGTCAACAACATTAAGCTGTCAACAACATTAATCTATCAACATTGAGCCGTCAACATTAAATCGTCAACATTAAGCTGTCAACATTAAGCTGTCAACATTAAGCTGTCAACAACATTAAACTGTCAACAACATTAAGCTGTCAACATTGAGCCATCAACATTAAATCGTCAACATTAAGCAGTCAACAACATTAAGCTGTCAACAATATTAAGCTGTCAACATTAAGCTGTCAACAACATTAAGCTGTCAACAATATTCAGCTGTCAAAATTGAGCCGTCAACATTAAATCGTCAACATTAAGCTGTCAACATTAAGCTGTCAACATTAAGCTGTCAACATTAAGCTGTCAACATTAAGCTGTCAACATTAAGCCATCAACATTAAGCTGTCAACATTAAGCTTGCAACATTAAGCTGGCGACATTAAGCTGTCGACATTAAGCTGTCGACATTAAGCTATCAACATTAAGCTGTCAACATCAAGCTGTCATCATCAAGCTGTCAACATTAAGCTGTCAACATTAAGCTGTCAACATTAAGCTGTCAACATTAAACTGTCAACATTAAACTGTCAACATTAAGCTGTCGACATTAAGCTATCAACATTAAGCTGTCAACAACATTAAGCTGTCAACATTAAGCTGTCAACAACATTAAGCTGTCAACATTGAGCCGTCAACATTAAATCGTCAACATTAAGCTGTCAACATTAAGCTGTCAACATTAAACTGTCAACATTAAGTTGTCAACATTAAGCTGTCAACATTAAGCTATCAACATTAAGCTATCAACATTAAGCTGTCAACAACATTAAGCTGTCAACATTAAGCTGTCAACAACATTAAGCTGTCAACAACATTAAGCTATCAACATTGAGCCGTCAACATTAAATTGTCAACATTAAGCTGTCAACATTAAGCTGTCAACATTAAGCTGTCAACTTTAAGCTGTCAACAACATTAAGCTGTCAACAACATTAAGCTGTCGACAACATTAAGCTGTCAACATTAAGCTGTCGACAACATTAAGCTGTCAACATTAAGCTGTCAACATTAAGCTGGCAACATTAAGCTGTCAACATTAAGCTGTCAACATTAAGCTGTCAACAACATTAAGCTGTCAACAACATTAAGCTGTCAATAACATTAAGCTGTCAACATTAAGCTGTCAACATTAAGCTGTCAACATTAAGCTGTCAACATTAAGCCAACAACATTAGGCTGTCAACAACATTAGGCTGTCAGCAACATTAAGCTGTCAACATTAAGCCGTCAACATTAAGCTATCAACATTAAGCTGTCAACAACATTAAGCTGTCAACATTAAGCTGTCAACAACATTAAACTGTCAACAACATTAAGCTGTCAACATTGAGCCATCAACATTAAATCGTCAACATTAAGCTGTCAACATTAAGCTGTCAACATTAAGCTGTCAACATTAAGCTGGAAACAACATTAGGCAGTCAACATTAAGCTGTCAACATTAAGCTGTCAACATTAGGCTGTCAACATTAAGCTGTCAACATTAAGCTATCAACATTAAGCTGTCAACATTAAGCTGGCAACATTAAGCTGGCGACATTAAGCTGTCAACATTAAGCTGTCAACATTAAACTGTCAACATTAAGCTGTCAACATTAAGCTGTCAACATTAAGCTGTCAACATTAAGCTGTCAACATTAAGCTGTCAACATAAAGCTGTCAACAACATTAAGCTGTCAACAACATTAAGCTGTCAACATTAAGCGGTCAACATTAAATTGTCAACAATATTCAGATGTCAAAATTGAGCCGTCAACATTAAATCGTCAACATTAAGCTGTCAACATTAAGCTGTCGACATTAAGCTATCAACATTAAGCTGTCAACATCAAGCTGTCAACATCAAGCTGTCAACATTAAGCTGGCAACATTAAGCTGGCGACATTAAGCTGTCAACATTAAGCTGTCAACATTAAGCGGTCAACATTAAATTGTCAACAATATTCAGATGTCAACATTGAGCCGTCAACATTAAATCGTCAACATTAAGCTGTCAACATTAAGCTGTCAACATTAAGCTGACAACATTAAGTTATCAACATTAAGCTATCAACAACATAAAGCTGTCAACATTAAGCTGTCAACATTAAGCCGTCAACATTAAGCTGGCAACAACATTAAGCTATCAACATTATGCTGTCCACATTAAGCTGTCAACATTAGGCTGTCAACATTAAGCTGTCAACATTAAGCTATCAACATTAAGCTGTCAACATTAAGCTGGCAACATTAAGCTGCCGACATTAAGCTGTCAACATTAAGCTGTCAACATTAAACTGTCAACATTAAGCTGTCAACATTAAGCTGTCAACATTAAGCTATCAACATTAAGCTATCAACATTAAACTGTCAACATTAAGCTGTCAACATTAAGCTGTCAACATTAAGCTGTCAACATTAAGCTGGCAACAACATTAAGTAGTCAACATTAAGCTGTCAACATTAAGCTGTCAACATTAGGCTGTCAACATTAAGCTGTCAACATTAAGCTGTCAACATTAAGCTGTCAACATTAAGCTGTCAACATTAAGCTGTCAACATTAAACTGTCAACATTAAACTGTCGACATTAAGCTATCAACATTAAGCTGTCAACATCAAGCTGTCATCATCAAGCTGTCAACATTAAGCAGTCAACATTAAGCTGTCAACATTAAACTGTCAACATTAAACTGTCAACATTAAGCTGTCGACATTTAGCTATCAACATTAAGCTGTCAACAACATTAAGCTGTCAACATTAAGCTGTCAACAACATTAAGCTGTCAACATTGAGCCGTCAACATTAAATCGTCAACATTAAGCTGACAACATTAAGCTGTCAACATTAAACTGTCAACATTAAGTTGTCAACATTAAGCTGTCAACATTAAGCTATCAACATTAAGCTATCAACATTAAGCTGTCAACAACATTAAGCTGTCAACATTAAGCTGTCAACATTAAGCTGTCAACAACATTAAGCTGTCAACAACATTAATCTATCAACATTGAGCCGTCAACATTAAATCGTCAACATTAAGCTGTCAACATTAAGCTGTCAGCAACATTAAACTGTCAACAACATTAAGCTGTCAACATTGAGCCATCAACATTAAATCGTCAACATTAAGCAGTCAACAACATTAAGCTGTCAACAATATTAAGCTGTCAACATTAAGCTGTCAACAACATTAAGCTGTCAACAATATTCAGCTGTCAAAATTGAGCCGTCAACATTAAATCGTCAACATTAAGCTGTCAACATTAAGCTGTCAACATTAAGCTGTCAACATTAAGTTGTCAACATTAAGCTGTCAACATTAAGCCATCAACATTAAGCTGTCAACATTAAGCTTGCAACATTAAGCTGGCGACATTAAGCTGTCGACATTAAGCTGTCGACATTAAGCTATCAACATTAAGCTGTCAACATCAAGCTGTCATCATCAAGCTGTCAACATTAAGCTGTCAACATTAAGCTGTCAACATTAAGCTGTCAACATTAAACTGTCAACATTAAACTGTCAACATTAAGCTGTCGACATTAAGCTATCAACATTAAGCTGTCAACAACATTAAGCTGTCAACATTAAGCTGTCAACAACATTAAGCTGTCAACATTGAGCCGTCAACATTAAATCGTCAACATTAAGCTGTCAACATTAAGCTGTCAACATTAAACTGTCAACATTAAGTTGTCAACATTAAGCTGTCAACATTAAGCTATCAACATTAAGCTATCAACATTAAGCTGTCAACAACATTAAGCTGTCAACATTAAGCTGTCAACAACATTAAGCTGTCAACAACATTAAGCTATCAACATTGAGCCGTCAACATTAAATCGTCAACATTAAGCTGTCAACATTAAGCTGTCAACATTAAGCTGTCAACTTTAAGCTGTCAACAACATTAAGCTGTCAACAACATTAAGCTGTCGACAACATTAAGCTGTCAACATTAAGCTGTCGACAACATTAAGCTGTCAACATTAAGCTGTCAACATTAAGCTGGCAACATTAAGCTGTCAACATTAAGCTGTCAACAACATTAAGCTGTCAACAACATTAAGCTGTCAATAACATTAAGCTGTCAACATTAAGCTGTCAACATTAAGCTGTCAACATTAAGCTGTCAACATTAAGCCAACAACATTAGGCTGTCAACAACATTAGGCTGTCAACAACATTAAGCTGTCAACATTAGGCTGGCAACATTAAGCTGTCAACATTAAGCTGTCAACATTAAGCTGTCAACAACATTAAGCTGTCAACAACATTAAGCTGTCAACAACATTAAGCTATCAACATTGAGCCGTCAACATTAAATCGTCAACATTAAGCTGTCAACATTAAGCTGTCAACATTAAGCTGTCAACTTTAAGCTGTCAACAACATTAAGCTGTCAACAACATTAAGCTGTCGACAACATTAAGCTGTCAACATTAAGCTGTCGACAACATTAAGCTGTCAACATTAAGCTGTCAACATTAAGCTGGCAACATTAAGCTGTCAACATTAAGCTGTCAACATTAAGCTGTCAACAACATTAAGCTGTCAACAACATTAAGCTGTCAATAACATTAAGCTGTCAACATTAAGCTGTCAACATTAAGCTGTCAACATTAAGCTGTCAACATTAAGCCAACAACATTAGGCTGTCAACAACATTAGGCTGTCAACAACATTAAGCTGTCAACATTAAGCCGTCAACATTAAGCTATCAACATTAAGCTGTCAACAACATTAAGCTGTCAACATTAAGCTGTCAACAACATTAAACTGTCAACAACATTAAGCTGTCAACATTGAGCCATCAACATTAAATCGTCAACATTAAGCTGTCAACATTAAGCTGTCAACATTAAGCTGTCAACATTAAGCTGGAAACAACATTAGGCAGTCAACATTAAGCTGTCAACATTAAGCTGTCAACATTAGGCTGTCAACATTAAGCTGTCAACATTAAGCTATCAACATTAAGCTGTCAACATTAAGCTGGCAACATTAAGCTGGTGACATTAAGCTGTCAACATTAAGCTGTCAACATTAAACTGTCAACATTAAGCTGTCAACATTAAGCTGTCAACATTAAGCTGTCAACATTAAGCTGTCAACATTAAGCTGTCAACATAAAGCTGTCAACAACATTAAGCTGTCAACAACATTAAGCTGTCAACATTAAGCGGTCAACATTAAATTGTCAACAATATTCAGATGTCAAAATTGAGCCGTCAACATTAAATCGTCAACATTAAGCTGTCAACATTAAGCTGTCGACATTAAGCTATCAACATTAAGCTGTCAACATCAAGCTGTCAACATCAAGCTGTCAACATTAAGCTGGCAACATTAAGCTGGCGACATTAAGCTGTCAACATTAAGCTGTCAACATTAAGCGGTCAACATTAAATTGTCAACAATATTCAGATGTCAACATTGAGCCGTCAACATTAAATCGTCAACATTAAGCTGTCAACATTAAGCTGTCAACATTAAGCTGACAACATTAAGTTATCAACATTAAGCTATCAACAACATAAAGCTGTCAACATTAAGCTGTCAACATTAAGCCGTCAACATTAAGCTGGCAACAACATTAAGCTATCAACATTATGCTGTCCACATTAAGCTGTCAACATTAGGCTGTCAACATTAAGCTGTCAACATTAAGCTATCAACATTAAGCTGTCAACATTAAGCTGGCAACATTAAGCTGCCGACATCAAGCTGTCAACATTAAGCTGTCAACATTAAACTGTCAACATTAAGCTGTCAACATTAAGCTGTCAACATTAAGCTATCAACATTAAGCTATCAACATTAAGCTGTCAACAACATTAAGCTGTCAACATTAAGCTATCAACATTAAGCTGTCAACATTAAGCTGGCAACATTAAGCTGCCGACATCAAGCTGTCAACATTAAGCTGTCAACATTAAACTGTCAACATTAAGCCGTCAACATTAAGCCGTCAACATTAAGCCATCAACATTAAGCAGTCAACATTAAGCTGTCAACATTAAGCTGTCAACAACATTAAGCTGTCAACAACATTAAGCTGTCAACAATATTAAGCTGTCAACATTAAGCTGTCAACAACATTAAGCTGTCAACAATATTCAGCTGTCAAAATTGAGCCGTCAACATTAAATCGTCAACATTAAGCTGTCAACATTAAGCTGTCAACATTAAGCTCTCAACATTAAGCTGGCAACATTAAGCTGGCGACATTAAGCTGTCGACATTAAGCTGTCGACATTAAGCTATCAACATTAAGCTGTCAACATCAAGCTGTCAACATCAAGCTGTCAACATTAAGCTGTCAACATTAAGCTGTCAACATTAAGCTGTCAACATTAAACTGTCAACATTAAACTGTCAACATTAAGCTGTCGACATTAAGCTATCAACATTAAGCTGTCAACAACATTAAGCTGTCAACATTAAGCTGTCAACAACATTAAGCTGTCAACATTGAGCCGTCAACATTAAATCGTCAACATTAAGCTGTCAACATTAAGCTGTCAACATTAAACTGTCAACATTAAGTTGTCAACATTAAGCTGTCAACATTAAGCTATCAACATTAAGCTATCAACATTAAGCTGTCAACAACATTAAGCTGTCAACATTAAGCTGTCAACAACATTAAGCTGTCAACAACATTAAGCTATCAACATTGAGCCGTCAACATTAAATCGTCAACATTAAGCTGTCAACATTAAGCTGTCAACATTAAGCTGTCAACTTTAAGCTGTCAACAACATTAAGCTGTCAACAACATTAAGCTGTCGACAACATTAAGCTGTCAACATTAAGCTGTCGACAACATTAAGCTGTCAACATTAAGCTGTCAACATTAAGCTGGCAACATTAAGCTGTCAACATTAAGCTGTCAACAACATTAAGCTGTCAACAACATTAAGCTGTCAATAACATTAAGCTGTCAACATTAAGCTGTCAACATTAAGCTGTCAACATTAAGCTGTCAACATTAAGCCAACAACATTAGGCTGTCAACAACATTAGGCTGTCAACAACATTAAGCTGTCAACATTAGGCTGGCAACATTAAGCTGTCAACATTAAGCTGTCAACATTAAGCTGTCAACAACATTAAGCTGTCAACAACATTAAGCTGTCAACAACATTAAGCTATCAACATTGAGCCGTCAACATTAAATCGTCAACATTAAGCTGTCAACATTAAGCTGTCAACATTAAGCTGTCAACTTTAAGCTGTCAACAACATTAAGCTGTCAACAACATTAAGCTGTCGACAACATTAAGCTGTCAACATTAAGCTGTCGACAACATTAAGCTGTCAACATTAAGCTGTCAACATTAAGCTGGCAACATTAAGCTGTCAACATTAAGCTGTCAACATTAAGCTGTCAACAACATTAAGCTGTCAACAACATTAAGCTGTCAATAACATTAAGCTGTCAACATTAAGCTGTCAACATTAAGCTGTCAACATTAAGCTGTCAACATTAAGCCAACAACATTAGGCTGTCAACAACATTAGGCTGTCAACAACATTAAGCTGTCAACATTAAGCCGTCAACATTAAGCTATCAACATTAAGCTGTCAACAACATTAAGCTGTCAACATTAAGCTGTCAACAACATTAAACTGTCAACAACATTAAGCTGTCAACATTGAGCCATCAACATTAAATCGTCAACATTAAGCTGTCAACATTAAGCTGTCAACATTAAGCTGTCAACATTAAGCTGGAAACAACATTAGGCAGTCAACATTAAGCTGTCAACATTAAGCTGTCAACATTAGGCTGTCAACATTAAGCTGTCAACATTAAGCTATCAACATTAAGCTGTCAACATTAAGCTGGCAACATTAAGCTGGTGACATTAAGCTGTCAACATTAAGCTGTCAACATTAAACTGTCAACATTAAGCTGTCAACATTAAGCTGTCAACATTAAGCTGTCAACATTAAGCTGTCAACATTAAGCTGTCAACATAAAGCTGTCAACAACATTAAGCTGTCAACAACATTAAGCTGTCAACATTAAGCGGTCAACATTAAATTGTCAACAATATTCAGATGTCAAAATTGAGCCGTCAACATTAAATCGTCAACATTAAGCTGTCAACATTAAGCTGTCGACATTAAGCTATCAACATTAAGCTGTCAACATCAAGCTGTCAACATCAAGCTGTCAACATTAAGCTGGCAACATTAAGCTGGCGACATTAAGCTGTCAACATTAAGCTGTCAACATTAAGCGGTCAACATTAAATTGTCAACAATATTCAGATGTCAACATTGAGCCGTCAACATTAAATCGTCAACATTAAGCTGTCAACATTAAGCTGTCAACATTAAGCTGACAACATTAAGTTATCAACATTAAGCTATCAACAACATAAAGCTGTCAACATTAAGCTGTCAACATTAAGCCGTCAACATTAAGCTGGCAACAACATTAAGCTATCAACATTATGCTGTCCACATTAAGCTGTCAACATTAGGCTGTCAACATTAAGCTGTCAACATTAAGCTATCAACATTAAGCTGTCAACATTAAGCTGGCAACATTAAGCTGCCGACATCAAGCTGTCAACATTAAGCTGTCAACATTAAACTGTCAACATTAAGCTGTCAACATTAAGCTGTCAACATTAAGCTATCAACATTAAGCTATCAACATTAAGCTGTCAACAACATTAAGCTGTCAACATTAAGCTATCAACATTAAGCTGTCAACATTAAGCTGGCAACATTAAGCTGCCGACATCAAGCTGTCAACATTAAGCTGTCAACATTAAACTGTCAACATTAAGCCGTCAACATTAAGCCGTCAACATTAAGCCATCAACATTAAGCAGTCAACATTAAGCTGTCAACATTAAGCTGTCAACAACATTAAGCTGTCAACAACATTAAGCTGTCAACAATATTAAGCTGTCAACATTAAGCTGTCAACAACATTAAGCTGTCAACAATATTCAGCTGTCAAAATTGAGCCGTCAACATTAAATCGTCAACATTAAGCTGTCAACATTAAGCTGTCAACATTAAGCTCTCAACATTAAGCTGGCAACATTAAGCTGGCGACATTAAGCTGTCGACATTAAGCTGTCGACATTAAGCTATCAACATTAAGCTGTCAACATCAAGCTGTCAACATCAAGCTGTCAACATTAAGCTGTCAACATTAAGCTGTCAACATTAAGCTGTCAACATTAAACTGTCAACATTAAACTGTCAACATTAAGCTGTCGACATTAAGCTATCAACATTAAGCTGTCAACAACATTAAGCTGTCAACATTAAGCTGTCAACAACATTAAGCTGTCAACATTGAGCCGTCAACATTAAATCGTCAACATTAAGCTGTCAACATTAAGCTGTCAACATTAAACTGTCAACATTAAGTTGTCAACATTAAGCTGTCAACATTAAGCTATCAACATTAAGCTATCAACATTAAGCTAACAACAACATTAAGCTGTCAACATTAAGCTGTCAACAACATTAAGCTGTCAACAACATTAAGCTATCAACATTGAGCCGTCAACATTAAATCGTCAACATTAAGCTGTCAACATTAAGCTGTCAACATTAAGCTGTCAACTTTAAGCTGTCAACAACATTAAGCTGTCAACAACATTAAGCTGTCGACAACATTAAGCTGTCAACATTAAGCTGTCAACATTAAGCTGGCAACATTAAGCTGTCAACATTAAGCTGTCAACATTAAACTGTCAACAACATTAAGCTGTCAACAACATTAAGCTGTCAATAACATTAAGCTGTCAACATTAAGCTGTCAACATTAAGCTGTCAACATTAAGCTGTCAACATTAAGCCAACAACATAAAGCCAACAACATTAAGCTGTCAACAACATTAAGCTGTCAACAACATTAAGCCGTCAACATTAAATCGTCAACATTAAGCTGTCGACATTAAGCTATCAACATTAAGCCGTCAACATTAAGCTATCAACATTAAGCTGTCAACAACATTAAGCTGTCAACATTAAGCTGTCAACAACATTAAACTGTCAACAACATTAAGCTGTCAACATTGAGCCATCAACATTAAATCGTCAACATTAAGCTGTCAACATTAAGCTGTCAACATTAAGCTGTCAACATTAAGCTGGCAACAACATTAAGTAGTCAACATTAAGCTGTCAACATTAAGCTGTCAACATTAGGCTGTCAACATTAAGCTGTCAACATTAAGCTATCAACATTAAGCTGTCAACATTAAGCTGTCAACATTAAGCTGTCAACATTAAACTGTCAACATTAAACTGTCGACATTAAGCTATCAACATTAAGCTGTCAACATCAAGCTGTTATCATCAAGCTGTCAACATTAAGCAGTCAACATTAAGCTGTCAACATTAAACTGTCAACATTAAACTGTCAACATTAAGCTGTCGACATTTAGCTATCAACATTAAGCTGTCAACAACATTAAGCTGTCAACATTAAGCTGTCAACAACATTAAGCTGTCAACATTGAGCCGTCAACATTAAATCGTCAACATTAAGCTGTCAACATTAGGCTGTCAACATTAAACTGTCAACATTAAGTTGTCAACATTAAGCTGTCAACATTAAGCTATCAACATTAAGCTATCAACATTAAGCTGTCAACAACATTAAGCTGTCAACATTAAGCTGTCAACAACATTAAGCTGTCAACAACATTAATCTATCAACATTGAGCCGTCAACATTAAATCGTCAACATTAAGCTGTCAACATTAAGCTGTCAACATTAAGCTGTCAACAACATTAAACTGTCAACAACATTAAGCTGTCAACATTGAGCCATCAACATTAATTGTCAACATTAAGCTGTCAACAACATTAAGCTGTCAACAATATTAAGCTTTCATCATTAAGCTGTCAACAACATTAAGCTGTCAACAATATTCAGCTGTCAAAATTGAGCCGTCAACATTAAATCGTCAACATTAAGCTGTCAACATTAAGCTGTCAACATTAAGCTGTCAACATTAAGCTGTCAACATTAAGCTGTCAACATTAAGCCATCAACATTAAGCTGTCAACATTAAGCTTGCAACATTAAGCTGGCGACATTAAGCTGTCGAAATTAAGCTGTCGACATTAAGCTATAAACATTAAGCTGTCAACATCAAGCTGTCATCATCAAGCTGTCAACATTAAGCTGTCAACATTAAGCTGTCAACATTAAACTGTCAACATTAAACTGTCAACATTAAGCTGTCAACATTAAGCTATCAACATTAAGCTGTCAACAACATTAAGCTGTCAACATTAAGCTGTCAACAACATTAAGCTGTCAACATTGAGCCGTCAACATTAAATCGTCAACATTAAGCTGTCAACATTAAGCTGTCAACATTAAACTGTCAACATTAAGTTGTCAACATTAAGCTGTCAACATTAAGCTATCAACATTAAGCTATCAACATTAAGCTGTCAACAACATTAAGCTGTCAACATTAAGCTGTCAACAACATTAAGCTGTCAACAACATTAAGCTATCAACATTGAGCCGTCAACATTAAATCGTCAACATTAAGCTGTCAATATTAAGCTGTCAACATTAAGCTGTCAACTTTAAGCTGTCAACAACATTAAGCTGTCAACAACATTAAGCTGTCGACAACATTAAGCTGTCAACATTAAGCTGTCGACAACATTAAGCTGTCAACATTAAGCTGTCAACATTAAGCTGGCAACATTAAGCTGTCAACATTAAGCTGTCAACATTAAGCTGTCAACAACATTAAGCTGTCAACAACATTAGGCTGTCAACATTAAGCTGTCAACATTAAGCTGTCAACATTAAGCTGTCAACATTAAGCTGTCAACATTAAGCTGTCAACATTAAGCTGTCAACATTAAGCCAACAACATTAAGCCAACAACATTAAGCCAACAACATTAGGCTGTCAACAACATTAAGCTGTCAACAACATTAAGCTGTCAACATTAAGCCATCAACATTAAGCTATCAACATTAAGCTGTCAACAAAATTAAGCTGTCAACATTAAGCTGTCAACAACATTAAACTGTCAACAACATTAAGCTGTCAACATTGAGCCATCAACATTAAATCGTCAACATTAAGCTGTCAACATTAAGCTGGCAACAACATTAGGCAGTCAACATTAAGCTGTCAACATTAAGCTGTCAACATTAGGCTGTCAACATTAAGCTGTCAACATTAAGCTATCAACATTAAGCTGTCAACATTAAGCTGGCAACATTAAGCTGGCGACATTAAGCTGTCAACATTAAGCTGTCAACATTAAACTGTCAACATTAAGCTGTCAACATTAAGCTGTCAACATTAAGCTGTCAACATTAAGCTGTCAACATTAAGCTGTCAACATTAAGCTGTCAACATTAAGCTGTCAACATAAAGCTGTCAACAACATTAAGCTGTCAACAACATTAAGCTGTCAACATTAAGCGGTCAACATTAAATTGTCAACAATATTCAGATGTCAACATTGAGCCGTCAACATTAAATCGTCAACATTAAGCTGTCAACATTAAGCTGTCAACATTAAGCTGACAACATTAAGTTATCAACATTAAGCTATCAACAACATTAAGCTGTCAACATTAAGCTGTCAACATTAAGCTGTCAACATTAAGCTGGCAACAACATTAAGCTATCAACATTAAGCTGTCCACATTAAGCTGTCAACATTAGGCTGTCAACATTAAGCTGTCAACATTAAGCTATCAACATTAAGCTGTCAACATTAAGCTGGCAACTTTAAGCTGCCGACATTAAGCTGTCAACATTAAGCTATCAACATTAAGCTGTCAACAACATTAAGCTGTCAACATTAAGCTGTCAACAACATTAAGCTGTCAACAACATTAAGCTGTCAACATTAAGCCGTCAACATTAAGCCGTCAACATTAAGCCGTCAACATTAAGCTGTCAACATTAAGCTGGCAACATTAAGCTGTCAACATTAAGCTGTCAACATTAAGCTGTCAACAACATTAAGCTGTCAACAACATTAAGCTGTCAATAACATTAAGCTGTCAACATTAAGCTGTCAACATTAAGCTGTCAACATTAAGCTGTCAACATTAAGCTGTCAACATTAAGCTGTCAACATTAAGCCAACAACATTAAGCCAACAACATTAGGCTGTCAACAACATTAAGCTGTCAACAACATTAAGCTGTCAACATTAAGCCGTCAACATTAAGCTATCAACATTAAGCTGTCAACAACATTAAGCTGTCAACATTAAGCTGTCAACAACATTAAACTGTCAACAACATTAAGCTGTCAACATTGAGCCATCAACATTAAATCGTCAACATTAAGCTGTCAACATTAAGCTGTCAACATTAAGCTGTTAACATTAAGCTGGCAACAACATTAGGCTGT
The DNA here is from genome assembly GCA_932294295.1 of Alitta virens. Lineage (NCBI taxonomy): Eukaryota > Metazoa > Annelida > Polychaeta > Phyllodocida > Nereididae > Alitta > Alitta virens. Next base: position 8,873,583 of record OW028579.1, on the reverse strand, counting down.
CAACATTAAGCTGTCAACATTAAGCTGTCAACATTAGGCTGTCAACATTAAGCTGTCAACATTAAGCTATCAACATTAAGCTGTCAACATTAAGCTGGCAACATTAAGCTGGTGACATTAAGCTGTCAACATTAAGCTGTCAACATTAAGCGGTCAACATTAAATTGTCAACAATATTCAGATGTCAACATTGAGCCGTCTACATTAAATCGTCAACATTAAGCTGTCAACATTAAGCTGTCAACATTAAGCTGACAACATTAAGTTATCAACATTAAGCTATCAACAACATAAAGCTGTCAACATTAAGCTGTCAACATTAAGCCGTCAACATTAAGCTGGCAACAACATTAAGCTATCAACATTAAGCTGTCCACATTAAGCTGTCAACATTAGGCTGTCAACATTAAGCTGTCAACATTAAGCTATCAACATTAAGCTGTCAACATTAAGCTGGCAACATTAAGCTGCCGACATTAAGCTGTCAACATTAAGCTGTCAACATTAAACTGTCAACATTAAGCTGTCAACATTAAGCTGTCAACATTAAGCTATCAACATTAAGCTATCAACATTAAGCTGTCAACAACATTAAGCTGTCAACATTAAGCTGTCAACAACATTAAGCTGTCAACAACATTAAGCTGTCAACATTAAGCCGTCAACATTAAGCCGTCAACATTAAGCCGTCAACATTAAGCCGTCAACATTAAGCCATCAACATTAAGCAGTCAACATTAAGCTGTCAACATTAAGCTGTCAACAACATTAAGCTGTCAACAACATTAAGCTGTCAACAATATTAAGCTGTCAACATTAAGCTGTCAACAACATTAAGCTGTCAACAATATTCAGCTGTCAAAATTGAGCCGTCAACATTAAATCGTCAACATTAAGCTGTCAACATTAAGCTGTCAACATTAAGCTGTCAACATTAAGCTGTCAACATTAAGCTGGCAACATTAAGCTGGCGACATTAAGCTGTCGACATTAAGCTGTCGACATTAAGCTATCAACATTAAGCTGTCAACATCAAGCTGTCAACATCAAGCTGTCAACATTAAGCTGTCAACATTAAGCTGTCAACATTAAACTGTCAACATTAAACTGTCAACATTAAGCTGTCGACATTAAGCTATCAACATTAAGCAGTCAACAACATTAAGCTGTCAACATTAAGCTGTCAACAACATTAAGCTGTCAACATTGAGCCGTCAACATTAAATCGTCAACATTAAGCTGTCAACATTAAGCTGTCAACATTAAACTGTCAACATTAAGTTGTCAACATTAAGCTGTCAACATTAAGCTATCAACATTAAGCTATCAACATTAAGCTGTCAACAACATTAAGCTGTCAACATTAAGCTGTCAACAACATTAAGCTGTCAACAACATTAAGCTATCAACATTGAGCTGTCAACATTAAATCGTCAACATTAAGCTGTCAACATTAAGCTGTCAACATTAAGCTGTCAACTTTAAGCTGTCAACAACATTAAGCTGTCAACAACATTAAGCTGTCGACAACATTAAGCTGTCAACATTAAGCTGTCAACATTAAGCTGTCAACATTAAGCTGGCAACATTAAGCTGTCAACATTAAGCTGTCAACATTAAGCTGTCAACAACATTAAGCTGTCAACAACATTAAGCTGTCAATAACATTAAGCTGTCAACATTAAGCTGTCAACATTAAGCTGTCAACATTAAGCTGTCAACATTAAGCTGTCAACATTAAGCTGGCAACATTAAGCTGTCAACATTAAGCTGTCAACATTAAGCTGTCAACAACATTAAGCTGTCAATAACATTAAGCTGTCAACATTAAGCTGTCAACATTAAGCTGTCAACATTAAGCTGTCAACATTAAGCTGTCAACATTAAGCTGTCAACATTAAGCTGTCAACATTAAGCCAACAACATTAAGCCAACAACATTAGGCTGTCAACAACATTAAGCTGTCAACAACATTAAGCTGTCAACATTAAGCCGTCAACATTAAGCTATCAACATTAAACTGTCAACAACATTAAGCTGTCAACATTGAGCCATCAACATTAAATCGTCAACATTAAGCTGTCAACATTAAGTTGTCAACATTAAGCTGTTAACATTAAGCTGGCAACAACATTAGGCAGTCAACATTAAGCTGTCAACATTAAGCTGTCAACATTAGGCTGTCAACATTAAGCTGTCAACATTAAGCTATCAACATTAAGCTGTCAACATTAGGCTGGCAACATTAAGCTGGCGACATTAAGCTGTCAACATTAAGCTGTCAACATTAAGCGGTCAACATTAAATTGTCAACAATATTCAGATGTCAACATTGAGCCGTCAACATTAAATCGTCAACATTAAGCTGTCAACATTAAGCTGTCAACATTAAGCTGACAACATTAAGTTATCAACATTAAGCTATCAACAACATTAAGCTGTCAACATTAAGCTGTCAACATTAAGCTGTCAACATTAAGCTGGCAACAACATTAAGCTATCAACATTAAGCTGTCCACATTAAGCTGTCAACATTAGGCTGTCAACATTAAGCTGTCAACATTAAGCTATCAACATTAAGCTGTCAACATTAAGCTGGCAACATTAAGCTGCCGACATTAAGCTGTCAACATTAAGCTGTCAACATTAAGCTGTCAACATTAAGCTGTCAACATTAAGCTATCAACATTAAGCTATCAACATTAAGCTGTCAACAACATTAAGCTGTCAACATTAAGCTGTCAACAACATTAAGCTGTCAACAACATTAAGCTGTCAACATTAAGCCGTCAACATTAAGCCGTCAACATTAAGCCGTCAACATTAAGCAGTCAACATTAAGCTGTCAACATTAAGCTGTCAACATTAAGCTGTCAACATTAAGCTGTCAACAACATTAAGCTGTCAACAACATTAAGCTGTCAACAATATTAAGCTGTCAACATTAAGCTGTCAACAACATTAAGCTGTCACCAATATTCAGCGGTCAAAATTGAGCCGTCAACATTAAATCGTCAACATTAAGCTGTCAACATTAAGCTGTCAACATTAAGCTGTCAACATTAAGCTGTCAACATTAAGCTGTCAACATTAAGCCATCAACATTAAGCTGGCAACATTAAGCTGTCAACATTAAGCTGTCGACATTAAGCTGTCGACATTAAGCTATCAACATTAAGCTGTCAACATCAAGCTGTCAACATCAAGCTGTCAACATTAAGCTGTCAACATTAAGCTGTCAACATTAAACTGTCAACATTAAACTGTCAACATTAAGCTGTCGACATTAAGCTATCAACATTAAGCTGTCAACAACATTAAGCTGTCAACATTAAGCTGTCAACAACATTAAGCTGACAACATTGAGCCGTCAACATTAAATCGTCAACATTAAGCTGTCAACATTAAGCTGTCAACATTAAACTGTCAACATTAAGTTGTCAACATTAAGCTGTCAACATTAAGCTATCAACATTAAGCTATCAACATTAAGCTGTCAACAACATTAAGCTGTCAACATTAAGCTGTCAACAACATTAAGCTGTCAACAACATTAAGCTATCAACATTGAGCCGTCAACATTAAATCGTCAACATTAAGCTGTCAACATTAAGCTGTCAACATTAAGCTGTCAACTTTAAGCTGTCAACAACATTAAGCTGTCAACAACATTAAGCTGTCGACAACATTAAGCTGTCAACATTAAGCTGTCAACATTAAGCTGGCAACATAAAGCTGTCAACATTAAGCTGTCAACATTAAGCTGTCAACAACATTAAGCTGTCAACAACATTTAGCTGTCAATAACATTAAGCTGTCAACATTAAGCTGTCAACATTAAGCTGTCAACATTAAGCTGTCAACATTAAGCTGTCAACATTAAGCCAACAACATTAAGCCAACAACATTAAGCCAACAACATTAAGCTGTCAACAACATTAAGCTGTCAACATTAAGCCGTCAACATTAAATCGTCAACATTAAGCTGTCGACATTAAGCTATCAACATTAAGCCGTCAACATTAAGCTATCAACATTAAGCTGTCAACAACATTAAGCTGTCAACATTAAGCTGTCAACAACATTAAACTGTCAACAACATTAAGCTGTCAACATTGAGCCATCAACATTAAATCGTCAACATTAAGCTGTCAACATTAAGCTGTCAACATTAAGCTGGCAACAACATTAAGTAGTCAACATTAAGCTGTCAACATTAAGCTGTCAACATTAGGCTGTCAACATTAAGCTGTCAACATTAAGCTATCAACATTAAGCTGTCAACATTAAGCTGTCAACATTAAGCTGTCAACATTAAACTGTCAACATTAAACTGTCGACATTAAGCTATCAACATTAAGCTGTCAACATCAAGCTGTCATCATCAAGCTGTCAACATTAAGCAGTCAACATTAAGCTGTCAACATTAAACTGTCAACATTAAACTGTCAACATTAAGCTGTCGACATTTAGCTATCAACATTAAGCTGTCAACAACATTAAGCTGTCAACATTAAGCTGTCAACAACATTAAGCTGTCAACATTGAGCCGTCAACATTAAATCGTCAACATTAAGCTGTCAACATTAAGCTGTCAACATTAAACTGTCAACATTAAGTTGTCAACATTAAGCTGTCAACATTAAGCTATCAACATTAAGCTATCAACATTAAGCTGTCAACAACATTAAGCTGTCAACATTAAGCTGTCAACAACATTAAGCTGTCAACAACATTAATCTATCAACATTGAGCCGTCAACATTAAATCGTCAACATTAAGCTGTCAACATTAAGCTGTCAACATTAAGCTGTCAACAACATTAAACTGTCAACAACTTTAAGCTGTCAACATTGAGCCATCAACATTAAATCGTCAACATTAAGCTGTCAACAACATTAAGCTGTCAACAATATTAAGCTGTCATCATTAAGCTGTCAACAACATTAAGCTGTCAACAATATTCAGCTGTCAAAATTGAGCCGTCAACATTAAATCGTCAACATTAGGCTGTCAACATTAAGCTGTCAACATTAAGCTTGCAACATTAAGCTGGCGACATTAAGCTGTCGAAATTAAGCTGTCGACATTAAGCTATCAACATTAAGCTGTCAACATCAAGCTGTCATCATCAAGCTGTCAACATTAAGCTGTCAACATTAAGCTGTCAACATTAAGCTGTCAACATTAAACTGTCAACATTAAACTGTCAACATTAAGCTGTCGATATTAAGCTATCAACATTAAGCTGTCAACAACATTAAGCTGTCAACATTAAGCTGTCAACAACATTAAGCTGTCAACATTGAGCCGTCAACATTAAATCGTCAACATTAAGCTGTCAACATTAAGCTGTCAACATTAAACTGTCAACATTAAGTTGTCAACATTAAGCTGTCAACATTAAGCTATCAACATTAAGCTATCAACATTAAGCTGTCAACAACATTAAGCTGTCAACATTAAGCTGTCAACAACATTAAGCTGTCAACAACATTAAGCTATCAACATTGAGCCATCAACATTAAATCGTCAACATTAAGCTGTCAACATTAAGCTGTCAACATTAAGCTGTCAACTTTAAGCTGTCAACAACATTAAGCTGTCAACAACATTAAGCTGTCGACAACATTAAGCTGTCAACATTAAGCTGTCGACAACATTAAGCTGTCAACATTAAGCTGTCAACATTAAGCTGGCAACATTAAGCTGTCAACATTAAGCTGTCAACATTAAGCTGTCAACAACATTAAGCTGTCAACAACATTAAGCTGTCAACATTAAGCTGTCAACATTAAGCTGTCAACATTAAGCTGTCAACATTAAGCTGTCAACATTAAGCTGTCGACATTAAGCTGTCAACATTAAGCTGTCAACATTAAGCCAACAACATTAAGCCAACAACATTAGGCTGTCAACAACATTAAGCTGTCAACAACATTAAGCTGTCAACATTAAGCCGTCAACATTAAGCTATCAACATTAAGCTGTCAACAACATTAAGCTGTCAACATTAAGCTGTCAACAACATTAAACTGTCAACAACATTAAGCTGTCAACATTGAGCCATCAACATTAAATCGTCAACATTAAGCTGTCAACATTAAGCTGTCAACATTAAGCTGTCAACATTAAGCTGGCAACAACATTAGGCAGTCAACATTAGGCAGTCAACATTAAGCTGTCAACATTAAGCTGTCAACATTAGGCTGTCAACATTAAGCTGTCAACATTAAGCTATCAACATTAAGCTGTCAACATTAAGCTGGCAACATTAAGCTGGCGACATTAAGCTGTCAACATTAAGCTGTCAACATTAAACTGTCAACATTAAGCTGTCAACATTAAGCTGTCAACATTAAGCTGTCAACATTAAGCTGTCAACATTAAGCTGTCAACATTAAGCTGTCAACATTAAGCTGTCAACATTAAGCTGTCAACATTAAACTGTCAACATTAAGCTGTCGACATTAAGCTATCAACATTAAGCTGTCAACAACATTAAGCTGTCAACATTAAGCTGTCAACAACATTAAGCTGACAACATTGAGCCGTCAACATTAAATCGTCAACATTAAGCTGTCAACATTAAGCTGTCAACATTAAACTGTCAACATTAAGTTGTCAACATTAAGCTGTCAACATTAAGCTATCAACATTAAGCTATCAACATTAAGCTGTCAACAACATTAAGCTGTCAACATTAAGCTGTCAACAACATTAAGCTGTCAACAACATTAAGCTATCAACATTGAGCCGTCAACATTAAATCGTCAACATTAAGCTGTCAACATTAAGCTGTCAACATTAAGCTGTCAACTTTAAGCTGTCAACAACATTAAGCTGTCAACAACATTAAGCTGTCGACAACATTAAGCTGTCAACATTAAGCTGTCAACATTAAGCTGGCAACATAAAGCTGTCAACATTAAGCTGTCAACATTAAGCTGTCAACAACATTAAGCTGTCAACAACATTAAGCTGTCAATAACATTAAGCTGTCAACATTAAGCTGTCAACATTAAGCTGTCAACATTAAGCTGTCAACATTAAGCTGTCAACATTAAGCCAACAACATTAAGCCAACAACATTAAGCCAACAACATTAAGCTGTCAACAACATTAAGCTGTCAACATTAAGCCGTCAACATTAAATCGTCAACATTAAGCTGTCGACATTAAGCTATCAACATTAAGCCGTCAACATTAAGCTATCAACATTAAGCTGTCAACAACATTAAGCTGTCAACATTAAGCTGTCAACAACATTAAACTGTCAACAACATTAAGCTGTCAACATTGAGCCATCAACATTAAATCGTCAACATTAAGCTGTCAACATTAAGCTGTCAACATTAAGCTGTCAACATTAAGCTGGCAACAACATTAAGTAGTCAACATTAAGCTGTCAACATTAAGCTGTCAACATTAGGCTGTCAACATTAAGCTGTCAACATTAAGCTATCAACATTAAGCTGTCAACATTAAGCTGTCAACATTAAGCTGTCAACATTAAACTGTCAACATTAAACTGTCGACATTAAGCTATCAACATTAAGCTGTCAACATCAAGCTGTCATCATCAAGCTGTCAACATTAAGCAGTCAACATTAAGCTGTCAACATTAAACTGTCAACATTAAACTGTCAACATTAAGCTGTCGACATTTAGCTATCAACATTAAGCTGTCAACAACATTAAGCTGTCAACATTAAGCTGTCAACAACATTAAGCTGTCAACATTGAGCCGTCAACATTAAATCGTCAACATTAAGCTGTCAACATTAAGCTGTCAACATTAAACTGTCAACATTAAGTTGTCAACATTAAGCTGTCAACATTAAGCTATCAACATTAAGCTATCAACATTAAGCTGTCAACAACATTAAGCTGTCTACATTAAGCTGTCAACAACATTAAGCTGTCAACAACATTAATCTATCAACATTGAGCCGTCAACATTAAATCGTCAACATTAAGCTGTCAACATTAAGCTGTCAACATTAAGCTGTCAACAACATTAAACTGTCAACAACATTAAGCTGTCAACATTGAGCCATCAACATTAAATGGTCAACATTAAGCTGTCAACAACATTAAGCTGTCAACAATATTAAGCTGTCAACATTAAGCTGTCAACAACATTAAGCTGTCAACAATATTCAGCTGTCAAAATTGAGCCGTCAACATTAAATCGTCAACATTAAGCTGTCAACATTAAGCTGTCAACATTAAGCTGTCAACATTAAGCTGTCAACATTAAGCTGTCAACATTAAGCCATCAACATTAAGCTGTCAACATTAAGCTTGCAACATTAAGCTGGCGACATTAAGCTGTCGACATTAAGCTGTCGACATTAAGCTATCAACATTAAGCTGTCAACATCAAGCTGTCATCATCAAGCTGTCAACATTAAGCTGTCAACATTAAGCTGTCAACATTAAACTGTCAACATTAAACTGTCAACATTAAACTGTCAACATTAAGCTATCAACATTGAGCCGTCAACATTAAATCGTCAACATTAAGCTGTCAACATTAAGCTGTCAACATTAAACTGTCAACATTAAGTTGTCAACATTAAGCTGTCAACATTAAGCTATCAACATTAAGCTATCAACATTAAGCTGTCAACAACATTAAGCTGTCAACATTAAGCTGTCAACAACATTAAGCTGTCAACAACATTAAGCTATCAACATTGAGCCGTCAACATTAAATCGTCAACATTAAGCTGTCAACATTAAGCTGTCAACATTAAGCCGTCAACTTTAAGCTGTCAACAACATTAAGCTGTCAACAACATTAAGCTGTCAATAACATTAAGCTGTCAACATTAAGCTGTCAACATTAAGCTGTCAACATTAAGCTGTCAACATTAAGCTGTCAACATTAAGCCAACAACATTAGGCTGTCAACAACATTAAGCTGTCAACAACATTAAGCTGTCAACATTAAGCCGTCAACATTAAGCTATCAACATTAAGCTGTCAACAACATTAAGCTGTCAACATTAAGCTGTCAAGAACATTAAACTGTCAACAACATTAAGCTGTCAACATTGAGCCATCAACATTAAATCATCAACATTAAGCTGTCAACATTAAGCTGTCAACATTAAGCTGTCAACATTAAGCTGGCAACAACATTAGGCAGTCAACATTAAGCTGTCAACATTAAGCTGTCAACATTAGGCTGTCAACATTAAGCTGTCAACATTAAGCTATCAACATTAAGCTGTCAACATTAAGCTGGCAGCATTAAGCTGGCGACATTAAGCTGTCAACATTAAGCTGTCAACATTAAACTGTCAACATTAAGCTGTCAACATTAAGCTGTCAACATTAAGCTATCAACATTAAGCTATCAACATTAAGCTGTCAACAACATTAAGCTGTCAACATTAAGCTGTCAACAACATTAAGCTGTCAACAACATTAAGCCGTCAACATTAAGCCGTCAACATTAAGCCGTCAACATTAAGCCGTCAACATTAAGCCGTCAACATTAAGCTGTCAACATTAAGCTGTCAACATTAAGCTGTCAACATTAAGCTGTCAACAACATTAAGCTGTCAACAACATTAAGCTGTCAACAATATTAAGCTGTCAACATTAAGCTGTCAACAACATTAAGCTGTCAACAATATTCAGCTGTCAAAATTGAGCCGTCAACATTAAATCGTCAACATTAAGCTGTCAACATTAAGCTGTCAACATTAAGCTGTCAACATTAAGCTGTCAACATTAAGCTGTCAACATTAAGCCATCAACATTAAGCTGTCAACATTAAGCTGGCAACATTAAGCTGGCGACATTAAGCTGTCGACATTAAGCTGTCGACATTAAGCTATCAACATTAAGCTGTCAACATCAAGCTGTCAACATCAAGCTGTCAACATTAAGCTGTCAACATTAAGCTGTCAACATTAAACTGTCAACATTAAGCTGTCAACATTAAGCTGTCGACATTAAGCTATCAACATTAAGCTGTCAACAACATTAAGCTGTCAACATTAAGCTGTCAATAACATTAAGCTGTCAACATTGAGCCGTCAACATTAAATCGTCAACATTAAGCTGTCAACATTAAGCTGTCAACATTAAACTGTCAACATTAAGTTGTCAACATTAAGCTGTCAACATTAAGCTATCAACATTAAGCTATCAACATTAAGCTGTCAACATTAAGCTGTCAACATTAAGCTGTCAACATTAAGCTGGCAACAACATTAAGTAGTCAACATTAAGCTGTCAACATTAAGCTGTCAACATTAGGCTGTCAACATTAAGCTGTCAACATTAAGCTATCAACATTAAGCTGTCAACATTAAGCTGTCAACATTAAGCTGTCAACATTAAACTGTCAACATTAAACTGTCGACATTAAGCTATCAACATTAAGCTGTCAACATCAAGCTGTCATCATCAAGCTGTCAACATTAAGCAGTCAACATTAAGCTGTCAACATTAAACTGTCAACATTAAACTGTCAACATTAAGCTGTCGACATTTAGCTATCAACATTAAGCTGTCAACAACATTAAGCTGTCAACATTAAGCTGTCAACAACATTAAGCTGTCAACATTGAGCCGTCAACATTAAATCGTCAACATTAAGCTGTCAACATTAAGCTGTCAACATTAAACTGTCAACATTAAGTTGTCAACATTAAGCTGTCAACATTAAGCTATCAACATTAAGCTATCAACATTAAGCTGTCAACAACATTAAGCTGTCTACATTAAGCTGTCAACAACATTAAGCTGTCAACAACATTAATCTATCAACATTGAGCCGTCAACATTAAATCGTCAACATTAAGCTGTCAACATTAAGCTGTCAACATTAAGCTGTCAACAACATTAAACTGTCAACAACATTAAGCTGTCAACATTGAGCCATCAACATTAAATGGTCAACATTAAGCTGTCAACAACATTAAGCTGTCAACAATATTAAGCTGTCAACATTAAGCTGTCAACAACATTAAGCTGTCAACAATATTCAGCTGTCAAAATTGAGCCGTCAACATTAAATCGTCAACATTAAGCTGTCAACATTAAGCTGTCAACATTAAGCTGTCAACATTAAGCTGTCAACATTAAGCTGTCAACATTAAGCCATCAACATTAAGCTGTCAACATTAAGCTTGCAACATTAAGCTGGCGACATTAAGCTGTCGACATTAAGCTGTCGACATTAAGCTATCAACATTAAGCTGTCAACATCAAGCTGTCATCATCAAGCTGTCAACATTAAGCTGTCAACATTAAGCTGTCAACATTAAACTGTCAACATTAAACTGTCAACATTAAACTGTCAACATTAAGCTATCAACATTGAGCCGTCAACATTAAATCGTCAACATTAAGCTGTCAACATTAAGCTGTCAACATTAAACTGTCAACATTAAGTTGTCAACATTAAGCGTTCAACATTAAGCTATCAACATTAAGCTATCAACATTAAGCTGTCAACAACATTAAGCTGTCAACATTAAGCTGTCAACAACATTAAGCTGTCAACAACATTAAGCTATCAACATTGAGCCGTCAACATTAAATCGTCAACATTAAGCTGTCAACATTAAGCTGTCAACATTAAGCCGTCAACTTTAAGCTGTCAACAACATTAAGCTGTCAACAACATTAAGCTGTCGACAACATTAAGCTGTCGACAACATTAAGCTGTCAACATTAAGCTGTCAACATTAAGCTGGCAACATTAAGCTGTCAACATTAAGCTGTCAACATTAAGCTGTCAACAACATTAAGCTGTCAACAACATTAAGCTGTCAATAACATTAAGCTGTCAACATTAAGCTGTCAACATTAAGCTGTCAACATTAAGCTGTCAACATTAAGCTGTCAACATTAAGCTGTCAACATTAAGCTGTCAACATTAAGCCAACAACATTAGGCTGTCAACAACATTAAGCTGTCAACAACATTAAGCTGTCAACATTAAGCCGTCAACATTAAGCTATCAACATTAAGCTGTCAACAACATTAAGCTGTCAACATTAAGCTGTCAAGAACATTAAACTGTCAACAACATTAAGCTGTCAACATTGAGCCATCAACATTAAATCATCAACATTAAGCTGTCAACATTAAGCTGTCAACATTAAGCTGTCAACATTAAGCTGGCAACAACATTAGGCAGTCAACATTAAGCTGTCAACATTAAGCTGTCAACATTAGGCTGTCAACATTAAGCTGTCAACATTAAGCTATCAACATTAAGCTGTCAACATTAAGCTGGCAACATTAAGCTGGCGACATTAAGCTGTCAACATTAAGCTGTCAACATTAAACTGTCAACATTAAGCTGTCAACATTAAGCTGTCAACATTAAGCTGTCAACATGAAGCTGTCAACATTAAGCTGTCAACATTAAGCTGTCAACATTAAGCTGTCAACATAAAGCTGTCAACAACATTAAGCTGTCAACATTAAGCTGTCAACATTAAGCGGTCAACATTAAATTGTCAACAATATTCAGATGTCAACATTGAGCCCTCAACATTAAATCGTCAACATTAAGCTGTCAACATTAAGCTGTCAACATTAAGCTGACAACATTAAGTTATCAACATTAAGCTATCAACAACATTAAGCTGTCAACATTAAGCTGTCAACATTAAGCTGTCAACATTAAGCTGGCAACAACATTAAGCTATCAACATTAAGCTGTCCACATTAAGCTGTCAACATTAGGCTGTCAACATTAAGCTGTCAACATTAAGCTATCAACATTAAGCTGTCAACATTAAGCTGGCAACATTAAGCTGCCGACATTAAGCTGTCAACATTAAGCTGTCAACATTAAACTGTCAACATTAAGCTGTCAACATTAAGCTGTCAACATTAAGCTGTCAACATAAAGCTGTCAACAACATTAAGCTGTCAACAACATTAAGCTGTCAACATTAAGCGGTCAACATTAAATTGTCAACAATATTCAGATGTCAACATTGAGCCGTCAACATTAAATCGTCAACATTAAGCTGTCAACATTAAGCTGTCAACATTAAGCTGACAACATTAAGTTATCAACATTAAGCTATCAACAACATTAAGCTGTCAACATTAAGCTGTCAACATTAAGCTGGCAACAACATTAAGCTATCAACATTAAGCTGTCCACGTTAAGCTGTCAACATTAGGCTGTCAACATTAAGCTGTCAACATTAAGCTATCAACATTAAGCTGTCAACATTAAGCTGGCAACATTAAGCTGCCGACATTAAGCTGTCAACATTAAGCTGTCAACATTAAACTGTCAACATTAAGCTGTCAACATTAAGCTGTCAACATTAAGCTATCAACATTAAGCTATCAACATTAAGCTGTCAACAACATTAAGCTGTCAACATTAAGCTGTCAACAACATTAAGCTGTCAACAACATTAAGCTGTCAACAATATTCAGCTGTCAAAATTGAGCCGTCAACATTAAATCGTCAACATTAAGCTGTCAACATTAAGCTGTCAACATTAAGCTGTCAACATTAAGCTGTCAACATTAAGCTGTCAACATTAAGCCATCAACATTAAGCTGTCAACATTAAGCTGGCGACATTAAGCTGGCGACATTAAGCTGTCGACATTAAGCTGTCGACATTAAGCTATCAACATTAAGCTGTCAACATCAAGCTGTCAACATCAAGCTGTCAACATTAAGCTGTCAACATTAAGCTGTCAACATTAAACTGTCAACATTAAGCTGTCAACATTAAGCTATCAACATTAAGCTATCAACATTAAGCTGTCAACAACATTAAGCTGTCAACATTAAGCTGTCAACAACATTAAGCTGTCAACAACATTAAGCTATCAACATTGAGCCGTCAACATTAAATCGTCAACATTAAGCTGTCAACATTAAGCTGTCAACATTAAGCTGTCAACTTTAAGCTGTCAACAACATTAAGCTGTCAACAACATTAAGCTGTCGACAACATTAAGCTGTCAACATTAAGCTGTCAACATTAAGCTGGCAACATTAAGCTGTCAACATTAAGCTGTCAACATTAAGCTGTCAACAACATTAAGCTGTCAACAACATTAAGCTGTCAATAACATTAAGCTGTCAACATTAAGCTGTCAACATTAAGCTGTCAACATTAAGCTGTCAACATTAAGCTGTCAACATTAAGCTGTCAACATTAAGCTGTCAACATTAAGCCAACAACATTAAGCCAACAACATTAAGCTGTCAACAACATTAAGCTGTCAACAACATTAAGCTGTCAACATTAAGCCGTCAACATTAAATCGTCAACATTAAGCTGTCAACATTAAGCTGTCAACATTAAGCCGTCAACATTAAGCTATCAACATTAAGCTGTCAACAACATTAAGCTGTCAACATTAAGCTGTCAACAACATTAAACTGTCAACAACATTAAGCTGTCAACATTGAGCCATCAACATTAAATCATCAACATTAAGCTGTCAACATTAAGCTGTCAACATTAAGCTGTCAACATTAAGCTGGCAAAAACATTAAGTAGTCAACATTAAGCTGTCAACATCAAGCTGTCAACATTAAGCTGTCAACATTAAGCTGTCAACATTAAACTGTCAACATTAAACTGTCAACATTAAGCTGTCGACATTAAGCTATCAACATTAAGCTGTCAACAACATTAAGCTGTCAACATTAAGCTGTCAACAACATTAAGCTGTCAACATTGAGCCGTCAACATTAAATCGTCAACATTAAGCTGTCAACATTAAGCTGTCAACATTAAACTGTCAACATTAAGTTGTCAACATTAAGCTGTCAACATTAAGCTATCAACATTAAGCTATCAACATTAAGCTGTCAACAACATTAAGCAGTCAACATTAAGCTGTCAACAACATTAAGCTGTGAACAACATTAAGCTATCAACATTGAGCCGTCAACATTAAATTGTCAACATTAAGCTGTCAACATTAAGCTGTCAACATTAAGCTGTCAACTTTAAGCTGTCAACAACATTAAGCTGTCAACAACATTAAGCTGTCGACAACATTAAGCTGTCAACATTAAGCTGTCAACATAAAGCTGTCAACAACATTAAGCTGTCAACATTAAGCTGTCAACATTAAGCGGTCAACATTAAATTGTCAACAATATTCAGATGTCAACATTGAGCCGTCAACATTAAATCGTCAACATTAAGCTGTCAACATTAAGCTGTCAACATTAAGCTGACAACATTAAGTTATCAACATTAAGCTATCAACAACATTAAGCTGTCAACATTAAGCTGTCAACATTAAGCTGTCAACATTAAGCTGGCAACAACATTAAGCTATCAACATTAAGCTGTCCACATTAAGCTGTCAACATTAGGCTGTCAACATTAAGCTGTCAACATTAAGCTATCAACATTAAGCTGTCAACATTAAGCTGGCAACATTAAGCTGCCGACATTAAGCTGTCAACATTAAGCTGTCAACATTAAACTGTCAACATTAAGCTGTCAACATTAAGCTGTCAACATTAAGCTGTCAACATAAAGCTGTCAACAACATTAAGCTGTCAACAACATTAAGCTGTCAACATTAAGCGGTCAACATTAAATTGTCAACAATATTCAGATGTCAACATTGAGCCGTCAACATTAAATCGTCAACATTAAGCTGTCAACATTAAGCTGTCAACATTAGGCTGACAACATTAAGTTATCAACATTAAGCTATCAACAACATTAAGCTGTCAACATTAAGCTGTCAACATTAAGCTGGCAACAACATTAAGCTATCAACATTAAGCTGTCCACATTAAGCTGTCAACATTAGGCTGTC
This sequence comes from Alitta virens, assembly GCA_932294295.1. NCBI lineage: Eukaryota > Metazoa > Annelida > Polychaeta > Phyllodocida > Nereididae > Alitta > Alitta virens. The sequence continues at coordinate 8,857,777 of OW028579.1, read as the reverse complement.
AACATTAAGCTGTCAACATTAAGCTATCAACATTAAGCTGTCAACATTAAGCTGGCAACATTAAGCTGCCGACATTAAGCTGTCAACATTAAGCTGTCAACATTAAACTGTCAACATTAAGCTGTCAACATTAAGCTGTCAACATTAAGCTATCAACATTAAGCTATCAACATTAAGCTGTCAACAACATTAAGCTGTCAACATTAAGCTGTCAACAACATTAAGCTGTCAACAACATTAAGCTGTCAACAATATTCAGCTGTCAAAATTGAGCCGTCAACATTAAATCGTCAACATTAAGCTGTCAACATTAAGCTGTCAACATTAAGCTGTCAACATTAAGCTGTCAACATTAAGCTGTCAACATTAAGCCATCAACATTAAGCTGTCAACATTAAGCTGGCAACATTAAGCTGGCGACATTAAGCTGTCGACATTAAGCTGTCGACATTAAGCTATCAACATTAAGCTGTCAACATCAAGCTGTCAACATCAAGCTGTCAACATTAAGCTGTCAACATTAAGCTGTCAACATTAAACTGTCAACATTAAGCTGTCAACATTAAGCTATCAACATTAAGCTATCAACATTAAGCTGTCAACAACATTAAGCTGTCAACATTAAGCTGTCAACAACATTAAGCTGTCAACAACATTAAGCTATCAACATTGAGCCGTCAACATTAAATCGTCAACATTAAGCTGTCAACATTAAGCTGTCAACATTAAGCTGTCAACTTTAAGCTGTCAACAACATTAAGCTGTCGACAACATTAAGCTGTCAACATTAAGCTGGCAACATTAAGCTGTCAACATTAAGCTGTCAACATTAAGCTGTCAACAACATTAAGCTGTCAACAACATTAAGCTGTCAATAACATTAAGCTGTCAACATTAAGCTGTCAACATTAAGCTGTCAACATTAAGCTGTCAACATTAAGCTGTCAACATTAAGCTGTCAACATTAAGCTGTCAACATTAAGCCAACAACATTAAGCCAACAACATTAAGCTGTCAACAACATTAAGCTGTCAACAACATTAAGCTGTCAACATTAAGCCGTCAACATTAAATCGTCAACATTAAGCTGTCAACATTAAGCTGTCAACATTAAGCCGTCAACATTAAGCTATCAACATTAAGCTGTCAACAACATTAAGCTGTCAACATTAAGCTGTCAACAACATTAAACTGTCAACAACATTAAGCTGTCAACATTGAGCCATCAACATTAAATCATCAACATTAAGCTGTCAACATTAAGCTGTCAACATTAAGCTGTCAACATTAAGCTGGCAAAAACATTAAGTAGTCAACATTAAGCTGTCAACATCAAGCTGTCAACATTAAGCTGTCAACATTAAGCTGTCAACATTAAACTGTCAACATTAAACTGTCAACATTAAGCTGTCGACATTAAGCTATCAACATTAAGCTGTCAACAACATTAAGCTGTCAACATTAAGCTGTCAACAACATTAAGCTGTCAACATTGAGCCGTCAACATTAAATCGTCAACATTAAGCTGTCAACATTAAGCTGTCAACATTAAACTGTCAACATTAAGTTGTCAACATTAAGCTGTCAACATTAAGCTATCAACATTAAGCTATCAACATTAAGCTGTCAACAACATTAAGCAGGCAACATTAAGCTGTCAACAACATTAAGCTGTGAACAACATTAAGCTATCAACATTGAGCCGTCAACATTAAATCGTCAACATTAAGCTGTCAACATTAAGCTGTCAACATTAAGCTGTCAACTTTAAGCTGTCAACAACATTAAGCTGTCAACAACATTAAGCTGTCGACAACATTAAGCTGTCAACATTAAGCTGTCAACATTAAGCTGGCAACATTAAGCTGTCAACATTAAGCTGTCAACATTAAGCTGTCAACAACATTAAGCTGTCAACAACATTAAGCTGTCAATAACATTAAGCTGTCAACATTAAGCTGTCAACATTAAGCTGTCAACATTAAGCTGTCAACATTAAGCTGTCAACATTAAGCTGTCAACATTAAGCCAACAACATTAAGCCAACAACATTAAGCCAACAACATTAAGCTGTCAACAACATTAAGCTGTCAACAACATTAAGCTGTCAACATTAAGCCGTCAACATTAAATCGTCAACATTAAGCTGTCAACATTAAGCTGTCAACATTAAGCCGTCAACATTAAGCTATCAACATTAAGCTGTCAACAACATTAAGCTGTCAACATTAAGCTGTCAACAACATTAAACTGTCAACAACATTAAGCTGTCAACATTGAGCCATCAACATTAAATCGTCAACATTAAGCTGTCAACATTAAGCTGTCAACATTAAGCTGTCAACATTAAGCTGGCAACAACATTAAGCAGTCAACATTAAGCTGTCAACATTAAGCTGTCAACATTAGGCTGTCAACATTAAGCTGTCAACATTAAGCTATCAACATTAAGCTGTCAACATTAAGCTGGCAACATTAAGCTGGCGACATTAAGCTGTCAACATTAAGCTGTCAACATTAAACTGTCAACATTAAGCTGTCAACATTAAGCTGTCAACATTAAGCTATCAACATTAAGCTATCAACATTAAGCTGTCAACAACATTAAGCTGTCAACATTAAGCTGTCAACATTAAGCTGTCAACATTAAGCTGTCAACATTAAGCTGTCAACATTAAGCTGTCAACAACATTAAGCTGTCAACAACATTAAGCTGTCAACAACATTAAGCTGTCAACAATATTAAGCTGTCAACATTAAGCTGTCAACAACATTAAGCTGTCAACAATATTCAGCTGTCAAAATTGAGCCGTCAACATTAAATCGGCAACATTAAGCTATCAACATTAAGCTGTCAACATTAAGCTGTCAACATTAAGCTGTCAACATTAAGCTGTCAACATTAAGCCATCAACATTAAGCTGTGAACATTAAGCTGGCAACATTAAGCTGGCGACATTAAGCTGTCAACATTAAGCTGTCGACATTAAGCTATCAACATTAAGCTGTCAACATCAAGCTGTCAACATCAAGCTGTCAACGTTAAGCTGTCAACATTAAGCTGTCAACATTAAACTGTCAACATTAAACTGTCAACATTAAGCTGTCGACATTAAGCTATCAACATTAAGCTGTCAACAACATTAAGCTGTCAACATTAAGCTGTCAACAACATTAAGCTGTCAACATTGAGCAGTCAACATTAAATCGTCAACATTAAGCTGTCAACATTAAGCTGTCAACATTAAACTGTCAACATTAAGTTGTCAACATTAAGCCGTCAACATTAAGCTATCAACATTAAGCTATCAACATTAAGCTGTCAACAACATTAAGCTGTCAACATTAAGCTGTCAACAACATTAAGCTGTCAAAAACATTAAGCTATCAACATTGAGCCGTCAACATTAAATCGTCAACATTAAGCTGTCAACATTAAGCTGTCAACATTAAGCTGTCAACTTTAAGCTGTCAACAACATTAAGCTGTCAACAACATTAAGCTGTCGACAACATTAAGCTGTCAACATTAAGCTGTCAACATTAAGCTGGCAACATTAAGCTGTCAACATTAAGCTGTCAACATTAAGCTGTCAACAACATTAAGCTGTCAACAACATTAAGCTGTCAATAACATTAAGCTGTCAACATTAAGCTGTCAACATTAAGCTGTCAACATTAAGCTGTCAACATTAAGCTGTCAACATTAAGCTGTCAACATTAAGCCAACAACATTAAGCCAACAACATTAAGCTGTCAACAACATTAAGCTGTCAACAACATTAAGCTGTCAACATTAAGCTGTCAACATTAAGCCGTCAACATTAAGCTATCAACATTAAGCTGTCAACAACATTAAGCTGTCAACATTAAGCTGTCAACATTAAGCTGTCAACAACATTAAACTGTCAACAACATTAAGCTGTCAACATTGAGCCATCAACATTAAATCGTCAACATTAAGCTATCAACATTAAGCTGTCAACATTAAGCTGTCAACATTAAGCTGGCAACAACATTAAGCAGTCAACATTAAGCTGTCAACATTAAGCTGTCAACATTAAGCTGTCAACAACATTAAGCTGTCAACAACATTAAGCTGTCAATAACATTAAGCTGTCAACATTAAGCTGTCAACATTAAGCTGTCAACATTAAGCTGGCAACAACATTAGGCAGTCAACATTAAGCTGTCAACATTAAGCTGTCAACATTAGGCTGTCAACATTAAGCTGTCAACATTAAGCTATCAACATTAAGCTGTCAACATTAAGCTGGCAACATTAAGCTGGCGACATTAAGCTGTCAACATTAAACTGTCAACATTATACTGTCAACATTAAGCTGTCAACATTAAGCTGTCAACATTAAGCTGTCAACATTAAGCTGTCAACATTAAGCTGTCAACATTAAGCTGTCAACATAAAGCTGTCAACAACATTAAGCTGTCAACAACATTAAGCTGTCAACATTAAGCGGTCAACATTAAATTGTCAACAATATTCAGATGTCAACATTGAGCCGTCAACATTAAATCGTCAACATTAAGCTGTCAACATTAAGCTGTCAACATTAAGCTGACAACATTAAGTTATCAACATTAAGCTATCAACAACATTAAGCTGTCAACATTAAGCTGTCAACATTAAGCTGTCAACATTAAGCTGGCAACAACATTAAGCTATCAACATTAAGCTGTCCACATTAAGCTGTCAACATTAGGCTGTCAACATTAAGCCGTCAACATTAAGCTATCAACATTAAGCTGTCAACATTAAGCTGTCAACATTAAGCTGTCAACATTAAGCTGTCAACATTAAGCTGTCAACATTAAGCCATCAACATTAAGCTGTCAACATTAAGCTTGCAACATTAAGCTGGCGACATTAAGCTGTCGACATTAAGCTGTCGACATTAAGCTATCAACATTAAGCTTTCAACATCAAGCTGTCATCATCAAGCTGTCAACATTAAGCTGTCAACATTAAGCTGTCAACATTAAGCTGTCAACATTAAACTGTCAACATTAAGCTGTCGACATTAAGCTATCAACATTAAGCTGTCAACAACATTAAGCTGTCAACATTAAGCTGTCAACAACATTAAGCTGTCAACATTGAGCCATCAACATTAAATCGTCAACATTAATCTGTCAACATTAAGCTGTCAACATTAAACTGTCAACATTAAGTTGTCAACATTAAGCTGTCAACATTAAGCTATCAACATTAAGCTATCAACATTAAGCTGTCAACAACATTAAGCTGTCAACATTAAGCTGTCAACAACATTAAGCTGTCAACAACATTAAGCTATCAACATTGAGCCATCAACATTAAATCGTCAACATTAAGCTGTCAACATTAAGCTGTCAACATTAAGCTGTCAACTTTAAGCTGTCAACAACATTAAGCTGTCAACAACATTAAGCTGTCGACAACATTAAGCTGTCAACATTAAGCTGTCGACAACATTAAGCTGTCAACATTAAGCTGTCAACATTAAGCTGGCAACATTAAGCTGTCAACATTAAGCTGTCAACATTAAGCTGTCAACAACATTAAGCTGTCAACAACATTAAGCTGTCAATAACATTAAGCTGTCAACATAAAGCTGTCAACATTAAGCTGTCAACATTAAGCTGTCAACATTAAGCTGTCAACATTAAGCTGTCAACATTAAGCCAACAACATTGAGCCAACAACATTAGGCTGTCAACAACATTAAGCTGTCAACAACATTAAGCTGTCAACATTAAGCCGTCAACATTAAGCTATCAACATTAAGCTGTCAACAACATTAAGCTGTCAACATTAAGCTGTCAACAACATTAAACTGTCAACAACATTAAGCTGTCAATATTGAGCCATCAACATTAAATCGTTAACATTAAGCTGTCAACATTAAGCTGTCAACATTAAGCTGTCAACATTAAGCTGGCAACAACATTAGGCAGTCAACATTAAGCTGTCAACATTAAGCTGTCAACATTAGGCTGTCAACATTAAGCTGTCAACATTAAGCTATCAACATTAAGCTGTCAACATTAAGCTGGCAACATTAAGCTGGCGACATTAAGCTGTCAACATTAAGCTGTCAACATTAAACTGTCAACATTAAGCTGTCAACATTAAGCTGTCAACATTAAGCTGTCAACATTAAGCTGTCAACATTAAGCTGTCAACATAAAGCTGTCAACAACATTAAGCTGTCAACAACATTAAGCTGTCAACATTAAGCGGTCAACATTAAATTGTCAACAATATTCAGATGTCAACATTGAGCCGTCAACATTAAATCGTCAACATTAAGCTGTCAACATTAAGCTGTCAACATTAAGCTGACAACATTAAGTTATCAACATTAAGCTATCAACAACATTAAGCTGTCAACATTAAGCTGTCAACATTAAGCTGTCAACATTAAGCTGGCAACAACATTAAGCTATCAACATTAAGCTGTCCACATTAAGCTGTCAACATTAGGCTGTCAACATTAAGCCGTCAACATTAAGCTATCAACATTAAGCTGTCAACATTAAGCTGGCAACATTAAGCTGCCGACATTAAGCTGTCAACATTAAGCTGTCAACATTAAACTGTCAACATTAAGCTGTCAACATTAAGCTGTCAACATTAAGCTATCAACATTAAGCTATCAACATTAAGCGGTCAACAACATTAAGCTGTCAATATGAAGCTGTCAACAACATTAAGCTGTCAACAACATTAAGCTGTCAACATTAAGCCGTCAACATTAAGCCGTCAACATTAAGCCGTCAACATTAAGCCGTCAACATTAAGCCGTCAACATTAAGCTGTCAACATTAAGCTGTCAACATTAAGCTGTCAACAACATTAAGCTGTCAACAACATTAAGCTGTCAACAATATTAAGCTGTCAACATTAAGCTGTCAACAACATTAAGCTGTCAACAATATTCAGCTGTCAAAATTGAGCCGTCAACATTAAATCGTCAACATTAAGCTGTCAACATTAAGCTGTCAACATTAAGCTGTCAACATTAAGCTGTCAACATTAAGCTGTCAACATTAAGCTGTCAACATTAAGCCATCAACATTAAGCTGTCAACATTAAGCTGGCAACATTAAGCTGGCGACATTAAGCTGTCGACATTAAGCTGTCGACATTAAGCTATCAACATTAAGCTGTCAACATCAAGCTGTCAACATCAAGCTGTCAACATTAAGCTGTCAACATTAAACTGTCAACATTAAACTGTCAACATTAAGCTGTCGACATTAAGCTATCAACATTAAGCTGTCAACAACATTAAGCTGTCAACATTAAGCTGTCAACAACATTAAGCTGTCAACATTGAGCGTCAACATTAAATCGTCAACATTAAGCTGTCAACATTAAGCTGTCAACATTAAACTGTCAACATTAAGTTGTTAACATTAAGCTGTCAACATTAAGCTATCAACATTAAGCTATCAACATTAAGCTGTCAACAACATTAAGCTGTCAACATTAAGCTGTCAACAACATTAAGCTGTCAACAACATTAAGCTATCAACACTGAGCCGTCAACATTAAATCGTCAACATTAAGCTGTCAACATTAAGCTGTCAACATTAAGCTGTCAACTTTAAGCTGTCAACAACATTAAGCTGTCAACAACATTAAGCTGTCGACAACATTAAGCTGTCGACAACATTAAGCTGTCAACATTAAGCTGTCAACATTAAGCTGGCAACATTAAGCTGTCAACATTAGGCTGTCAACATTAAGCTGTCAACAACATTAAGCTGTCAACAACATTAAGCTGTCAATAACATTAAGCTGTCAACATTAAGCTGTCAACATTAAGCTGTCAACATTAAGCTGTCAACATTAAGCTGTCAACAACATTAAGCTGTCAACATTAAGCCAACAACATTAAGCCAACAACATTAAGCTGTCAACAACATTAAGCTGTCAACAACATTAAGCTGTCAACATTAAGCCGTCAACATTAAATCGTCAACATTAAGCTGTCAACATTAAGCTGTCAACATTAAGCCGTCAACATTAAGCTATCAACATTAAGCTGTCAACAACATTAAGCTGTCAACATTAAGCTGTCAACAACATTAAACTGTCAACAACATTAAGCTGTCAACATTGAGCCATCAACATTAAATCGTCAACATTAAGCTGTCAACATTAAGCTGTCAACATTAAGCTGTCAACATTAAGCTGGCAACAACATTAAGTAGTCAACATTAAGCTGTCAACATTAAGCTGTCAACATTAGGCTGTCAACATTAAGCTGTCAACATTAAGCTGTCAACATTAAGCTGTCAACATTAAGCTGTCAACATTAAGCTGTCAACATTAAACTGTCAACATTAAACTGTCGACATTAAGCTATCAACATTAAGCTGTCAACATCAAGCTGTCATCATCAAGCTGTCAACATTAAGCAGTCAACATTAAGCTGTCAACATTAAACTGTCAACATTAAACTGTCAACATTAAGCTGTCGACATTTAGCTATCAACATTAAGCTGTCAACAACATTAAGCTGTCAACATTAAGCTGTCAACAACATTAAGCCGTCAACATTGAGCCGTCAACATTAAATCGTCAACATTAAGCTGTCAACATTAAGCTGTCAACATTAAACTGTCAACATTAAGTTGTCAACATTAAGCTGTCAACATTAAGCTATCAACATTAAGCTATCAACATTAAGCTGTCAACAACATTAAGCTGTCAACATTAAGCTGTCAACAACATTAAGCTGTCAACAACATTAATCTATCAACATTGAGCCGTCAACATTAAATCGTCAACATTAAGCTGTCAACATTAAGCTGTCAACATTAAGCTGTCAACAACATTAAACTGTCAACAACATTAAGCTGTCAACATTGAGCCATCAACATTAAATCGTCAACATTAAGCTGTCAACAACATTAAGCTGTCAACAATATTAAGCTGTCAACATTAAGCTGTCAACAACATTAAGCTGTCAACAATATTCAGCTGTCAAAATTGAGCCGTCAACATTAAATCGTCAACATTAAGCCGTCAACATTAAGCCGTCAACATTAAGCCGTCAACATTAAGCTGTCAACATTAAGCTGTCAACATTAAGCTGTCAACAACATTAAGCTGTCAACAACATTAAGCTGTCAACAATATTAAGCTGTCAACATTAAGCTGTCAACAACATTAAGCTGTCAACAATATTCAGCTGTCAAAATTGAGCCGTCAACATTAAATCGTCAACATTAAGCTGTCAACATTAAGCTGTCAACATTAAGCTGTCAACATTAAGCTGTCAACATTAAGCCATCAACATTAAGCTGTCAACATTAAGCTGGCAACATTAAGCTGGCGACATTAAGCTGTCGACATTAAGCTGTCGACATTAAGCTATCAACATTAAGCTGTCAACATCAAGCTGTCAACATCAAGCTGTCAACATTAAGCTGTCAACATTAAACTGTCAACATTAAACTGTCAACATTAAGCTGTCGACATTAAGCTATCAACATTAAGCTGTCAACAACATTAAGCTGTCAACATTAAGCTGTCAACAACATTAAGCTGTCAACATTAAGCTGTCAACATAAAGCTGTCAACATTAAGCTGTCAACATTAAGCTGTCAACATTAAACTGTCAACATTAAGTTGTTAACATTAAGCTGTCAACATTAAGCTATCAACATTAAGCTATCAACATTAAGCTGTCAACAACATTAAGCTGTCAACATTAAGCTGTCAACAACATTAAGCTGTCAACAACATTAAGCTATCAACACTGAGCCGTCAACATTAAATCGTCAACATTAAGCTGTCAACATTAAGCTGTCAACATTAAGCTGTCAACTTTAAGCTGTCAACAACATTAAGCTGTCAACAACATTAAGCTGTCGACAACATTAAGCTGTCGACAACATTAAGCTGTCAACATTAAGCTGTCAACATTAAGCTGGCAACATTAAGCTGTCAACATTAGGCTGTCAACATTAAGCTGTCAACAACATTAAGCTGTCAACAACATTAAGCTGTCAATAACATTAAGCTGTCAACATTAAGCTGTCAACATTAAGCTGTCAACATTAAGCTGTCAACATTAAGCTGTCAACATTAAGCTGTCAACATTAAGCTGTCAACAACATTAAGCTGTCAACATTAAGCCAACAACATTAAGCCAACAACATTAAGCTGTCAACAACATTAAGCTGTCAACAACATTAAGCTGTCAACATTAAGCCGTCAACATTAAATCGTCAACATTAAGCTGTCAACATTAAGCTGTCAACATTAAGCCGTCAACATTAAGCTATCAACATTAAGCTGTCAACAACATTAAGCTGTCAACATTAAGCTGTCAACAACATTAAACTGTCAACAACATTAAGCTGTCAACATTGAGCCATCAACATTAAATCGTCAACATTAAGCTGTCAACATTAAGCTGTCAACATTAAGCTGTCAACATTAAGCTGGCAACAACATTAAGTAGTCAACATTAAGCTGTCAACATTAAGCTGTCAACATTAGGCTGTCAACATTAAGCTGTCAACATTAAGCTGTCAACATTAAGCTGTCAACATTAAACTGTCAACATTAAACTGTCGACATTAAGCTATCAACATTAAGCTGTCAACATCAAGCTGTCATCATCAAGCTGTCAACATTAAGCAGTCAACATTAAGCTGTCAACATTAAACTGTCAACATTAAACTGTCAACATTAAGCTGTCGACATTTAGCTATCAACATTAAGCTGTCAACAACATTAAGCTGTCAACATTAAGCTGTCAACAACATTAAGCTGTCAACATTGAGCCGTCAACATTAAATCGTCAACATTAAGCTGTCAACATTAAGCTGTCAACATTAAACTGTCAACATTAAGTTGTCAACATTAAGCTGTCAACATTAAGCTATCAACATTAAGCTATCAACATTAAGCTGTCAACAACATTAAGCTGTCAACATTAAGCTGTCAACAACATTAAGCTGTCAACAACATTAAGCTGTCAACATTAAGCCGTCAACATTAAGCCGTCAACATTAAGCCGTCAACATTAAGCCGTCAACATTAAGCCGTCAACATTAAGCTGTCAACATTAAGCTGTCAACATTAAGCTGTCAACAACATTAAGCTGTCAACAACATTAAGCTGTCAACAATATTAAGCTGTCAACATTAAGCTGTCAACAACATTAAGCTGTCAACAATATTCAGCTGTCAAAATTGAGCCGTCAACATTAAATCGTCAACATTAAGCTGTCAACATTAAGCTGTCAACATTAAGCTGTCAACATTAAGCTGTCAACATTAAGCTGTCAACATTAAGCCATCAACATTAAGCTGTCAACATTAAGCTGGCAACATTAAGCTGGCGACATTAAGCTGTCGACATTAAGCTGTCGACATTAAGCTATCAACATTAAGCTGTCAACATCAAGCTGTCAACATCAAGCTGTCAACATTAAGCTGTCAACATTAAACTGTCAACATTAAACTGTCAACATTAAGCTGTCGACATTAAGCTATCAACATTAAGCTGTCAACAACATTAAGCTGTCAACATTAAGCTGTCAACAACATTAAGCTGTCAACATTGAGCGTCAACATTAAATCGTCAACATTAAGCTGTCAACATTAAGCTGTCAACATTAAACTGTCAACATTAAGTTGTTAACATTAAGCTGTCAACATTAAGCTATCAACATTAAGCTATCAACATTAAGCTGTCAACAACATTAAGCTGTCAACATTAAGCTGTCAACAACATTAAGCTGTCAACAACATTAAGCTATCAACACTGAGCCGTCAACATTAAATCGTCAACATTAAGCTGTCAACATTAAGCTGTCAACATTAAGCTGTCAACTTTAAGCTGTCAACAACATTAAGCTGTCAACAACATTAAGCTGTCGACAACATTAAGCTGTCGACAACATTAAGCTGTCAACATTAAGCTGTCAACATTAAGCTGGCAACATTAAGCTGTCAACATTAGGCTGTCAACATTAAGCTGTCAACAACATTAAGCTGTCAACAACATTAAGCTGTCAATAACATTAAGCTGTCAACATTAAGCTGTCAACATTAAGCTGTCAACATTAAGCTGTCAACATTAAGCTGTCAACAACATTAAGCTGTCAACATTAAGCCAACAACATTAAGCCAACAACATTAAGCTGTCAACAACATTAAGCTGTCAACAACATTAAGCTGTCAACATTAAGCCGTCAACATTAAATCGTCAACATTAAGCTGTCAACATTAAGCTGTCAACATTAAGCCGTCAACATTAAGCTATCAACATTAAGCTGTCAACAACATTAAGCTGTCAACATTAAGCTGTCAACAACATTAAACTGTCAACAACATTAAGCTGTCAACATTGAGCCATCAACATTAAATCGTCAACATTAAGCTGTCAACATTAAGCTGTCAACATTAAGCTGTCAACATTAAGCTGGCAACAACATTAAGTAGTCAACATTAAGCTGTCAACATTAAGCTGTCAACATTAGGCTGTCAACATTAAGCTGTCAACATTAAGCTGTCAACATTAAGCTGTCAACATTAAGCTGTCAACATTAAACTGTCAACATTAAACTGTCGACATTAAGCTATCAACATTAAGCTGTCAACATCAAGCTGTCATCATCAAGCTGTCAACATTAAGCAGTCAACATTAAGCTGTCAACATTAAACTGTCAACATTAAACTGTCAACATTAAGCTGTCGACATTTAGCTATCAACATTAAGCTGTCAACAACATTAAGCTGTCAACATTAAGCTGTCAACAACATTAAGCTGTCAACATTGAGCCGTCAACATTAAATCGTCAACATTAAGCTGTCAACATTAAGCTGTCAACATTAAACTGTCAACATTAAGTTGTCAACATTAAGCTGTCAACATTAAGCTATCAACATTAAGCTATCAACATTAAGCTGTCAACAACATTAAGCTGTCAACATTAAGCTGTCAACAACATTAAGCTGTCAACAACATTAAGCCAACAACATTAGGCTGTCAACATTAAGCTGTCAACAACATTAAGCTGTCAACAATATTCAGCTGTCAAAATTGAGCCGTCAACATTAAATCGTCAACATTAAGCTGTCAACATTAAGCTGTCAACATTAAGCTGTCAACATTAAGCGGTCAACATTAAGCTGTCAACATTAAGCCATCAACATTAAGCTGTCAACATTAAGCTTGCAACATTAAGCTGGCGACATTAAGCTGTCGACATTAAGCTGTCGACATTAAGCTATCAACATTAAGCTGTCAACATCAAGCTGTCATCATCAAGCTGTCAACATTAAGCTGTCAACATTAAGCTGTCAACATTAAGCTGTCAACATTAAACTGTCAACATTAAACTGTCAACATTAAGCTGTCGACATTAAGCTATCAACATTAAGCTGTCAACAACATTAAGCTGTCAACATTAAGCTGTCAACAACATTAAGCTGTCAACATTGAGCCGTCAACATTAAATCGTCAACATTAAGCTGTCAACATTAAGCTGTCAACATTAAACTGTCAACATTAAGTTGTCAACATTAAGCTGTCAACATTAAGCTATCAACATTAAGCTATCAACATTAAGCTGTCAACAACATTAAGCTGTCAACATTAAGCTGTCAACAACATTAAGCTGTCAACAACATTAAGCTATCAACATTGAGCCGTCAACATTAAATCGTCAACATTAAGCTGTCAACATTAAGCTGTCAACATTAAGCTGTCAACTTTAAGCTGTCAACAACATTAAGCTGTCAACAACATTAAGCTGTCGACAACATTAAGCTGTCAACATTAAGCTGTCGACAACATTAAGCTGTCAACATTAAGCTGTCAACATTAAGCTGGCAACATTAAGCTGTCAACATTAAGCTGTCAACATTAAGCTGTCAACAACATTAAGCTGTCAACAACATTAAGCTGTCAATAACATTAAGCTGTCAACATTAAGCTGTCAACATAAAGCTGTCAACATTAAGCTGTCAACATTAAGCTGTCAACATTAAGCTGTCAACATTAAGCTGTCAACATTAAGCTGTCAACATTAAGCTGTCAACATTAAGCCAACAACATTAGGCTGTCAACAACATTAAGCTGTCAACAACATTAAGCTGTCAACATTAAGCCGTCAACATTAAGCTATCAACATTAAGCTGTCAACAACATTAAGCTGTCAACATTAAGCTGTCAACAACATTAAACTGTCAACAACATTAAGCTGTCAACATTGAGCCATCAACATTAAATCGTCAACATTAAGCTGTCAACATTAAGCTGTCAACATTAAGCTGTCAACATTAAGCTGTCAACATTAAGCTGGAAACAACATTAGGCAGTCAACATTAAGCTGTCAACATTAAGCTGTCAACATTAGGCTGTCAACATTAAGCTGTCAACATTAAGCTATCAACATTAAGCTGTCAACATTAAGCTGGCAACATTAGGCTGGCGACATTAAGCTGTCAACATTAAGCTGTCAACATTAAACTGTCAACATTAAGTTGTCAACATTAAGCTGTCAACATTAAGCTGTCAACATTAAGCTGTCAACATTAAGCTGTCAACATTAAGCTGTCAACATAAAGCTGTCAACAACATTAAGCTGTGAACAACATTAAGCTGTCAACATTAAGCGGTCAACATTAAATTGTCAACAATATTCAGATGTCAACATTGAGCCGTCAACATTAAATCGTCAACATTAAGCTGTCAACATTAAGCTGTCAACATTAAGCTGACAACATTAAGTTATCAACATTAAGCTATCAACAACATTAAGCTGTCAACATTAAGCTGTCAACATTAAGCTGTCAACATTAAGCTGGCAACAACATTAAGCTATCAACATTAAGCTGTCCACATTAAGCTGTCAACATTAGGCTGTCAACATTAAGCTGTCAACATTAAGCTATCAACATTAAGCTGTCAACATTAAGCTGGCAACATTAAGCTGCCGACATTAAGCTGTCAACATTAAGCTGTCAACATTAAACTGTCAACATTAAGCTGTCAACATTAAGCTGTCAACATTAAGCTATCAACATTAAGCTATCAACATTAAGCTGTCAACAATATTAAGCTGTCAACATTAAGCTGTCAACAACATTAAGCTGTCAACATTGAGCCGTCAATATTAAATCGTCAACATTAAGCTGTCAACATTAAGCTGTCAACATTAAACTGTCAACATTAAGTTGTCAACATTAAGCTGTCAACATTAAGCTATCAACATTAAGCTATCAACATTAAGCTGTCAACAACATTAAGCTGTCAACATTAAGCTGTCAACAACATTAAGCTGTCAACAACATTAAGCTATCAACATTGAGCCGTCAGCATTAAATCGTCAACATTAAGCTGTCAACATTAAGCTGTCAACATTAAGCTGTCAACTTTAAGCTGTCAACAACATTAAGCTGTCAACAACATTAAGCTGTCGACAACATTAAGCTGTCAACATTAAGCTGTTGACAACATTAAGCTGTCAACATTAAGCTGTCAACATTAAGCTGGCAACATTAAGCTGTCAACATTAAGCTGTCAACATTAAGCTGTCAACAACATTAAGCTGTCAACAACATTAAGCTGTCAATAACATTAAGCTGTCAACATTAAGCTGTCAACATTAAGCTGTCAACATTAAGCTGTCAACATTAAGCTGTCAACATTAAGCTGTCAACATTAAGCCAACAACATTGAGCCAACAACATTAGGCTGTCAACAACATTAAGCTGTCAACAACATTAAGCTGTCAACATTAAGCCGTCAACATTAAGCTATCAACATTAAGCTGTCAACAACATTAAGCTGTCAACATTAAGCTGTCAACAACATTAAACTGTCAACAACATTAAGCTGTCAATATTGAGCCATCAACATTAAATTGTTAACATTAAGCTGTCAACATTAAGCTGTCAACATTAAGCTGTCAACATTAAGCTGGCAACAACATTAGGCAGTCAACATTAAGCTGTCAACATTAAGCTGTCAACATTAGGCTGTCAACATTAAGCTGTCAACATTAAGCTATCAACATTAAGCTGTCAACATTAAGCTGGCAACATTAAGCTGGCGACATTAAGCTGTCAACATTAAGCTGTCAACATTAAACTGTCAACATTAAGCTGTCAACATTAAGCCGTCAACATTAAGCTGTCAACATTAAGCTGTCAACATTAAGCTGTCAACATTAAGCTGTCAACATAAAGCTGTCAACAACATTAAGCTGTCAACAACATTAAGCTGTCAACATTAAGCGGTCAACATTAAATTGTCAACAATATTCAGATGTCAACATTGAGCCGTCAACATTAAATCGTCAACATTAAGCTGTCAACATTAAGCTGTCAACATTAAGCTGACAACATTAAGTTATCAACATTAAGCTATCAACAACATTAAGCTGTCAACATTAAGCTGTCAACATTAAGCTGTCAACATTAAGCTGGCAACAACATTAAGCTATCAACATTAAGCTGTCCACATTAAGCTGTCAACATTAGGCTGTCAACATTAAGCTGTCAACATTAAGCTATCAACATTAAGCTGTCAACATTAAGCTGGCAACATTAAGCTGCCGACATTAAGCTGTCAACATTAAGCTGTCAACATTAAACTGTCAACATTAAGCTGTCAACATTAAGCTGTCAACATTAAGCTATCAACATTAAGCTATCAACATTAAGCGGTCAACAACATTAAGCTGTCAACATGAAGCTGTCAACAACATTAAGCTGTCAACAACATTAAGCTGTCAACATTAAGCCGTCAACATTAAGCCGTCAACATTAAGCCGTCAACATTCAGCCGTCAACATTAAGCCGTCAACATTAAGCCGTCAACATTAAGCTGTCAACATTAAGCTGTCAACAACATTAAGCTGTCAACAACATTAAGCTGTCAACAATATTAAGCTGTCAACATTAAGCTGTCAACAACATTAAGCTGTCAACAATATTCAGCTGTCAAAATTGAGCCGTCAACATTAAATCGTCAACATTAAGCTGTCAACATTAAGCTGTCAACATTAAGCTGGCAACATTAAGCTGTCAACATTAAGCTGTCAACATTAAGCTGTCAACAACATTAAGCTGTCAACAACATTAAGCTGTCAATAACATTAAGCTGTCAACATTAAGCTGTCAACATTAAGCTGTCAACATTAAGCTGTCAACATTAAGCTGTCAACATTAAGCTGTCAACATTAAGCCAACAACATTGAGCCAACAACATTAGGCTGTCAACAACATTAAGCTGTCCACAACATTAAGCTGTCAACATTAAGCCGTCAACATTAAGCTATCAACATTAAGCTGTCAACAACATTAAGCTGTCAACATTAAGCTGTCAACAACATTAAACTGTCAACAACATTAAGCTGTCAATATTGAGCCATCAACATTAAATCGTTAACATTAAGCTGTCAACATTAAGCTGTCAACATTAAGCTGTCAACATTAAGCTGGCAACAACATTAGGCAGTCAACATTAAGCTGTCAACATTAAGCTGTCAACATTAGGCTGTCAACATTAAGCTGTCAACATTAAGCTATCAACATTAAGCTGTCAACATTAAGCTGGCAACATTAAGCTGGAGACATTAAGCTGTCAACATTAAGCTGTCAACATTAAACTGTCAACATTAAGCTGTCAACATTAAGCCGTCAACATTAAGCTGTCAACATTAAGCTGTCAACATTAAGCTGTCAACATTAAGCTGTCAACATAAAGCTGTCAACAACATTAAGCTGTCAACAACATTAAGCTGTCAACATTAAGCGGTCAACATTAAATTGTCAACAATATTCAGATGTCAACATTGAGCCGTCAACATTAAATCGTCAACATTAAGCTGTCAACATTAAGCTGTCAACATTAAGCTGTCAACATTAAGCTGGCAACAACATTAAGCTATCAACATTAAGCTGTCCACATTAAGCTGTCAACATTAGGCTGTCAACATTAAGCTGTCAACATTAAGCTATCAACATTAAGCTGTCAACATTAAGCTGGCAACATTAAGCTGCCGACATTAAGCTGTCAACATTAAGCTGTCAACATTAAACTGTCAACATTAAGCTGTCAACATTAAGCTGTCAACATTAAGCTATCAACATTAAGCTATCAACATTAAGCGGTCAACAACATTAAGCTGTCAACATGAAGCTGTCAACAACATTAAGCTGTCAACAACATTAAGCTGTCAACATTAAGCCGTCAACATTAAGCCGTCAACATTAAGCCGTCAACATTAAGCCGTCAACATTAAGCCGTCAACATTAAGCCGTCAACATTAAGCTGTCAACATTAAGCTGTCAACATTAAGCTGTCAACAACATTAAGCTGTCAACAACATTAAGCTGTCAACAATATTAAGCTGTCAACATTAAGCTGTCAACAACATTAAGCTGTCAACAATATTCAGCTGTCAAAATTGAGCCGTCAACATTAAATCGTCAACATTAAGCTGTCAACATTAAGCTGTCAACATTAAGCTGTCAACATTAAGCTGTCAACATTAAGCTGTCAACATTAAGCCATCAACATTAAGCTGTCAACATTAAGCTGGCAACATTAAGCTGGTGACATTAAGCTGTCGACATTAAGCTGTCGACATTAAGCTATCAACATTAAGCTGTCAACATCAAGCTGTCAACATCAAGCTGTCAACATTAAGCTGTCAACATTAAGCTGTCAACATTAAACTGTCAACATTAAACTGTCAACATTAAGCTGTCGACATTAAGCTATCAACATTAAGCTGTCAACAACATTAAGCTGTCAACATTAAGCTGTCAACAACATTAAGCTGTCAACATTGAGCGTCAACATTAAATCGTCAACATTAAGCTGTCAACATTAAGCTGTCAACATTAAACTGTCAACATTAAGTTGTTAACATTAAGCTGTCAACATTAAGCTATCAACATTAAGCTATCAACATTAAGCTGTCAACAACATTAAGCTGTCAACATTAAGCTGTCAACAACATTAAGCTGTCAACAACATTAAGCTATCAACACTGAGCCGTCAACATTAAATCGTCAACATTAAGCTGTCAACATTAAGCTGTCAACATTAAGCTGTCAACTTTAAGCTGTCAACAACATTAAGCTGTCAATAACATTAAGCTGTCGACAACATTAAGCTGTCGACAACATTAAGCTGTCAACATTAAGCTGTCAACATTAAGCTGGCAACATTAAGCTGTCAACATTAAGCTGTCAACATTAAGCCATCAACATTAAGCTGTCAACATTAAGCTGGCAACATTAAGCTGGCGACATTAAGCTGTCGACATTAAGCTGTCGACATTAAGCTATCAACATTAAGCTGTCAACATCAAGCTGTCAACAACATTAAGCTGTCAACAACATTAAGCTGTCAACATTAAGCCGTCAACATTAAATCGTCAACATTAAGCTGTCAACTATAAGCTGTCAACATTAAGCCGTCAACATTAAGCTATCAACATTAAGCTGTCAACAACATTAAGCTGTCAACATTAAGCTGTCAACAACATTAAACTGTCAACAACATTAAGCTGTCAACATTGAGCCATCAACATTAAATCGTCAACATTAAGCTGTCAACATTAAGCTGTCAACATTAAGCTGTCAACATTAAGCTGGCAACAACATTAAGTAGTCAACATTAAGCTGTCAACATTAAGCTGTCACCATTAGGCTGTCAACATTAAGCTGTCAACATTAAGCTGTCAACATTAAGCTGTCAACATTAAGCTGTCAACATTAAGCTGTCAACATTAAACTGTCAACATTAAACTGTCGACATTAAGCTATCAACATTAAGCTGTCAACATCAAGCTGTCATCATCAAGCTGTCAACATTAAGCAGTCAACATTAAGCTGTCAACATTAAACTGTCAACATTAAACTGTCAACATTAAGCTGTCGACATTTAGCTATCAACATTAAGCTGTCAACAAAATTAAGCTGTCAACATTAAGCTGTCAACAAATTTAAGCTGTCAACATTGAGCCGTCAACATTAAATCGTCAACATTAAGCTGTCAACATTAAGCTGTCAACATTAAACTGTCAACATTAAGTTGTCAACATTAAGCTGTCAACATTAAGCTATCAACATTAAGCTATCAACATTAAGCTGTCAACAACATTAAGCTGTCAACATTAAGCTGTCAACAACATTAAGCTGTCAACAACATTAATCTATCAACATTGAGCCGTCAACATTAAATCGTCAACATTAAGCTGTCAACATTAAGCTGTCAACATTAAGCTGTCAACAACATTAAACTGTCAACAACATTAAGCTGTCAACATTGAGCCATCAACATTAAATCGTCAACATTAAGCTGTCAACAACATTAAGCTGTCAACAATATTAAGCTGTCAACATTAAGCTGTCAACAACATTAAGCTGTCAACAATATTCAGCTGTCAAAATTGAGCCGTCAACATTAAATCGTCAACATTAAGCTGTCAACATTAAGCTGTCAACATTAAGCTGTCAACATTAAGCGGTCAACATTAAGCTGTCAACATTAAGCCATCAACATTAAGCTGTCAACATTAAGCTTGCAACATTAAGCTGGCGACATTAAGCTGTCGACATTAAGCTGTCGACATTAAGCTATCAACATTAAGCTGTCAACATCAAGCTGTCATCATCAAGCTGTCAACATTAACCTGTCAACATTAAGCTGTCAACATTAAGCTGTCAACATTAAACTGTCAACATTAAACTGTCAACATTAAGCTGTCGACATTAAGCTATCAACATTAAGCTGTCAACAACATTAAGCTGTCAACATTAAGCTGTCAACAACATTAAGCTGTCAACATTGAGCCGTCAACATTAAATCGTCAACATTAAGCTGTCAACATTAAGCTGTCAACATTAAACTGTCAACATTAAGTTGTCAACATTAAGCGGTCAACATTAAGCTATCAACATTAAGCTATCAACATTAAGCTGTCAACAACATTAAGCTGTCAACATTAAGCTGTCAACAACATTAAGCTGTCAACAACATTAAGCTATCAACATTGAGCCGTCAACATTAAATCGTCAACATTAAGCTGTCAACATTAAGCTGTCAACATTAAGCTGTCAACTTTAAGCTGTCAACAACATTAAGCTGTCAACAACATTAAGCTGTCGACAACATTAAGCTGTCAACATTAAGCTGTCAACATTAAGCTGTCGACAACATTAAGCTGTCAACATTAAGCTGTCAACATTAAGCTGTCAATAACATTAAGCTGTCAACATTAAGCTGTCAACATTAAGCTGTCAACATTAAGCTGTCAACATTAAGCTGTCAACATTAAGCTGTCAACATTAAGCTGTCAACATTAAGCTGTCAACATTAAGCCAACAACATTAGGCTGTCAACAACATTAAGCTGTCAACAACATTAAGCTGTCAACATTAAGCCGTCAACATTAAGCTATCAACATTAAGCTGTCAACAACATTAAGCTGTCAACATTAAGCTGTCAACAACATTAAACTGTCAACAACATTAAGCTGTCAACATTGAGCCATCAACATTAAATCGTCAACATTAAGCTGTCAACATTAAGCTGTCAACATTAAGCTGTCAACATTAAGCTGTCAACATTAAGCTGGAAACAACATTAGGCAGTCAACATTAAGCTGTCAACATTAAGCTGTCAACATTAGGCTGTCAACATTAAGCTGTCAACATTAAGCTATCAACATTAAGCTGTCAACATTAAGCTGGCAACATTAGGCTGGCGACATTAAGCTGTCAACATTAAGCTGTCAACATTAAACTGTCAACATTAAGCTGTCAACATTAAGCTGTCAACATTATGCTGTCAACATTAAGCTGTCAACATTAAGCTGTCAACATTAAGCTGTCAACATAAAGCTGTCAACAACATTAAGCTGTGAACAACATTAAGCTGTCAACATTAAGCGGTCAACATTAAATTGTCAACAATATTCAGATGTCAACATTGAGCCGTCAACATTAAATCGTCAACATTAAGCTGTCAACATTAAGCTGTCAACATTCAGCTGACAACATTAAGTTATCAACATTAAGCTATCAACAACATTAAGCTGTCAACATTAAGCTGTCAACATTAAGCTGTCAACATTAAGCTGGCAACAACATTAAGCTATCAACATTAAGCTGTCCACATTAAGCTGTCAACATTAGGCTGTCAACATTAAGCTGTCAACATTAAGCTATCAACATTAAGCTGTCAACATTAAGCTGGCAACATTAAGCTGCCGACATTAAGCTGTCAACATTAAGCTGTCAACATTAAACTGTCAACATTAAGCTGTCAACATTAAGCTGTCAACATTAAGCTATCAACATTAAGCTATCAACATTAAGCTGTCAACAACATTAAGCTGTCAACATTAAGCTGTCAACAACATTAAGCTGTCAACAACATTAAGCTGTCAACATTAAGCCGTCAACATTAAGCCGTCAACATTAAGCCGTCAACATTAAGCCATCAACATTAAGCCGTCAACATTAAGCTGTCAACATTAAGCTGTCAACATTAAGCTGTCAACATTAAGCTGTCAACAACATTAAGCTGTCAACAATATTAAGCTGTCAACATTAAGCTGTCAACAACATTAAGCTGTCAACATTGAGCCGTCAACATTAAATCGTCAACATTAAGCTGTCAACATTAAGCTGTCAACATTAAACTGTCAACATTAAGTTGTCAACATTAAGCTGTCAACATTAAGCTATCAACATTAAGCTATCAACATTAAGCTGTCAACAACATTAAGCAGTCAACATTAAGCTGTCAACAACATTAAGCTGTCAACAACATTAAGCTATCAACATTGAGCCGTCAACATTAAATCGTCAACATTAAGCTGTCAACATTAAGCTGTCAACATTAAGCTGTCAACTTTAAGCTGTCAACAACATTAAGCTGTCAACAACATTAAGCTGTCGACAACATTAAGCTGTCAACATTAAGCTGTCAACATTAAGCTGGCAACATTAAGCTGTCAACATTAAGCTGTCAACATTAAGCTGTCAACAACATTAAGCTGTCAACAACATTAAGCTGTCAATAACATTAAGCAGTCAACATTAAGCTGTCAACATTAAGCTGTCAACATTAAGCTGTCAACATTAAGCTGTCAACATTAAGCTGTCAACATTAAGCCAACAACATTAAGCCAACAACATTAAGCTGTCAACAACATTAAGCTGTCAACAACATTAAGCTGTCAACATTAAGCCGTCAACATTAAATCGTCAACATTAAGCTGTCAACATTAAGCTGTCAACATTAAGCCGTCAACATTAAGCTATCAACATTAAGCTGTCAACAACATTAAGCTGTCAACATTAAGCTGTCAACAACATTAAACTGTCAACAACATTAAGCTGTCAACATTGAGCCATCAACATTAAATCGTCAACATTAAGCTGTCAACATTAAGCTGTCAACATTAAGCTGTCAACATTAAGCTGGCAACAACATTAAGCAGTCAACATTAAGCTGTCAACATTAAGCTGTCAACATTAGGCTGTCAACATTAAGCTGTCAACATTAAGCTATCAACATTAAGCTGTCAACATTAAGCTGGCAACATTAAGCTGGCGACATTAAGCTGTCAACATTAAGCTGTCAACATTAAACTGTCAACATTAAGCTGTCAACATTAAGCTGTCAACATTAAGCTATCAACATTAAGCTATCAACATTAAGCTGTCAACAACATTAAGCTGTCAACATTAAGCTGTCAACATTAAGCTGTCAACATTAAGCTGTCAACATTAAGCTGTCAACATTAAGCTGTCAACAACATTAAGCTGTCAACAACATTAAGCTGTCAACAACATTAAGCTGTCAACAATATTAAGCTGTCAACATTAAGCTGTCAACAACATTAAGCTGTCAACAATATTCAGCTGTCAAAATTGAGCCGTCAACATTAAATCGGCAACATTAAGCTGTCAACATTAAGCTGTCAACATTAAGCTGTCAACATTAAGCTGTCAACATTAAGCTGTCAACATTAAGCTGTCAACATTAAGCTGTTAACATCAAGCCATCAACATTAAGCTGTCAACATTAAGCTGGCAACATTAAGCTGGCGACATTAAGCTGTCGACATTAAGCTGTCGACATTAAGCTATCAACATTAAGCTGTCAACATCAAGCTGTCAACATCAAGCTGTCAACGTTAAGCTGTCAACATTAAGCTGTCAACATTAAACTGTCAACATTAAACTGTCAACATTAAGCTGTCGACATTAAGCTATCAACATTAAGCTGTCAACAACATTAAGCTGTCAACATTAAGCTGTCAACAACATTAAGCTGTCAACATTGAGCCGTCAACATTAATTTGTCAACATTAAGCTGTCAACATTAAGCTGTCAACATTAAACTGTCAACATTAAGTTGTCAACATTAAGCTGTCAACATTAAGCTATCAACATTAAGCTATCAACATTAAGCTGTCAACAACATTCAGCTGTCAACATTAAGCTGTCAACAACATTAAGCTGTCAACAACATTAAGCTATCAACATTGAGCCGTCAACATTAAATCGTCAACATTAAGCTGTCAACATTAAGCTGTCAACATTAAGCTGTCAACTTTAAGCTGTCAACAACATTAAGCTGTCAACAACATTAAGCTGTCGACAACATTAAGCTGTCAACATTAAGCTGTCAACATTAAGCTGGCAACATTAAGCTGTCAACATTAAGCTGTCAACATAAAGCTGTCAACAACATTAAGCTGTCAATAACATTAAGCTGTCAACATTAAGCTGTCAACATTAAGCTGTCAACATTAGGCTGTCAACATTAAGCTGTCAACATTAAGCTGTCAACATTAAGCTGTCAACATTAAGCCAACAACATTAAGCCAACAACATTAAGCTGTCAACAACATTAAGCTGTCAACATTAAGCCGTCAACATTAAATCGTCAACATTAAGCTGTCAACATTAAGCTGTCAACATTAAGCCGTCAACATTAAGCTATCAACATTAAGCTGTCAACAACATTAAGCTGTCAACATTAAGCTGTCAACAACATTAAACTGTCAACAACATTAAGCTGTCAACATTGAGCCATCAACATTAAATCGTCAACATTAAGCTGTCAACATTAAGCTGTCAACATTAAGCTGTCAACATTAAGCTGGCAACAACATTAAGCAGTCAACATTAAGCTGTCAACATTAAGCTGTCAACATTAGGCTGTCAACATTAAGCTGTCAACATTAAGCTATCAACATTAAGCTGTCAACATTAAGCTGGCAACATTAAGCTGGCGACATTAAGCTGGCGACATTAAGCTGTCAACATTAAGCTGTCAACATTAAGCTATCAACATTAAGCTATCAACATTAAGCTGTCAACAACATTAAGCTGTCAACATTAAGCTGTCAACATTAAGCTGTCAACATTAAGCTGTCAACATTAAGCTGTCAACATTAAGCTGTCAACATTAAGCTGTCAACAACATTAAGCTGTCAACAACATTAAGCTGTCAACAATATTAAGCTGTCAACATTAAGCTGTCAACAACATTAAGCTGTCAACAATATTCAGCTGTCAAAATTGAGCCGTCAACATTAAATCGTCAACATTAAGCTGTCAACATTAAGCTGTCAACATTAAGCTGTCAACATTAAGCTGTCAACATTAAGCCATCAACATTAAGCTGTCAACATTAAGCTTGCAACATTAAGCTGGCGACATTAAGCTGTCGACATTAAGCTGTCGACATTAAGCTATCAACATTAAGCTTTCAACATCAAGCTGTCATCATCAAGCTGTCAACATTAAGCTGTCAACATTAAGCTGTCAACATTAAACTGTCAACATTAAACTGTCAACATTAAGCTGTCGACATTAAGCTATCAACATTAAGCTGTCAACAACATTAAGCTGTCAACATTAAGCTGTCAACAACATTAAGCTGTCAACAACATTAAGCTGTCAACAACATTAAGCTGTCAACAATATTAAGCTGTCAACATTAAGCTGTCAACAACATTAAGCTGTCAACAATATTCAGCTGTCAAAATTGAGCCGTCAACATTAAATCGGCAACATTAAGCTGTCAACATTAAGCTGTCAACATTAAGCTGTCAACATTAAGCTGTCAACATTAAGCTGTCAACATTAAGCTGTCAACATTAAGCTGTTAACATCAAGCCATCAACATTAAGCTGTCAACATTAAGCTGGCAACATTAAGCTGACGACATTAAGCTGTCGACATTAAGCTGTCGACATTAAGCTATCAACATTAAGCTGTCAACATCAAGCTGTCAACATCAAGCTGTCAACGTTAAGCTGTCAACATTAAGCTGTCAACATTAAACTGTCAACATTAAACTGTCAACATTAAGCTGTCGACATAAAGCTATCAACATTAAGCTGTCAACAACATTAAGCTGTCAACATTAAGCTGTCAACAACATTAAGCTGTCAACATTGAGCCGTCAACATTA
Source organism: Alitta virens (assembly GCA_932294295.1). NCBI lineage: Eukaryota > Metazoa > Annelida > Polychaeta > Phyllodocida > Nereididae > Alitta > Alitta virens. The sequence goes on along the minus strand of OW028579.1, from coordinate 8,831,284 downwards.
ATTCGTCAACATTAAGCTGTCAACATTAAGCTGTCAACATTAAACTGTCAACATTAAGTTGTCAACATTAAGCTGTCAACATTAAGCTATCAACATTAAGCTATCAACATTAAGCTGTCAACAACATTAAGCTGTCAACATTAAGCTGTCAACAACATTAAGCTGTCAACAACATTAAGCTATCAACATTGAGCCGTCAACATTAAATCGTCAACATTAAGCTGTCAACATTAAGCTGTCAACATTAAGCTGTCCACTTTAAGCTGTCAACAACATTAAGCTGTCAACAACATTAAGCTGTCGACAACATTAAGCTGTCAACATTAAGCTGTCAACATTAAGCTGGCAACATTAAGCTGTCAACATTAAGCTGTCAACATTAAGCTGTCAACAACATTAAGCTGTCAATAACATTAAGCTGTCAACATTAAGCTGTCAACATTAAGCTGTCAACATTAGGCTGTCAACATTAAGCTGTCAACATTAAGCTGTCAACATTAAGCTGTCAACATTAAGCCAACAACATTAAGCCAACAACATTAAGCTGTCAACAACATTAAGCTGTCAACAACATTAAGCTGTCAACATTAAGCCGTCAACATTAAATCGTCAACATTAAGCTGTCAACATTAAGCTGTCAACATTAAGCCGTCAACATTAAGCTATCAACATTAAGCTGTCAACAACATTAAGCTGTCAACATTAAGCTGTCAACAACATTAAACTGTCAACATCATTAAGCTGTCAACATTGAGCCATCAACATTAAATCGTCAACATTAAGCTGTCAACATTAAGCTGTCAACATTAAGCTGTCAACATTAAGCTGGCAACAACATTAAGCAGTCAACATTAAGCTGTCAACATTAAGCTGTCAACATTAGGCTGTCAACATTAAGCTGTCAACATTAAGCTATCAACATTAAGCTGTCAACATTAAGCTGGCAACATTAAGCTGGCGACATTAAGCTGTCAACATTAAGCTGTCAACATTAAGCTATCAACATTAAGCTATCAACATTAAGCTGTCAACAACATTAAGCTGTCAACATTAAGCTGTCAACATTAAGCTGTCAACATTAAGCTGTCAACATTAAGCTGTCAACATTAAGCTGTCAACAACATTAAGCTGTCAACAACATTAAGCTGTCGACAATATTAAGCTGTCAACATTAAGCTGTCAACAACATTAAGCTGTCAACAATATTCAGCTGTCAAAATTGAGCCGTCAACATTAAATCGTCAACATTAAGCTGTCAACATTAAGCTGTCAACATTAAGCTGTCAACATTAAGCTGTCAACATTAAGCCATCAACATTAAGCTGTCAACATTAAGCTTGCAACATTAAGCTGGCGACATTAAGCTGTCGACATTAAGCTGTCGACATTAAGCTATCAACATTAAGCTTTCAACATCAAGCTGTCATCATCAAGCTGTCAACATTAAGCTGTCAACATTAAGCTGTCAACATTAAGCTGTCAACATTAAACTGTCAACATTAAACTGTCAACATTAAGCTGTCGACATTAAGGTATCAACATTAAGCTGTCAACAACATTAAGCTGTCAACATTAAGCTGTCAACAACATTAAGCTGTCAACATTGAGCCGTCAACATTAAATCGTCAACATTAAGCTGTCAACATTAAGCTGTCAACATTAAACTGTCAACATTAAGTTGTCAACATTAAGCTGTCAACATTAAGCTATCAACATTAAGCTATCAACATTAAGCTGTCAACAACATTAAGCTGTCAACATTAAGCTGTCAACAACATTAAGCTGTCAACAACATTAAGCTATCAACATTGAGCCGTCAACATTAAATCGTCAACATTAAGCTGTCAACATTAAGCTGTCAACATTAAGCTGTCAACTTTAAGCTGTCAACAACATTAAGCTGTCAACAACATTAAGCTGTCAACAACATTAAGCTGTCAACATTAAGCTGTCGACAACATTAAGCTGTCAACATTAAGCTGTCAACATTAAGCTGGCAACATTAAGCTGTCAACATTAAGCTGTCAACATTAAGCTGTCAACAACATTAAGCTGTCAACAACATTAAGCTGTCAATAACATTAAGCTGTCAACATTAAGCTGTCAACATTAAGCTGTCAACATTAAGCTGTCAACATTAAGCTGTCAACATTAAGCTGTCAACATTAAGCCAACAACATTAAGCCAACAACATTAGGCTGTCAACAACATTAAACTGTCAACAACATTAAGCTGTCAACATTAAGCCGTCAACATTAAGCTATCAACATTAAGCTGTCAACAACATTAAGCTGTCAACATTAAGCTGTCAACAACATTAAACTGTCAACAACATTAAGCTGTCAATATTGAGCCATCAACATTAAATCGTCAACATTAAGCTGTCAACATTAAGCTGTCAACATTAAGCTGTCAACATTAAGCTGGCAACAACATTAGGCAGTCAACATTAAGCTGTCAACATTAAGCTGTCAACATTAGGCTGTCAACATTAAGCTGTCAACATTAAGCTATCAACATTAAGCTGTCAACATTAAGCTGGCAACATTAAGCTGGCGACATTAAGCTGTCAACATTAAGCTGTCAACATTAAACTGTCAACATTAAGCTGTCAACATTAAGCTGTCAACATTAAGCTGTCAACATTAAGCTGTCAACATTAAGCTGTCAACATTAAGCTGTCAACATAAAGCTGTCAACAACATTAAGCTGTCAACAACATTAAGCTGTCAACATTAAGCGGTCAACATTAAATTGTCAACAATATTCAGATGTCAACATTGAGCCGTCAACATTAAATCGTCAACATTAAGCTGTCAACATTAAGCTGTCAACATTAAGCTGACAACATTAAGTTATCAACATTAAGCTATCAACAACATTAAGCTGTCAACATTAAGCTGTCAACATTAAGCTGTCAACATTAAGCTGGCAACAACACTAAGCTATCAACATTAAGCTGTCCACATTAAGCTGTCAACATTAGGCTGTCAACATTAAGCTGTCAACATTAAGCTATCAACATTAAGCTGTCAACATTAAGCTGGCAACATTAAGCTGCCGACATTAAGCTGTCAACATTAAGCTGTCAATATTAAACTGTCAACATTAAGCTGTCAACATTAAGCTGTCAACATTAAGCTATCAACATTAAGCTATCAACATTAAGCGGTCAACAACATTAAGCTGTCAACATTAAGCTGTCAACAACATTAAGCTGTCAACAACATTAAGCTGTCAACATTAAGCCGTCAACATTAAGCCGTCAACATTAAGCCGTCAACATTAAGCCGTCAACATTAAGCCGTCAACATTAAGCTGTCAACATTAAGCTGTCAACATTAAGCTGTCAACATTAAGCTGTCAACAACATTAAGCTGTCAACAACATTAAGCTGTCAACAATATTAAGGTGTCAACATTAAGCTGTCAACAACATTAAGCTGTCAACAATATTCAGCTGTCAAAATTGAGCCGTCAACATTAAATCGTCAACATTAAGCTGTCAACATTAAGCTGTCAACATTAAGCTGTCGACATTAAGCTGTCGACATTAAGCTATCAACATTAAGCTGTCAACATCAAGCTGTCAACATCAAGCTGTCAACATTAAGCTGTCAACATTAAGCTGTCAACATTAAACTGTCAACATTAAACTGTCAACATTAAGCTGTCGACATTAAGCTATCAACATTAAGCTGTCAACAACATTAAGCTGTCAACATTAAGCTGTCAACAACATTAAGCTGTCAACATTGAGCCGTCAACATTAAGTCGTCAACATTAAGCTGTCAACATTAAGCTGTCAACATTAAACTGTCAACATTAAGTTGTCAACATTAAGCTGTCAACATTAAGCTATCAACATTAAGCTATCAACATTTAGCTGTCAACAACATTAAGCTGTCAACATTAAGCTGTCAACAACATTAAGCTGTCAACAACATTAAGCTATCAACATTGAGCCGTCAACATTAAATCGTCAACATTAAGCTGTCAACATTAAGCTGTCAACATTAAGCTGTCAACTTTAAGCTGTCAACAACATTAAGCTGTCGACAACATTAAGCTGTCGACAACATTAAGCTGTCGACAACATTAAGCTGTCGACAACATTAAGCTGTCAACATTAAGCTGTCAACATTAAGCTGGCAACATTAAGCTGTCAACATTAAGCTGTCAACATTAAGCTGTCAACAACATTAAGCTGTCAACAACATTAAGCTGTCAATAACATTAAGCTGTCAACATTAAGCTGTCAACATTAAGCTGTCAACATTAAGCTGTCAACATTAAGCTGTCAACATTAAGCTGTCAACATTAAGCTGTCAACATTAAGCCAACAACATTAAGCCAACAACATTAAGCTGTCAACAACATTAAGCTGTCAACAACATTAAGCTGTCAACATTAAGCCGTCAACATTAAATCGTCAACATTAAGCTGTCAACATTAAGCTGTCAACATTAAGCCGTCAACATTAAGCTATCAACATTAAGCTGTCAACAACATTAAGCTGTCAACATTAAGCTGTCAACAACATTAAACTGTCAACAACATTAAGCTGTCAACATTGAGCCATCAACATTAAATCGTCAACATTAAGCTGTCAACATTAAGCTGTCAACATTAAGCTGTCAACATTAAGCTGGCAACAACATTAAGTAGTCAACATTAAGCTGTCAACATTAAGCTGTCAACATTAGGCTGTCAACATTAAGCTGTCAACATTAAGCTGTCAACATTAAGCTGTCAACATTAAGCTGTCAACATTAAGCTGTCAACATTAAACTGTCAACATTAAACTGTCGACATTAAGCTATCAACATTAAGCTGTCAACATCAAGCTGTCATCATCAAGCTGTCAACATTAAGCAGTCAACATTAAGCTGTCAACATTAAACTGTCAACATTAAACTGTCAACATTAAGCTGTCGACATTTAGCTATCAACATTAAGCTGTCAACAACATTAAGCTGTCAACATTAAGCTGTCAACAACATTAAGCTGTCAACATTGAGCCGTCAACATTAAATCGTCAACATTAAGCTGTCAACATTAGGCTGTCAACATTAAACTGTCAACATTAAGTTGTCAACATTAAGCTGTCAACATTAAGCTATCAACATTAAGCTATCAACATTAAGCTGTCAACAACATTAAGCTGTCAACATTAAGCTGTCAACAACATTAAGCTGTCAACAACATTAATCTATCAACATTGAGCCGTCAACATTAAATCGTCAACATTAAGCTGTCAACATTAAGCTGTCAACAACATTAAGCTGTCAACAACATTAAGCTGTCAATAACATTAAGCTGTCAACATTAAGCTGTAAACATTAAGCTGTCAACATTAAGCTGTCAACATTAAGCTGTCAACATTAAGCTGTCAACATTAAGCTGTCAACATTAAGCCAACAACATTAAGCCAACAACATTAGGCTGTCAACAACATTAAGCTGTCAACAACATTAAGCTGTCAACATTAAGCCGTCAACATTAAGCTATCAACATTAAGCTGTCAACAACATTAAGCTGTCAACATTAAGCTGTCAACAACATTAAACTGTCAACAACATTAAGCTGTCAATATTGAGCCATCAACATTAAATCGTCAACATTAAGCTGTCAACATTAAGCTGTCAACATTAAGCTGTCAACATTAAGCTGGCAACAACATTAGGCAGTCAACATTAAGCTGTCAACATTAAGCTGTCAACATTAGGCTGTCAACATTAAGCTGTCAACATTAAGCTATCAACATTAAGCTGTCAACATTAAGCTGGCAACATTAAGCTGGCGACATTAAGCTGTCAACATTAAGCTGTCAACATTAAACTGTCAACATTAAGCTGTCAACATTAAGCTGTCAACATTAAGCTGTCAACATTAAGCTGTCAACATTAAGCTGTCAACATTAAGCTGTCAACATTAAGCTGTCAACATAAAGCTGTCAACAACATTAAGCTGTCAACAACATTAAGCTGTCAACATTAAGCGGTCAACATTAAATTGTCAACAATATTCAGATGTCAACATTGAGCCGTCAATATTAAATCGTCAACATTTAGCTGTCAACATTAAGCTGTCAACATTAAGCTGACAACATTAAGTTATCAACATTAAGCTATCAACAACATTAAGCTGTCAACAACATTAAGCTGTCAACATTAAGCTGTCAACATTAAGCTGGCAACATTAAGCTGGCAACAACATTAAGCTATCAACATTAAGCTGTCCACATTAAGCTGTCAACATTAGGCTGTCAACATTAAGCTGTCAACATTAAGCTATCAACATTAAGCTGTCAACATTAAGCTGGCAACATTAAGCTGCCGACATTAAGCTGTCAACATTAAGCTGTCAACATTAAACTGTCAACATTAAGCTGTCAACATTAAGCTGTCAACATTAAGCTATCAACATTAAGCTATCAACATTAAGCGGTCAACAACATTAAGCTGTCAACATTAAGCTGTCAACAACATTAAGCTGTCAACAACATTAAGCTGTCAACATTAAGCCGTCAACATTAAGCCGTCAACATTAAGCCGTCAACATTAAGCCGTCAACATTAAGCCGTCAACATTAAGCTGTCAACATTAAGCTGTCAACATTAAGCTGTCAACATTAAGCTGGCAACAACATTAAGCTGTCAACAACATTAAGCTGTCAACAATATTAAGCTGTCAACATTAAGCTGTCAACAACATTAAGCTGTCAAAATTATTCAGCTGTCAAAATTGAGCCGTCAACATTAAATCGTCAACATTAAGCTGTCAAGATTAAGCTGTCAACATTAAGCTGTCAACATTAAGCTGTCAACATTAAGCTGTCAACATTAAGCTGTCAACATTAAGCCATCAACATTAAGCTGTCAACATTAAGCTGGCAACATTAAGCTGGCGACATTAAGATGTCGACATTAAGCTGTCGACATTAAGCTATCAACATTAAGCTGTCAACATCAAGCTGTCAACATCAAGCTGTCAACATTAAGCTGTCAACATTAAGCTGTCAACATTAAACTGTCAACATTAAACTGTCAACATTAAGCTGTCGACATTAAGCTATCAACATTAAGCTGTCAACAACATTAAGCTGTCAACATTAAGTTGTCAACAACATTAAGCTGTCAACATTGAGCCGTCAACATTAAATCGTCAACATTAAGCTGTCAACATTAAGCTGTCAACATTAAACTGTCAACATTAAGTTGTCAACATTAAGCTGTCAACATTAAGCTATCAACATTAAGCTATCAACATTAAGCTGTCAACAACATTAAGCTGTCAACATTAAGCTGTCAACAACATTAAGCTGTCAACAACATTAAGCTATCAACATTGAGCCGTCAACATTAAATCGTCAACATTAAGCTGTCAACATTAAGCTGTCAACATTAAGCTGTCAACCTTAAGCTGTCAACAACATTAAGCTGTCGACAACATTAAGCTGTCGACAACATTAAGCTGTCGACAACATTAAGCTGTCAACATTAAGCTGTCAACATTAAGCTGGCAACATTAAGCTGTCAACATTAAGCTGTCAACATTAAGCTGTCAACAACATTAAGCTGCCAACAACATTAAGCTGTCAATAACATTAAGCTGTCAACATTAAGCTGTCAACATTAAGCTGTCAACATTAAGCTGTCAACATTAAGCTGTCAACATTAAGCTGTCAACATTAAGCCAACAACATTAAGCCAACAACATTAAGCTGTCAACAACATTAAGCTGTCAACAACATTAAGCTGTCAACATTAAGCCGTCAACATAAAATCGTCAACATTAAGCTGTCAACATTAAGCTGTCAACATTAAGCCGTCAACATTAAGCTATCAACATTAAGCTGTCAACAACATTAAGCTGTCAACATTAAGCTGTCAACAACATTAAACTGTCAACAACATTAAGCTGTCAACATTGAGCCATCAACATTAAATCGTCAACATTAAGCTGTCAACATTAAGCTGTCAACATTAAGCTGTCAACATTAAGCTGGCAACAACATTAAGTAGTCAACATTAAGCTGTCAACATTAAGCTGTCAACATTAGGCTGTCAACATTAAGCTGTCAACATTAAGCTGTCAACATTAAGCTGTCAACATTAAGCTGTCAACATTAAGCTGTCAACATTAAACTGTCAACATTAAACTGTCGACATTAAGCTATCAACATTAAGCTGTCAACATCAAGCTGTCATCATCAAGCTGTCAACATTAAGCAGTCAACATTAAGCTGTCAACATTAAACTGTCAACATTAAACTGTCAACATTAAGCTGTCGACATTTAGCTATCAACATTAAGCTGTCAACAACATTAAGCTGTCAACATTAAGCTGTCAACAACATTAAGCTGTCAACATTGAGCCGTCAACATTAAATCGTCAACATTAAGCTGTCAACATTAAGCTGTCAACATTAAACTGTCAACATTAAGTTGTCAACATTAAGCTGTCAACATTAAGCTATCAACATTAAGCTATCAACATTAAGCTGTCAACAACATTAAGCTGTCAACATTAAGCTGTCAACATTAAGCTGTCAACAACATTAAGCTGTCAACAACATTAATCTATCAACATTGAGCCGTCAACATTAAATCGTCAACATTAAGCTGTCAACATTAAGCTGTCAACATTAAGCTGTCAACAACATTAAACTGTCAACAACATTAAGCTGTCAACATTGAGCCATCAACATTAAATCGTCAACATTAAGCAGTCAACAACATTAAGCTGTCAACAATATTAAGCTTTCAACATTAAGCTGTCAACAACATTAAGCTGTCAACAATATTCAGCTGTCAAAATTGAGCCGTCAACATTAAATCGTCAACATTAAGCTGTCAACATTAAGCTGTCAACATTAAGCTGTCAACATTAAGCTGTCAACATTAAGCTGTCAACATTAAGCCATCAACATTAAGCTGTCAACATTAAGCTTGCAACATTAAGCTGGCGACATTAAGCTGTCGACATTAAGCTGTCGACATTAAGCTATCAACATTAAGCTGTCAACATCAAGCTGTCATCATCAAGCTGTCAACATTAAGCTGTCAACATTAAGCTGTCAACATTAAGCTGTCAACATTAAACTGTCAACATTAAACTGTCAACATTAAGCTGTCGACATTAAGCTATCAACATTAAGCTGTCAACAACATTAAGCTGTCAACATTAAGCTGTCAACAACATTAAGCTGTCAACATTGAGCCGTCAACATTAAATCGTCAACATTAAGCTGTCAACATTAAGCTGTCAACATTAAACTGTCAACATTAAGTTGTCAACATTAAGCTGTCAACATTAAGCTATCAACATTAAGCTATCAACATTAAGCTGTCAACAACATTAAGCTGTCAACATTAAGCTGTCAACAACATTAAGCTGTCAACAACATTAAGCTATCAACATTGAGCCGTCAACATTAAATCGTCAACATTAAGCTGTCAACATTAAGCTGTCAACATTAAGCTGTCAACTTTAAGCTGTCAACAACATTAAGCTGTCAACAACATTAAGCTGTCGACAACATTAAGCTGTCAACATTAAGCTGTCGACAACATTAAGCTGTCAACATTAAGCTGGCAACATTAAGCTGTCAACATTAAGCTGTCAACATTAAGCTGTCAACAACATTAAGCTGTCAACAACATTAAGCTGTCAATAACATTAAGCTGTCAACATTAAGCTGTCAACATTAAGCTGTCAACATTAAGCTGTCAACATTAAGCCAACAACATTAGGCTGTCAACAACATTAGGCTGTCAACAACATTAAGCTGTCAACATTAAGCCGTCAACATTAAGCTATCAACATTAAGCTGTCAACAACATTAAGCTGTCAACATTAAGCTGTCAACAACATTAAACTGTCAACAACATTAAGCTGTCAACATTGAGCCATCAACATTAAATCGTCAACATTAAGCTGTCAACATTAAGCTGTCAACATTAAGCTGTCAACATTAAGCTGTCAACATTAAGCTGGAAACAACATTAGGCAGTCAACATTAAGCTGTCAACATTAAGTTGTCAACATTAGGCTGTCAACATTAAGCTGTCAACATTAAGCTATCAACATTAAGCTGTCAACATTAAGCTGGCAACATTAAGCTGGCGACATTAAGCTGTCAACATTAAGCTGTCAACATTAAGCTGTCAACATTAAGCTGTCAACATTAAGCTGTCAACATTAAGCTGTCAACATTAAGCTGTCAACATTAAGCTGTCAACATAAAGCTGTCAACAACATTAAGCTGTCAACAACATTAAGCTGTCAACATTAAGCGGTCAACATTAAATTGTCAACAATATTCAGATGTCAAAATTGAGCCGTCAACATTAAATCGTCAACATTAAGCTGTCAACATTAAGCTGTCAACATTAAGCTGTCAACATTAAGCTGTCAACATTAAGCTGTCAACATTAAGCTGTCAACATTAAGCTGTCAACATTAAGCTGTTAACATCAAGCCGTCAACATTAAGCTGTCAACATTAAGCTGGCAACATTAAGCTGGCGACATTAAGCTGTCGACATTAAGCTGTCGACATTAAGCTATCAACATTAAGCTGTCAACATCAAGCTGTCAACATCAAGCTGTCAACGTTAAGCTGTCAACATTAAGCTGTCAACATTAAACTGTCAACATTAAACTGTCAACATTAAGCTGTCGACATTAAGCTATCAACATTAAGCTGTCAACAACATTAAGCTGTCAACATTAAGCTGTCAACAACATTAAGCTGTCAACATTGAGCCGTCAACATTAATTCGTCAACATTAAGCTGTCAACATTAAGCTGTCAACATTAAACTGTCAACATTAAGTTGTCAACATTAAGCTGTCAACATTAAGCTATCAACATTAAGCTATCAACATTAAGCTGTCAACAACATTAAGCTGTCAACATTAAGCTGTCAACAACATTAAGCTGTCAACAACATTAAGCTATCAACATTGAGCCGTCAACATTAAATCGTCAACATTAAGCTGTCAACATTAAGCTGTCAACATTAAGCTGTCAACTTTAAGCTGTCAACAACATTAAGCTGTCAACAACATTAAGCTGTCGACAACATTAAGCTGTCAACATTAAGCTGTCAACATTAAGCTGGCAACATTAAGCTGTCAACATTAAGCTGTCAACATTAAGCTGTCAACAACATTAAGCTGTCAATAACATTAAGCTGTCAACATTAAGCTGTCAACATTAAGCTGTCAACATTAGGCTGTCAACATTAAGCTGTCAACATTAAGCTGTCAACATTAAGCTGTCAACATTAAGCCAACAACATTAAGCCAACAACATTAAGCTGTCAACAACATTAAGCTGTCAACAACATTAAGCTGTCAACATTAAGCCGTCAACATTAAATCGTCAACATTAAGCTGTCAACATTAAGCTGTCAACATTAAGCCGTCAACATTAAGCTATCAACATTAAGCTGTCAACAACATTAAGCTGTCAACATTAAGCTGTCAACAACATTAAACTGTCAACATCATTAAGCTGTCAACATTGAGCCATCAACATTAAATCGTCAACATTAAGCTGTCAACATTAAGCTGTCAACATTAAGCTGTCAACATTAAGCTGGCAACAACATTAAGCAGTCAACATTAAGCTGTCAACATTAAGCTGTCAACATTAGGCTGTCAACATTAAGCTGTCAACATTAAGCTATCAACATTAAGCTGTCAACATTAAGCTGGCAACATTAAGCTGGCGACATTAAGCTGTCAACATTAAGCTGTCAACATTAAGCTATCAACATTAAGCTATCAACATTAAGCTGTCAACAACATTAAGCTGTCAACATTAAGCTGTCAACATTAAGCTGTCAACATTAAGCTGTCAACATTAAGCTGTCAACATTAAGCTGTCAACAACATTAAGCTGTCAACAACATTAAGCTGTCGACAATATTAAGCTGTCAACATTAAGCTGTCAACAACATTAAGCTGTCAACAATATTCAGCTGTCAAAATTGAGCCGTCAACATTAAATCGTCAACATTAAGCTGTCAACATTAAGCTGTCAACATTAACCTGTCAACATTAAGCTGTCAACATTAAGCCATCAACATTAAGCTGTCAACATTAAGCTTGCAACATTAAGCTGGCGACATTAAGCTGTCGACATTAAGCTGTCGACATTAAGCTATCAACATTAAGCTTTCAACATCAAGCTGTCATCATCAAGCTGTCAACATTAAGCTGTCAACATTAAGCTGTCAACATTAAGCTGTCAACATTAAGCTGTCAACATTAAACTGTCAACATTAAACTGTCAACATTAAGCTGTCGACATTAAGCTATCAACATTAAGCTGTCAACAACATTAAGCTGTCAACATTAAGCTGTCAACAACATTAAGCTGTCAACATTGAGCCGTCAACATTAAATCGTCAACATTAAGCTGTAAACATTAAGCTGTCAACATTAAACTGTCAACATTAAGTTGTCAACATTAAGCTGTCAACATTAAGCTATCAACATTAAGCTATCAACATTAAGCTGTCAACAACATTAAGCTGTCAACATTAAGCTGTCAACAACATTAAGCTGTCAACAACATTAAGCTATCAACATTGAGCCGTCAACATTAAATCGTCAACATTAAGCTGTCAACATTAAGCTGTCAACATTAAGCTGTCAACTTTAAGCTGTCAACAACATTAAGCTGTCAACAACATTAAGCTGTCGACAACATTAAGCTGTCAACATTAAGCTGTCGACAACATTAAGCTGTCAACATTAAGCTGTCAACATTAAGCTGGCAACATTAAGCTGTCAACATTAAGCTGTCAACATTAAGCTGTCAACAACATTAAGCTGTCAACAACATTAAGCTGTCAATAACATTAAGCTGTCAACATTAAGCTGTCAACATTAAGCTGTCAACATTAAGCTGTCAACATTAAGCTGTCAACATTAAGCTGTCAACATTAAGCCAACAACATTAAGCCAACAACATTAGGCTGTCAACAACATTAAACTGTCAACAACATTAAGCTGTCAACATTAAGCCGTCAACATTAAGCTATCAACATTAAGCTGTCAACAACATTAAGCTGTCAACATTAAGCTGTCAACAACATTAAACTGTCAACAACATTAAGCTGTCAATATTGAGCCATCAACATTAAATCGTCAACATTAAGCTGTCAACATTAAGCTGTCAACATTAAGCTGTCAACATTAAGCTGGCAACAACATTAGGCAGTCAACATTAAGCTGTCAACATTAAGCTGTCAACATTAGGCTGTCAACATTAAGCTGTCAACATTAAGCTATCAACATTAAGCTGTCAACATTAAGCTGGCAACATTAAGCTGGCGACATTAAGCTGTCAACATTAAGCTGTCAACATTAAACTGTCAACATTAAGCTGTCAACATTAAGCTGTCAACATTAAGCTGTCAACATTAAGCTGTCAACATTAAGCTGTCAACATTAAGCTGTCAACATTAAGCTGTCAACATAAAGCTGTCAACAACATTAAGCTGTCAACAACATTAAGCTGTCAACATTAAGCGGTCAACATTAAATTGTCAACAATATTCAGATGTCAACATTGAGCCGTCAACATTAAATCGTCAACATTAAGCTGTCAACATTAAGCTGTCAACATTAAGCTGACAACATTAAGTTATCAACATTAGGCTATCAACAACATTAAGCTGTCAACATTAAGCTGTCAACATTAAGCTGTCAACATTAAGCTGGCAACAACACTAAGCTATCAACATTAAGCTGTCCACATTAAGCTGTCAACATTAGGCTGTCAACATTAAGCTGTCAACATTAAGCTATCAACATTAAGCTGTCAACATTAAGCTGGCAACATTAAGCTGCCGACATTAAGCTGTCAACATTAAGCTGTCAACATTAAACTGTCAACATTAAGCTGTCAACATTAAGCTGTCAACATTAAGCTATCAACATTAAGCTATCAACATTAAGCGGTCAACAACATTAAGCTGTCAACATTAAGCTGTCAACAACATTAAGCTGTCAACAACATTAAGCTGTCAACATTAAGCCGTCAACATTAAGCCGTCAACATTAAGCCGTCAACATTAAGCCGTCAACGTTAAGCTGTCAACATTAAGCTGTCAACATTAAGCTGTCAACATTAAGCTGTCAACAACATTAAGCTGTCAACAACATTAAGCTGTCAACAATATTAAGGTGTCAACATTAAGCTGTCAACAACATTAAGCTGTCAACAATATTCAGCTGTCAAAATTGAGCCGTCAACATTAAATCGTCAACATTAAGCTGTCAACATTAAGCTGTCAACATTAAGCTGTCAACATTAAGCTGTCAACATTAAGCTGTCAACATTAAGCTGTCAACATTAAGCCATCAACATTAAGCTGTCAACATTAAGCTGGCAACATTAAGCTGGCGACATTAAGCTGTCGACATTAAGCTGTCGACATTAAGCTATCAACATTAAGCTGTCAACATCAAGCTGTCAACATCAAGCTGTCAACATTAAGCTGTCAACATTAAGCTGTCAACATTAAACTGTCAACATTAAACTGTCAACATTAAGCTGTCGACATTAAGCTATCAACATTAAGCTGTCAACAACATTAAGCTGTCAATATTAAGCTGTCAACAACATTAAGCTGTCAACATTGAGCCGTCAACATTAAATCGTCAACATTAAGCTGTCAACATTAAGCTGTCAACATTAAACTGTCAACATTAAGTTGTCAACATTAAGCTGTCAACATTAAGCTATCAACATTAAGCTATCAACATTAAGCTGTCAACAACATTAAGCTGTCAACATTAAGCTGTCAACAACATTAAGCTGTCAACAACATTAAGCTATCAACATTGAGCCGTCAACATTAAATCGTCAACATTAAGCTGTCAACATTAAGCTGTCAACATTAAGCTGTCAACTTTAAGCTGTCAACAACATTAAGCTGTCAACAACATTAAGCTGTCGACAACATTAAGCTGTCGACAACATTAAGCTGTCGACAACATTAAGCTGTCAACATTAAGCTGTCAACATTAAGCTGGCAACATTAAGCTGTCAACATTAAGCTGTCAACATTAAGCTGTCAACAACATTAAGCTGTCAACAACATTAAGCTGTCAATAATATTAAGCTGTCAACATTAAGCTGTCAACATTAAGCTGTCAACATTAAGCTGTCAACATTAAGCTGTCAACATTAAGCTGTCAACATTAAGCTGTCAACATTAAGCCAACAACATTAAGCCAACAACATTAAGCTGTCAACAACATTAAGCTGTCAACAACATTAAGCTGTCAACATTAAGCCGTCAACATTAAATCGTCAACATTAAGCTGTCAACATTAAGCTGTCAACATTAAGCCGTCAACATTAAGCTATCAACATTAAGCTGTCAACATTAAGCTGGCAACATTAAGCTGTCAACATTAAGCTGTCAACATTAAGCTGTCAACAACATTAAGCTGCCAACAACATTAAGCTGTCAATAACATTAAGCTGTCAACATTAAGCTGTCAACATTAAGCTGTCAACATTAAGCTGTCAACATTAAGCTGTCAACATTAAGCTGTCAACATTAAGCTGTCAACATTAAGCCAACAACATTAAGCCAACAACATTAAGCTGTCAACAACATTAAGCTGTCAACAACATTAAGCTGTCAACATTAAGCCGTCAACATAAAATCGTCAACATTAAGCTGTCAACATTAAGCTGTCAACATTAAGCCGTCAACATTAAGCTATCAACATTAAGCTGTCAACAACATTAAGCTGTCAACATTAAGCTGTCAACAACATTAAACTGTCAACAACATTAAGCTGTCAACATTGAGCCATCAACATTAAATCGTCAACATTAAGCTGTCAACATTAAGCTGTCAACATTAAGCTGTCAACATTAAGCTGGCAACAACATTAAGTAGTCAACATTAAGCTGTCAACATTAAGCTGTCAACATTAGGCTGTCAACATTAAGCTGTCAACATTAAGCTGTCAACATTAAGCTGTCAACATTAAGCTGTCAACATTAAGCTGTCAACATTAAACTGTCAACATTAAACTGTCGACATTAAGCTATCAACATTAAGCTGTCAACATCAAGCTGTCATCATCAAGCTGTCAACATTAAGCAGTCAACATTAAGCTGTCAACATTAAACTGTCAACATTAAACTGTCAACATTAAGCTGTCGACATTTAGCTATCAACATTAAGCTGTCAACAACATTAAGCTGTCAACATTAAGCTGTCAACAACATTAAGCTGTCAACATTGAGCCGTCAACATTAAATCGTCAACATTAAGCTGTCAACATTAAGCTGTCAACATTAAACTGTCAACATTAAGTTGTCAACATTAAGCTGTCAACATTAAGCTATCAACATTAAGCTATCAACATTAAGCTGTCAACAACATTAAGCTGTCAACATTAAGCTGTCAACATTAAGCTGTCAACAACATTAAGCTGTCAACAACATTAATCTATCAACATTGAGCCGTCAACATTAAATCGTCAACATTAAGCTGTCAACATTAAGCTGTCAACATTAAGCTGTCAACAACATTAAACTGTCAACAACATTAAGCTGTCAACATTGAGCCATCAACATTAAATCGTCAACATTAAGCAGTCAACAACATTAAGCTGTCAACAATATTAAGCTTTCAACATTAAGCTGTCAACAACATTAAGCTGTCAACAATATTCAGCTGTCAAAATTGAGCCGTCAACATTAAATCGTCAACATTAAGCTGTCAACATTAAGCTGTCAACATTAAGCTGTCAACATTAAGCTGTCAACATTAAGCTGTCAACATTAAGCCATCAACATTAAGCTGTCAACATTAAGCTGTCAACAACATTAAGCTGTCAACATTGAGCCGTCAACATTAAATCGTCAACATTAAGCTGTCAACATTAAGCTGTCAACATTAAACTGTCAACATTAAGTTGTCAACATTAAGCTGTCAACATTAAGCTATCAACATTAAGCTATCAACATTAAGCTGTCAACAACATTAAGCTGTCAACATTAAGCTGTCAACAACATTAAGCTGTCAACAACATTAAGCTATCAACATTGAGCCGTCAACATTAAATCGTCAACATTAAGCTGTCAACATTAAGCTGTCAACTTTAAGCTGTCAACAACATTAAGCTGTCAACAACATTAAGCTGTCGACAACATTAAGCTGTCAACATTAAGCTGTCGACAACATTAAGCTGTCAACATTAAGCTGGCAACATTAAGCTGTCAACATTAAGCTGTCAACATTAAGCTGTCAACAACATTAAGCTGTCAACAACATTAAGCTGTCAATAACATTAAGCTGTCAACATTAAGTTGTCAACATTAAGCTGTCAACATTAAGCTGTCAACATTAAGCCAACAACATTAGGCTGTCAACAACATTAGGCTGTCAACAACATTAAGCTGTCAACATTAAGCCGTCAACATTAAGCTATCAACATTAAGCTGTCAACAACATTAAGCTGTCAACATTAAGCTGTCAACAACATTAAACTGTCAACAACATTAAGCTGTCAACATTGAGCCATCAACATTAAATCGTCAACATTAAGCTGTCAACATTAAGCTGTCAACATTAAGCTGTCAACATTAAGCTGGAAACAACATTAGGCAGTCAACATTAAGCTGTCAACATTAAGCTGTCAACATTAGGCTGTCAACATTAAGCTGTCAACATTAAGCTATCAACATTAAGCTGTCAACATTAAGCTGGCAACATTAAGCTGGCGACATTAAGCTGTCAACATTAAGCTGTCAACATTAAACTGTCAACATTAAGCTGTCAACATTAAGCTGTCAACATTAAGCTGTCAACATTAAGCTGTCAACATTAAGCTGTCAACATTAAGCTGTCAACATAAAGCTGTCAACAACATTAAGCTGTCAACAACATTAAGCTGTCAACATTAAGCGGTCAACATTAAATTGTCAACAATATTCAGATGTCAAAATTGAGCCGTCAACATTAAATCGTCAACATTAAGCTGTCAACATTAAGCTGTCAACATTAAGCTGTCAACATTAAGCTGTCAACATTAAGCTGTCAACATTAAGCTGTCAACATTAAGCTGTCAACATTAAGCTGTTAACATCAAGCCATCAACATTAAGCTGTCAACATTAAGCTGGCAACATTAAGCTGGCGACATTAAGCTGTCGACATTAAGCTGTCGACATTAAGCTATCAACATTAAGCTGTCAACATCAAGCTGTCAACATCAAGCTGTCAACGTTAAGCTGTCAACATTAAGCTGTCAACATTAAACTGTCAACATTAAACTGTCAACATTAAGCTGTCGACATTAAGCTATCAACATTAAGCTGTCAACAACATTAAGCTGTCAACATTAAGCTGTCAACAACATTAAGCTGTCAACATTGAGCCGTCAACATTAATTCGTCAACATTAAGCTGTCAACATTAAGCTGTCAACATTAAACTGTCAACATTAAGTTGTCAACATTAAGCTGTCAACATTAAGCTATCAACATTAAGCTATCAACATTAAGCTGTCAACAACATTAAGCTGTCAACATTAAGCTGTCAACAACATTAAGCTGTCAACAACATTAAGCTATCAACATTGAGCCGTCAACATTAAATCGTCAACATTAAGCTGTCAACATTAAGCTGTCAACATTAAGCTGTCAACTTTAAGCTGTCAACAACATTAAGCTGTCAACAACATTAAGCTGTCGACAACATTAAGCTGTCAACATTAAGCTGTCAACATTAAGCTGGCAACATTAAGCTGTCAACATTAAGCTGTCAACATTAAGCTGTCAACAACATTAAGCTGTCAATAACATTAAGCTGTCAACATTAAGCTGTCAACATTAAGCTGTCAACATTAGGCTGTCAACATTAAGCTGTCAACATTAAGCTGTCAACATTAAGCTGTCAACATTAAGCCAACAACATTAAGCCAACAACATTAAGCTGTCAACAACATTAAGCTGTCAACAACATTAAGCTGTCAACATTAAGCCGTCAACATTAAATCGTCAACATTAAGCTGTCAACATTAAGCTGTCAACATTAAGCCGTCAACATTAAGCTATCAACATTAAGCTGTCAACAACATTAAGCTGTCAACATTAAGCTGTCAACAACATTAAACTGTCAACATCATTAAGCTGTCAACATTGAGCCATCAACATTAAATCGTCAACATTAAGCTGTCAACATTAAGCTGTCAACATTAAGCTGTCAACATTAAGCTGGCAACAACATTAAGCAGTCAACATTAAGCTGTCAACATTAAGCTGTCAACATTAGGCTGTCAACATTAAGCTGTCAACATTAAGCTATCAACATTAAGCTGTCAACATTAAGCTGGCAACATTAAGCTGGCGACATTAAGCTGTCAACATTAAGCTGTCAACATTAAGCTATCAACATTAAGCTATCAACATTAAGCTGTCAACAACATTAAGCTGTCAACATTAAGCTGTCAACATTAAGCTGTCAACATTAAGCTGTCAACATTAAGCTGTCAACATTAAGCTGTCAACAACATTAAGCTGTCAACAACATTAAGCTGTCGACAATATTAAGCTGTCAACATTAAGCTGTCAACAACATTAAGCTGTCAACAATATTCAGCTGTCAAAATTGAGCCGTCAACATTAAATCGTCAACATTAAGCTGTCAACATTAAGCTGTCAACATTAAGCTGTCAACATTAAGCTGTCAACATTAAGCCATCAACATTAAGCTGTCAACATTAAGCTTGCAACATTAAGCTGGCGACATTAAGCTGTCGACATTAAGCTGTCGACATTAAGCTATCAACATTAAGCTTTCAACATCAAGCTGTCATCATCAAGCTGTCAACATTAAGCTGTCAACATTAAGCTGTCAACATTAAGCTGTCAACATTAAACTGTCAACATTAAACTGTCAACATTAAGCTGTCGACATTAAGCTATCAACATTAAGCTGTCAACAACATTAAGCTGTCAACATTAAGCTGTCAACAACATTAAGCTGTCAACATTGAGCCGTCAACATTAAATCGTCAACATTAAGCTGTCAACATTAAGCTGTCAACATTAAACTGTCAACATTAAGTTGTCAACATTAAGCTGTCAACATTAAGCTATCAACATTAAGCTATCAACATTAAGCTGTCAACAACATTAAGCTGTCAACATTAAGCTGTCAACAACATTAAGCTGTCAACAACATTAAGCTATCAACATTGAGCCGTCAACATTAAATCGTCAACATTAAGCTGTCAACATTAAGCTGTCAACATTAAGCTGTCAACTTTAAGCTGTCAACAACATTAAGCTGTAAACAACATTAAGCTGTCGACAACATTAAGCTGTCAACATTAAGCTGTCGACAACATTAAGCTGTCAACATTAAGCTGTCAACATTAAGCTGGCAACATTAAGCTGTCAACATTAAGCTGTCAACATTAAGCTGTCAACAACATTAAGCTGTCAACAACATTAAGCTGTCAATAACATTAAGCTGTCAACATTAAGCTGTCAACATTAAGCTGTCAACATTAAGCTGTCAACATTAAGCTGTCAACATTAAGCTGTCAACATTAAGCCAACAACATTAAGCCAACAACATTAGGCTGTCAACAACATTAAACTGTCAACAACATTAAGCTGTCAACATTAAGCCGTCAACATTAAGCTATCAACATTAAGCTGTCAACAACATTAAGCTGTCAACATTAAGCTGTCAACAACATTAAACTGTCAACAACATTAAGCTGTCAATATTGAGCCATCAACATTAAATCGTCAACATTAAGCTGTCAACATTAAGCTGTCAACATTAAGCTGTCAACATTAAGCTGGCAACAACATTAGGCAGTCAACATTAAGCTGTCAACATTAAGCTGTCAACATTAGGCTGTCAACATTAAGCTGTCAACATTAAGCTATCAACATTAAGCTGTCAACATTAAGCTGGCAACATTAAGCTGGCGACATTAAGCTGTCAACATTAAGCTGTCAACATTAAACTGTCAACATTAAGCTGTCAACATTAAGCTGTCAACATTAAGCTGTCAACATTAAGCTGTCAACATTAAGCTGTCAACATTAAGCTGTCAACATTAAGCTGTCAACATAAAGCTGTCAACAACATTAAGCTGTCAACAACATTAAGCTGTCAACATTAAGCGGTCAACATTAAATTGTCAACAATATTCAGATGTCAACATTGAGCCGTCAACATTAAATCGTCAACATTAAGCTGTCAACATTAAGCTGTCAACATTAAGCTGACAACATTAAGTTATCAACATTAAGCTATCAACAACATTAAGCTGTCAACATTAAGCTGTCAACATTAAGCTGGCAACAACACTAAGCTATCAACATTAAGCTGTCCACATTAAGCTGTCAACATTAGGCTGTCAACATTAAGCTGTCAACATTAAGCTATCAACATTAAGCTGTCAACATTAAGCTGTCAACATTAAACTGTCAACATTAAACTGTCAACATTAAGCTGTCGACATCATTAAGCTATCAACATTGAGCCGTCAACATTAAATCGTCAACATTAAGCTGTCAACATTAAGCTGTCAACATTAAGCTGTCAACTTTAAGCTGTCAACAACATTAAGCTGTCAACAACATTAAGCTGTCGACAACATTAAGCTGTCAACATTAAGCTGTCGACAACATTAAGCTGTCAACATTAAGCTGTCAACATTAAGCTGGCAACATTAAGCTGTCAACATTAAGCTGTCAACATTAAGCTGTCAACAACATTAAGCTGTCAACAACATTAAGCTGTCAATAACATTAAGCTGTCAACATTAAGCTGTCAACATTAAGCTGTCAACATTAAGCTGTCAACATTAAGCTGTCAACATTAAGCTGTCAACATTAAGCTGTCAACATTAAGCCAACAACATTAAGCCAACAACATTAGGCTGTCAACAACATTAAACTGTCAACAACATTAAGCTGTCAACATTAAGCCGTCAACATTAAGCTATCAACATTAAGCTGTCAACAACATTAAGCTGTCAACATTAAGCTGTCAACAACATTAAACTGTCAACAACATTAAGCTGTCAATATTGAGCCATCAACATTAAATCGTCAACATTAAGCTGTCAACATTAAGCTGTCAACATTAAGCTGTCAACATTAAGCTGGCAACAACATTAGGCAGTCAACATTAAGCTGTCAACATTAAGCTGTCAACATTAGGCTGTCAACATTAAGCTGTCAACATTAAGCTATCAACATTAAGCTGTCAACATTAAGCTGGCAACATTAAGCTGGCGACATTAAGCTGTCAACATTAAGCTGTCAACATTAAACTGTCAACATTAAGCTGTCAACATTAAGCTGTCAACATTAAGCTGTCAACATTAAGCTGTCAACATTAAGCTGTCAACATTAAGCTGTCAACATTAAGCTGTCAACATTAAGCTGTCAACATAAAGCTGTCAACAACATTAAGCTGTCAACAACATTAAGCTGTCAACATTAAGCGGTCAACATTAAATTGTCAACAATATTCAGATGTCAACATTGAGCCGTCAACATTAAATCGTCAACATTAAGCTGTCAACATTAAGCTGTCAACATTAAGCTGACAACATTAAGTTATCAACATTAAGCTATCAACAACATTAAGCTGTCAACATTAAGCTGTCAACATTAAGCTGTCAACATTAAGCTGGCAACAACACTAAGCTATCAACATTAAGCTGTCCACATTAAGCTGTCAACATTAGGCTGTCAACATTAAGCTGTCAACATTAAGCTATCAACATTAAGCTGTCAACATTAAGCTGGCAACATTAAGCTGCCGACATTAAGCTGTCAACATTAAGCTGTCAACATTAAACTGTCAACATTAAGCTGTCAACATTAAGCTGTCAACATTAAGCTATCAACATTAAGCTATCAACATTAAGCGGTCAACAACATTAAGCTGTCAACATTAAGCTGTCAACAACATTAAGCTGTCAACAACATTAAGCTGTCAACATTAAGCCGTCAACATTAAGCCGTCAACATTAAGCCGTCAACATTAAGCCGTCAACATTAAGCCGTCAACATTAAGCCGTCAACATTAAGCTGTCAACATTAAGCTGTCAACATTAAGCTGTCAACAACATTAAGCTGTCAACAACATTAAGCTGTCAACAATATTAAGGTGTCAACATTAAGCTGTCAACAACATTAAGCTGTCAACAATATTCAGCTGTCAAAATTGAGCCGTCAACATTAAATCGTCAACATTAAGCTGTCAACATTAAGCTGTCAACATTAAGCTGTCAACATTAAGCTGTCAACATTAAGCTGTCAACATTAAGCCATCAACATTAAGCTGTCAACATTAAGCTGGCAACATTAAGCTGGCGACATTAAGCTGTCGACATTAAGCTGTCGACATTAAGCTATCAACATTAAGCTGTCAACATCAAGCTGTCAACATCAAGCTGTCAACATTAAGCTGTCAACATTAAGCTGTCAACATTAAACTGTCAACATTAAACTGTCAACATTAAGCTGTCGACATTAAGCTATCAACATTAAGCTGTCAACAACATTAAGCTGTCAACATTAAGCTGTCAACAACATTAAGCTGTCAACATTGAGCCGTCAACATTAAATCGTCAACATTAAGCTGTCAACATTAAGCTGTCAACATTAAACTGTCAACATTAAGTTGTCAACATTAAGCTGTCAACATTAAGCTATCAACATTAAGCTATCAACATTAAGCTGTCAACAACATTAAGCTGTCAACATTAAGCTGTCAACAACATTAAGCTGTCAACAACATTAAGCTATCAACATTGAGCCGTCAACATTAAATCGTCAACATTAAGCTGTCAACATTAAGCTGTCAACATTAAGCTGTCAACTTTAAGCTGTCAACAACATTAAGCTGTCAACAACATTAAGCTGTCGACAACATTAAGCTGTCGACAACATTAAGCTGTCGACAACATTAAGCTGTCAACATTAAGCTGTCAACATTAAGCTGGCAACATTAAGCTGTCAACATTAAGCTGTCAACATTAAGCTGTCAACAACATTAAGCTGTCAACAACATTAAGCTGTCAATAACATTAAGCTGTCAACATTAAGCTGTCAACATTAAGCTGTCAACATTAAGCTGTCAACATTAAGCTGTCAACATTAAGCTGTCAACATTAAGCTGTCAACATTAAGCCAACAACATTAAGCCAACAACATTAAGCTGTCAACAACATTAAGCTGTCAACAACATTAAGCTGTCAACATTAAGCCGTCAACATTAAATCGTCAACATTAAGCTGTCAACATTAAGCTGTCAACATTAAGCCGTCAACATTAAGCTATCAACATTAAGCTGTCAACAACATTAAGCTGTCAACATTAAGCTGTCAACAACATTAAACTGTCAACAACATTAAGCTGTCAACATTGAGCCATCAACATTAAATCGTCAACATTAAGCTGTCAACATTAAGCTGTCAACATTAAGCTGTCAACATTAAGCTGGCAACAACATTAAGTAGTCAACATTAAGCTGTCAACATTAAGCTGTCAACATTAGGCTGTCAACATTAAGCTGTCAACATTAAGCTGTCAACATTAAGCTGTCAACATTAAGCTGTCAACATTAAGCTGTCAACATTAAACTGTCAACATTAAACTGTCGACATTAAGCTATCAACATTAAGCTGTCAACATCAAGCTGTCATCATCAAGCTGTCAACATTAAGCAGTCAACATTAAGCTGTCAACATTAAACTGTCAACATTAAACTGTCAACATTAAGCTGTCGACATTTAGCTATCAACATTAAGCTGTCAACAACATTAAGCTGTCAACATTAAGCTGTCAACAACATTAAGCTGTCAACATTGAGCCGTCAACATTAAATCGTCAACATTAAGCTGTCAACATTAAGCTGTCAACATTAAACTGTCAACATTAAGTTGTCAACATTAAGCTGTCAACATTAAGCTATCAACATTAAGCTATCAACATTAAGCTGTCAACAACATTAAGCTGTCAACATTAAGCTGTCAACAACATTAAGCTGTCAACAACATTAATCTATCAACATTGAGCCGTCAACATTAAATCGTCAACATTAAGCTGTCAACATTAAGCTGTCAACAACATTAAGCTGTCAACAACATTAAGCTGTCAATAACATTAAGCTGTCAACATTAAGCTGTCAACATTAAGCTGTCAACATTAAGCTGTCAACATTAAGCTGTCAACATTAAGCTGTCAACATTAAGCCAACAACATTAAGCCAACAACATTAGGCTGTCAACAACATTAAGCTGTCAACAACATTAAGCTGTCAACATTAAGCCGTCAACATAAAGCTATCAACATTAAGCTGTCAACAACATTAGGCTGTCAACATTAAGCTGTCAACAACATTAAACTGTCAACAACATTAAGCTGTCAATATTGAGCCATCAACATTAAATCGTCAACATTAAGCTGTCAACATTAAGCTGTCAACATTAAGCTGTCAACATTAAGCTGGCAACAACATTAGGCAGTCAACATTAAGCTGTCAACATTAAGCTGTCAACATTAGGCTGTCAACATTAAGCTGTCAACATTAAGCTATCAACATTAAGCTGTCAACATTAAGCTGGCAACATTAAGCTGGCGACATTAAGCTGTCAACATTAAGCTGTCAACATTAAACTGTCAACATTAAGCTGTCAACATTAAGCTGTCAACATTAAGCTGTCAACATTAAGCTGTCAACATTAAGCTGTCAACATTAAGCTGTCAACATTAAGCTGTCAACATAAAGCTGTCAACAACATTAAGCTGTCAACAACATTAAGCTGTCAACATTAAGCGGTCAACATTAAATTGTCAACAATATTCAGATGTCAACATTGAGCCGTCAATATTAAGCTGTCAACAACATTAAACTGTCAACAACATTAAGCTGTCAACATTGAGCCATCAACATTAAATCGTCAACATTAAGCAGTCAACAACATTAAGCTGTCAACAATATTAAGCTTTCAACATTAAGCTGTCAACAACATTAAGCTGTCAACAATATTCAGCTGTCAAAATTGAGCCGTCAACATTAAATCGTCAACATTAAGCTGTCAACATTAAGCTGTCAACATTAAGCTGTCAACATTAAGCTGTCAACATTAAGCTGTCAACATTAAGCCATCAACATTAAGCTGTCAACATTAAGCTTGCAACATTAAGCTGGCGACATTAAGCTGTCGACATTAAGCTGTCGACATTAAGCTATCAACATTAAGCTGTCAACATCAAGCTGTCATCATCAAGCTGTCAACATTAAGCTGTCAACATTAAGCTGTCAACATTAAGCTGTCAACATTAAACTGTCAACATTAAACTGTCAACATTAAGCTGTCGACATTAAGCTATCAACATTAAGCTGTCAACAACATTAAGCTGTCAACATTAAGCTGTCAACAACATTAAGCTGTCAACATTGAGCCGTCAACATTAAATCGTCAACATTAAGCTGTCAACATTAAGCTGTCAACATTAAACTGTCAACATTAAGTTGTCAACATTAAGCTGTCAACATTAAGCTATCAACATTAAGCTATCAACATTAAGCTGTCAACAACATTAAGCTGTCAACAATATTAAGGTGTCAACATTAAGCTGTCAACAACATTAAGCTGTCAACAATATTCAGCTGTCAAAATTGAGCCGTCAACATTAAATCGTCAACATTAAGCTGTCAACATTAAGCTGTCAACATTAAGCTGTCAACATTAAGCTGTCAACATTAAGCTGTCAACATTAAGCCATCAACATTAAGCTGTCAACATTAAGCTGGCAACATTAAGCTGGCGACATTAAGCTGTCGACATTAAGCTGTCGACATTAAGCTATCAACATTAAGCTGTCAACATCAAGCTGTCAACATCAAGCTGTCAACATTAAGCTGTCAACATTAAGCTGTCAACATTAAACTGTCAACATTAAACTGTCAACATTAAGCTGTCGACATTAAGCTATCAACATTAAGCTGTCAACAACATTAAGCTGTCAACATTAAGCTGTCAACAACATTAAGCTGTCAACATTGAGCCGTCAACATTAAATCGTCAACATTAAGCTGTCAACATTAAGCTGTCAACATTAAACTGTCAACATTAAGTTGTCAACATTAAGCTGTCAACATTAAGCTATCAACATTAAGCTATCAACATTAAGCTGTCAACAACATTAAGCTGTCAACATTAAGCTGTCAACAACATTAAGCTGTCAACATTAAGCTGTCAACAACATTAAGCTGTCAACAACATTAAGCTATCAACATTGAGCCGTCAACATTAAATCGTCAACATTAAGCTGTCAACATTAAGCTGTCAACATTAAGCTGTCAACTTTAAGCTGTCAACAACATTAAGCTGTCAACAACATTAAGCTGTCGACAACATTAAGCTGTCGACAACATTAAGCTGTCGACAACATTAAGCTGTCAACATTAAGCTGTCAACATTAAGCTGGCAACATTAAGCTGTCAACATTAAGCTGTCAACATTAAGCTGTCAACAACATTAAGCTGTCAACAACATTAAGCTGTCAATAACATTAAGCTGTCAACATTAAGCTGTCAACATTAAGCTGTCAACATTAAGCTGTCAACATTAAGCTGTCAACATTAAGCTGTCAACATTAAGCTGTCAACATTAAGCCAACAACATTAAGCCAACAACATTAAGCTGTCAACAACATTAAGCTGTCAACAACATTAAGCTGTCAACATTAAGCCGTCAACATTAAATCGTCAACATTAAGCTGTCAACATTAAGCTGTCAACATTAAGCCGTCAACATTAAGCTATCAACATTAAGCTGTCAACAACATTAAGCTGTCAACATTAAGCTGTCAACAACATTAAACTGTCAACAACATTAGGCTGTCAACATTGAGCCATCAACATTAAATCGTCAACATTAAGCTGTCAACATTAAGCTGTCAACATTAAGCTGTCAACATTAAGCTGGCAACAACATTAAGTAGTCAACATTAAGCTGTCAACATTAAGCTGTCAACATTAGGCTGTCAACATTAAGCTGTCAACATTAAGCTGTCAACATTAAGCTGTCAACATTAAGCTGTCAACATTAAGCTGTCAACATTAAACTGTCAACATTAAACTGTCGACATTAAGCTATCAACATTAAGCTGTCAACATCAAGCTGTCATCATCAAGCTGTCAACATTAAGCAGTCAACATTAAGCTGTCAACATTAAACTGTCAACATTAAACTGTCAACATTAAGCTGTCGACATTTAGCTATCAACATTAAGCTGTCAACAACATTAAGCTGTCAACATTAAGCTGTCAACAACATTAAGCTGTCAACATTGAGCCGTCAACATTAAATCGTCAACATTAAGCTGTCAACATTAAGCTGTCAACATTAAACTGTCAACATTAAGTTGTCAACATTAAGCTGTCAACATTAAGCTATCAACATTAAGCTATCAACATTAAGCTGTCAACAACATTAAGCTGTCAACATTAAGCTGTCAACAACATTAAGCTGTCAACAACATTAATCTATCAACATTGAGCCGTCAACATTAAATCGTCAACATTAAGCTGTCAACATTAAGCTGTCAACAACATTAAGCTGTCAACAACATTAAGCTGTCAATAACA
Source organism: Alitta virens (assembly GCA_932294295.1). Classification (NCBI taxonomy): domain Eukaryota; kingdom Metazoa; phylum Annelida; class Polychaeta; order Phyllodocida; family Nereididae; genus Alitta; species Alitta virens. The sequence continues at coordinate 8,802,593 of OW028579.1, read as the reverse complement.
TTAAGCTGTCAACATTAAGCTGTCAACATTAAGCTGTCAACATTAAGCTGTCAACATTAAGCTGTCAACATTAAGCTGTCAACATTAAGCCAACAACATTAAGCCAACAACATTAGGCTGTCAACAACATTAAGCTGTCAACAACATTAAGCTGTCAACATTAAGCCGTCAACATAAAGCTATCAACATTAAGCTGTCAACAACATTAGGCTGTCAACATTAAGCTGTCAACAACATTAAACTGTCAACAACATTAAGCTGTCAATATTGAGCCATCAACATTAAATCGTCAACATTAAGCTGTCAACATTAAGCTGTCAACATTAAGCTGTCAACATTAAGCTGGCAACAACATTAGGCAGTCAACATTAAGCTGTCAACATTAAGCTGTCAACATTAGGCTGTCAACATTAAGCTGTCAACATTAAGCTATCAACATTAAGCTGTCAACATTAAGCTGGCAACATTAAGCTGGCGACATTAAGCTGTCAACATTAAGCTGTCAACATTAAACTGTCAACATTAAGCTGTCAACATTAAGCTGTCAACATTAAGCTGTCAACATTAAGCTGTCAACATTAAGCTGTCAACATTAAGCTGTCAACATTAAGCTGTCAACATAAAGCTGTCAACAACATTAAGCTGTCAACAACATTAAGCTGTCAACATTAAGCGGTCAACATTAAATTGTCAACAATATTCAGATGTCAACATTGAGCCGTCAATATTAAGCTGTCAACAACATTAAACTGTCAACAACATTAAGCTGTCAACATTGAGCCATCAACATTAAATCGTCAACATTAAGCAGTCAACAACATTAAGCTGTCAACAATATTAAGCTTTCAACATTAAGCTGTCAACAACATTAAGCTGTCAACAATATTCAGCTGTCAAAATTGAGCCGTCAACATTAAATCGTCAACATTAAGCTGTCAACATTAAGCTGTCAACATTAAGCTGTCAACATTAAGCTGTCAACATTAAGCTGTCAACATTAAGCCATCAACATTAAGCTGTCAACATTAAGCTTGCAACATTAAGCTGGCGACATTAAGCTGTCGACATTAAGCTGTCGACATTAAGCTATCAACATTAAGCTGTCAACATCAAGCTGTCATCATCAAGCTGTCAACATTAAGCTGTCAACATTAAGCTGTCAACATTAAGCTGTCAACATTAAACTGTCAACATTAAACTGTCAACATTAAGCTGTCGACATTAAGCTATCAACATTAAGCTGTCAACAACATTAAGCTGTCAACATTAAGCTGTCAACAACATTAAGCTGTCAACATTGAGCCGTCAACATTAAATCGTCAACATTAAGCTGTCAACATTAAGCTGTCAACATTAAACTGTCAACATTAAGTTGTCAACATTAAGCTGTCAACATTAAGCTATCAACATTAAGCTATCAACATTAAGCTGTCAACAACATTAAGCTGTCAACATTAAGCTGTCAACAACATTAAGCTGTCAACAACATTAAGCTATCAACATTGAGCCGTCAACATTAAATCGTCAACATTAAGCTGTCAACATTAAGCTGTCAACATTAAGCTGTCAACTTTAAGCTGTCAACAACATTAAGCTGTCAACAACATTAAGCTGTCGACAACATTAAGCTGTCAACATTAAGCTGTCGACAACATTAAGCTGTCAACATTAAGCTGGCAACATTAAGCTGTCAACATTAAGCTGTCAACATTAAGCTGTCAACAACATTAAGCTGTCAACAACATTAAGCTGTCAATAACATTAAGCTGTCAACATTAAGCTGTCAACATTAAGCTGTCAACATTAAGCTGTCAACATTAAGCCAACAACATTAGGCTGTCAACAACATTAGGCTGTCAACAACATTAAGCTGTCAACATTAAGCCGTCAACATTAAGCTATCAACATTAAGCTGTCAACAACATTAAGCTGTCAACATTAAGCTGTCAACAACATTAAACTGTCAACAACATTAAGCTGTCAACATTGAGCCATCAACATTAAATCGTCAACATTAAGCTGTCAACATTAAGCTGTCAACATTAAGCTGTCAACATTAAGCTGGAAACAACATTAGGCAGTCAACATTAAGCTGTCAACATTAAGCTGTCAACATTAGGCTGTCAACATTAAGCTGTCAACATTAAGCTATCAACATTAAGCTGTCAACATTAAGCTGGCAACATTAAGCTGGCGACATTAAGCTGTCAACATTAAGCTGTCAACATTAAACTGTCAACATTAAGCTGTCAACATTAAGCTGTCAACATTAAGCTGTCAACATTAAGCTGTCAACATTAAGCTGTCAACATTAAGCTGTCAACATAAAGCTGTCAACAACATTAAGCTGTCAACAACATTAAGCTGTCAACATTAAGCGGTCAACATTAAATTGTCAACAATATTCAGATGTCAAAATTGAGCCGTCAACATTAAATCGTCAACATTAAGCTGTCAACATTAAGCTGTCAACATTAAGCTGACAACATTAAGTTATCAACATTAAGCTATCAACAACATTAGGCTGTCAACATTAAGCTGTCAACATTAAGCTGTCAACATTAAGCTGGCAACAACATTAAGCTATCAACATTAAGCTGTCCACATTAAGCTGTCAACATTAGGCTGTCAACATTAAGCTGTCAACATTAAGCTATCAACATTAAGCTGTCAACATTAAGCTGGCAACATTAAGCTGCCGACATTAAGCTGTCAACATTAAGCTGTCAACATTAAACTGTCAACATTAAGCTGTCAACATTAAGCTGTCAACATTAAGCTATCAACATTAAGCTATCAACATTAAGCTGTCAACAACATTAAGCTGTCAACATTAAGCTGTCAACAACATTAAGCTGTCAACAACATTAAGCTGTCAACATTAAGCCGTCAACATTAAGCCGTCAACATTAAGCTGACAACATTAGGCTGTCAACATTAAGCTGTCAACATTAAGCTGTCAACAACATTAAGCTGTCAACAACATTAAGCTGTCAACAATATTAAGCTGTCAACATAAAGCTGTCAACAACATTAAGCTGTCAACAATATTCAGCTGTCAAAATTGAGCCGTCAACATTAAATCGTCAACATTAAGCTGTCAACATTAAGCTGTCAACATTAAGCTGTCAACATTAAGCTGTCAACATTAAGCTGTCAACATTAAGCTGTCAACATTAAGCCATCAACATTAAGCTGTCAACATTAAGCTGGCAACATTAAGCTGGCGACATTAAGCTGTCGACATTAAGCTGTCGACATTAAGCTATCAACATTAAGCTGTCAACATCAAGCTGTCAACATCAAGCTGTCAACATTAAGCTGTCAACATTAAGCTGTCAACATTAAACTGTCAACATTAAACTGTCAACATTAAGCTGTCGACATTAAGCTATCAACATTAAGCTGTCAACAACATTAAGCTGTCAACATTAAGCTGTCAACAACATTAAGCTGTCAAAATTGAGCCGTCAACATTAAATCGTCAACATTAAGCTGTCAACATTAAGCTGTCAACATTAAACTGTCAACATTAAGTTGTCAACATTAAGCTGTCAACATTAAGCTATCAACATTAAGCTATCAACATTAAGCTGTCAACAACATTAAGCTGTCAACATTAAGCTGTCAACAACATTAAGCTGTCAACAACATTAAGCTATCAACATTGAGCCGTCAACATTAAATCGTCAACATTAAGCTGTCAACATTAAGCTGTCAACATTAAGCTGTCAACTTTAAGCTGTCAACAACATTAAGCTGTCAACAACATTAAGCTGTCGACAACATTAAGCTGTCAACATTAGGCTGTCAACATTAAGCTGGCAACATTAAGCTGTCAACATTAAGCTGTCAACATTAAGCTGTCAACAACATTAAGCTGTCAACAACATTAAGCTGTCAATAACATTAAGCTGTCAACATTAAGCTGTCAACACTAAGCTGTCAACATTAAGCTGTCAACATTAAGCTGTCAACATTAAGCTGTCAACATTAAGCTGTCAACATTAAGCCAACAACATTAAGCCAACAACATTAAGCCAACAACATTAAGCTGTCAACAACATTAAGCTGTCAACAACATTAAGCTGTCAACATTAAGCCGTCAACATTAAATCGTCAACATTAAGCTGTCAACATTAAGCTGTCAACATTAAGCCGTCAACATTAAGCTATCAACATTAAGCTGTCAACAACATTAAGCTGTCAACATTAAGCTGTCAACAACATTAAACTGTCAACAACATTAAGCTGTCAACATTGAGCCATCAACATTAAATCGTCAACATTAAGCTGTCAACATTAAGCTGTCAACATTAAGCTGTCAACATTAAGCTGGCAACAACATTAAGTAGTCAACACTAAGCTGTCAACATTAAGCTGTCAACATTAGGCTGTCTACATTAAGCTGTCAACATTAAGCTATCAACATTAAGCTGTCAACATTAAGCTGTCAACATTAAGCTGTCAACATTAAACTGTCAACATTAAACTGTCGACATTAAGCTATCAACATTAAGCTGTCAACATCAAGCTGTCATCATCAAGCTGTCAACATTAAGCAGTCAACATTAAGCTGTCAACATTAAACTGTCAACATTAAACTGTCAACATTAAGCTGTCGACATTTAGCTATCAACATTAAGCTGTCAACAACATTAAGCTGTCAACATTAAGCTGTCAACAACATTAAGCTGTCAACATTGAGCCGTCAACATTAAATCGTCAACATTAAGCTGTCAACATTAAGCTGTCAACATTAAACTGTCAACATTAAGTTGTCAACATTAAGCTGTCAACATTAAGCTATCAACATTAAGCTATCAACATTAAGCTGTCAACAACATTAAGCTGTCAACATTAAGCTGTCAACAACATTAAGCTGTCAACAACATTAATCTATCAACATTGAGCCGTCAACATTAAATCGTCAACATTAAGCTGTCAACATTAAGCTGTCAACATTAAGCTGTCAACAACATTAAACTGTCAACAACATTAAGCTGTCAACATTGAGCCATCAACATTAAATCGTCAACATTAAGCTGTCAACATTAAGCTGTCAACATTAAGCTGGCAACATTAAGCTGGCAACAACATTAAGCAGTCAACATTAAGCTGTCAACATTAAGCTGTCAACATTAGGCTGTCAACATTAAGCTGTCAACATTAAGCTATCAACATTAAGCTGTCAACATTAAGCTGGCAACATTAAGCTGGCGACATTAAGCTGTCAACATTAAGCTGTCAACATTAAACTGTCAACATTAAGCTGTCAACATTAAGCTGTCAGAATTAAGCTGTCAACATTAAGCTATCAACATTAAGCTGTCAACAACATTAAGCTGTCAACATTAAGCTGTCAACATTAAGCTGTCAACATTAAGCTGTCAACATTAAGCTGTCAACATTAAGCTGTCAACATTAAGCTGTCAACATTAAGCTGTCAACATTAAGCTGTCAACATTAAGCTGTCAACAACATTAAGCTGTCAACAATATTAAGCTGTCAACATTAAGCTGTCAACAACATTAAGCTGTCAACAATATTCAGCTGTCAAAATTGAGCCGTCAACATTAAATCGTCAACATTAAGCTGTCAACATTAAGCTGTCAACATTAAGCTGTCAACATTAAGCTTGCAACATTAAGCTGGCGACATTAAGCTGTCGACATTAAGCTGTCGACATTAAGCTATCAACATTAAGCTGTCAACATCAAGCTGTCATCATCAAGCTGTCAACATTAAGCTGTCAACATTAAGCTGTCAACATTAAACTGTCAACATTAAACTGTCAACATTAAGCTGTCGACATTAAGCTATCAACATTAAGCTGTCAACAACATTAAGCTGTCAACATTAAGCTGTCAACAACATTAAGCTGTCAACATTGAGCCGTCAACATTAAATCGTCAACATTAAGCTGTCAACATTAAGCTGTCAACATTAAACTGTCAACATTAAGTTGTCAACATTAAGCTGTCAACATTAAGCTATCAACATTAAGCTATCAACATTAAGCTGTCAACAACATTAAGCTGTCAACATTAAGCTGTCAACAACATTAAGCTGTCAACAACATTAAGCTATCAACATTGAGCCGTCAACATTAAATCGTCAACATTAAGCTGTCAACATTAAGCTGTCAACATTAAGCTGTCAACTTTAAGCTGTCAACAACATTAAGCTGTCAACAACATTAAGCTGTCGACAACATTAAGCTGTCAACATTAAGCTGTCAACATTAAGCTGGCAACATTAAGCTGTCAACATTAAGCTGTCAACATTAAGCTGTCAACATTAAGCTGTCAACAACATTAAGCTGTCAACAACATTAAGCTGTCAATAACATTAAGCTGTCAACATTAAGCTGTCAACATTAAGCTGTCAACATTAAGCTGTCAACATTAAGCTGTCAACATTAAGCTGTCAACATTAAGCCAACAACATTAAGCTGTCAACAACATTAAGCTGTCAACAACATTAAGCTGTCAACATTAAGCAGTCAACATTAAGCTATCAACATTAAGCTGTCAACAACATTAAGCTGTCAACATTAAGCTGTCAACAACATTAAACTGTCAACAACATTAAGCTGTCAACATTGAGCCATCAACATTAAATCGTCAACATTAAGCTGTCAACATTAAGCTGTCAACATTAAGCTGTCAACATTAAGCTGGCAACAACATTAAGCCGTCAACATTAAGCTGTCAACATTAAGCTGTCAACATTAGGCTGTCAACATTAAGCTGTCAACATTAAGCTATCAACATTAAGCTGTCAACATTAAGCTGGCAACATTAAGCTGGCGACATAAAGCTGTCAACATTAAGCTGTCAACATTAAACTGTCAACATTAAGCTGTCAACATTAAGCTGTCAACATTAAGCTGTCAACATTAAGCTGTCAACATTAAGCTGTCAACATTAAGCTGTCAACATAAAGCTGTCAACAACATTAAGCTGTCAACAACATTAAGCTGTCAACATTAAGCGGTCAACATTAAATTGTCAACAATATTCAGATGTCAACATTGAGCCGTCAACATTAAATCGTCAACATTAAGCTGTCAACATTAAGCTGTCAACATTAAGCTGACAACATTAAGTTATCAACATTAAGCTATCAACAACATTAAGCTGTCAACATTAAGCTGGCAACAACATTAAGCTATCAACATTAAGCTGTCCACATTAAGCTGTCAACATTAGGCTGTCAACATTAAGCTGTCAACATTAAGCTATCAACATTAAGCTGTCAACATTAAGCTGGCAACATTAAGCTGCCGACATTAAGCTGTCAACATTAAGCTGTCAACATTAAGCTGTCAACATTAAGCTATCAACATTAAGCTATCAACATTAAGCTGTCAACATTAAGCCGTCAACATTAAGCTGTCAACAACATTAAGCTATCAACATTGAGCCGTCAACATTAAATCGTCAACATTAAGCTGTCAACATTAAGCTGTCAACATTAAGCTGTCAACTTTAAGCTGTCAACAACATTAAGCTGTCAACAACATTAAGCTGTCGACAACATTAAGCTGTCAACATTAAGCTGTCAACATTAAGCTGGCAACATTAAGCTGTCAACATTAAGCTGTCAACATTAAGCTGTCAACATTAAGCTGTCAACAACATTAAGCTGTCAACAACATTAAGCTGTCAATAACATTAAGCTGTCAACATTAAGCTGTCAACATTAAGCTGTCAACATTAAGCTGTCAACATTAAGCTGTCAACATTAAGCTGTCAACATTAAGCTGTCAACATTAAGCCAACAACATTAAGCTGTCAACAACATTAAGCTGTCAACAACATTAAGCTGTCAACATTAAGCTGTCAACATTAAGCTATCAACATTAAGCTGTCAACAACATTAAGCTGTCAATATTAAGCTGTCAACAACATTAAACTGTCAACAACATTAAGCTGTCAACATTGAGCCATCAACATTAAATCGTCAACATTAAGCTGTCAACATTAAGCTGTCAACATTAAGCTGTCAACATTAAGCTGGCAACAACATTAAGCCGTCAACATTAAGCTGTCAACATTAAGCTGTCAACATTAGGCTGTCAACATTAAGCTGTCAACATTAAGCTATCAACATTAAGCTGTCAACATTAAGCTGGCAACATTAAGCTGGCGACATAAAGCTGTCAACATTAAGCTGTCAACATTAAACTGTCAACATTAAGCTGTCAACATTAAGCTGTCAACATTAAGCTGTCAACATTAAGCTGTCAACATTAAGCTGTCAACATTAAGCTGTCAACATAAAGCTGTCAACAACATTAAGCTGTCAACAACATTAAGCTGTCAACATTAAGCGGTCAACATTAAATTGTCAACAATATTCAGATGTCAACATTGAGCCGTCAACATTAAATCGTCAACATTAAGCTGTCAACATTAAGCTGTCAACATTAAGCTGACAACATTAAGTTATCAACATTAAGCTATCAACAACATTAAGCTGTCAACATTAAGCTGTCAACATTAAGCTGGCAACAACATTAAGCTATCAACATTAAGCTGTCCACATTAAGCTGTCAACATTAGGCTGTCAACATTAAGCTGTCAACATTAAGCTATCAACATTAAGCTGTCAACATTAAGCTGGCAACATTAAGCTGCTGACATTAAGCTGTCAACATTAAGCTGTCAACATTAAGCTGTCAACATTAAGCTATCAACATTAAGCTATCAACATTAAGCTGTCAACATTAAGCCGTCAACATTAAGCTGTCAACATTAAGCTGTCAACATTAAGCTGTCAACATTAAGCTGTCAACAACATTAAGCTGTCAACAATATTAAGCTGTCAACATTAAGCTGTCAACAACATTAAGCTGTCAACAATATTCAGCTGTCAAAATTGAGCCGTCAACATTAAATCGTCAACATTAAGCTGTCAACATTAAGCTGTCAACATTAAGCTGTCAACATTAAGCTGTCAACATTAAGCTGTCAACATTAAGCCATCAACATTAAGCTGTCAACATTAAGCTGTCAACAACATTAAGCTGTCAACAATATTAAGCTGTCAACGTTAAGCTGTGAACAACATTAAGCTGTCAACAATATTCAGCTGTCAAAATTGAGCCGTCAACATTAAATCGTCAACATTAAGCTGTCAACATTAAGCTATCAACATTAAGCTGTCAACATTAAGCTGTCAACATTAAGCCATCAAAATTAAGCTGTCAACATTAAGCTTGCAACATTAAGCTGGCGACATTAAGCTGTCGACATTAAGCTGTCGACATTAAGCTATCAACATTAAGCTGTCAACATCAAGCTGTCATCATCAAGCTGTCAACATTAAGCTGTCAACATTAAGCTGTCAACATTAAACTGTCAACATTAAACTGTCAACATTAAGCTGTCGTCATTAAGCTATCAACATTAAGCTGTCAACAACATTAAGCTGTCAACATTAAGCTGTCAACAACATTAAGCTGTCAACATTGAGCCGTCAACATTAAATCGTCAACATTAAGCTGTCAACATTAAGCTGTCAACATTAAACTGTCAACATTAAGTTGTCAACATTAAGCTGTCAACATTAAGCTATCAACATTAAGCTATCAACATTAAGCTGTCAACAACATTAAGCTGTCAACATTAAGCTGTCAACAACATTAAGCTGTCAACAACATTAAGCTATCAACATTGAGCCGTCAACATTAAATCGTCAACATTAAGCTGTCAACATTAAGCTGTCAACATTAAGCTGTCAACTTTAAGCTGTCAACAACATTAAGCTGTCAACAACATTAAGCTGTCGACAACATTAAGCTGTCAACATTAAGCTGTCAACATTAAGCTGGCAACATTAAGCTGTCAACATTAAGCTGTCAACATTAAGCTGTCAACAACATTAAGCTGTCAACAACATTAAGCTGTCAATAACATTAAGCTGTCAACATTAAGCTGGCAACATTAAGCTGTCAACATTAAGCCAACAACATTAAGCTGTCAACAACATTAAGCTGTCAACAACATTAAGCTGTCAACATTAAGCCGTCAACATTAAGCTATCAACATTAAGCTGTCAACAACATTAAGCTGTCAACATTAAGCTCTCAACAACATTAAACTGTCAACAACATTAAGCTGTCAACATTGAGCCATCAACATTAAATCGTCAACATTAAGCCGTCAACATTAAGCTGTCAACATTAAGCTGTCAACATTAAGCTGTCAACAACATTAAGCAGTCAACATTAAGCTGTCAACATTAAGCTGTCAACATTAGGCTGTCAACATTAAGCTGTCAACATTAAGCTGTCAACATTAAGCTGTCAACAACATTAAGCTGTCAATAACATTAAGCTGTCAACATTAAGCTGTCAACATTAAGCTGTCAACATTAAGCTGTCAACATTAAGCTGTCAACAACATTAAGCTGTCAATAACATTAAGCTGTCAACATTAAGCTGTCAACATTAAGCTGTCAACATTAGGCTGTCAACATTAAGCTGTCAACTTTAAGCTGTCAACAACATTAAGCTGTCAACAACATTAAGCTGTCGACAACATTAAGCTGTCGACAACATTAAGCTGTCAACATTAAGCTGTCAACATTAAGCTGGCAACATTAAGCTGTCAACATTAAGCTGTCAACATTAAGCTGTCAACAACATTAAGCTGTCAACAACATTAAGCTGTCAATAACATTAAGCTGTCAACATTAAGCTGTCAACACTAAGCTGTCAACATTAAGCTGTCAACATTAAGCTGTCAACATTAAGCTGTCAACATTAAGCTGTCAACATTAAGCTGTCAACATTAAGCCAACAACATTAAGCCAACAACATTAAGCTGTCAACAACATTAAGCTGTCAACAACATTAAGCTGTCAACATTAAGCCGTCAACATTAAATCGTCAACATTAAGCTGTCAACATTAAGCTGTCAACATTAAGCCGTCAACATTAAGCTGTCAACATTAAGCTGTCAACAACATTAAGCTGTCAACATTAAGCTGTCAACAACATTAAACTGTCAACAACATTAAGCTGTCAACATTGAGCCATCAACATTAAATCGTCAACATTAAGCTGTCAACATTAAGCTGTCAACATTAAGCTGTCAACATTAAGCTGGCAACAACATTAAGTAGTCAACATTAAGCTGTCAACATTAAGCTGTCAACATTAGGCTGTCTACATTAAGCTGTCAACATTAAGCTATCAACATTAAGCTGTCAACATTAAGCTGTCAACATTAAGCTGTCAACATTAAACTGTCAACATTAAACTGTCGACATTAAGCTATCAACATTAAGCTGTCAACATCAAGCTGTCATCATCAAGCTGTCAACATTAAGCAGTCAACATTAAGCTGTCAACATTAAACTGTCAACATTAAACTGTCAACATTAAGCTGTCGACATTTAGCTATCAACATTAAGCTGTCAACAACATTAAGCTGTCAACATTAAGCTGTCAACAACATTAAGCTGTCAACATTGAGCCGTCAACATTAAATCGTCAACATTAAGCTGTCAACATTAAGCTGTCAACATTAAACTGTCAACATTAAGTTGTCAACATTAAGCTGTCAACATTAAGCTATCAACATTAAGCTATCAACATTAAGCTGTCAACAACATTAAGCTGTCAACATTAAGCTGTCAACAACATTAAGGTGTCAACAACATTAATCTATCAACATTGAGCCGTCAACATTAAATCGTCAACATTAAGCTGTCAACATTAAGCTGTCAACATTAAGCTGTCAACAACATTAAACTGTCAACAACATTAAGCTGTCAACATTGAGCCATCAACATTAAATCGTCAACATTAAGCTGTCAACATTAAGCTGTCAACATTAAGCTGTCAACATTAAGCTGTCAACAACATTAAGCTGTCAATAACATTAAGCTGTCAACATTAAGCTGTCAACATTAAGCTGTCAACATTAAGCTGTCAACATTAAGCTGTCAACATTAAGCTGTCAACATTAAGCCAACAACATTAAGCCAACAACATTAAGCTGTCAACAACATTAAGCTGTCAACAACATTAAGCTGTCAACATTAAGCCGTCAACATTAAATCGTCAACATTAAGCTGTCAACATTAAGCTGTCAACATTAAGCCGTCAACATTAAGCTATCAACATTAAGCTGTCAACAACATTAAGCTGTCAACATTAAGCTGTCAACAACATTAAACTGTCAACAACATTAAGCTGTCAACATTGAGCCATCAACATTAAATCGTCAACATTAAGCTGTCAACATTAAGCTGTCAACATTAAGCTGGCAACTACATTAAGCAGTCAACATTAAGCTGTCAACATTAAGCTGTCAACATTAGGCTGTCAACATTAAGCTGTCAACATTAAGCTATCAACATTAAGCTGTCAACATTAAGCTGGCAACATTAAGCTGGCGACATTAAGCTGTCAACATTAAGCTGTCAACATTAAACTGTCAACATTAAGCTGTCAACATTAAGCTGTCAACATTAAGCTATCAACATTAAGCTATCAACATTAAGCTGTCAACAACATTAAGCTGTCAACATTAAGCTGTCAACATTAAGCTGTCAACATTAAGCTGTCAACATTAAGCTGTCAACATTAAGCTGTCAACATTAAGCTGTCAACAACATTAAGCTGTCAACAATATTAAGCTGTCAACATTAAGCTGTCAACAACATTAAGCTGTCAACAATATTCAGCTGTCAAAATTGAGCTGTCAACATTAAATCGTCAACATTAAGCTGTCAACATTAAGCTGTCAACATTAAGCTATCAACATTAAGCTGTCAACATTAAGCTGGCAACATTAAGCTGGCGACATTAAGCTGTCAACATTAAGCTGTCAACATTAAACTGTCAACATTAAGCTGTCAACATTAAGCTGTCAACATTAAGCTATCAACATTAAGCTATCAACATTAAGCTGTCAACAACATTAAGCTGTCAACATTAAGCTGTCAACATTAAGCTGTCAACATTAAGCTGTCAACATTAAGCTGTCAACATTAAGCTGTCAACATTAAGCTGTCAACATTAAGCTGTCAACAACATTAAGCTGTCAACAATATTAAGCTGTCAACATTAAGCTGTCAACAACATTAAGCTGTCAACAATATTCAGCTGTCAAAATTGAGCCGTCAACATTAAATCGTCAACATTAAGCTGTCAACATTAAGCTGTCAACATTAAGCTGTCAACATTAAGCTTGCAACATTAAGCTGGCGACATTAAGCTGTCGACATTAAGCTGTCGACATTAAGCTATCAACATTAAGCTGTCAACATCAAGCTGTCAACTTTAAGCTGTCAACAACATTAAGCTGTCAACAACATTAAGCTGTCGACAACATTAAGCTGTCAACATTAAGCTGTCAACATTAAGCTGGCAACATTAAGCTGTCAACATTAAGCTGTCAACATTAAGCTGTCAACATTAAGCTGTCAACAACATTAAGCTGTCAACAACATTAAGCTGTCAATAACATTAAGCTGTCAACATTAAGCTGTCAACATTAAGCTGTCAACATTAAGCTGTCAACATTAAGCTGTCAACATTAAGCTGTCAACATTAAGCCAACAACATTAAGCTGTCAACAACATTAAGCTGTCAACAACATTAAGCTGTCAACATTAAGCCGTCAACATTAAGCTATCAACATTAAGCTGTCAACAACATTAAGCTGTCAACATTAAGCTGTCAACAACATTAAACTGTCAACAACATTAAGCTGTCAACATTGAGCCATCAACATTAAATCGTCAACATTAAGCTGTCAACATTAAGCTGTCAACATTAAGCTGTCAACAACATTAAGCTGTCAACATTAAGCCGTCAACATTAAATCGTCAACATTAAGCTGTCAACATTAAGCTGTCAACATTAAGCCGTCAACATTAAGCTATCAACATTAAGCTGTCAACAACATTAAGCTGTCAACATTAAGCTGTCAACAACATTAAACTGTCAACAACATTAAGCTGTCAACATTGAGCCATCAACATTAAATCGTCAACATTAAGCTGTCAACATTAAGCTGTCAACATTAAGCTGGCAACTACATTAAGCAGTCAACATTAAGCTGTCAACATTAAGCTGTCAACATTAGGCTGTCAACATTAAGCTGTCAACATTAAGCTATCAACATTAAGCTGTCAACATTAAGCTGGCAACATTAAGCTGGCGACATTAAGCTGTCAACATTAAGCTGTCAACATTAAACTGTCAACATTAAGCTGTCAACATTAAGCTGTCAACATTAAGCTATCAACATTAAGCTATCAACATTAAGCTGTCAACAACATTAAGCTGTCAACATTAAGCTGTCAACATTAAGCTGTCAACATTAAGCTGTCAACATTAAGCTGTCAACATTAAGCTGTCAACATTAAGCTGTCAACATTAAGCTGTCAACAACATTAAGCTGTCAACAATATTAAGCTGTCAACATTAAGCTGTCAACAACATTAAGCTGTCAACAATATTCAGCTGTCAAAATTGAGCCGTCAACATTAAATCGTCAACATTAAGCTGTCAACATTAAGCTGTCAACATTAAGCTGTCAACATTAAGCTTGCAACATTAAGCTGGCGACATTAAGCTGTCGACATTAAGCTGTCGACATTAAGCTATCAACATTAAGCTGTCAACATCAAGCTGTCAACTTTAAGCTGTCAACAACATTAAGCTGTCAACAACATTAAGCTGTCGACAACATTAAGCTGTCAACATTAAGCTGTCAACATTAAGCTGGCAACATTAAGCTGTCAACATTAAGCTGTCAACATTAAGCTGTCAACATTAAGCTGTCAACAACATTAAGCTGTCAACAACATTAAGCTGTTAATAACATTAAGCTGTCAACATTAAGCTGTCAACATTAAGCTGTCAACATTAAGCTGTCAACATTAAGCTGTCAACATTAAGCTGTCAACATTAAGCCAACAACATTAAGCTGTCAACAACATTAAGCTGTCAACAACATTAAGCTGTCAACATTAAGCCGTCAACATTAAGCTATCAACATTAAGCTGTCAACAACATTAAGCTGTCAACATTAAGCTGTCAACAACATTAAACTGTCAACAACATTAAGCTGTCAACATTGAGCCATCAACATTAAATCGTCAACATTAAGCTGTCAACATTAAGCTGTCAACATTAAGCTGTCAACATTAAGCTGGCAACAACATTAAGCCGTCAACATTAAGCTGTCAACATTAAGCTGTCAACATTAGGCTGTCAACATTAAGCTGTCAACATTAAGCTATCAACATTAAGCTGTCAACATTAAGCTGGAAACATTAAGCTGGCGACATTAAGCTGTCAACATTAAGCTGTCAACATTAAACTGTCAACATTAAGCTGTCAACATTAAGCTGTCAACATTAAGCTGTCAACATTAAGCTGTCAACATTAAGCTGTCAACATTAAGCTGTCAACATAAAGCTGTCAACAACATTAAGCTGTCAACAACATTAAGCTGTCAACATTAAGCGGTCAACATTAAATTGTCAACAATATTCAGATGTCAACATTGAGCCGTCAACATTAAATCGTCAACATTAAGCTGTCAACATTAAGCTGTCAACATTAAGCTGACAACATTAAGTTATCAACATTAAGCTATCAACAACATTAAGCTGTCAACATTAAGCTGTCAACATTAAGCTGGCAACAACATTAAGCTATCAACATTAAGCTGTCCACATTAAGCTGTCAACATTAGGCTGTCAACATTAAGCTGTCAACATTAAGCTATCAACATTAAGCTGTCAACATTAAGCTGGCAACATTAAGCTGCCGACATTAAGCTGTCAACATTAAGCTGTCAACATTAAACTGTCAACATTAAGCTGTCAACATTAAGCTGTCAACATTAAGCTATCAACATTAAGCTATCAACATTAAGCTGTCAACATTAAGCCGTCAACATTAAGCTGTCAACATTAAGCTGTCAACATTAAGCTGTCAACATTAAGCTGTCAACAACATTAAGCTGTCAACAACATTAAGCTGTCAACAATATTAAGCTGTCAACATTAAGCTGTCAACAACATTAAGCTGCCAACAATATTCAGCTGTCAAAATTGAGCCGTCAACATTAAATCGTCAACATTAAGCTGTCAACATTAAGCTGTCAACATTAAGCTGTCAACATTAAGCTGTCAACATTAAGCTGTCAACATTAAGCTGTCAACATTAAGCCATCAACATTAAGCTGTCAACATTAAGCTGTCAACAACATTAAGCTGTCAACAATATTAAGCTGTCAACGCTAAGCTGTGAACAACATTAAGCTGTCAACAATATTCAGCTGTCAAAATTGAGCCGTCAACATTAAATCGTCAACATTAAGCTGTCAACATTAAGCTATCAACATTAAGCTGTCAACATTAAGCTGTCAACATTAAGCTGTCAACATTAAGCTGTCAACATTAAGCCATCAAAATTAAGCTGTCAACATTAAGCTTGCAACATTAAGCTGGCGACATTAAGCTGTCGACATTAAGCTGTCGACATTAAGCTATCAACATTAAGTTGTCAACATCAAGCTGTCATCATCAAGCTGTCAACATTAAGCTGTCAACATTAAGCTGTCAACATTAAACTGTCAACATTAAACTGTCAACATTAAGCTGTCGACATTAAGCTATCAACATTAAGCTGTCAACAACATTAAGCTGTCAACATTAAGCTGTCAACAACATTAAGCTGTCAACATTGAGCCGTCAACATTAAATCGTCAACATTAAGCTGTCAACATTAAGCTGTCAACATTAAACTGTCAACATTAAGTTGTCAACATTAGGCTGTCAACATTAAGCTATCAACATTAAGCTATCAACATTAAGCTGTCAACAACATTAAGCTGTCAACATTAAGCTGTCAACAACATTAAGCTGTCAACAACATTAAGCTATCAACATTGAGCCGTCAACATTAAATCGTCAACATTAAGCTGTCAACATTAAGCTGTCAACATTAAGCTGTCAACTTTAAGCTGTCAACAACATTAAGCTGTCAACAACATTAAGCTGTCGACAACATTAAGCTGTCAACATTAAGCTGTCAACATTAAGCTGGCAACATTAAGCTGTCAACATTAAGCTGTCAACATTAAGCTGTCAACAACATTAAGCTGTCAACAACATTAAGCTGTCAATAACATTAAGCTGTCAACATTAAGCTGGCAACATTAAGCTGTCAACATTAAGCCAACAACATTAAGCTGTCAACAACATTAAGCTGTCAACAACATTAAGCTGTCAACATTAAGCCGTCAACATTAAGCTATCAACATTAAGCTGTCAACATCATTAAGCTGTCAACATTAAGCTCTCAACAACATTAAACTGTCAACAACATTAAGCTGTCAACATTGAGCCATCAACATTAAATCGTCAACATTAAGCTGTCAACATTAAGCTGTCAACATTAAGCTGGCAACAACATTAAGCAGTCAACATTAAGCTGTCAACATTAAGCTGTCAACATTAGGCTGTCAACATTAAGCTGTCAACATTAAGCTGTCAACAACATTAAGCTGTCAATAACATTAAGCTGTCAACATTAAGCTGTCAACATTAAGCTGTCAACATTAAGCTGTCAACATTAAGCTGTCAACATTAAGCTGTCAACAACATTAAGCTGTCAATAACATTAAGCTGTCAACATTAAGCTGTCAACATTAAGCTGTCAACATTAAGCTGTCAACTTTAAGCTGTCAACAACATTAAGCTGTCAACAACATTAAGCTGTCGGCAACATTAAGCTGTCAACATTAAGCTGTCAACATTAAGCTGGCAACATTAAGCTGTCAACATTAAGCTGTCAACATTAAGCTGTCAACAACATTAAGCTGTCAACAACATTAAGCTGTCAATAACATTAAGCTGTCAACATTAAGCTGTCAACACTAAGCTGTCAACATTAAGCTGTCAACATTAAGCTGTCAACATTAAGCTGTCAACATTAAGCTGTCAACATTAAGCTGTCAACATTAAGCCAACAACATTAAGCCAACAACATTAAGCTGTCAACAACATTAAGCTGTCAACAACATTAAGCTGTCAACATTAAGCCGTCAACATTAAATCGTCAACATTAAGCTGTCAACATTAAGCTGTCAACATTAAGCCGTCAACATTAAGCTATCAACATTAAGCTGTCAACAACATTAAGCTGTCAACATTAAGCTGTCAACAACATTAAACTGTCAACAACATTAAGCTGTCAACATTGAGCCATCAACATTAAATCGTCAACATTAAGCTGTCAACATTAAGCTGTCAACATTAAGCTGTCAACATTAAGCTGGCAACAACATTAAGTAGTCAACATTAAGCTGTCAACATTAAGCTGTCAACATTAGGCTGTCTACATTAAGCTGTCAACATTAAGCTATCAACATTAAGCTGTCAACATTAAGCTGTCAACATTAAGCTGTCAACATTAAACTGTCAACATTAAACTGTCGACATTAAGCTATCAACATTAAGCTGTCAACATCAAGCTGTCATCATCAAGCTGTCAACATTAAGCAGTCAACATTAAGCTGTCAACATTAAACTGTCAACATTAAACTGTCAACATTAAGCTGTCGACATTTAGCTATCAACATTAAGCTGTCAACAACATTAAGCTGTCAACATTAAGCTGTCAACAACATTAAGCTGTCAACATTGAGCCGTCAACATTAAATCGTCAACATTAAGCTGTCAACATTAAGCTGTCAACATTAAACTGTCAACATTAAGTTGTCAACATTAAGCTGTCAACATTAAGCTATCAACATTAAGCTATCAACATTAAGCTGTCAACAACATTAAGCTGTCAACATTAAGCTGTCAACAACATTAAGCTGTCAACAACATTAATCTATCAACATTGAGCCGTCAACATTAAATCGTCAACATTAAGCTGTCAACATTAAGCTGTCAACATTAAGCTGTCAACAACATTAAACTGTCAACAACATTAAGCTGTCAACATTGAGCCATCAACATTAAATCGTCAACATTAAGCTGTCAACATTAAGCTGTCAACATTAAGCTGTCAACATTAAGCTGTCAACAACATTAAGCTGTCAATAACATTAAGCTGTCAACATTAAGCTGTCAACATTAAGCTGTCAACATTAAGCTGTCAACATTAAGCTGTCAACATTAAGCTGTCAACATTAAGCCAACAACATTAAGCCAACAACATTAAGCCAACAACATTAAGCTGTCAACAACATTAAGCTGTCAACAACATTAAGCTGTCAACATTAAGCCGTCAACATTAAATCGTCAACATTAAGCTGTCAACATTAAGCTGTCAACATTAAGCCGTCAACATTAAGCTATCAACATTAAGCTGTCAACAACATTAAGCTGTCAACATTAAGCTGTCAACAACATTAAACTGTCAACAACATTAAGCTGTCAACATTGAGCCATCAACATTAAATCGTCAACATTAAGCTGTCAACATTAAGCTGTCAACATTAAGCTGGCAACAACATTAAGCAGTCAACATTAAACTGTCAACATTAAACTGTCAACATTAAGCTGTCGACATTAAGCTATCAACATTAAGCTGTCAACAACATTAAGCTGTCAACATTAAGCTGTCAACAACATTAAGCTGTCAACATTGAGCCGTCAACATTAAATCGTCAACATTAAGCTGTCAACATTAAGCTGTCAACATTAAACTGTCAACATTAAGTTGTCAACATTAAGCTGTCAACATTAAGCTATCAACATTAAGCTATCAACATTAAGCTGTCAACAACATTAAGCTGTCAACATTAAGCTGTCAACAACATTAAGCTGTCAACAACATTAAGCTATCAACATTGAGCCGTCAACATTAAATCGTCAACATTAAGCTGTCAACATTAAGCTGTCAACATTAAGCTGTCAACTTTAAGCTGTCAACAACATTAAGCTGTCAACAACATTAAGCTGTCGACAACATTAAGCTGTCAACATTAAGCTGTCAACATTAAGCCGGCAACATTAAGCTGTCAACATTAAGCTGTCAACATTAAGCTGTCAACATTAAGCTGTCAACATTAAGCTGTCAACAACATTAAGCTGTCAACAACATTAAGCTGTCAATAACATTAAGCTGTCAACATTAAGCTGTCAACATTAAGCTGTCAACATTAAGCTGTCAACATTAAGCTGTCAACATTAAGCTGTCAACATTAAGCTGTCAACATTAAGCTGTCAACAACATTAAGCTGTCAACAACATTAAGCTGTCAACATTAAGCAGTCAACATTAAGCTATCAACATTAAGCTGTCAACAACATTAAGCTGTCAACATTAAGCTGTCAACAACATTAAACTGTCAACAACATTAAGCTGTCAACATTGAGCCATCAACATTAAATCGTCAACATTAAGCTGTCAACATTAAGCTGTCAACATTAAGCTGTCAACATTAAGCTGGCAACAACATTAAGCCGTCAACATTAAGCTGTCAACATTAAGCTGTCAACATTAGGCTGTCAACATTAAGCTGTCAACATTAAGCTATCAACATTAAGCTGTCAACATTAAGCTGGCAACATTAAGCTGGCGACATAAAGCTGTCAACATTAAGCTGTCAACATTAAGCTGTCAACATTAAGCTGTCAACATTAAGCTGTCAACATTAAGCTGTCAACATTAAGCTGTCAACATAAAGCTGTCAACAACATTAAGCTGTCAACAACATTAAGCTGTCAACATTAAGCGGTCAACATTAAATTGTCAACAATATTCAGATGTCAACATTGAGCCGTCAACATTAAATCGTCAACATTAAGCTGTCAACATTAAGCTGTCAACATTAAGCTGACAACATTAAGTTATCAACATTAAGCTATCAACAACATTAAGCTGTCAACATTAAGCTGTCAACATTAAGCTGGCAACAACATTAAGCTATCAACATTAAGCTGTCCACATTAAGCTGTCAACATTAGGCTGTCAACATTAAGCTGTCAACATTAAGCTAACAACATTAAGCTGTCAACATTAAGCTGGCAACATTAAGCTGCCGACATTAAGCTGTCAACATTAAGCTGTCAACATTAAGCTGTCAACATTAAGCTATCAACATTAAGCTATCAACATTAAGCTGTCAACATTAAGCCGTCAACATTAAGCTGTCAACAACATTAAGCTATCAACATTGAGCCGTCAACATTAAATCGTCAACATTAAGCTGTCAACATTAAGCTGTCAACATTAAGCTGTCAACTTTAAGCTGTCAACAACATTAAGCTGTCAACAACATTAAGCTGTCGACAACATTAAGCTGTCAACATTAAGCTGTCAACATTAAGCTGGCAACATTAAGCTGTCAACATTAAGCTGTCAACATTAAGCTGTCAACATTAAGCTGTCAACAACATTAAGCTGTCAACAACATTAAGCTGTCAATAACATTAAGCTGTCAACATTAAGCTGTCAACATTAAGCTGTCAACATTAAGCTGTCAACATTAAGCTGTCAACATTAAGCTGTCAACATTAAGCCAACAACATTAAGCTGTCAACAACATTAAGCTGTCAACAACATTAAGCTGTCAACATTAAGCAGTCAACATTAAGCTATCAACATTAAGCTGTCAACAACATTAAGCTGTCAACATTAAGCTGTCAACAACATTAAACTGTCAACAACATTAAGCTGTCAACATTGAGCCATCAACATTAAATCGTCAACATTAAGCTGTCAACATTAAGCTGTCAACATTAAGCTGTCAACATTAAGCTGGCAACAACATTAAGCCGTCAACATTAAGCTGTCAACATTAAGCTGTCAACATTAGGCTGTCAACATTAAGCTGTCAACATTAAGCTATCAACATTAAGCTGTCAACATTAAGCTGGCAACATTAAGCTGGCGACATAAAGCTGTCAACATTAAGCTGTCAACATTAAACTGTCAACATTAAGCTGTCAACATTAAGCTGTCAACATTAAGCTGTCAACATTAAGCTGTCAACATTAAGCTGTCAACATAAAGCTGTCAACAACATTAAGCTGTCAACAACATTAAGCTGTCAACATTAAGCGGTCAACATTAAATTGTCAACAATATTCAGATGTCAACATTGAGCCGTCAACATTAAATCGTCAACATTAAGCTGTCAACATTAAGCTGTCAACATTAAGCTGACAACATTAAGTTATCAACATTAAGCTATCAACAACATTAAGCTGTCAACATTAAGCTGTCAACATTAAGCTGGCAACAACATTAAGCTATCAACATTAAGCTGTCCACATTAAGCTGTCAACATTAGGCTGTCAACATTAAGCTGTCAACATTAAGCTATCAACATTAAGCTGTCAACATTAAGCTGGCAACATTAAGCTGCCGACATTAAGCTGTCAACATTAAGCTGTCAACATTAAGCTGTCAACATTAAGCTATCAACATTAAGCTATCAACATTAAGCTGTCAACATTAAGCCGTCAACATTAAGCTGTCAACATTAAGCTGTCAACATTAAGCTGTCAACATTAAGCTGTCAACAACATTAAGCTGTCAACAACATTAAGCTGTCAACAATATTAAGCTGTCAACATTAGGCTGTCAACAACATTAAGCTGTCAACAATATTCAGCTGTCAAAATTGAGCCGTCAACATTAAATCGTCAACATTAAGCTGTCAACATTAAGCTGTCAACATTAAGCTGTCAACATTAAGCTGTCAACATTAAGCTGTCAACATTAAGCTGTCAACATTAAGCTGGCAACAACATTAAGCTATCAACATTAAGCTGTCCACATTAAGCTGTCAACATTAGGCTGTCAACATTAAGCTGTCAACATTAAGCTATCGACATTAAGCTGTCAACATTAAGCTGGCAACATTAAGCTGCCGACATTAAGCTGTCAACATTAAGCTGTCAACATTAAGCTGTCAACATTAAGCTATCAACATTAAGCTATCAACATTAAGCTGTCAACATTAAGCCGTCAACATTAAGCTGTCAACAACATTAAGCTATCAACATTGAGCCGTCAACATTAAATCGTCAACATTAAGCTGTCAACATTAAGCTGTCAACATTAAGCTGTCAACATTAAGCTGGCAACAACATTAAGCCGTCAACATTAAGCTGTCAACATTAAGCTGTCAACATTAGGCTGTCAACATTAAGCTGTCAACATTAAGCTATCAACATTAAGCTGTCAACATTAAGCTGGCAACATTAAGCTGGCGACATAAAGCTGTCAACATTAAGCTGTCAACATTAAGCTGTCAACATTAAGCTGTCAACATTAAGCTGTCAACATTAAGCTGTCAACATTAAGCTGTCAACATAAAGCTGTCAACAACATTAAGCTGTCAACAACATTAAGCTGTCAACATTAAGCGGTCAACATTAAATTGTCAACAATATTCAGATGTCAACATTGAGCCGTCAACATTAAATCGTCAACATTAAGCTGTCAACATTAAGCTGTCAACATTAAGCTGACAACATTAAGTTATCAACATTAAGCTATCAACAACATTAAGCTGTCAACATTAAGCTGTCAACATTAAGCTGGCAACAACATTAAGCTATCAACATTAAGCTGTCCACATTAAGCTGTCAACATTAGGCTGTCAACATTAAGCTGTCAACATTAAGCTATCAACATTAAGCTGTCAACATTAAGCTGGCAACATTAAGCTGCCGACATTAAGCTGTCAACATTAAGCTGTCAACATTAAGCTGTCAACATTAAGCTATCAACATTAAGCTATCAACATTAAGCTGTCAACATTAAGCCGTCAACATTAAGCTGTCAACAACATTAAGCTATCAACATTGAGCCGTCAACATTAAATCGTCAACATTAAGCTGTCAACATTAAGCTGTCAACATTAAGCTGTCAACTTTAAGCTGTCAACAACATTAAGCTGTCAACAACATTAAGCTGTCGACAACATTAAGCTGTCAACATTAAGCTGTCAACATTAAGCTGGCAACATTAAGCTGTCAACATTAAGCTGTCAACATTAAGCTGTCAACATTAAGCTGTCAACAACATTAAGCTGTCAACAACATTAAGCTGTCAATAACATTAAGCTGTCAACATTAAGCTGTCAACATTAAGCTGTCAACATTAAGCTGTCAACATTAAGCTGTCAACATTAAGCTGTCAACATTAAGCCAACAACATTAAGCTGTCAACAACATTAAGCTGTCAACAACATTAAGCTGTCAACATTAAGCAGTCAACATTAAGCTATCAACATTAAGCTGTCAACAACATTAAGCTGTCAACATTAAGCTGTCAACAACATTAAACTGTCAACAACATTAAGCTGTCAACATTGAGCCATCAACATTAAATCGTCAACATTAAGCTGTCAACATTAAGCTGTCAACATTAAGCTGTCAACATTAAGCTGGCAACAACATTAAGCCGTCAACATTAAGCTGTCAACATTAAGCTGTCAACATTAGGCTGTCAACATTAAGCTGTCAACATTAAGCTATCAACATTAAGCTGTCAACATTAAGCTGGCAACATTAAGCTGGCGACATAAAGCTGTCAACATTAAGCTGTCAACATTAAACTGTCAACATTAAGCTGTCAACATTAAGCTGTCAACATTAAGCTGTCAACATTAAGCTGTCAACATTAAGCTGTCAACATTAAGCTGTCAACATAAAGCTGTCAACAACATTAAGCTGTCAACAACATTAAGCTGTCAACATTAAGCGGTCAACATTAAATTGTCAACAATATTCAGATGTCAACATTGAGCCGTCAACATTAAATCGTCAACATTAAGCTGTCAACATTAAGCTGTCAACATTAAGCTGACAACATTAAGTTATCAACATTAAGCTATCAACAACATTAAGCTGTCAACATTAAGCTGTCAACATTAAGCTGGCAACAACATTAAGCTATCAACATTAAGCTGTCCACATTAAGCTGTCAACATTAGGCTGTCAACATTAAGCTGTCAACATTAAGCTATCAACATTAAGCTGTCAACATTAAGCTGGCAACATTAAGCTGCCGACATTAAGCTGTCAACATTAAGCTGTCAACATTAAGCTGTCAACATTAAGCTATCAACATTAAGCTATCAACATTAAGCTGTCAACATTAAGCCGTCAACATTAAGCTGTCAACATTAAGCTGTCAACATTAAGCTGTCAACATTAAGCTGTCAACAACATTAAGCTGTCAACAACATTAAGCTGTCAACAATATTAAGCTGTCAACATTAAGCTGTCAACAACATTAAGCTGTCAACAATATTCAGCTGTCAAAATTGAGCCGTCAACATTAAATCGTCAACATTAAGCTGTCAACATTAAGCTGTCAACATTAAGCTGTCAACATTAAGCTGTCAACATTAAGCTGTCAACATTAAGCTGTCAACATTAAGCTGGCAACAACATTAAGCTATCAACATTAAGCTGTCCACATTAAGCTGTCAACATTAGGCTGTCAACATTAAGCTGTCAACATTAAGCTATCAACATTAAGCTGTCAACATTAAGCTGGCAACATTAAGCTGCCGACATTAAGCTGTCAACATTAAGCTGTCAACATTAAGCTGTCAACATTAAGCTATCAACATTAAGCTATCAACATTAAGCTGTCAACATTAAGCCGTCAACATTAAGCTGTCAACAACATTAAGCTATCAACATTGAGCCGTCAACATTAAATCGTCAACATTAAGCTGTCAACATTAAGCTGTCAACATTAAGCTGTCAACTTTAAGCTGTCAACAACATTAAGCTGTCAACAACATTAAGCTGTCGACAACATTAAGCTGTCAACATTAAGCTGTCAACATTAAGCTGGCAACATTAAGCTGTCAACATTAAGCTGTCAACATTAAGCTGTCAACATTAAGCTGTCAACAACATTAAGCTGTCAACAACATTAAGCTGTCAATAACATTAAGCTGTCAACATTAAGCTGTCAACATTAAGCTGTCAACATTAAGCTGTCAACATTAAGCTGTCAACATTAAGCTGTCAACATTAAGCCAACAACATTAAGCTGTCAACAACATTAAGCTGTCAACAACATTAAGCTGTCAACATTAAGCAGTCAACATTAAGCTATCAACATTAAGCTGTCAACAACATTAAGCTGTCAACATTAAGCTGTCAACAACATTAAACTGTCAACAACATTAAGCTGTCAACATTGAGCCATCAACATTAAATCGTCAACATTAAGCTGTCAACATTAAGCTGTCAACATTAAGCTGTCAACATTAAGCTGGCAACAACATTAAGCCGTCAACATTAAGCTGTCAACATTAAGCTGTCAACATTAGGCTGTCAACATTAAGCTGTCAACATTAAGCTATCAACATTAAGCTGTCAACATTAAGCTGGCAACATTAAGCTGGCGACATAAAGCTGTCAACATTAAGCTGTCAACATTAAACTGTCAACATTAAGCTGTCAACATTAAGCTGTCAACATTAAGCTGTCAACATTAAGCTGTCAACATTAAGCTGTCAACATTAAGCTGTCAACATAAAGCTGTCAACAACATTAAGCTGTCAACAACATTAAGCTGTCAACATTAAGCGGTCAACATTAAATTGTCAACAATATTCAGATGTCAACATTGAGCCGTCAACATTAAATCGTCAACATTAAGCTGTCAACATTAAGCTGTCAACATTAAGCTGACAACATTAAGTTATCAACATTAAGCTATCAACAACATTAAGCTGTCAACATTAAGCTGTCAACATTAAGCTGGCAACAACATTAAGCTATCAACATTAAGCTGTCCACATTAAGCTGTCAACATTAGGCTGTCAACATTAAGCTGTCAACATTAAGCTATCAACATTAAGCTGTCAACATTAAGCTGGCAACATTAAGCTGCCGACATTAAGCTGTCAACATTAAGCTGTCAACATTAAGCTGTCAACATTAAGCTATCAACATTAAGCTATCAACATTAAGCTGTCAACATTAAGCCGTCAACATTAAGCTGTCAACATTAAGCTGTCAACATTAAGCTGTCAACATTAAGCTGTCAACAACATTAAGCTGTCAACAACATTAAGCTGTCAACAATATTAAGCTGTCAACATTAAGCTGTCAACAACATTAAGCTGTCAACAATATTCAGCTGTCAAAATTGAGCCGTCAACATTAAATCGTCAACATTAAGCTGTCAACATTAAGCTGTCAACATTAAGCTGTCAACATTAAGCTGTCAACATTAAGCTGTCAACATTAAGCCATCAACATTAAGCTGTCAACATTAAGCTGTCAACAACATTAAGCTGTCAACAATATTAAGCTGTCAACGTTAAGCTGTGAACAACATTAAGCTGTCAACAATATTCAGCTGTCAAAATTGAGCCGTCAACATTAAATCGTCAACATTAAGCTGTCAACATTAAGCTATCAACATTAAGCTGTCAACATTAAGCTGTCAACATTAAGCCATCAAAATTAAGCTGTCAACATTAAGCTTGCAACATTAAGCTGGCGACATTAAGCTGTCGACATTAAGCTGTCGACATTAAGCTATCAACATTAAGCTGTCAACATCAAGCTGTCATCATCAAGCTGTCAACATTAAGCTGTCAACATTAAGCTGTCAACATTAAACTGTCAACATTAAACTGTCAACATTAAGCTGTCGTCATTAAGCTATCAACATTAAGCTGTCAACAACATTAAGCTGTCAACATTAAGCTGTCAACAACATTAAGCTGTCAACATTGAGCCGTCAACATTAAATCATCAACATTAAGCTGTCAACATTAAGCTGTCAACATTAAACTGTCAACATTAAGTTGTCAACATTAAGCTGTCAACATTAAGCTATCAACATTAAGCTATCAACATTAAGCTGTCAACAACATTAAGCTGTCAACATTAAGCTGTCAACAACATTAAGCTGTCAACAACATTAAGCTATCAACATTGAGCCGTCAACATTAAATCGTCAACATTAAGCTGTCAACATTAAGCTGTCAACATTAAGCTGTCAACTTTAAGCTGTCAACAACATTAAGCTGTCAACAACATTAAGCTGTCGACAACATTAAGCTGTCAACATTAAGCTGTCAACATTAAGCTGGCAACATTAAGCTGTCAACATTAAGCTGTCAACATTAAGCTGTCAACAACATTAAGCTGTCAACAACATTAAGCTGTCAACAACATTAAGCTGTCAATAACATTAAGCTGTCAACATTAAGCTGGCAACATTAAGCTGTCAACATTAAGCCAACAACATTAAGCTGTCAACAACATTAAGCTGTCAACAACATTAAGCTGTCAACATTAAGCCGTCAACATTAAGCTATCAACATTAAGCTGTCAACAACATTAAGCTGTCAACATTAAGCTCTCAACAACATTAAACTGTCAACAACATTAAGCTGTCAACATTGAGCCATCAACATTAAATCGTCAACATTAAGCCGTCAACATTAAGCTGTCAACATTAAGCTGTCAACATTAAGCTGTCAACAACATTAAGCAGTCAACATTAAGCTGTCAACATTAAGCTGTCAACATTAGGCTGTCAACATTAAGCTGTCAACATTAAGCTGTCAACAACATTAAGCTGTCAATAACATTAAGCTGTCAACATTAAGCTGTCAACATTAAGCTGTCAACATTAAGCTGTCAACATTAAGCTGTCAACAACATTAAGCTGTCAATAACATTAAGCTGTCAACATTAAGCTGTCAACATTAAGCTGTCAACATTAGGCTGTCAACATTAAGCTGTCAACTTTAAGCTGTCAACAACATTAAGCTGTCAACAACATTAAGCTGTCGACAACATTAAGCTGTCAACATTAAGCTGTCAACATTAAGCTGGCAACATTAAGCTGTCAACATTAAGCTGTCAACATTAAGCTGTCAACAACATTAAGCTGTCAACAACATTAAGCTGTCAATAACATTAAGCTGTCAACATTAAGCTGTCAACACTAAGCTGTCAACATTAAGCTGTCAACATTAAGCTGTCAACATTAAGCTGTCAACATTAAGCTGTCAACATTAAGCTGTCAACATTAAGCCAACAACATTAAGCCAACAACATTAAGCTGTCAACAACATTAAGCTGTCAACAACATTAAGCTGTCAACATTAAGCCGTCAACATTAAATCGTCAACATTAAGCTGTCAACATTAAGCTGTCAACATTAAGCCGTCAACATTAAGCTGTCAACATTAAGCTGTCAACAACATTAAGCTGTCAACATTAAGCTGTCAACAACATTAAACTGTCAACAACATTAAGCTGTCAACATTGAGCCATCAACATTAAATCGTCAACATTAAGCTGTCAACATTAAGCTGTCAACATTAAGCTGTCAACATTAAGCTGGCAACAACATTAAGTAGTCAACATTAAGCTGTCAACATTAAGCTGTCAACATTAGGCTGTCTACATTAAGCTGTCAACATTAAGCTATCAACATTAAGCTGTCAACATTAAGCTGTCAACATTAAGCTGTCAACATTAAACTGTCAACATTAAACTGTCGACATTAAGCTATCAACATTAAGCTGTCAACATCAAGCTGTCATCATCAAGCTGTCAACATTAAGCAGTCAACATTAAGCTGTCAACATTAAACTGTCAACATTAAACTGTCAACATTAAGCTGTCGACATTTAGCTATCAACATTAAGCTGTCAACAACATTAAGCTGTCAACATTAAGCTGTCAACAACATTAAGCTGTCAACATTGAGCCGTCAACATTAAATCGTCAACATTAAGCTGTCAACATTAAGCTGTCAACATTAAACTGTCAACATTAAGTTGTCAACATTAAGCTGTCAACATTAAGCTATCAACATTAAGCTATCAACATTAAGCTGTCAACAACATTAAGCTGTCAACATTAAGCTGTCAACAACATTAAGGTGTCAACAACATTAATCTATCAACATTGAGCCGTCAACATTAAATCGTCAACATTAAGCTGTCAACATTAAGCTGTCAACATTAAGCTGTCAACAACATTAAACTGTCAACAACATTAAGCTGTCAACATTGAGCCATCAACATTAAATCGTCAACATTAAGCTGTCAACATTAAGCTGTCAACATTAAGCTGTCAACATTAAGCTGTCAACAACATTAAGCTGTCAATAACATTAAGCTGTCAACATTAAGCTGTCAACATTAAGCTGTCAACATTAAGCTGTCAACATTAAGCTGTCAACATTAAGCCAACAACATTAAGCCAACAACATTAAGCCAACAACATTAAGCTGTCAACAACATTAAGCTGTCAACAACATTAAGCTGTCAACATTAAGCCGTCAACATTAAATCGTCAACATTAAGCTGTCAACATTAAGCTGTCAACATTAAGCCGTCAACATTAAGCTATCAACATTAAGCTGTCAACAACATTAAGCTGTCAACATTAAGCTGTCAACAACATTAAACTGTCAACAACATTAAGCTGTCAACATTGAGCCATCAACATTAAATCGTCAACATTAAGCTGTCAACATTAAGCTGTCAACATTAAGCTGGCAACTACATTAAGCAGTCAACATTAAGCTGTCAACATTAAGCTGTCAACATTAGGCTGTCAACATTAAGCTGTCAACATTAAGCTATCAACATTAAGCTGTCAACATTAAGCTGGCAACATTAAGCTGGCGACATTAAGCTGTCAACATTAAGCTGTCAACATTAAACTGTCAACATTAAGCTGTCAACATTAAGCTGTCAACATTAAGCTATCAACATTAAGCTATCAACATTAAGCTGTCAACAACATTAAGCTGTCAACATTAAGCTGTCAACATTAAGCTGTCAACATTAAGCTGTCAACATTAAGCTGTCAACATTAAGCTGTCAACATTAAGCTGTCAACATTAAGCTGTCAACAACATTAAGCTGTCAACAATATTAAGCTGTCAACATTAAGCTGTCAACAACATTAAGCTGTCAACAATATTCAGCTGTCAAAATTGAGCTGTCAACATTAAATCGTCAACATTAAGCTGTCAACATTAAGCTGTCAACATTAAGCTATCAACATTAAGCTGTCAACATTAAGCTGGCAACATTAAGCTGGCGACATTAAGCTGTCAACATTAAGCTGTCAACATTAAACTGTCAACATTAAGCTGTCAACATTAAGCTGTCAACATTAAGCTATCAACATTAAGCTATCAACATTAAGCTGTCAACAACATTAAGCTGTCAACATTAAGCTGTCAACATTAAGCTGTCAACATTAAGCTGTCAACATTAAGCTGTCAACATTAAGCTGTCAACATTAAGCTGTCAACAACATTAAGCTGTCAACAATATTAAGCTGTCAACATTAAGCTGTCAACAACATTAAGCTGTCAACAATATTCAGCTGTCAAAATTGAGCCGTCAACATTAAATCGTCAACATTAAGCTGTCAACATTAAGCTGTCAACATTAAGCTGTCAACATTAAGCTTGCAACATTAAGCTGGCGACATTAAGCTGTCGACATTAAGCTGTCGACATTAAGCTATCAACATTAAGCTGTCAACATCAAGCTGTCAACTTTAAGCTGTCAACAACATTAAGCTGTCAACAACATTAAGCTGTCGACAACATTAAGCTGTCAACATTAAGCTGTCAACATTAAGCTGGCAACATTAAGCTGTCAACATTAAGCTGTCAACATTAAGCTGTCAACATTAAGCTGTCAACAACATTAAGCTGTCAACAACATTAAGCTGTCAATAACATTAAGCTGTCAACATTAAGCTGTCAACATTAAGCTGTCAACATTAAGCTGTCAACATTAAGCTGTCAACATTAAGCTGTCAACATTAAGCCAACAACATTAAGCTGTCAACAACATTAAGCTGTCAACAACATTAAGCTGTCAACATTAAGCCGTCAACATTAAGCTATCAACATTAAGCTGTCAACAACATTAAGCTGTCAACATTAAGCTGTCAACAACATTAAACTGTCAACAACATTAAGCTGTCAACATTGAGCCATCAACATTAAATCGTCAACATTAAGCTGTCAACATTAAGCTGTCAACATTAAGCTGTCAACAACATTAGGCTGTCAACATTAAGCCGTCAACATTAAATCGTCAACATTAAGCTGTCAACATTAAGCTGTCAACATTAAGCCGTCAACATTAAGCTATCAACATTAAGCTGTCAACAACATTAAGCTGTCAACATTAAGCTGTCAACAACATTAAACTGTCAACAACATTAAGCTGTCAACATTGAGCCATCAACATTAAATCGTCAACATTAAGCTGTCAACATTAAGCTGTCAACATTAAGCTGGCAACTACATTAAGCAGTCAACATTAAGCTGTCAACATTAAGCTGTCAACATTAGGCTGTCAACATTAAGCTGTCAACATTAAGCTATCAACATTAAGCTGTCAACATTAAGCTGGCAACATTAAGCTGGCGACATTGAGCTGTCAACATTAAGCTGTCAACATTAAACTGTCAACATTAAGCTGTCAACATTAAGCTGTCAACATTAAGCTATCAACATTAAGCTATCAACATTAAGCTGTCAACAACATTAAGCTGTCAACATTAAGCTGTCAACATTAAGCTGTCAACATTAAGCTGTCAACATTAAGCTGTCAACATTAAGCTGTCAACATTAAGCTGTCAACATTAAGCTGTCAACAACATTAAGCTGTCAACAATATTAAGCTGTCAACATTAAGCTGTCAACAACATTAAGCTGTCAACAATATTCAGCTGTCAAAATTGAGCCGTCAACATTAAATCGTCAACATTAAGCTGTCAACATTAAGCTGTCAACATTAAGCTGTCAACATTAAGCTTGCAACATTAAGCTGGCGACATTAAGCTGTCGACATTAAGCTGTCGACATTAAGCTATCAACATTAAGCTGTCAACATCAAGCTGTCAACTTTAAGCTGTCAACAACATTAAGCTGTCAACAACATTAAGCTGTCGACAACATTAAGCTGTCAACATTAAGCTGTCAACATTAAGCTGGCAACATTAAGCTGTCAACATTAAGCTGTCAACATTAAGCTGTCAACATTAAGCTGTCAACAACATTAAGCTGTCAACAACATTAAGCTGTTAATAACATTAAGCTGTCAACATTAAGCTGTCAACATTAAGCTGTCAACATTAAGCTGTCAACATTAAGCTGTCAACATTAAGCTGTCAACATTAAGCCAACAACATTAAGCTGTCAACAACATTAAGCTGTCAACAACATTAAGCTGTCAACATTAAGCCGTCAACATTAAGCTATCAACATTAAGCTGTCAACAACATTAAGCTGTCAACATTAAGCTGTCAACAACATTAAACTGTCAACAACATTAAGCTGTCAACATTGAGCCATCAACATTAAATCGTCAACATTAAGCTGTCAACATTAAGCTGTCAACATTAAGCTGTCAACATTAAGCTGGCAACAACATTAAGCCGTCAACATTAAGCTGTCAACATTAAGCTGTCAACATTAGGCTGTCAACATTAAGCTGTCAACATTAAGCTATCAACATTAAGCTGTCAACATTAAGCTGGCAACATTAAGCTGGCGACATTAAGCTGTCAACATTAAGCTGTCAACATTAAACTGTCAACATTAAGCTGTCAACATTAAGCTGTCAACATTAAGCTGTCAACATTAAGCTGTCAACATTAAGCTGTCAACATTAAGCTGTCAACATAAAGCTGTCAACAACATTAAGCTGTCAACAACATTAAGCTGTCAACATTAAGCGGTCAACATTAAATTGTCAACAATATTCAGATGTCAACATTGAGCCGTCAACATTAAATCGTCAACATTAAGCTGTCAACATTAAGCTGTCAACATTAAGCTGACAACATTAAGTTATCAACATTAAGCTATCAACAACATTAAGCTGTCAACATTAAGCTGTCAACATTAAGCTGGCAACAACATTAAGCTATCAACATTAAGCTGTCCACATTAAGCTGTCAACATTAGGCTGTCAACATTAAGCTGTCAACATTAAGCTATCAACATTAAGCTGTCAACATTAAGCTGGCAACATTAAGCTGCCGACATTAAGCTGTCAACATTAAGCTGTCAACATTAAACTGTCAACATTAAGCTGTCAACATTAAGCTGTCAACATTAAGCTATCAACATTAAGCTATCAACATTAAGCTGTCAACATTAAGCCGTCAACATTAAGCTGTCAACATTAAGCTGTCAACATTAAGCTGTCAACATTAAGCTGTCAACAACATTAAGCTGTCAACAACATTAAGCTGTCAACAATATTAAGCTGTCAACATTAAGCTGTCAACAACATTAAGCTGTCAACAATATTCAGCTGTCAAAATTGAGCCGTCAACATTAAATCGTCAACATTAAGCTGTCAACATTAAGCTGTCAACATTAAGCTGTCAACATTAAGCTGTCAACATTAAGCTGTCAACATTAAGCCATCAACATTAAGCTGTCAACATTAAGCTGTCAACAACATTAAGCTGTCAACAATATTAAGCTGTCAACGCTAAGCTGTGAACAACATTAAGCTGTCAACAATATTCAGCTGTCAAAATTGAGCCGTCAACATTAAATCGTCAACATTAAGCTGTCAACATTAAGCTATCAACATTAAGCTGTCAACATTAAGCTGTCAACATTAAGCTGTCAACATTAAGCTGTCAACATTAAGCCATCAAAATTAAGCTGTCAACATTAAGCTTGCAACATTAAGCTGGCGACATTAAGCTGTCGACATTAAGCTGTCGACATTAAGCTATCAACATTAAGTTGTCAACATCAAGCTGTCATCATCAAGCTGTCAACATTAAGCTGTCAACATTAAGCTGTCAACATTAAACTGTCAACATTAAACTGTCAACATTAAGCTGTCGACATTAAGCTATCAACATTAAGCTGTCAACAACATTAAGCTGTCAACATTAAGCTGTCAACAACATTAAGCTGTCAACATTGAGCCGTCAACATTAAATCGTCAACATTAAGCTGTCAACATTAAGCTGTCAACATTAAACTGTCAACATTAAGTTGTCAACATTAGGCTGTCAACATTAAGCTATCAACATTAAGCTATCAACATTAAGCTGTCAACAACATTAAGCTGTCAACATTAAGCTGTCAACATTAAGCTGTCAACAACATTAAGCTGTCAACAACATTAAGCTATCAACATTGAGCCGTCAACATTAAATCGTCAACATTAAGCTGTCAACATTAAGCTGTCAACATTAAGCTGTCAACTTTAAGCTGTCAACAACATTAAGCTGTCAACAACATTAAGCTGTCGACAACATTAAGCTGTCAACATTAAGCTGTCAACATTAAGCTGGCAACATTAAGCTGTCAACATTAAGCTGTCAACATTAAGCTGTCAACAACATTAAGCTGTCAACAACATTAAGCTGTCAATAACATTAAGCTGTCAACATTAAGCTGGCAACATTAAGCTGTCAACATTAAGCCAACAACATTAAGCTGTCAACAACATTAAGCTGTCAACAACATTAAGCTGTCAACATTAAGCCGTCAACATTAAGCTATCAACATTAAGCTGTCAACATCATTAAGCTGTCAACATTAAGCTCTCAACAACATTAAACTGTCAACAACATTAAGCTGTCAACATTGAGCCATCAACATTAAATCGTCAACATTAAGCTGTCAACATTAAGCTGTCAACATTAAGCTGGCAACAACATTAAGCAGTCAACATTAAGCTGTCAACATTAAGCTGTCAACATTAGGCTGTCAACATTAAGCTGTCAACATTAAGCTGTCAACAACATTAAGCTGTCAATAACATTAAGCTGTCAACATTAAGCTGTCAACATTAAGCTGTCAACATTAAGCTGTCAACATTAAGCTGTCAACATTAAGCTGTCAACAACATTAAGCTGTCAATAACATTAAGCTGTCAACATTAAGCTGTCAACATTAAGCTGTCAACATTAAGCTGTCAACATTAAGCTGTCAACTTTAAGCTGTCAACAACATTAAGCTGTCAACAACATTAAGCTGTCGGCAACATTAAGCTGTCAACATTAAGCTGTCAACATTAAGCTGGCAACATTAAGCTGTCAACATTAAGCTGTCAACATTAAGCTGTCAACAACATTAAGCTGTCAACAACATTAAGCTGTCAATAACATTAAGCTGTCAACATTAAGCTGTCAACACTAAGCTGTCAACATTAAGCTGTCAACATTAAGCTGTCAACATTAAGCTGTCAACATTAAGCTGTCAACATTAAGCTGTCAACATTAAGCCAACAACATTAAGCCAACAACATTAAGCTGTCAACAACATTAAGCTGTCAACAACATTAAGCTGTCAACATTAAGCCGTCAACATTAAATCGTCAACATTAAGCTGTCAACATTAAGCTGTCAACATTAAGCCGTCAACATTAAGCTATCAACATTAAGCTGTCAACAACATTAAGCTGTCAACATTAAGCTGTCAACAACATTAAACTGTCAACAACATTAAGCTGTCAACATTGAGCCATCAACATTAAATCGTCAACATTAAGCTGTCAACATTAAGCTGTCAACATTAAGCTGTCAACATTAAGCTGGCAACAACATTAAGTAGTCAACATTAAGCTGTCAACATTAAGCTGTCAACATTAGGCTGTCTACATTAAGCTGTCAACATTAAGCTATCAACATTAAGCTGTCAACATTAAGCTGTCAACATTAAGCTGTCAACATTAAACTGTCAACATTAAACTGTCGACATTAAGCTATCAACATTAAGCTGTCAACATCAAGCTGTCATCATCAAGCTGTCAACATTAAGCAGTCAACATTAAGCTGTCAACATTAAACTGTCAACATTAAACTGTCAACATTAAGCTGTCGACATTTAGCTATCAACATTAAGCTGTCAACAACATTAAGCTGTCAACATTAAGCTGTCAACAACATTAAGCTGTCAACATTGAGCCGTCAACATTAAATCGTCAACATTAAGCTGTCAACATTAAGCTGTCAACATTAAACTGTCAACATTAAGTTGTCAACATTAAGCTGTCAACATTAAGCTATCAACATTAAGCTATCAACATTAAGCTGTCAACAACATTAAGCTGTCAACATTAAGCTGTCAACAACATTAAGCTGTCAACAACATTAATCTATCAACATTGAGCCGTCAACATTAAATCGTCAACATTAAGCTGTCAACATTAAGCTGTCAACATTAAGCTGTCAACAACATTAAACTGTCAACAACATTAAGCTGTCAACATTAAATCGTCAACATTAAGCTGTCAACATTAAGCTGTCAACATTAAGCTGTCAACATTAAGCTGTCAACAACATTAAGCTGTCAATAACATTAAGCTGTCAACATTAAGCTGTCAACATTAAGCTGTCAACATTAAGCTGTCAACATTAAGCTGTCAACATTAAGCTGTCAACATTAAGCTGTCAACATCAAGCCAACAACATTAAGCCAACAACATTAAGCCAACAACATTAAGCTGTCAACAACATTAAGCTGTCAACAACATTAAGCTGTCAACATTAAGCCGTCAACATTAAATCGTCAACATTAAGCTGTCAACATTAAGCTGTCAACATTAAGCCGTCAACATTAAGCTATCAACATTAAGCTGTCAACAACATTAAGCTGTCAACATTAAGCTGTCAACAACATTAAACTGTCAACAACATTAAGCTGTCAACATTGAGCCATCAACATTAAATCGTCAACATTAAGCTGTCAACATTAAGCTGTCAACATTAAGCTGGCAACAACATTAAGCAGTCAACATTAAGCTGTCAACATTAAGCTGTCAACATTAGGCTGTCAACATTAAGCTGTCAACATTAAGCTATCAACATTAAGCTGTCAACATTAAGCTGGCAACATTAAGCTGGCGACATTAAGCTGTCAACATTAAGCTGTCAACATTAAACTGTCAACATTAAGCTGTCAACATTAAGCTGTCAACATTAAGCTATCAACATTAAGCTATCAACATTAAGCTGTCAACAACATTAAGCTGTCAACATTAAGCTGTCAACATTAAGCTGTCAACATTAAGCTGTCAACATTAAGCTGTCAACATTAAGCTGTCAACATTAAGCTGTCAACAACATTAAGCTGTCAACAATATTAAGCTGTCAACATTAAGCTGTCAACAACATTAAGCTGTCAACAATATTCAGCTGTCAAAATTGAGCCGTCAACATTAAATCGTCAACATTAAGCTGTCAACATTAAGCTGTCAACATTAAGCTGTCAACATTAAGCTTGCAACATTAAGCTGGCGACATTAAGCTGTCGACATTAAGCTGTCGACATTAAGCTATCAACATTAAGCTGTCAACATCAAGCTGTCATCATCAAGCTGTCAACATTAAGCTGTCAACATTAAGCTGTCAACATTAAACTGTCAACATTAAACTGTCAACATTAAGCTGTCGACATTAAGCTATCAACATTAAGCTGTCAACAACATTAAGCTGTCAACATTAAGCTGTCAACAACATTAAGCTGTCAACATTGAGCCGTCAACATTAAATCGTCAACATTAAGCTGTCAACATTAAGCTGTCAACATTAAGCTGTCAACATTAAACTGTCAACATTAAGTTGTCAACATTAAGCTGTCAACATTAAGCTATCAACATTAAGCTATCAACATTAAGCTGTCAACAACATTAAGCGGTCAACATTAAGCTGTCAACAACATTAAGCTATCAACATTGAGCCGTCAACATTAAATCGTCAACATTAAGCTGTCAACATTAAGCTGTCAACAACATTAAGCTGTCAACAACATTAAGCTGTCAACATTAAGCCGTCAACATTAAGCTATCAACATTAAGCTGTCAACAACATTAAGCTGTCAACATTAAGCTGTCAACAACATTAAACTGTCAACAACATTAAGCTGTCAACATTGAGCCATCAACATTAAATCGTCAACATTAAGCTGTCAACATTAAGCTGTCAACATTAAGCTGTCAACATTAAGCTGGCAACAACATTAAGCCGTCAACATTAAGCTGTCAACATTAAGCTGTCAACATTAGGCTGTCAACATTAAGCTGTCAACATTAAGCTATCAACATTAAGCTGTCAACATTAAGCTGGCAACATTAAGCTGGCGACATTAAGCTGTCAACATTAAGCTGTCAACATTAAACTGTCAACATTAAGCTGTCAACATTAAGCTGTCAACATTAAGCTGTCAACATTAAGCTGTCAACATTAAGCTGTCAACATTAAGCTATCAACATTAAGCTGTCAACATCATTAAGCTGTCAACATTAAGCTCTCAACAACATTAAACTGTCAACAACATTAAGCTGTCAACATTGAGCCATCAACATTAAATCGTCAACATTAAGCTGTCAACATTAAGCTGTCAACATTAAGCTGGCAACAACATTAAGCAGTCAACATTAAGCTGTCAACATTAAGCTGTCAACATTAGGCTGTCAACATTAAGCTGTCAACATTAAGCTGTCAACAACATTAAGCTGTCAATAACATTAAGCTGTCAACATTAAGCTGTCAACATTAAGCTGTCAACATTAAGCTGTCAACATTAAGCTGTCAACATTAAGCTGTCAACAACATTAAGCTGTCAATAACATTAAGCTGTCAACATTAAGCTGTCAACATTAAGCTGTCAACATTAAGCTGTCAACATTAAGCTGTCAACTTTAAGCTGTCAACAACATTAAGCTGTCAACAACATTAAGCTGTCGGCAACATTAAGCTGTCAACATTAAGCTGTCAACATTAAGCTGGCAACATTAAGCTGTCAACATTAAGCTGTCAACATTAAGCTGTCAACAACATTAAGCTGTCAACAACATTAAGCTGTCAATAACATTAAGCTGTCAACATTAAGCTGTCAACACTAAGCTGTCAACATTAAGCTGTCAACATTAAGCTGTCAACATTAAGCTGTCAACATTAAGCTGTCAACATTAAGCTGTCAACATTAAGCCAACAACATTAAGCCAACAACATTAAGCTGTCAACAACATTAAGCTGTCAACAACATTAAGCTGTCAACATTAAGCCGTCAACATTAAATCGTCAACATTAAGCTGTCAACATTAAGCTGTCAACATTAAGCCGTCAACATTAAGCTATCAACATTAAGCTGTCAACAACATTAAGCTGTCAACATTAAGCTGTCAACAACATTAAACTGTCAACAACATTAAGCTGTCAACATTGAGCCATCAACATTAAATCGTCAACATTAAGCTGTCAACATTAAGCTGTCAACATTAAGCTGTCAACATTAAGCTGGCAACAACATTAAGTAGTCAACATTAAGCTGTCAACATTAAGCTGTCAACATTAGGCTGTCTACATTAAGCTGTCAACATTAAGCTATCAACATTAAGCTGTCAACATTAAGCTGTCAACATTAAGCTGTCAACATTAAACTGTCAACATTAAACTGTCGACATTAAGCTATCAACATTAAGCTGTCAACATCAAGCTGTCATCATCAAGCTGTCAACATTAAGCAGTCAACATTAAGCTGTCAACATTAAACTGTCAACATTAAACTGTCAACATTAAGCTGTCGACATTTAGCTATCAACATTAAGCTGTCAACAACATTAAGCTGTCAACATTAAGCTGTCAACAACATTAAGCTGTCAACATTGAGCCGTCAACATTAAATCGTCAACATTAAGCTGTCAACATTAAGCTGTCAACATTAAACTGTCAACATTAAGTTGTCAACATTAAGCTGTCAACATTAAGCTATCAACATTAAGCTATCAACATTAAGCTGTCAACAACATTAAGCTGTCAACATTAAGCTGTCAACAACATTAAGCTGTCAACAACATTAATCTATCAACATTGAGCCGTCAACATTAAATCGTCAACATTAAGCTGTCAACATTAAGCTGTCAACATTAAGCTGTCAACAACATTAAACTGTCAACAACATTAAGCTGTCAACATTAAATCGTCAACATTAAGCTGTCAACATTAAGCTGTCAACATTAAGCTGTCAACATTAAGCTGTCAACAACATTAAGCTGTCAATAACATTAAGCTGTCAACATTAAGCTGTCAACATTAAGCTGTCAACATTAAGCTGTCAACATTAAGCTGTCAACATTAAGCTGTCAACATTAAGCTGTCAACATCAAGCCAACAACATTAAGCCAACAACATTAAGCCAACAACATTAAGCTGTCAACAACATTAAGCTGTCAACAACATTAAGCTGTCAACATTAAGCCGTCAACATTAAATCGTCAACATTAAGCTGTCAACATTAAGCTGTCAACATTAAGCCGTCAACATTAAGCTATCAACATTAAGCTGTCAACAACATTAAGCTGTCAACATTAAGCTGTCAACAACATTAAACTGTCAACAACATTAAGCTGTCAACATTGAGCCATCAACATTAAATCGTCAACATTAAGCTGTCAACATTAAGCTGTCAACATTAAGCTGGCAACAACATTAAGCAGTCAACATTAAGCTGTCAACATTAAGCTGTCAACATTAGGCTGTCAACATTAAGCTGTCAACATTAAGCTATCAACATTAAGCTGTCAACATTAAGCTGGCAACATTAAGCTGGCGACATTAAGCTGTCAACATTAAGCTGTCAACATTAAACTGTCAACATTAAGCTGTCAACATTAAGCTGTCAACATTAAGCTATCAACATTAAGCTATCAACATTAAGCTGTCAACAACATTAAGCTGTCAACATTAAGCTGTCAACATTAAGCTGTCAACATTAAGCTGTCAACATTAAGCTGTCAACATTAAGCTGTCAACATTAAGCTGTCAACATTAAGCTGTCAACAACATTAAGCTGTCAACAATATTAAGCTGTCAACATTAAGCTGTCAACAACATTAAGCTGTCAACAATATTCAGCTGTCAAAATTGAGCCGTCAACATTAAATCGTCAACATTAAGCTGTCAACATTAAGCTGTCAACATTAAGCTGTCAACATTAAGCTTGCAACATTAAGCTGGCGACATTAAGCTGTCGACATTAAGCTGTCGACATTAAGCTATCAACATTAAGCTGTCAACATCAAGCTGTCATCATCAAGCTGTCAACATTAAGCTGTCAACATTAAGCTGTCAACATTAAACTGTCAACATTAAACTGTCAACATTAAGCTGTCGACATTAAGCTATCAACATTAAGCTGTCAACAACATTAAGCTGTCAACATTAAGCTGTCAACAACATTAAGCTGTCAACATTGAGCCGTCAACATTAAATCGTCAACATTAAGCTGTCAACATTAAGCTGTCAACATTAAGCTGTCAACATTAAACTGTCAACATTAAGTTGTCAACATTAAGCTGTCAACATTAAGCTATCAACATTAAGCTATCAACATTAAGCTGTCAACAACATTAAGCTGTCAACATTAAGCTGTCAACAACATTAAGCTATCAACATTGAGCCGTCAACATTAAATCGTCAACATTAAGCTGTCAACATTAAGCTGTCAACAACATTAAGCTGTCAACAACATTAAGCTGTCAACATTAAGCCGTCAACATTAAGCTATCAACATTAAGCTGTCAACAACATTAAGCTGTCAACATTAAGCTGTCAACAACATTAAACTGTCAACAACATTAAGCTGTCAACATTGAGCCATCAACATTAAATCGTCAACATTAAGCTGTCAACATTAAGCTGTCAACATTAAGCTGTCAACATTAAGCTGGCAACAACATTAAGCC
This sequence comes from Alitta virens, assembly GCA_932294295.1. Lineage (NCBI taxonomy): Eukaryota > Metazoa > Annelida > Polychaeta > Phyllodocida > Nereididae > Alitta > Alitta virens. The sequence continues at coordinate 8,759,875 of OW028579.1, read as the reverse complement.
GTCAACATTAAGCTGTCAACATTAAGCTGTCAACATTAGGCTGTCAACATTAAGCTGTCAACATTAAGCTATCAACATTAAGCTGTCAACATTAAGCTGGCAACATTAAGCTGGCGACATTAAGCTGTCAACATTAAGCTGTCAACATTAAACTGTCAACATTAAGCTGTCAACATTAAGCTGTCAACATTAAGCTGTCAACATTAAGCTGTCAACATTAAGCTGTCAACATTAAGCTGTCAACATAAAGCTGTCAACAACATTAAGCTGTCAACAACATTAAGCTGTCAACATTAAGCGGTCAACATTAAATTGTCAACAATATTCAGATGTCAACATTGAGCCGTCAACATTAAATCGTCAACATTAAGCTGTCAACATTAAGCTGTCAACATTAAGCTGACAACATTAAGTTATCAACATAAAGCTATCAACAACATTAAGCTGTCAACATTAAGCTGTCAACATTAAGCTGGCAACAACATTAAGCTATCAACATTAAGCTGTCCACATTAAGCTGTCAACATTAGGCTGTCAACATTAAGCTGTCAACATTAAGCTGTCAACAACATTAAGCTGTCAACAATATTAAGCTGTCAACATTAAGCTGTCAACAACATTAAGCTGTCAACAATATTCAGCTGTCAAAATTGAGCCGTCAACATTAAATCGTCAACATTAAGCTGTCAACATTAAGCTGTCAACATTAAGCTGTCAACATTAAGCTGTCAACATTAAGCCATCAACATTAAGCTGTCAACATTAAGCTGTCAACAACATTAAGCTGTCAACAATATTAAGCTGTCAACGTTAAGCTGTGAACAACATTAAGCTGTCAACAATATTCAGCTGTCAAAATTGAGCCGTCAACATTAAATCGTCAACATTAAGCTATCAACATTAAGCTATCAACATTAAGCTGTCAACATTAAGCTGTCAACATTAAGCTGTCAACATTAAGCTGTCAACATTAAGCTGTCAACATTAAGCCATCAACATTCAGCTGTCAACATTAAGCTTGCAACATTAAGCTGGCGACATTAAGCTGTCGACATTAAGCTGTCGACATTAAGCTATCAACATTAAGCTGTCAACATCAAGCTGTCATCATCAAGCTGTCAACATTAAGCTGTCAACATTAAGCTGTCAACATTAAACTGTCAAAATTAAACTGTCAACATTAAGCTGTCGACATTAAGCTATCAACATTAAGCTGTCAACAACATTAAGCTGTCAACATTAAGCTGTCAACAACATTAAGCTGTCAACATTGAGCCGTCAACATTAAATCGTCAACATTAAGCTGTCAACATTAAGCTGTCAACATTAAACTGTCAACATTAAGTTGTCAACATTAAGCTGTCAACATTAAGCTATCAACATTAAGCTATCAACATTAAGCTGTCAACAACATTAAACTGTCAACATTAAGCTGTCAACAACATTAAGCTGTCAACAACATTAAGCTATCAACATTGAGCCGTCAACATTAAATCGTCAACATTAAGCTGTCAACATTAAGCTGTCAACATTAAGCTGTCAACTTTAAGCTGTCAACAACATTAAGCTGTCAACAACATTAAGCTGTCGACAACATTAAGCTGTCAACATTAAGCTGTCAACATTAAGCTGGCAACATTAAGCTGTCAACATTAAGCTGTCAACATTAAGCTGTCAACAACATTAAGCTGTCAACAACATTAAGCTGTCAATAACATTAAGCTGTCAACATTAAGCTGGCAACATTAAGCTGTCAACATTAAGCCAACAACATTAAGCTGTCAACAACATTAAGCTGTCAACAACATTAAGCTGTCAACAACATTAAGCTGTCAACATTAAGCCGTCAACATTAAGCTATCAACATTAAGCTGTCAACAACATTAAGCTGTCAACATTAAGCTCTCAACAACATTAAACTGTCAACAACATTAAGCTGTCAACATTGAGCCATCAACATTAAATCGTCAACATTAAGCTGTCAACATTAAGCTGTCAACATTAAGCTGTCAACATTAAGCTGGCAACAACATTAAGCAGTCAACATTAAGCTGTCAACATTAAGCTGTCAACATTAGGCTGTCAACATTAAGCTGTCAACATTAAGCTGTCAACAACATTAAGCTGTCAATAACATTAAGCTGTCAACATTAAGCTGTCAACATTAAGCTGTCAACATTAAGCTGTCAACATTAAGCTGTCAATAACATTAAGCTGTCAACATTAAGCTGTCAACATTAAGCTGTCAACATTAAGCTGTCAACATTAAGCTGTCAACATTAAGCTGTCAACATTAAGCTGTCAACATTAAGCTGTCAACATTAAGCTGTCAACATTAAGCCAACAACATTAAGCCAACAACATTAAGCTGTCAACAACATTAAGCTGTCAACAACATTAAGCTGTCAACATTAAGCCGTCAACATTAAATCGTCAACATTAAGCTGTCAACATTAAGCTGTCAACATTAAGCCGTCAACATTAAGCTATCAACATTAAGCTGTCAACAACATTAAGCTGTCAACATTAGGCTGTCAACAACATTAAACTGTCAACAACATTAAGCTGTCAACATTGAGCCATCAACATTAAATCGTCAACATTAAGCTGTCAACATTAAGCTGTCAACATTAAGCTGTCAACATTAAGCTGGCAACAACATTAAGCAGTCAACATTAAGCTGTCAACATTAAGCTGTCAACATTAGGCTGTCAACATTAAGCTGTCAACATTAAGCTATCAACATTAAGCTGTCAACATTAAGCTGGCAACATTAAGCTGGCGACATTAAGCTGTCAACATTAAGCTGTCAACATTAAACTGTCAACATTAAGCTGTCAACATTAAGCTGTCAACATTAAGCTATCAACATTAAGCTATCAACATTAAGCTGTCAACAACATTAAGCTGTCAACATTAAGCTGTCAACATTAAGCTGTCAACATTAAGCTGTCAACATTAAGCTGTCAACATTAAGCTGTCAACATTAAGCTGTCAACATTAAGCTGTCAACAACATTAAGCTGTCAACAATATTAAACTGTCAACATTAAGCTGTCAACAACATTAAGCTGTCAACAATATTCAGCTGTCAAAATTGAGCCGTCAACATTAAATCGTCAACATTAAGCTGTCAACATTAAGCTGTCAACATTAAGCTGTCAACATTAAGCTTGCAACATTAAGCTGGCGACATTAAGCTGTCGACATTAAGCTGTCGACATTAAGCTATCAACATTAAGCTGTCAACATCAAGCCGTCATCATCAAGCTGTCAACATTAAGCTGTCAACATTAAGCTGTCAGCATTAAACTGTCAACATTAAACTGTCAACATTAAGCTGTCGACATTAAGCTATCAACATTAAGCTGTCAACAACATTAAGCTGTCAACATTAAGCTGTCAACAACATTAAGCTGTCAACATTGAGCCGTCAACATTAAATCGTCAACATTAAGCTGTCAACATTAAGCTGTCAACATTAAACTGTCAACATTAAGTTGTCAACATTAAGCTGTCAACATTAAGCTATCAACATTAAGCTATCAACATTAAGCTGTCAACAACATTAAGCTGTCAACATTAAGCTGTCAACAACATTAAGCTGTCAACAACATTAAGCTATCAACATTGAGCCGTCAACATTAAATCGTCAACATTAAGCTGTCAACATTAAGCTGTCAACATTAAGCTGTCAACTTTTAGCTGTCAACAACATTAAGCTGTCAACAACATTAAGCTGTCGACAACATTAAGCTGTCAACATTAAGCTGTCAACATTAAGCTGGCAACATTAAGCTGTCAACATTAAGCTGTCAACATTAAGCTGTCAACATTAAGCTGTCAACAACATTAAGCTGTCAACAACATTAAGCTGTCAATAACATTAAGCTGTCAACATTAAGCTGTCAACATTAAGCTGTCAACATTAAGCTGTCAACATTAAACTGTCAACATTAAGCTGTCAACATTAAGCTGTCAACATTAAGCTGTCAACATTAAGCTGTCAACATTAAGCTGTCAACATAAAGCTGTCAACAACATTAAGCTGTCAACAACATTAAGCTGTCAACATTAAGCGGTCAACATTAAATTGTCAACAATATTCAGATGTCAACATTGAGCCATCAACATTAAATCGTCAACATTAAGCTGTCAACATTAAGCTGTCAACATTAAGCTGACAACATTAAGTTATCAACATTAAGCTATCAACAACATTAAGCTGTCAACATTAAGCTGTAAACATTAAGCTGGCAACAACATTAAGCTATCAACATTAAGCTGTCCACATTAAGCTGTCAACATTAGGCTGTCAACATTAAGCTGTCAACATTAAGCTATCAACATTAAGCTGTCAACATTAAGCTGGCAACATTAAGCTGCCGACATTAAGCTGTCAACATTAAGCTGTCAACATTAAACTGTCAACATTAAGCTGTCAACATTAAGCTGTCAACATTAAGCTATCAACATTAAGCTATCAACATTAAGCTGTCAACATTAAGCCGTCAACATTAAGCTGTCAACATTAAGCTGTCAACATTAAGCTGTCAACATTAAGCTGTCAACAACATTAAGCTGTCAACAACATTAAGCTGTCAACAATATTAAGCTGTCAACATTAAGCTGTCAACAACATTAAGCTGTCAACAATATTCAGCTGTCAAAATTGAGCCGTCAACATTAAATCGTCAACATTAAGCTCTCAACATTAAGCTGTCAACATTAAGCTGTCAACATTAAGCTGTCAACATTAAGCTGTCAACATTAAGCTGTCAACATTAAGCCATCAACATTAAGCTGTCAACATTAAGCTGTCAACAACATTAAGCTGTCAACAATATTAAGCTGTCAACGTTAAGCTGTGAACAACATTAAGCTGTCAACAATATTCAGCTGTCAAAATTGAGCCGTCAACATTAAATCGTCAACATTAAGCTGTCAACATTAAGCTATCAACATTAAGCTGTCAACATTAAGCTGTCAACATTAAGCTGTCAACATTAAGCTGTCAACATTAAGCCATCAACATTAAGCTGTCAACATTAAGCTTGCAACATTAAGCTGGCGACATTAAGCTGTCGACATTAAGCTGTCGACATTAAGCTATCAACATTAAGCTGTCAACATCAAGCTGTCATCATCAAGCTGTCAACATTAAGCTGTCAACATTAAGCTGTCAACATTAAACTGTCAACATTAAACTGTCAACATTAAGCTGTCGACATTAAGCTATCAACATTAAGCTGTCAACAACATTAAGCTGTCAACATTAAGCTGTCAACAACATTAAGCTGTCAACATTGAGCTGTCAACATTAAATTGTCAACATTAAGCTGTCAACATTAAGCTGTCAACATTAAACTGTCAACATTAAGTTGTCAACATTAAGCTGTCAACATTAAGCTATCAACATTAAGCTGTCAACAACATTAAGCTGTCAACATTAAGCTGTCAACAACATTAAGCTGTCAACAACATTAAGCTATCAACATTGAGCCGTCAACATTAAATCGTCAACATTAAGCTGTCAACATTAAGTTGTCAACTTTAAGCTGTCAACAACATTAAGCTGTCAACAACATTAAGCTGTCGACAACATTAAGCTGTCAACATTAAGCTGTCAACATCAAGCTGTCATCATCAAGCTGTCAACATTAAGCTGTCAACATTAAGCTGTCAACATTAAACTGTCAACATTAAACTGTCAACATTAAGCTGTCGACATTAAGCTATCAACATTAAGCTTTCAACAACATTAAGCTGTCAACAACATTAAGCTGTCAATAACATTAAGCTGTCAACATTAAGCTGGCAACATTAAGCTGTCAACATTAAGCCAACAACATTAAGCTGTCAACAACATTAAGCTGTCAACAACATTAAGCTGTCAACATTAAGCCGTCAACATTAAGCTATCAACATTAAGCTGTCAACAACATTAAGCTGTCAACATTAAGCTCTCAACAACATTAAACTGTCAACAACATTAAGCTGTCAACATTGAGCCATCAACATTAAATCGTCAACATTAAGCTGTCAACATTAAGCTGTCAACATTAAGCTGGCAACAACATTAAGCAGTCAACATTAAGCTGTCAACATTAAGCTGTCAACATTAGGCTGTCAACATTAAGCTGTCAACATTAAGCTATCAACATTAAGCTGTCAACATTAAGCTGGCAACATTAAACTGTCAACATTAAGCTGTCAACATTAAGCTGTCAACATTAAGCTGTCAACATTAAGCTGTCAACATTAAGCTGGCAACATTAAGCTGTCAACATTAAGCTGTCAACAACATTAAGCTGTCAACAACATTAAGCTGTCAATAACATTAAGCTGTCAACATTAAGCTGTCAACATTAAGCTGTCAACATTAAGCTGTCAACATTAAGCTGTCAACATTAAGCTGTCAACATTAAGCCAACAACATTAAGCCAACAACATTAAGCTGTCAACAACATTAAGCTGTCAACAACATTAAGCTGTCAACATTAAGCCGTCAACATTAAGCTATCAACATTAAGCTGTCAACAACATTAAGCTGTCAACATTAAGCTGTCAACATCATTAAACTGTCAACAACATTAAGCTGTCAACATTGAGCCATCAACATTAAATCGTCAACATTAAGCTGTCAACATTAAGCTGTCAACATTAAGCTGTCAACATTAAGCTGGCAACAACATTAAGCAGTCAACATTAAGCTGTCAACATTAAGCCGTCAACATTAAGCCGTCAACATTAAGCCGTCAACATTAAGCCGTCAACATTAAGCCGTCAACATTAAGCCGTCAACATTAAGCCGTCAACATTAAGCTGTCAACATTAGGCTGTCAACATTAAGCTGTCAACATTAAGCTGTCAACAACATTAAGCTGTCAACAACATTAAGCTGTCAACAATATTAAGCTGTCAACATTAAGCTGTCAACAACATCAAGCTGTCAACAATATTCAGCTGTCAAAATTGAGCCGTCAACATTAAATCGTCAACATTAAGCTGTCAACATTAAGCTGTCAACATTAAGCTGTCAACATTAAGCTGTCAACATTAAGCTGTCAACATTAAGCTGTCAACATTAAGCCATCAACATTAAGCTGTCAACATTAAGCTGGCAACATTAAGCTGGCGACATTAAGCTGTCGACATTAAGCTGTCGACATTAAGCTATCAACATTAAGCTGTCAACATCAAGCTGTCAACATCAAGCTGTCAACATTAAGCTGTCAACATTAAGCTGTCAACATTAAACTGTCAACATTAAACTGTCAACATTAAGCTGTCGACATTAAGCTATCAACATTAAGCTGTCAACAACATTAAGCTGTCAACATTAAGCTGTCAACAACATTAAGCTGTCAACATTGAGCCGTCAACATTAAATCGTCAACATTAAGCTGTCAACATTAAGCTGTCAACATTAAACTGTCAACATTAAGTTGTCAACATTAAGCTGTCAACATTAAGCTATCAACATTAAGCTATCAACATTAAGCTGTCAACAACATTAAGCTGTCAACATTAAGTGTCAACAACATTAAGCTGTCAACAACATTAAGCTATCAACATTGAGCCGTCAACATTAAATCGTCAACATTAAGCTGTCAACATTAAGCTGTCAACATTAAGCTGTCAACTTTAAGCTGTCAACAACATTAAGCTGTCAACAACATTAAGCTGTCGACATTAAGCCGTCAACATTAAGCCGTCAACATTAAGCCGTCAACATTAAGCCGTCAACATTAAGCCGTCAACATTAAGCTGTCAACATTAAGCTGTCAACATTAAACTGTCAACATTAAACTGTCAACATTAAGCTGTCGACATTAAGCTATCAACATTAAGCTGTCAACAACATTAAGCTGTCAACATTAAGCTGTCAACAACATTAAGCTGTCAACATTGAGCCGTCAACATTAAATCGTCAACATTAAGCTGTCAACATTAAGCTGTCAACATTAAACTGTCAACATTAAGTTGTCAACATTAAGCTGTCAACATTAAGCTATCAACATTAAGCTGTCAACAACATTAAGCTGTCAACATTAAGCTGTCAACAACATTAAGCTGTCAACAACATTAAGCTATCAACATTGAGCCGTCAACATTAAATCGTCAACATTAAGCTGTCAACATTAAGCTGTCAACATTAAGCTGTCAACTTTAAGCTGTCAACAACATTAAGCTGTCGACAACATTAAGCTGTCGACAACATTAAGCTGTCAACATTAAGCTGTCAACATTAAGCTGGCAACATTAAGCTGTCAACATTAAGCTGTCAACAACATTAAGCTGTCAACAACATTAAGCTGTCAATAACATTAAGCTGTCAACATTAAGCTGTCAACATTAAGCTGTCAACATTAAGCTGTCAACATTAAGCTGTCAACATTAAGCTGTCAACATTAAGCCAACAACATTAAGCCAACAACATTAAGCTGTCAACAACATTAAGCTGTCAACAACATTAAGCTGTCATCATTAAGCCGTCAACATTAAGCTATCAACATTAAGCTGTCAACAACATTAAGCTGTCAACATTAAGCTGTCAACAACATTAAACTGTCAACAACATTAAGCTGTCAACATTGAGCCATCAACATTAAATCGTCAACATTAAGCTGTCAACATTAAGCTGTCAACATTAAGCTGTCAACATTAAGCTGGCAACAACATTAACCAGTCAACATTAAGCTGTCAACATTAAGCCGTCAACATTAAGCCGTCAACATTAAGCCGTCAACATTAAGCCGTCAACATTAAGCCGTCAACATTAAGCCGTCAACATTAAGCTGTCAACATTAGGCTGTCAACATTAAGCTGTCAACATTAAGCTGTCAACAACATTAAGCTGTCAACAACATTAAGCTGTCAACAATATTAAGCTGTCAACATTAAGCTGTCAACAACATTAAGCTGTCAACAATATTCAGCTGTCAAAATTCAGCCGTCAACATTAAATCGTCAACATTAAGCTGTCAACATTAAGCTGTCAACATTAAGCTGTCAACATTAAGCTGTCAACATTAAGCTGTCAACATTAAGCTGTCAACATTAAGCTGTCAACATTAAGCCATCAACACTAAGCTGTCAACATTAAGCTGGCAACATTAAGCTGGCGACATTAAGCTGTCGACATTAAGCTGTCGACATTAAGCTATCAACATTAAGCTGTCAACATCAAGCTGTCAACATCAAGCTGTCAACATTAAGCTGTCAACATTAAGCTGTCAACATTAAACTGTCAACATTAAACTGTCAACATTAAGCTGTCGACATTAAGCTATCAACATTAAGCTGTCAACAACATTAAGCTGTCAACATTAAGCTGTCAACAACATTAAGCTGTCAACATTGAGCCGTCAACATTAAATCGTCAACATTAAGCTGTCAACATTAAGCTGTCAACATTAAACTGTCAACATTAAGTTGTCAACATTAAGCTGTCAACATTAAGCTATCAACATTAAGCTATCAACATTAAGCTGTCAACAACATTAAGCTGTCAACATTAAGCTGTCAACAACATTAAGCTGTCAACAACATTAAGCTATCAACATTGAGCCGTCAACATTAAATCGTCAACATTAAGCTGTCAACATTAAGCTGTCAACATTAAGCTGTCAACTTTAAGCTGTCAACAACATTAAGCTGTCAACAACATTAAGCTGTCGACAACATTAAGCTGTCAACATTAAGCTGTCAACATTAAGCTATCAACATTAAGCTGTCAACATTAAGCTGGCAACATTAAGCTGGCGACATTAAGCTGTCAACATTAAGCTGTCAACATTAAACTGTTAACATTAAGCTGTCAACATTAAGCTGTCAACATTAAGCTGTCAACATTAAGCTGTCAACATTAAGCTGTCAACATTAAGCTGTCAACATTAAGCTGTCAACATTAAACTGTCAACATTAAACTGTCAACATTAAGCTGTCGACATTAAGCTATCAACATTAAGCTGTCAACAACATTAAGCTGTCAACATTGAGCCGTCAACATTAAATCGTCAACATTAAGCTGTCAACATTAAGCTGTCAACATTAAACTGTCAACATTAAGTTGTCAACATTAAGCTGTCAACATTAGGCTATCAACATTAAGCTATCAACATTAAGCTGTCAACAACATTAAGCTGTCAACATTAAGCTGTCAACAACATTAAGCTGTCAACAACATTAAGCTATCAACATTGAGCCGTCAACATTAAATTGTCAACATTAAGCTGTCAACATTAAGCTGTCAACTTTAAGCTGTCAACAACATTAAGCTGTCAACAACATTAAGCTGTCGACAACATTAAGCTGTCAACATTAAGCTGTCAACATTAAGCTGGCAACATTAAGCTGTCAACATTAAGCTGTCAACATTAAGCTGTCAACAACATTAAGCTGTCAATAACATTAAGCTGTCAACATTAAGCTGTCAACATTAAGCTGTCAACATTAAGCTGTCAACATTAAGCTGTCAACATTAAGCTGTCAACATTAAGCCAACAACATTAAGCCAACAACATTAAGCTGTCAACAACATTAAGCTGTCAACAACATTAAGCTGTCAACATTAAGCCGTCAACATTAAATCGTCAACATTAAGCTGTCAACATTAAGCTGTCAACATTAAGCCATCAACATTAAGCTATCAACATTAAGCTGTCAACAACATTAAGCTGTCAACATTAAGCTGTCAACAACATTAAACTGTCAACAACATTAAGCTGTCAACATTGAGCCATCAACATTAAATCGTCAACATTAAGCTGTCAACATTAAGCTGTCAACATTAAGCTGGCAACAACATTAAGCAGTCAACATTAAGCTGTCAACATTAAGCTGTCAACATTAGGCTGTCAACATTAAGCTGTCAACATTAAGCTATCAACATTAAGCTGTCAACATTAAGCTGGCAACATTAAGCTGGCGACATTAAGCTGTCAACATTAAGCTGTCAACATTAAGCTATCAACATTAAGCTATCAACATTAAGCTGTCAACAACATTAAGCTGTCAACATTAAGCTGTCAACATTAAGCTGTCAACATTAAGCTGTCAACATTAAGCTGTCAACATTAAGCTGTCAACAACATTAAGCTGTCAACAACATTAAGCTGTCAACAATATTAAGCTGTCAACATTAAGCTGTCAACAACATTAAGCTGTCAACAATATTCAGCTGTCAAAATTGAGCCGTCAACATTAAATCGTCAACATTAAGCTGTCAACATTAAGCTGTCAACATTAAGCTGTCAACATTAAGCTGTCAACATTAAGCTGTCAACATTAAGCTGTCAACATTAAGCCATCAACATTAAGCTGTCAACATTAAGCTTGCAACATTAAGCTGGCGACATTAAGCTGTCGACATTAAGCTGTCGACATTAAGCTATCAACATTAAGCTGTCAACATCAAGCTGTCATCATCAAGCTGTCAACATTAAGCTGTCAACATTAAGCTGTCAACATTAAGCTGTCAACATTAAACTGTCAACATTAAACTGTCAACATTAAGCTGTCGACATTAAGCTATCAACATTAAGCTGTCAACAACATTAAGCTGTCAACATTAAGCTGTCAACAACATTAAGCTGTCAACATTGAGCCGTCAACATTAAATCGTCAACATTAAGCTGTCAACATTAAGCTGTCAACATTAAACTGTCAACATTAAGTTGTCAACATTAAGCTGTCAACATTAAGCTATCAACATTAAGCTATCAACATTAAGCTGTCAACAACATTAAGCTGTCAACATTAAGCTGTCAACAACATTAAGCTGTCAACAACATTAAGCTATCAACATTGAGCCGTCAACATTAAATCGTCAACATTAAGCTGTCAACATTAAGCTGTCAACATTAAGCTGTCAACTTTAAGCTGTCAACAACATTAAGCTGTCAACAACATTAAGCTGTTGACAACATTAAGCTGTCAACATTAAGCTGTCGACAACATTAAGCTGTCAACATTAAGCTGTCAACATTAAGCTGTCAACATTAAGCTGTCAACAACATTAAGCTGTCAACAACATTAAGCTGTCAATAACATTAAGCTGTCAACATTAAGCTGTCAACATTAAGCTGTCAACATTAAGCTGTCAACATTAAGCTGTCAACATTAAGCTGTCAACATTAAGCTGTCAACATTAAGCTGTCAACATTAAGCCAACAACATTAAGCCAACAACATTAGGCTGTCAACAACATTAAGCTGTCAACAACATTAAGCTGTCAACATTAAGCCGTCAACATTAAGCTATCAACATTAAGCTGTCAACAACATTAAGCTGTCAACATTAAGCTGTCAACAACATTAAACTGTCAACAACATTAAGCTGTCAACATTGAGCCATCAACATTAAATCGTCAACATTAAGCTGTCAACATTAAGCTGTCAACATTAAGCTGTCAACATTAAGCTGGCAACAACATTAGGCAGTCAACATTAAGCTGTCAACATTAAGCTGTCAACATTAAGCTGTCAACATTAAGCTGTCAACATTAAGCTGTCAACATTAAGCTGTCAACATTAAGCTGTCAACATTAAGCTGTCAACATAAAGCTGTCAACAACATTAAGCTGTCAACAACATTAAGCTGTCAACATTAAGCGGTCAACATTAAATTGTCAACAATATTCAGATGTCAACATTGAGCCGTCAACATTAAATCGTCAACATTAAGCTGTCAACATTAAGCTGTCAACATTAAGCTGACAACATTAAGTTATCAACATTAAGCTATCAACAACATTAAGCTGTCAACATTAAGCTGTCAACATTAAGCTGTCAACATTAAGCTGGCAACAACATTAAGCTATCAACATTAAGCTGTCCACATTAAGCTGTCAACATTAGGCTGTCAACATTAGGCTGTCAACATTAAGCTGTCAACATTAAGCTATCAACATTAAGCTGTCAACATTAAGCTGGCAACATTAAGCTGGCGACATTAAGCTGTCAACATTAAGCTGTCAACATTAAGCTATCAACATTAAGCTATCAACATTAAGCTGTCAACAACATTAAGCTGTCAACATTAAGCTGTCAACATTAAGCTGTCAACATTAAGCTGTCAACATTAAGCTGTCAACATTAAGCTGTCAACATTAAGCTGTCAACAACATTAAGCTGTCAACAACATTAAGCTGTCAACAATATTAAGCTGTCAACATTAAGCTGTCAACAACATTAAGCTGTCAACAATATTCAGCTGTCAAAATTGAGCCGTCAACATTAAATCGTCAACATTAAGCTGTCAACATTAAGCTGTCAACATTAAGCTGTCAACATTAAGCTGTCAACATTAAGCTGTCAACATTAAGCTGTCAACATTAAGCCATCAACATTAAGCTGTCAACATTAAGCTTGCAACATTAAGCTGGCGACATTAAGCTGTCGACATTAAGCTGTCGACATTAAGCTATCAACATTAAGCTGTCAACATCAAGCTGTCATCATCAAGCTGTCAACATTAAGCTGTCAACATTAAGCTGTCAACATTAAGCTGTCAACATTAAACTGTCAACATTAAACTGTCAACATTAAGCTGTCGACATTAAGCTATCAACATTAAGCTGTCAACAACATTAAGCTGTCAACATTAAGCTGTCAACAACATTAAGCTGTCAACATTGAGCCGTCAACATTAAATCGTCAACATTAAGCTGTCAACATTAAGCTGTCAACATTAAACTGTCAACATTAAGTTGTCAACATTAAGCTGTCAACATTAAGCTATCAACATTAAGCTATCAACATTAAGCTGTCAACAACATTAAGCTGTCAACATTAAGCTGTCAACAACATTAAGCTGTCAACAACATTAAGCTATCAACATTGAGCCGTCAACATTAAATCGTCAACATTAAGCTGTCAACATTAAGCTGTCAACATTAAGCTGTCAACTTTAAGCTGTCAACAACATTAAGCTGTCAACAACATTAAGCTGTCGACAACATTAAGCTGTCAACATTAAGCTGTCGACAACATTAAGCTGTCAACATTAAGCTGTCAACATTAAGCTGTCAACATTAAGCTGTCAACAACATTAAGCTGTCAACAACATTAAGCTGTCAATAACATTAAGCTGTCAACATTAAGCTGTCAACATTAAGCTGTCAACATTAAGCTGTCAACATTAAGCTGTCAACATTAAGCCAACAACATTAAGCCAACAACATTAGGCTGTCAACAACATTAAGCTGTCAACAACATTAAGCTGTCAACATTAAGCCGTCAACATTAAGCTATCAACATTAAGCTGTCAACAACATTAAGCTGTCAACATTAAGCTGTCAACAACATTAAACTGTCAACAACATTAAGCTGTCAACATTGAGCCATCAACATTAAATCGTCAACATTAAGCTGTCAACATTAAGCTGTCAACATTAAGCTGTCAACATTAAGCTGGCAACAACATTAGGCAGTCAACATTAAGCTGTCAACATTAAGCTGTCAACATTAAGCTGTCAACATTAAGCTGTCAACATTAAGCTGTCAACATTAAGCTGTCAACATTAAGCTGTCAACATAAAGCTGTCAACAACATTAAGCTGTCAACAACATTAAGCTGTCAACATTATGCGGTCAACATTAAATTGTCAACAATATTCAGATGTCAACATTAAGCTGTCAACATTAAGCTGTCAACATTAAGCTGACAACATTAAGTTATCAACATTAAGCTATCAACAACATTAAGCTGTCAACATTAAGCTGTCAACATTAAGCTGTCAACATTAAGCTGGCAACAACATTAAGCTAACAACATTAAGCTATCAACATTAAGCTGTCAACATTAGGCTGTCAACATTAAGCTGTCAACATTAAGCTATCAACATTAAGCTGTCAACATTAAGCTGGCAACATTAAGCTGCCGACATTAAGCTGTCAACATTAAGCTGTCAACATTAAACTGTCAACATTAAGCTGTCAACATTAAGCTGTCAACATTAAGCTATCAACATTAAGCTATCAACATTAAGCTGTCAACAACATTAAGCTGTCAACATTAAGCTGTCAACAACATTAAGCTGTCAACAACATTAAGCTGTCAACATTAAGCCGTCAACATTAAGCCGTCAACATTAAGCCGTCAACATTAAGCCGTCAACATTAAGCCGTCAACATCAAGCTGTCAACATTAAGCTGTCAACATTAAGCTGTCAACAACATTAAGCTGTCAACAACATTAAGCTGTCAACAATATTAAGCTGTCAACATTAAGCTGTCAACAACATTAAGCTGTCAAGAACATTCAGCTGTCAAAATTGAGCCGTCAACATTAAATCGTCAACATTAAGCTGTCAACATTAAGCTGTCAACATTAAGCTGTCAACATTAAGCTGTCAACATTAAGCTGTCAACATTAAGCTGTCAACATTAAGCCATCAACATTAAGCTGTCAACATTAAGCTGGCAACATTAAGCTGGCGACATTAAGCTGTCGACATTAAGCTGTCGACATTAAGCTATCAACATTAAGCTGTCAACATCAAACTGTCAACATCAAGCTGTCAACATTAAGCTGTCAACATTAAGCTGTCAACATTAAACTGTCAACATTAAACTGTCAACATTAAGCTGTCGACATTAAGCTATCAACATTAAGCTGTCAACAACATTAAGCTGTCAACATTAAGCTGTCAACAACATTAAGCTGTCAACATTAAATCGTCAACATTAAGCTGTCAACATTAAGCTGTCAACATTAAACTGTCAACATTAAGTTGTCAACATTAAGCTGTCAACATTAAGCTATCAACATTAAGCTATCAACATTAAGCTGTCAACAACATTAAGCTGTCAACATTAAGCTGTCAACAACATTAAGCTGTCAACAACATTAAGCTATCAACATTGAGCCGTCAACATTAAATTGTCAACATTAAGCTGTCAACATTAAGCTGTCAACATTAAGCTGTCAACTTTAAGCTGTCAACAACATTAAGCTGTCAACAACATTAGGCTGTCGACAACATTAAGCTGTCAACATTAAGCTGTCAACATTAAGCTGGCAACATTAAGCTGTCAACATTAAGCTGTCAACATTAAGCTGTCAACAACATTAAGCTGTCAACAACATTAAGCTGTCAACATTAAGCTGTCAACATTAAGCTGTCAACATTAAGCTGTCAACATTAAGCTGTCAACATTAAGCTGTCAACATTAAGCTGTCAACATTAAGCCAACAACATTAAGCCAACAACATTAAGCTGTCAACAACATTAAGCTGTCAACAACATTAAGCTGTCAACATTAAGCCGTCAACATTAAATCGTCAACATTAAGCTGTCAACATTAAGCTGTCAACATTAAGCCGTCAACATTAAGCTATCAACATTAAGCTGTCAACAACATTAAGCTGTCAACATTAAGCTGTCAACAACATTAAACTGTCAACAACATTAAGCTGTCAACATTGAGCCATCAACATTAAATCATCAACATTAAGCTGTCAACATTAAGCTGTCAACATTAAGCTGTCAACATTAAGCTGGCAACAACATTAAGTAGTCAACATTAAGCTGTCAACATTAAGCTGTCAACATTAGGCTGTCAACATTAAGCTGTCAACATTAAGCTATCAACATTAAGCTGTCAACATTAAGCTGTCAACATTAAGCTGTCAACATTAAACTGTCAACATTAAACTGTCGACATTAAGCTATCAACATTAAGCTGTCAACATCAAGCTGTCATCATCAAGCTGTCAACATTAAGCAGTCAACATTAAGCTGTCAACATTAAACTGTCAACATTAAACTGTCAACATTAAGCTGTCGACATTTAGCTATCAACATTAAGCTGTCAACAACATTAAGCTGTCAACATTAAGCTGTCAACAACATTAAGCTGTCAACATTGAGCCGTCAACATTAAATCGTCAACATTAAGCTGTCAACATTAAGCTGTCAACATTAAACTGTCAACATTAAGTTGTCAACATTAAGCTGTCAACATTAAGCTATCAACATTAAGCTATCAACATTAAGCTGTCAACAACATTAAGCTGTCAACATTAAGCTGTCAACAACATTAAGCTGTCAACAACATTAATCTATCAACATTGAGCCGTCAACATTAAATCGTCAACATTAAGCTGTCAACATTAAGCTGTCAACATTAAGCTGTCAACAACATTAAACTGTCAACAACATTAAGCTGTCAACATTGAGCCATTAACATTAAATCGTCAACATTAAGCTGCCAACAACATTAAGCTGTCAACAATATTAAGCTGTCAACATTAAGCTGTCAACAACATTAAGCTGTCAAATATATTCAGCTGTCAAAATTGAGCCGTCAACATTAAATCGTCAACATTAAGCTGTCAACATTAAGCTGTCAACATTAAGCTGTCAACATTAAGCTGTCAACATTAAGCTGTCAACATTAAGCCATCAACATTAAGCTGTCAACATTAAGCTTGCAACATTAAGCTGGCGACATTAAGCTGTCGACATTAAGCTGTCGACATTAAGCTATCAACATTAAGCTGTCAACATCAAGCTGTCATCATCAAGCTGTCAACATTAAGCTGTCAACATTAAGCTGTCAACATTAAGCTGTCAACATTAAACTGTCAACATTAAGCTGTCGACATTAAGCTATCAACATTAAGCTGTCAACAACATTAAGCTGTCAACATTAAACTGTCAACAACATTAAGCTGTCAACATTGAGCCGTCAACATTAAATCGTCAACATTAAGCTGTCAACATTAAGCTGTCAACATTAAACTGTCAACATTAAGTTGTCAACATTAAGCTGTCAACATTAAGCTATCAACATTAAGCTATCAACATTAAGCTGTCAACATTAAGCTGTCAACATTAAGCTGTCAACAACATTAAGCTGTCAACAACATTAAGCTATGAACATTGAGCCGTCAACATTAAATCGTCAACATTAAGCTGTCAACATTAAGCTGTCAACATTAAGCTGTCAACTTTAAGCTGTCAACAACATTAAGCTGTCAACAACATTAAGCTGTCGACAACATTAAGCTGTCGACAACATTAAGCTGTCAACATTAAGCTGTCGACATTAAGCTGTCAACATTAAGCTGTCAACATTAAGCTGTCAACATTAAGCTGGCAACATTAAGCTGTCAACATTAAGCTGTCAACATTAAGCTGTCAACAACATTAAGCTGTCAACAACATTAGGCTGTCAATA
This sequence comes from Alitta virens, assembly GCA_932294295.1. Taxonomy (NCBI): domain Eukaryota; kingdom Metazoa; phylum Annelida; class Polychaeta; order Phyllodocida; family Nereididae; genus Alitta; species Alitta virens. The sequence goes on along the minus strand of OW028579.1, from coordinate 8,741,685 downwards.
ACATTAAGCTGTCAACATTAAGCTGTCAACATTAAGCTGTCAACATTAAGCTGTCAACATTAAGCTGTCAACATTAAGCTGTCAACATTAAGCCAACAACATTAAGCCAACAACATTAGGCTGTCAACAACATTAAGCTGTCAACATTAAGCCGTCAACATTAAGCTATCAACATTAAGCTGTCAACAACATTAAGCTGTCAACATTAAGCTGTCAACAACATTAAACTGTCAACAACATTAAGCTGTCAACATTGAGCCATCAACATTAAATCGTCAACATTAAGCTGTCAACATTAAGCTGTCAACATTAAGCTGGCAACAACATTAGGCAGTCAACATTAAGCTGTCAACATTAAGCTGTCAACATTAGGCTGTCAACATTAAGCTGTCAACATTAAGCTATCAACATTAAGCTGTCAACATTAAGCTGGCGACATTAAGCTGTCAACATTAAGCTGTCAACATTAAACTGTCAACATTAAGCTGTCAACATTAAACTGTCAACATTAAGCTGTCAACATTAAGCTGTCAACATTAAGCTGTCAACATTAAGCTGTCAACATAAAGCTGTCAACAACATTAAGCTGTCAACAACATTAAGCTGTCAACATTAAGCGGTCAACATTAAATTGTCAACAATATTCAGATGTCAACATTGAGACGTCAACATTAAATCGTCAACATTAAGCTGTCAACATTAAGCTGTCAACATTAAGCTGACAACATTAAGTTATCAACATTAAGCTATCAACAACATTAAGCTGTCAACATTAAGCTGTCAACATTAAGCTGTCAACATTAAGCTGGCAACAACATTAAGCTATCAACATTAAGCTGTCCACATTAAGCTGTCAACATTAGGCTGTCAACATTAAGCTGTCAACATTAAGCTATCAACATTAAGCTGTCAACATAAAGCTGGCAACATTAAGCTGCCGACATTAAGCTGTCAACATTAAGCTGTCAACATTAAACTGTCAACATTAAGCTGTCAACATTAAGCTGTCAACATTAAGCTATCAACATTAAGCTATCAACATTAAGCTGTCAACAACATTAAGCTGTCAACAACATTAAGCTGTCAACAATATTAAGCTGTCAACATTAAGCTGTCAACAACATTAAGCTGTCAACAATATTCAGCTGTCAAAATTGAGCCGTCAACATTAAAACGTCAACATTAAGCTGTCAACATTAAGCTGTCAACATTAAGCTGTCAACATTAAGCTGTCAACATTAAGCTGTCAACATTAAGCTGTCAACATTAAGCCATCAACATTAAGCTGTCAACATTAAGCTGGCAACATTAAGCTGGCGACATTAAGCTGTCGACATTAAGCTGTCGACATTAAGCTATCAACATTAAGCTGTCAACATCAAGCTGTCAACATCAAGCTGTCAACATTAAGCTGTCAACATTAAGCTGTCAACATTAAACTGTCAACATTAAACTGTCAAAATTAAGCTGTCGACATTAAGCTATCAACATTAAGCTGTCAACAACATTAAGCTGTCAACATTAAGCTGTCAACAACATTAAGCTGTCAACATTGAGCCGTCAACATTAAATCGTCAACATTAAGCTGTCAACATTAAGCTGTCAACAACATTAAGCTGTCAATAACATTAAGCTGTCGACATTAAGCTATCAACATTAAGCTGTCAACAACATTAAGCTGTCAACATTAAGCTGTCAACAACATTAAGCTGTCAACATTGAGCCGTCAACATTAAATCGTCAACATTAAGCTGTCAACATTAAGCTGTCAACATTAAGCTATCAACATTAAGCTATCAACATTAAGCTGTCAACAACATTAAGCTGTCAACATTAAGCTGTCAACAACATTAAGCTGTCAACAACATTAAGCTGTCGACAACATTAAGCTGTCAACATTAAGCTGTCAACATTAAGCTGGCAACATTAAGCTGACAACATTAAGCTGTCAACAACATTAAGCTGTCAACAACATTAAGCTGTCAATAACATTAAGCTGTCGACATTAAGCTATCAACATTAAGCTGTCAACAACATTAAGCTGTCAACATTAAGCTGTCAACAACATTAAGCTGTCAACATTGAGCCGTCAACATTAAATCGTCAACATTAAGCTGTCAACATTAAGCTGTCAACATTAAGCTATCAACATTAAGCTATCAACATTAAGCTGTCAACAACATTAAGCTGTCAACATTAAGCTGTCAACAACATTAAGCTGTCAACAACATTAATCTATCAACATTGAGCCGTCAACATTAAATCGTCAACATTAAGCTGTCAACATTAAGCTGTCAACATTAAGCTGTCAACAACATTAAACTGTCAACAACATTAAGCTGTCAACATTGAGCCATCAACATTAAATCGTCAACATTAAGCTGTCAACATTAAGCTGTCGACATTAAGCTGTCGACATTAAGCCGTCAACATTAAGCCGTCAACATTAAGCCTTCAACATTAAGCCGTCAACATTAAGCCGTCAACATTAAGCTGTCAACATTAAGCTGTCAACATTAAACTGTCAACATTAAACTGTCAACATTAAGCTGTCGACATTAAGCTATCAACATTAAGCTGTCAACAACATTAAGCTGTCAACATTAAGCTGTCAACAACATTAAGCTGTCAACATTGAGCCGTCAACATTAAATCGTCAACATTAAGCTGTCAACATTAAGCTGTCAACATTAAGCTATCAACATTAAGCTATCAACATTAAGCTGTCAACAACATTAAGCTGTCAACATTAAGCTGTCAACAACATTAAGCTGTCAACAACATTAAGCTGTCGACAACATTAAGCTGTCAACATTAAGCTGTCAACATTAAGCTGGCAACATTAAGCTGTCAACATTAAGCTGTCAACAACATTAAGCTGTCAACAACATTAAGCTGTCAATAACATTAAGCTGTCGACATTAAGCTATCAACATTAAGCTGTCAACAACATTAAGCTGTCAACATTAAGCTGTCAACAACATTAAGCTGTCAACAACATTAAGCTGTCGACAACATTAAGCTGTCAACATTAAGCTGTCAACATTAAGCTGGCAACATTAAGCTGACAACATTAAGCTGTCAACAACATTAAGCTGTCAACAACATTAAGCTGTCAATAACATTAAGCTGTCGACATTAAGCTATCAACATTAAGCTGTCAACAACATTAAGCTGTCAACATTAAGCTGTCAACAACATTAAGCTGTCAACATTGAGCCGTCAACATTAAATCGTCAACATTAAGCTGTCAACATTAAGCTGTCAACATTAAGCTATCAACATTAAGCTATCAACATTAAGCTGTCAACAACATTAAGCTGTCAACATTAAGCTGTCAACAACATTAAGCTGTCAACAACATTAATCTATCAACATTGAGCCGTCAACATTAAATCGTCAACATTAAGCTGTCAACATTAAGCTGTCAACATTAAGCTGTCAACAACATTAAACTGTCAACAACATTAAGCTGTCAACATTGAGCCATCAACATTAAATCGTCAACATTAAGCTGTCAACATTAAGCTGTCGACATTAAGCTGTCGACATTAAGCCGTCAACATTAAGCCGTCAACATTAAGCCTTCAACATTAAGCCGTCAACATTAAGCCGTCAACATTAAGCTGTCAACATTAAGCTGTCAACATTAAACTGTCAACATTAAACTGTCAACATTAAGCTGTCGACATTAAGCTATCAACATTAAGCTGTCAACAACATTAAGCTGTCAACATTAAGCTGTCAACAACATTAAGCTGTCAACATTGAGCCGTCAACATTAAATCGTCAACATTAAGCCGTCAACATTAAGCTGTCAACATTAAGCTGTCAACATTAAGCTGTCAACAACATTAAGCTGTCAACAACATTAAGCTGTCAACAATATTAAGCTGTCAACATTAAGCTGTCAACAACATTAAGCTGTCAACAATATTCAGCTGTCAAAATTGAGCCGTCAACATTAAAACGTCAACATTAAGCTGTCAACATTAAGCTGTCAACATTAAGCTGTCAACATTAAGCTGTCAACATTAAGCTGTCAACATTAAGCCATCAACATTAAGCTGTCAACATTAAGCTGGCAACATTAAGCTGGCGACATTAAGCTGTCGACATTAAGCTGTCGACATTAAGCTATCAACATTAAGCTGTCAACATCAAGCTGTCAACATCAAGCTGTCAACATTAAGCTGTCAACATTAAGCTGTCAACATTAAACTGTCAACATTAAACTGTCAACATTAAGCTGTCGACATTAAGCTATCAACATTAAGCTGTCAACAACATTAAGCTGTCAACATTAAGCTGTCAACAACATTAAGCTGTCAACATTGAGCCGTCAACATTAAATCGTCAACATTAAGCTGTCAACATTAAGCTGTCAACAACATTAAGCTGTCAATAACATTAAGCTGTCGACATTAAGCTATCAACATTAAGCTGTCAACAACATTAAGCTGTCAACATTAAGCTGTCAACAACATTAAGCTGTCAACATTGAGCCGTCAACATTAAATCGTCAACATTAAGCTGTCAACATTAAGCTGTCAACATTAAGCTATCAACATTAAGCTATCAACATTAAGCTGTCAACAACATTAAGCTGTCAACATTAAGCTGTCAACAACATTAAGCTGTCAACAACATTAAGCTGTCGACAACATTAAGCTGTCAACATTAAGCTGTCAACATTAAGCTGGCAACATTAAGCTGTCAACATTAAGCTGTCAACAACATTAAGCTGTCAACAACATTAAGCTGTCAATAACATTAAGCTGTCGACATTAAGCTATCAACATTAAGCTGTCAACAACATTAAGCTGTCAACATTAAGCTGTCAACAACATTAAGCTGTCAACATTGAGCCGTCAACATTAAATCGTCAACATTAAGCTGTCAACATTAAGCTGTCAACATTAAGCTATCAACATTAAGCTATCAACATTAAGCTGTCAACAACATTAAGCTGTCAACATTAAGCTGTCAACAACATTAAGCTGTCAACAACATTAATCTATCAACATTGAGCCGTCAACATTAAATCGTCAACATTAAGCTGTCAACATTAAGCTGTCAACATTAAGCTGTCAACAACATTAAACTGTCAACAACATTAAGCTGTCAACATTGAGCCATCAACATTAAATCGTCAACATTAAGCTGTCAACATTAAGCTGTCGACATTAAGCTGTCGACATTAAGCCGTCAACATTAAGCCGTCAACATTAAGCCGTCAACATTAAGCCGTCAACATTAAGCCGTCAACATTAAGCTGTCAACATTAAGCTGTCAACATTAAACTGTCAACATTAAACTGTCAACATTAAGCTGTTGACATTAAGCTATCAACATTAAGCTGTCAACAACATTAAGCTGTCAACATTAAGCTGTCAACAACATTAAGCTGTCAACATTGAGCCGTCAACATTAAATCGTCAACATTAAGCTGTCAACATTAAGCTGTCAACATTAAACTGTCAACATAAAGTTGTCAACATTAAGCTGTCAACATTAAGCTATCAACATTAAGCTATCAACATTAAGCTGTCAACAACATTAAGCTGTCAACATTAAGCTGTCAACATTAAGCTGTCAACATTAAGCTGTCAACATTAAGCTGTCAACATAAAGCCATCAACATTAAGCTGTCAACATTAAGCTGGCAACATTAAGCTGGCGACATTAAGCTGTCGACATTAAGCTGTCGACATTAAGCTATCAACATTAAGCTGTCAACATCAAGCTGTCAACATCAAGCTGTCAACATTAAGCTGTCAACATTAAGCTGTCAACATCAAACTGTCAACATTAAACTGTCAACATTAAGCTGTCGACATTAAGCTATCAACATTAAGCTGTCAACAACATTAAGCTGTCAACATTAAGCTGTCAACAACATTAAGCTGTCAACATTGAGCCGTCAACATTAAATCGTCAACATTAAGCTGTCAACATTAAGCTGTCAACATTAAACTGTCAACATTAAGTTGTAAACATTAAGCTGTCAACATTAAGCTATCAACATTAAGCTATCAACATTAAGCTGTCAACAACATTAAGCTGTCAACATTAAGCTGTCAACAACATTAAGCTGTCAACAACATTAAGCTATCAACATTGAGCCGTCAACATTAAATCGTCAACATTAGGCTGTCAACATTAAGCTGTCAACATTAAGCTGTCAACTTTAAGCTGTCAACAACATTAAGCTGTCAACAACATTAAGCTGTCGACAACATTAAGCTGTCAACATTAAGCTGTCAACAATAAGCTGGCAACATTAAGCTGTCAACATTAAGCTGTCAACATTAAGCTGTCAACAACATTAAGCTGTCAACAACATTAAGCTGTCAATAACATTAAGCTGTCAACATTAAGCTGTCAACATTAAGCTGTCAACATTAAGCTGTCAACATTAAGCTGTCAACATTAAGCTGTCAACATTAAGCTGTCAACATTAAGCCAACAACATTAAGCCAACAACATTAGGCCAACAACATTAAGCTGTCAACAACATTAAGCTGTCAACAACATTAAGCTGTCAACATGAAGCCGTCAACATTAAATCGTCAACATTAAGCTGTCAACATTAAGCTGTCAACATTAAGCCGTCAACATTAAGCTATCAACATTAAGCTGTCAACAACATTAAGCTGTCAACATTAAGCTGTCAACAACATTAAACTGTCAACAACATTAAGCTGTCAACATTGAGCCATCAACATTAAATCGTCAACATTAAGCTGTCAACATTAAGCTGTCAACATTAAGCTGTCAACATTAAGCTGTCAACAACATTAAGCTGTCAACATTAAGCTGTCAACATTAAGCTATCAACATTAAGCTATCAACATTAAGCTGTCAACAACATTAAGCTGTCAACATTAAGCTGTCAACATTAAGCTGTCAACATTAAGCTGTCAACATTAAGCTGTCAACATTAAGCTGTCAACATTAAGCCAACAACATTAAGCCAACAACATTAAGCTGTCAACAACATTAAGCTGTCAACAACATTAAGCTGTCAACATTAAGCCGTCAACATTAAATCGTCAACATTAAGCTGTCAACATTAAGCTGTCAACATTAAGCCGTCAACATTAAGCTATCAACATTAAGCTGTCAACAACATTAAGCTGTCAACATTAAGCTGTCAACAACATTAAACTGTCAACAACATTAAGCTGTCAACATTGAGCCATCAACATTAAATCGTCAACATTAAGCTGTCAACATTAAGCTGTCAACATTAAGCTGTCAACATTAAGCTGTCAACAACATTAAGCTGTCAACATTAAGCTGTCAACATTAAGCTATCAACATTAAGCTATCAACATTAAGCTGTCAACAACATTAAGCTGTCAACATTAAGCTGTCAACATTAAGCTGTCAACATTAAGATGTCAACATTAAGCTGTCAACATTAAGCTGTCAACATTAAGCTGTCAACAACATTAAGCTGTCAACAACATTAAGCTGTCAACAATATTAAGCTGTCAACATTAAGCTGTCAACAACATTAAGCTGTCAACAATATTCAGCTGTCAAAATTGAGCCGTCAACATTAAATCGTCAACATTAAGCTGTCAACATTAAGCTGTCAACATTAAGCTGTCAACATTAAGCTGTCAACATTAAGCTGTCAACATTAAGCTGTCAACATTAAGCCATCAACATTAAGCTGTCAACATTAAGCTTGCAACATTAAGCTGGCGACATTAAGCTGTCGACATTAAGCTGTCGACATTAAGCTATCAACATTAAGCTGTCAACATCAAGCTGTCATCATCAAGCTGTCAACATTAAGCTGTCAACATTAAGCTGTCAACATTAAGCTGTCAACATTAAACTGTCAACATTAAGCTGTCGACATTAAGCTATCAACATTAAGCTGTCAACAACATTAAGCTGTCAACATTAAGCTGTCAACAACATTAAGCTGTCAACATTGAGCCGTCAACATTAAATCGTCAACATTAAGCTGTCAACATTAAGCTGTCAACATTAAACTGTCAACATTAAGTTGTCAACATTAAGCTGTCAACATTAAGCTATCAACATTAAGCTATCAACATTAAGCTGTCAACAACATTAAGCTGTCAACATTAAGCTGTCAACAACATTAAGCTGTCAACAACATTAAGCTATCAACATTGAGCCGTCAACATTAAATCGTCAACATTAAGCTGTCAACATTAAGCTGTCAACATTAAGCTGTCAACTTTAAGCTGTCAACAACATTAAGCTGTCAACAACATTAAGCTGTCGACAACATTAAGCTGTCAACATTAAGCTGTCAACATTAAGCTGGCAACATTAACCTGTCAACATTAAGCTGTCAACATTAAGCTGTCAACAACATTAAGCTGTCAACAACATTAAGCTGTCAATAACATTAAGCTGTCAACATTAAGCTGTCAACATTAAGCTGTCAACATTAAGCTGTCAACATTAAGCTGTCAACATTAAGCCATCAACATTAAGCTGTCAACATTAAGCTGGCAACATTAAGCTGGCGACATTAAGCTGTCGACATTAAGCTGTCGACATTAAGCTATCAACATTAAGCTGTCAACATCAAGCTGTCAACATCAAGCTGTCAACATTAAGCTGTCAACATTAAGCTGTCAACATCAAACTGTCAACATTAAACTGTCAACATTAAGCTGTCGACATTAAGCTATCAACATTAAGCTGTCAACAACATTAAGCTGTCAACATTAAGCTGTCAACAACATTAAGCTGTCAACATTGAGCCGTCAACATTAAATCGTCAACATTAAGCTGTCAACATTAAGCTGTCAACATTAAACTGTCAACATTAAGTTGTAAACATTAAGCTGTCAACATTAAGCTATCAACATTAAGCTATCAACATTAAGCTGTCAACAACATTAAGCTGTCAACATTAAGCTGTCAACAACATTAAGCTGTCAACAACATTAAGCTATCAACATTGAGCCGTCAACATTAAATCGTCAACATTAAGCTGTCAACATTAAGCTGTCAACATTAAGCTGTCAACTTTAAGCTGTCAACAACATTAAGCTGTCAACAACATTAAGCTGTCGACAACATTAAGCTGTCAACATTAAGCTGTCAACAATAAGCTGGCAACATTAAGCTGTCAACATTAAGCTGTCAACATTAAGCTGTCAACAACATTAAGCTGTCAACAACATTAAGCTGTCAATAACATTAAGCTGTCAACATTAAGCTGTCAACATTAAGCTGTCAACATTAAGCTGTCAACATTAAGCTGTCAACATTAAGCTGTCAACATTAAGCCAACAACATTAAGCCAACAACATTAAGCTGTCAACAACATTAAGCTGTCAACAACATTAAGCTGTCAACATGAAGCCGTCAACATTAAATCGTCAACATTAAGCTGTCAACATTAAGCTGTCAACATTAAGCCGTCAACATTAAGCTATCAATATTAAGCTGTCAACAACATTAAGCTGTCAACATTAAGCTGTCAACAACATTAAACTGTCAACAACATTAAGCTGTCAACATTGAGCCATCAACATTAAATCGTCAACATTAAGCTGTCAACATTAAGCTGTCAACATTAAGCTGTCAACATTAAGCTGTCAACAACATTAAGCTGTCAACATTAAGCTGTCAACATTAAGCTATCAACATTAAGCTGTCAACAACATTAAGCTGTCAACATTAAGCTGTCAACATTAAGCTGTCAACATTAAGCTGTCAACATTAAGCTGTCAACATTAAGCTGTCAACAACATTAAGCAGTCAAAAACATTAAGCTGTCAACAATATTAAGCTGTCAACATTAAGCTGTCAACAACATTAAGCTGTCAACAATATTCAGCTGTCAAAATTGAGCCGTCAACATTAAATCGTCAACATTAAGCTGTCAACATTAAGCTGTCAACATTAAGCTGTCAACATTAAGCTGTCAACATTAAGCCATCAACATTAAGCTGTCAACATTAAGCTGGCAACATTAAGCTGGCGACATTAAGCTGTCAACATTAAGCTGTCGACATTAAGCTATCAACATTAAGCTGTCAACATCAAGCTGTCAACATCAAGCTGTCAACATTAAGCTGTCAACATTAAGCTGTCAACATTAAACTGTCAACATTAAACTGTCAACATTAAGCTGTCGACATTAAGCTATCAACATTAAGCTGTCAACAACATTAAGCTGTCAACATTAAGCTGTCAACAACATTAAGCTGTCAACATTGAGCCGTCAACATTAAATCGTCAACATTAAGCTGTCAACATTAAGCTGTCAACATTAAATTGTCAACATTAAGTTGTCAACATTAAGCTGTCAACATTAAGCTATCAACATTAAGCTATCAACATTAAGCTGTCAACAACATTAAGCTGTCAACATTAAGCTGTCAACAACATTAAGCTGTCAACAACATTAAGCTATCAACATTGAGCCGTCAACATTAAATCGTCAACATTAAGCTGTCAACATTAAGCTGTCAACATTAAGCTGTCAACTTTAAGCTGTCAACAACATTAAGCTGTCAACAACATTAAGCTGTCGACAACATTAAGCTGTCAACATTAAGCTGTCAACATTAAGCTGGCAACATTAAGCTGTCAACATTAAGCTGTCAACATTAAGCTGTCAACAACATTAAGCTGTCAACAACATTAAGCTGTCAATAACATTAAGCTGTCAACATTAAGCTGTCAACATTAAGCTGTCAACATTAAGCTGTCAACATTAAGCTGTCAACATTAAGCTGTCAACATTAAGCTGTCAACATTAAGCTGTCAACATTAAGCCAACAACATTAAGCCAACAACATTAAGCCAACAACATTAAGCTGTCAACAACATTAAGCTGTCAACAACATTAAGCTGTCAACATTAAGCCGTCAACATTAAATCGTCAACATTAAGCTGTCAACATTAAGCTGTCAACATTAATCCGTCAACATTAAACTATCAACATTAAGCTGTCAACAACATTAAGCTGTCAACATTGAGCCATCAACATTAAATCGTCAACATTAAGCTGTCAACATTAAGCTGTCAACATTAAGCTGTCAACATTAAGCTGGCAACAACATTAAGTAGTCAACATTAAGCTGTCAACATTAAGCTGTCAACATTAGGCTGTCAACATTAAGCTGTCAACATTAAGCTATCAACATTAAGCTGTCAACATTAAGCTGTCAACATTAAGCTGTCAACATTAAACTGTCAACATTAAACTGTCGACATTAAGCTATCAACATTTAGCTGTCAACATCAAGCTGTCATCATCAAGCTGTCAACATTAAGCAGTCAACATTAAGCTGTCAACATTAAACTGTCAACATTAAACTGTCAACATTAAGCTGTCAACATTAAGCTGTCAACATTAAGCCAACAACATTAAGCCAACAACATTAAGCTGTCAACAACATTAAGCTGTCAACAACATTAAGCTGTCAACATTAAGCCGTCAACATTAAATCGTCAACATTAAGCTGTCAACATTAAGCTGTCAACATTAAGCCGTCAACATTAAGCTATCAACATTAAGCTGTCAACAACATTAAGCTGTCAACATTAAGCTGTCAACATTAAGCTGTCAACAACATTAAACTGTCAACAACATTAAGCTATCAACATTGAGCCATCAACATTAAATCGTCAACATTAAGCTGTCAACATTAAGCTGTCAACATTAAGCTGTCAACATTAAGCTGGCATCAACATTAAGCAGTCAACATTAAGCTGTCAACATTAAGCTGTCAACATTAGGCTGTCAACATTAAGCTGTCAACATTAAGCTATCAACATTAAGCTGTCAACATTAAGCTGGCAACATTAAGCTGGCGACATTAAGCTGTCAACATTAAGCTGTCAACATTAAACTGTCAACATTAAGCTGTCAACATTAAGCTGTCAACATTAAGCTATCAACATTAAGCTATCAACATTAAGCTGTCAACAACATTAAGCTGTCAACATTAAGCTGTCAACATTAAGCTGTCAACATTAAGCTGTCAACATTAAGCTGTCAACATTAAGCTGTCAACAACATTAAGCTGTCAACAACATTAAGCTGTCAACAATATTAAGCTGTCAACATTAAGCTGTCAACAACATTAAGCTGTCAACAATATTCAGCTGTCAAAATTGAGCCGTCAACATTAAATCGTCAACATTAAGCTGTCAACATTAAGCTGTCAACATTAAGCTGTCAACATTAAGCTGTCAACATTAAGCTGTCAACATTAAGCTGTCAACATTAAGCCATCAACATTAAGCTGTCAACATTAAGCTTGCAACATTAAGCTGGCGACATTAAGCTGTCGACATTAAGCTGTCGACATTAAGCTATCAACATTAAGCTGTCAACATCAAGCTGTCATCATCAAGCTGTCAACATTAAGCTGTCAACATTAAGCTGTCAACATTAAACTGTCAACATTAAACTGTCAACATTAAGCTGTCGACATTAAGCTATCAACATTAAGCTGTCAACAACATTAAGCTGTCAACATTAAGCTGTCAACAACATTAAGCTGTCAACATTGAGCCGTCAACATTAAATCGTCAACATTAAGCTGTCAACATTAAGCTGTCAACATTAAACTGTCAACATTAAGTTGTCAACATTAAGCTGTCAACATTAAGCTATCAACATTAAGCTATCAACATTAAGCTGTCAACAACATTAAGCTGTCAACATTAAGCTGTCAACAACATTAAGCTGTCAACAACATTAAGCTATCAACATTGAGCCGTCAACATTAAATTGTCAACATTAAGCTGTCAACATTCAGCTGTCAACATTAAGCTGTCAACTTTAAGCTGTCAACAACATTAAGCTGTCAACAACATTAAGCTGTCGACAACATTAAGCTGTCAACATTAAGCTGTCAACATTAAGCTGGCAACATTAAGCTGTCAACATTAAGCTGTCAACATTAAGCTGTCAACAACATTAAGCTGTCAACAACATTAAGCTGTCAATAACATTAAGCTGTCAACATTAAGCTGTCAACATTAAGCTGTCAACATTAAGCTGTCAACATTAAGCTGTCAACATTAAGCTGTCAACATTAAGCCAACAACATTAAGCCAACAACATTAAGCTGTCAACAACATTAAGCTGTCAACAACATTAAGCTGTCAACATTAAGCCGTCAACATTAAGCTATCAACATTAAGCTGTCAACAACATTAAGCTGTCAACAACATTAAACTGTCAACAACATTAAGCTGTCAACATTGAGCCATCAACATTAAATCGTCAACATTAAGCTGTCAACATTAAGCTGTCAACATTAAGCTGTCAACATTAAGCTGGCAACAACATTAAGCAGTCAACATTAAGCTGTCAACATTAAGCTGTCAACATTAGGCTGTCAACATTAAGCTGTCAACATTAAGCTATCAACATTAAGCTGTCAACATTAAGCTGGCAACATTAAGCTGGCGACATTAGGCTGTCAACATTAAGCTGTCAACATTAAACTGTCAACATTAAGCTGTCAACATTAAGCTGTCAACATTAAGCTGTCAACATTAAGCTGTCAACATTAAGCTGTCAACATAAAGCTGTCAACAACATTAAGCTGTCAACAACATTAAGCTGTCAACATTAAGCGGTCAACATTAAATTGTCAACAATATTCAGATGTCAACATTGAGCCGTCAGCATTAAATCGTCAACATTAAGCTGTCAACATTAAGCTGTCAACATTAAGCTGACAACATTAAGTTATCAACATTAAGCTATCAACAACATTAAGCTGTCAACATTAAGCTGTCAACATTAAGCTGGCAACAACATTAAGCTATCAACATTAAGCTGTCCACATTAAGCTGTCAACATTAGGCTGTCAACATTAAGCTGTCAACATTAAGCTATCAACATTAAGCTGTCAACATTAAGCTGGCAACATTAAGCTGCCGACATTAAGCTGTCAACATTAAGCTGTCAACATCAAACTGTCAACATTAAGCTGTCAACATTAAGCTGTCAACATTAAGCTATCAACATTAAGCTATCAACATTAAGCTGTCAACAACATTAAGCTGTCAACATTAAGCTGTCAACAACATTAAGCTGTCAACAACATTAAGCTGTCAACATTAAGCCGTCAACATTAAGCCGTCAACATTAAGCCGTCAACATTAAGTCGTCAACATTAAGCCGTCAACATTAAGCCGTCAACATTAAGCTGTCAACAACATTAAGCTGTCAACATTAAGCTGTCAACAACATTAAGCTGTCAACAACATTAAGCTGTCAACATTAAGCCGTCAACATTAAGCCGTCAACATTAAGTCGTCAAAATTAAGCCGTCAACATTAAGCTGTCAACATTAAGCTGTCAACAACATTAAGCTGTCAACAATATTAAGCTGTCAACATTAAGCTGTCAACAACATTAAGCTGTCAACAATATTCAGCTGTCAAAATTGAGCCGTCAACATTAAATCGTCAACATTAAGCTGTCAACATTAAGCTGTCAACATTAAGCTGTCAACATTAAGCTGTCAACATTAAGCTGTCAACATTAAGCTGTCAACATTAAGCCATCAACATTAAGCTGTCAACATTAAGCTGGCAACATTAAGCTGGCGACATTAAGCTGTCGACATTAAGCTGTCGACATTAAGCTATCAACATTAAGCTGTCAACATCAAGCTGTCAACATCAAGCTGTCAACATTAAGCTGTCAACATTAAGCTGTCAACATTAAACTGTCAACATTAAACTGTCAACATTAAGCTGTCGACATTAAGCTATCAACATTAAGCTGTCAACAACATTAAGCTGTCAACATTAAGCTGTCAACAACATTAAGCTGTCAACATTGAGCCGTCAACATTAAATCGTCAACATTAAGCTGTCAACATTAAGCTGTCAACATTAAACTGTCAACATTAAGTTGTCAACATTAAGCTGTCAACATTAAGCTATCAACATTAAGCTATCAACATTAAGCTGTCAACAACATTAAGCTGTCAACATTAAGCTGTCAACAACATTAAGCTGTCAACAACATTAAGCTGTCAACATTAAGCTGTCAACATTAAGCTGTCAACATTAAGCTGTCAACATTAAGCTGTCAACATTAACTTGTCAACAACATTAAGCTGTCAACAACATTAAGCTGTCAACAATATTAAGCTGTCAACGTTAAGCTGTGAACAACATTAAGCTGTCAACAATATTCAGCTGTCAAAATTGAGCCGTCAACATTAAATCGTTAACATTAAGCTGTCAACATTAAGCTGTCAACATTAAGCTGTCAACATTAAGCTGTCAACATTAAGCTGTCAACATTAAGCCATCAACATTAAGCTGTCAACATTAAGCTTGCAACATTAAGCTGGCGACATTAAGCTGTCGACATTAAGCTGTCGACATTAAGCTATCAACATTAAGCTGTCAACATCAAGCTGTCATCATCAAGCTGTCAACATTAAGCTGTCAACATTAAGCTGTCAACATTAAACTGTCAACATTAAACTGTCAACATTAAGCTGTCGACATTAAGCTATCAACATTAAGCTGTCAACAACATTAAGCTGTCAACATTAAGCTGTCAACAACATTAAGCTGTCAACAACATTAAGCTATCAACAACATTAAGCTATCAACATTGAGCCGTCAACATTAAATCGTCAACATTAAGCTGTCAACATTAAGCTGTCAACATTAAGCTGTCAACTTTAAGCTGTCAACAACATTAAGCTGTCAACAACATTAAGCTGTCAACATAAAGCTGTCAACAACATTAAGCTGTCAACATTGAGCCGTCAACATTAAATCGTCAACATTAAGCTGTCAACATTAAGCTGTCAACATTAAACTGTCAACATTAAGTTGTCAACATTAAGCTGTCAACATTAAGCTATCAACATTAAGCTATCAACATTAAGCTGTCAACAACATTAAGCTGTCAACATTAAGCTGTCAACAACATTAAGCTGTCAACAACATTAAGCTATCAACATTGAGCCGTCAACATTAAATCGTCAACATTAAGCTGTCAACATTAAGCTGTCAACATTAAGCTGTCAACTTTAAGCTGTCAACAACATTAAGCTGTCAACAACATTAAGCTGTCGACAACATTAAGCTGTCAACATTAAGCTGTCAACATTAAGCTGGCAACATTAAGCTGTCAACATTAAGCTGTCAACATTAAGCTGTCAACAACATTAAGCTGTCAACAACATTAAGCTGTCAATAACATTAAGCTGTCAACATTAAGCTGTCAACATTAAGCTGTCAACATTAAGCTGTCAACATTAAGCTGTCAACATTAAGCTGTCAACATTAAGCTGTCAACATTAAGCTGTCAACATTAAGCCAACAACATTAAGCCAACAACATTAAGCTGTCAACAACATTAAGCTGTCAACAACATTAAGCTGTCAACATTAAGCCGTCAACATTAAATCGTCAACATTAAGCTGTCAACATTAAGCTGTCAACATTAAGCCGTCAACATTAAGCTATCAACATTAAGCTGTCAACAACATTAAGCTGTCAACATTAAGCTGTCAACATTAAGCTGGCAACAACATTAAGCTATCAACATTAAGCTGTCCACATTAAGCTGTCAACATTAAGCTGTCAACAACATTAAACTGTCAACAACATTAAGCTGTCAACATTGAGCCATCAACATTAAATCGTCAACATTAAGCTGTCAACATTAAGCTGTCAACATTAAGCTGTCAACATTAAGCTGGCAACAACATTAAGCAGTCAACATTAAGCTGTCAACATTAAGCTGTCAACATTAGGCTGTCAACATTAAGCTGTCAACATTAAGCTATCAACATTAAGCTGTCAACATTAAGCTGGCAACATTAAGCTGTCAACATTAAGCTGTCAACATTAAACTGTCAACATTAAGCTGTCAACATTAAGCTGTCAACATTAAGCTATCAACATTAAGCTATCAACATTAAGCTGTCAACATTAAGCTGTCAACATTAAGCTGTCAACATTAAGCTGTCAACATTAAGCTGTCAACATTAAGCTGTCAACATTAAGCTGTCAACATTAAGCTGTCAACATTAAGCCAACAACATTAAGCCAACAACATTAAGCTGTCAACAACATTAAGCTGTCAACAACATTAAGCTGTCAACATTAAGCCGTCAACATTAAATCGTCAACATTAAGCTGTCAACATTAAGCTGTCAACATTAAGCCGTCAACATTAAGCTATCAACATTAAGCTGTCAACAACATTAAGCTGTCAACATTAAGCTGTCAACAACATTAAACTGTCAACAACATTAAGCTGTCAACATTGAGCCATCAACATTAAATCGTCAACATTAACCTGTCAACATTAAGCTGTCAACATTAAGCTGTCAACATTAAGCGGGCAACAACATTAAGCAGTCAACATTAAGCTGTCAACATTAAGCTGTCAACATTAGGCTGTCAATATTAAGCTGTCAACATTAAGCTATCAACATTAAGCTGTCAACATTAAGCTGGCAACATTAAGCTGTCAACATTAAGCTGTCAACATTAAACTGTCAACATTAAGCTGTCAACATTAAGCTGTCAACATTAAGCTATCAACATTAAGCTATCAACATTAAGCTGTCAACAACATTAAGCTGTCAACATTAAGCTGTCAACATTAAGCTGTCAACATTAAGCTGTCAACATTAAGCTGTCAACATTAAGCTGTCAACAACATTAAGCTGTCAACAACATTAAGCTGTCAACAATATTAAGCTGTCAACATTAAGCTGTCAACAACATTAAGCTGTCAACAATATTCAGCTGTCAAAATTGAGCCGTCAACATTAAATCGTCAACATTAAGCTGTCAACATTAAGCTGTCAACATTAAGCTGTCAACATTAAGCTGTCAACATTAAGCTGTCAACATTAAGCTGTCAACATTAAGCCATCAACATTAGGCTGTCAACATTAAGCTGGCAACATTAAGCTGGCGACATTAAGCTGTCGACATTAAGCTGTCGACATTAAGCTATCAACATTAAGCTGTCAACATCAAGCTGTCAACATCAAGCTGTCAACATTAAGCTGTCAACATTAAGCTGTCAACATTAAACTGTCAACATTAAACTGTCAACATTAAGCTGTCGACATTAAGCTATCAACATTAAGCTGTCAACAACATTAAGCTGTCAACATTAAGCTGTCAACAACATTAAGCTGTCAACATTGAGCCGTCAACATTAAATCGTCAACATTAAGCTGTCAACATTAAGCTGTCAACATTAAACTGTCAACATTAAGTTGTCAACATTAAGCTGTCAACATTAAGCTATCAACATTAAGCTATCAACATTAAGCTGTCAACAACATTAAGCTGTCAACATTAAGCTGTCAACAACATTAAGCTGTCAACAACATTAAGCTATCAACATTGAGCCGTCAACATTAAATCGTCAACATTAAGCTGTCAACATTAAGCTGTCAACATTAAGCTGTCAACTTTAAGCTGTCAACAACATTAAGCTGTCAACAACATTAAGCTGTCGACAACATTAAGCTGTCAACATTAAGCTGTCAACAATAAGCTGGCAACATTAAGCTGTCAACATTAAGCTGTCAACATTAAGCTGTCAACATTAAGCTGTCAACAACATTAAGCTGTCAACAGTAAGCTATCAACATTAAGCTATCAACATTAAGCTGTCAACAACATTAAGCTGTCAACATTAAGCTGTCAACAACATTAAGCTGTCAACAACATTAAGCTATCAACATTGAGCCGTCAACATTAAATCGTCAACATTAAGCTGTCAACATTAAGCTGTCAACATTAAGCTGTCAACTTTAAGCTGTCAACAACATTAAGCTGTCAACAACATTAAGCTGTCGACAACATTAAGCTGTCAACATTAAGCTGTCAACATTAAGCTGGCAACATTAAGCTGTCAACATTAAGCTGTCAACATTAAGCTGTCAACAACATTAAGCTGTCAACAACATTAAGCTGTGAATAACATTAAGCTGTCAACATTAAGCTGTCAACATTAAGCTGTCAACATTAAGCTGTCAACATTAAGCTGTCAACATTAAGCTGTCAACATTAAGCCAACAACATTAAGCCAACAACATTAAGCTGTCAACAACATTAAGCTGTCAACAACATTAAGCTGTCAACATTAAGCCGTCAACATTAAATCGTCAACATTAAGCTGTCAACATTAAGCTGTCAACATTAAGCCGTCAACATTAAGCTATCAACATTAAGCTGTCAACAACATTAAGCTGTCAACATTAAGCTGTCAACAACATTAAACTGTCAACAACATTAAGCTGTCAACATTGAGCCATCAACATTAAATCGTCAACATTAACCTGTCAACATTAAGCTGTCAACATTAAGCGGGCAACAACATTAAGCAGTCAACATTAAGCTGTCAACATTAAGCTGTCAACATTAGGCTGTCAACATTAAGCTGTCAACATTAAGCTATCAACATTAAGCTGTCAACATTAAGCTGGCAACATTAAGCTGGCGACATTAAGCTGTCAACATTAAGCTGTCAACATTAAACTGTCAACATTAAGCTGTCAACATTAAGCTGTCAACATTAAGCTATCAACATTAAGCTATCAACATTAAGCTGTCAACAACATTAAGCTGTCAACATTAAGCTGTCAACATTAAGCTGTCAACATTAAGCTGTCAACATTAAGCTGTCAACATTAAGCTGTCAACAACATTAAGCTGTCAACAACATTAAGCTGTCAACAATATTAAGCTGTCAACATTAAGCTGTCAACAACATTAAGCTGTCAACAATATTCAGCTGTCAAAATTGAGCCGTCAACATTAAATCGTCAACATTAAGCTGTCAACATTAAGCTGTCAACATTAAGCTGTCAACATTAAGCTGTCAACATTAAGCTATCAACATTAAGCTATCAACATTAAGCTGTCAACAACATTAAGCTGTCAACATTAAGCTGTCAACATTAAGCTGTCAACATTAAGCTGTCAACATTAAGCTGTCAACATTAAGCTGTCAACAACATTAAGCTGTCAACAACATTAAGCTGTCAACAATATTAAGCTGTCAACATTAAGCTGTCAACAACATTAAGCTGTCAACAATATTCAGCTGTCAAAATTGAGCCGTCAACATTAAATCGTCAACATTAAGCTGTCAACATTAAGCTGTCAACATTAAGCTGTCAACATTAAGCTGTCAACATTAAGCTGTCAACATTAAGCTGTCAACATTAAGCCATCAACATTAAGCTGTCAACATTAAGCTGGCAACATTAAGCTGGCGACATTAAGCTGTCGACATTAAGCTGTCGACATTAAGCTATCAACATTAAGCTGTCAACATTAAGCTGTCAACATCAAGCTGTCAACATTAAGCTGTCAACATTAAGCTGTCAACATTAAACTGTCAACATTAAACTGTCAACATTAAGCTGTCGACATTAAGCTATCAACATTAAGCTGTCAACAACATTAAGCTGTCAACATTAAGCTGTCAACAACATTAAGCTGTCAACATTGAGCCGTCAACATTAAATCGTCAACATTAAGCTGTCAACATTAAGCTGTCAACATTAAACTGTCAACATTAAGTTGTCAACATTAAGCTGTCAACATTAAGCTATCAACATTAAGCTATCAACATTAAGCTGTCAACAACATTAAGCTGTCAACATTAAGCTGTCAACAACATTAAGCTGTCAACAACATTAAGCTATCAACATTGAGCCGTCAACATTAAATCGTCAACATTAAGCTGTCAACATTAAGCTGTCAACATTAAGCTGTCAACTTTAAGCTGTCAACAACATTAAGCTGTCAACAACATTAAGCTGTCGACAACATTAAGCTGTCAACATTAAGCTGTCAACAATAAGCTGGCAACATTAAGCTGTCAACATTAAGCTGTCAACATTAAGCTGTCAACATTAAGCTGTCAACAACATTAAGCTGTCAACATTAAGCTATCAACATTAAGCTATCAACATTAAGCTGTCAACAACATTAAGCTGTCAACATTAAGCTGTCAACAACATTAAGCTGTCAACAACATTAAGCTATCAACATTGAGCCGTCAACATTAAATCGTCAACATTAAGCTGTCAACATTAAGCTGTCAACATTAAGCTGTCAACTTTAAGCTGTCAACAACATTAAGCTGTCAACAACATTAAGCTGTCGACAACATTAAGCTGTCAACATTAAGCTGTCAACATTAAGCTGGCAACATTAAGCTGTCAACATTAAGCTGTCAACATTAAGCTGTCAACAACATTAAGCTGTCAACAACATTAAGCTGTCAATAACATTAAGCTGTCAACATTAAGCTGTCAACATTAAGCTGTCAACATTAAGCTGTCAACATTAAGCTGTCAACATTAAGCTGTCAACATTAAGCCAACAACATTAAGCCAACAACATTAAGCTGTCAACAACATTAAGCTGTCAACAACATTAAGCTGTCAACATTAAGCCGTCAACATTAAATCGTCAACATTAAGCTGTCAACATTAAGCTGTCAACATTAAGCCGTCAACATTAAGCTATCAACATTAAGCTGTCAACAACATTAAGCTGTCAACATTAAGCTGTCAACAACATTAAACTGTCAACAACATTAAGCTGTCAACATTGAGACATCAACATTAAATCGTCAACATTAACCTGTCAACATTAAGCTGTCAACATTAAGCGGGCAACAACATTAAGCAGTCAACATTAAGCTGTCAACATTAAGCTGTCAACATTAGGCTGTCAACATTAAGCTGTCAACATTAAGCTATCAACATTAAGCTGTCAACATTAAGCTGGCAACATTAAGCTGTCAACATTAAGCTGTCAACATTAAACTGTCAACATTAAGTTGTCAACATTAAGCTGTCAACATTAAGCTATCAACATTAAGCTATCAACATTAAGCTGTCAACAACATTAAGCTGTCAACATTAAGCTGTCAACAACATTAAGCTGTCAACAACATTAAGCTATCAACATTGAGCCGTCAACATTAAATCGTCAACATTAAGCTGTCAACATTAAGCTGTCAACATTAAGCTGTCAACTTTAAGCTGTCAACAACATTAAGCTGTCAACAACATTAAGCTGTCGACAACATTAAGCTGTCAACATTAAGCTGTCAACAATAAGCTGGCAACATTAAGCTGTCAACATTAAGCTGTCAACATTAAGCTGTCAACATTAAGCTGTCAACAACATTAAGCTGTCAACATTAAGCTATCAACATTAAGCTATCAACATTAAGCTGTCAACAACATTAAGCTGTCAACATTAAGCTGTCAACAACATTAAGCTGTCAACAACATTAAGCTATCAACATTGAGCCATCAACATTAAATCGTCAACATTAAGCTGTCAACATTAAGCTGTCAACATTAAGCTGTCAACTTTAAGCTGTCAACAACATTAAGCTGTCAACAACATTAAGCTGTCGACAACATTAAGCTGTCAACATTAAGCTGTCAACATTAAGCTGGCAACATTAAGCTGTCAACATTAAGCTGTCAACATTAAGCTGTCAACAACATTAAGCTGTCAACAACATTAAGCTGTCAATAACATTAAGCTGTCAACATTAAGCTGTCAACATTAAGCTGTCAACATTAAGCTGTCAACATTAAGCTGTCAACATTAAGCTGTCAACATTAAGCTGTCAACATTAAGCCAACAACATTAAGCCAACAACATTAAGCTGTCAACAACATTAAGCTGTCAACAACATTAAGCTGTCAACATTAAGCCGTCAACATTAAATCGTCAACATTAAGCTGTCAACATTAAGCTGTCAACATTAAGCCGTCAACATTAAGCTATCAACATTAAGCTGTCAACAACATTAAGCTGTCAACATTAAGCTGTCAACAACATTAAACTGTCAACAACATTAAGCTGTCAACATTGAGCCATCAACATTAAATCGTCAACATTAACCTGTCAACATTAAGCTGTCAACATTAAGCGGGCAACAACATTAAGCAGTCAACATTAAGCTGTCAACATTAAGCTGTCAACATTAGGCTGTCAACATTAAGCTGTCAACATTAAGCTATCAACATTAAGCTGTCAACATTAAGCTGGCAACATTAAGCTGGCGACATTAAGCTGTCAACATTAAGCTGTCAACATTAAACTGTCAACATTAAGCTGTCAACATTAAGCTGTCAACATTAAGCTATCAACATTAAGCTATCAACATTAAGCTGTCAACAACATTAAGCTGTCAACATTAAGCTGTCAACATTAAGCTGTCAACATTAAGCTGTCAACATTAAGCTGTCAACATCAAGCTGTCAACAACATTAAGCTGTCAACAACATTAAGCTGTCAACAATATTAAGCTGTCAACATTAAGCTGTCAACAACATTAAGCTGTCAACAATATTCAGCTGTCAAAATTGAGCCGTCAACATTAAATCGTCAACATTAAGCTGTCAACATTAAGCTGTCAACATTAAGCTGTCAACATTAAGCTGTCAACATTAAGCTGTCAACATTAAGCTGTCAACATTAAGCCATCAACATTAAGCTGTCAACATTAAGCTGGCAACATTAAGCTGGCGACATTAAGCTGTCGACATTAAGCTGTCGACATTAAGCTATCAACATTAAGCTGTCAACATCAAGCTGTCAACATCAAGCTGTCAACATTAAGCTGTCAACATTAAGCTGTCAACATTAAACTGTCAACATTAAACTGTCAACATTAAGCTGTCGACATTAAGCTATCAACATTAAGCTGTCAACAACATTAAGCTGTCAACATTAAGCTGTCAACAACATTAAGCTGTCAACATTGAGCCGTCAACATTAAATCGTCAACATTAAGCTGTCAACATTAAGCTGTCAACATTAAACTGTCAACATTAAGTTGTCAACATTAAGCTGTCAACATTAAGCTATCAACATTAAGCTATCAACATTAAGCTGTCAACAACATTAAGCTGTCAACATTAAGCTGTCAACAACATTAAGCTGTCAACAACATTAAGCTATCAACATTGAGCCGTCAACATTAAATCGTCAACATTAAGCTGTCAACATTAAGCTGTCAACATTAAGCTGTCAACTTTAAGCTGTCAACAACATTAAGCTGTCAACAACATTAAGCTGTCGACAACATTAAGCTGTCAACATTAAGCTGTCAACAATAAGCTGGCAACATTAAGCTGTCAACATTAAGCTGTCAACATTAAGCTGTCAACATTAAGCTGTCAACAACATTAAGCTGTCAACAACATTAAGCTGTCAATAACATTAAGCTGTCAACATTAAGCTGTCAACATTAAGCTGTCAACATTAAGCTGTCAACATTAAGCTGTCAACATTAAGCTGTCAACATTAAGCTGTCAACATTAAGCTGTCAACATTAAGCCAACAACATTAAGCCAACAACATTAAGCTGTCAACAACATTAAGCTGTCAACAACATTAAGCTGTCAACATTAAGCCGTCAACATTAAATCATCAACATTAAGCTGTCAACATTAAGCTGTCAACATTAAGCCGTCAACATTAAGCTATCAACATTAAGCTGTCAACAACATTAAGCTGTCAACATTAAGCTGTCAACAACATTAAACTGTCAACAACATTAAGCTGTCAACATTGAGCCATCAACATTAAATCGTCAACATTAAGCTGTCAACATTAAGCTGTCAACATTAAGCTGTCAACATTAAGCTGTCAACAACATTAAGCTGTCAACATTAAGCTGTCAACATTAAGCTATCAACATTAAGCTATCAACATTAAGCTGTCAACAACATTAAGCTGTCAACATTAAGCTGTCAACATTAAGCTGTCAACATTAAGCTGTCAACATTAAGCTGTCAACATTAAGCTGTCAACATTAAGCTGTCAACATTAAGCTGTCAACAACATTAAGCTGTCAACAACATTAAGCTGTCAACAATATTAAGCTGTCAACATTAAGCTGTCAACAACATTAAGCTGTCAACAATATTCAGCTGTCAAAATTGAGCCGTCAACATTAAATCGTCAACATTAAGCTGTCAACATTCAGCTGTCAACATTAAGCTGTCAACATTAAGCTGTCAACATTAAGCTGTCAACATTAAGCCATCAACATTAAGCTGTCAACATTAAGCTTGCAACATTAAGCTGGCGACATTAAGCTGTCGACATTAAGCTGTCGACATTAAGCTATCAACATTAAGCTGTCAACATCAAGCTGTCATCATCAAGCTGTCAACATTAAGCTGTCAACATTAAGCTGTCAACATTAAGCTGTCAACATTAAACTGTCAACATTAAACTGTCAACATTAAGCTGTCGACATTAAGCTATCAACATTAAGCTGTCAACAACATTAAGCT
This sequence comes from Alitta virens, assembly GCA_932294295.1. Lineage (NCBI taxonomy): Eukaryota > Metazoa > Annelida > Polychaeta > Phyllodocida > Nereididae > Alitta > Alitta virens. The sequence goes on along the minus strand of OW028579.1, from coordinate 8,716,351 downwards.
GTCAACATTAAGCTGTCAACAACATTAAGCTGTCAACATTGAGCCGTCAACATTAAATCGTCAACATTAAGCTGTCAACATTAAGCTGTCAACATTAAACTGTCAACATTAAGTTGTCAACATTAAGCTGTCAACATTAAGCTATCAACATTAAGCTATCAACATTAAGCTGTCAACAACATTAAGCTGTCAACATTAAGCTGTCAACAACATTAAGCTGTCAACAACATTAAGCTATCAACATTGAGCCGTCAACATTAAATCGTCAACATTAAGCTGTCAACATTAAGCTGTCAACTTTAAGCTGTCAACAACATTAAGCTGTCAACAACATTAAGCTGTCGACAACATTAAGCTGTCAACATTAAGCTGTCGACAACATTAAGCTGTCAACAACATTAAGCTGTCGACAACATTAAGCTGTCAACATTAAGCTGTCGACAACATTAAGCTGTCAACATTAAGCTGTCAACATTAAGCTGGCAACATTAAGCTGTCAACATTAAGCTGTCAACATTAAGCTGTCAACAACATTAAGCTGTCAACAACATTAAGCTGTCAATAACATTAAGCTGTCAACATTAAGCTGTCAACATTAAGCTGTCAACATTAAGCTGTCAACATTAAGCTGTCAACATTAAGCTGTCAACATTAAGCTGTCAACATTAAGCCATCAACATTAAGCTGTCAACATTAAGCTGGCAACATTAAGCTGGCGACATTAAGCTGTCGACATTAAGCTGTCGACATTAAGCTATCAACATTAAGCTGTCAACAACATTAAGCTGTCGACAACATTAAGCTGTCAACATTAAGCTGTCAACAATAAGCTGGCAACATTAAGCTGTCAACATTAAGCTTTCAACATTAAGCTGTCAACATTAAGCTGTCAACAACATTAAGCTGTCAACAACATTAAGCTGTCAATAACATTAAGCTGTCAACATTAAGCTGTCAACAACATTAAGCTGTCAACAACATTAAGCTGTCAACAATATTAAGCTGTCAACATTAAGCTGTCAACAACATTAAGCTGTCAACAATATTCAGCTGTCAAAATTGAGCCGTCAACATTAAGCTGTCAACATTAAGCTGTCAACAATAAGCTGTCAAAATTAAGCTGTCAACATTAAGCTGTCAACATTAAGCTGTCAACATTAAGCCAACAACATTAAGCCAACAACATTAAGCTGTCAACAACATTAAGCTGTCAACAACATTAAGCTGTCAACATTAAGCCGTCAACATTAAATCGTCAACATTAAGCTGTCAACATTAAGCTGTCAACATTAAGCCGTCAACATTAAGCTATCAACATTAAGCTGTCAACAACATTAAGCTGTCAACATTAAGCTGTCAACAACATTAAACTGTCAACAACATTAAGCTGTCAACATTGAGCCATCAACATTAAATCGTCAACATTAAGCTGTCAACATTAAGCTGTCAACATTAAGCTGTCAACATTAAGCTGTCAACAACATTAAGCTGTCAACATTAAGCTGTCAACATTAAGCTATCAACATTAAGCTATCAACATTAAGCTGTCAACAACATTAAGCTGTCAACATTAAGCTGTCAACATTAAGCTGTCAACATTAAGCTGTCAACATTAAGCTGTCAACATTAAGCTGTCAACATTAAGCTGTCAACATTAAGCTGTCAACAACATTAAGCTGTCAACAACATTAAGCTGTCAACAATATTAAGCTGTCAACATTAAGCTGTCAACAACATTAAGCTGTCAACAATATTCAGCTGTCAAAATTGAGCCGTCAACATTAAATCGTCAACATTAAGCTGTCAACATTAAGCTGTCAACATTAAGCTGTCAACATTAAGCTGTCAACATTAAGCCATCAACATTAAGCTGTCAACATTAAGCTGGCAACATTAAGCTGGCGACATTAAGCTGTCGACATTAAGCTGTCGACATTAAGCTATCAACATTAAGCTGTCAACATCAAGCTGTCAACATCAAGCTGTCAACATTAAGCTGTCAACATTAAGCTGTCAACATTAAACTGTCAACATTAAACTGTCAACATTAAGCTGTCGACATTAAGCTATCAACATTAAGCTGTCAACAACATTAAGCTGTCAACATTAAGCTGTCAACAACATTAAGCTGTCAACATTGAGCCGTCAACATTAAATCGTCAACATTAAGCTGTCAACATTAAGCTGTCAACATTAAACTGTCAACATTAAGTTGTCAACATTAAGCTGTCAACATTAATCTATCAACATTAAGCTATCAACATTAAGCTGTCAACAACATTAAGCTGTCAACATTAAGCTGTCAACAACATTAAGCTGTCAACAACATTAAGCTATCAACATTGAGCCGTCAACATTAAATCGTCAACATTAAGCTGTCAACATTAAGCTGTCAACATTAAGCCGTCAACTTTAAGCTGTCAACAACATTAAGCTGTCAACAACATTAAGCTGTCGACAACATTAAGCTGTCAACATTAAGCTGTCAACATTAAGCTGGCAACATTAAGCTGTCAACATTAAGCTGTCAACATTAAGCTGTCAACAACATTAAGCTGTCAACAACATTAAGCTGTCAATAACATTAAGCTGTCAACATTAAGCTGTCAACATTAAGCTGTCAACATTAAGCTGTCAACATTAAGCTGTCAACATTAAGCTGTCAACATTAAGCTGTCAACATTAAGCCAACAACATTAAGCCAACAACATTAAGCTGTCAACAACATTAAGCTGTCAACATTAAGCCGTCAACATTAAATCGTCAACATTAAGCTGTCAACATTAAGCTGTCAACATTAAGCCGTCAACATTAAGCTATCAACATTAAGCTGTCAACAACATTAAGCTGTCAACATTGAGCCATCAACATTAAATCGTCAACATTAAGCTGTCAACATTAAGCTGTCAACATTAAGCTGTCAACATTAAGCTGTCAACATTAAGCTGGCAACAACATTAAGTAGTCAACATTAAGCTGTCAACATTAAGCTGTCAACATTAGGCTGTCAACATTAAGCTGTCAACATTAAGCTATCAACATTAAGCTGTCAACATTAAGCTGTCAACATTAAGCTGTCAACATAAAACTGTCAACATTAAACTGTCGACATTAAGCTATCAACATTAAGCTGTCAACATCAAGCTGTCATCATCAAGCTGTCAACATTAAGCAGTCAACATTAAGCTGTCAACATTAAACTGTCAACATTAAACTGTCAACATTAAGCTGTCAACATTAAGCTGTCAACATTAAGCCAACAACATTAAGCCAACAACATTAAGCTGTCAACAACATTAAGCTGTCAACAACATTAAGCTGTCAACATTAAGCCGTCAACATTAAATCGTCAACATTAAGCTGTCAACATTAAGCTGTCAACATTAAGCCGTCAACATTAAGCTATCAACATTAAGCTGTCAACAACATTAAGCTGTCAACATTAAGCTGTCAACATTAAGCTGTCAACAACATTAAACTGTCAACAACATTAAGCTGTCAACATTGAGCCATCAACATTAAATCGTCAACATTAAGCTGTCAACATTAAGCTGTCAACATTAAGCTGTCAACATTAAGCTGGCAACAACATTAAGCAGTCAACATTAAGCTGTCAACATTAAGCTGTCAACATTAGGCTGTCAACATTAAGCTGTCAACATTAAGCTATCAACATTAAGCTGTCAACATTAAGCTGGCAACATTAAGCTGGCGACATTAAGCTGTCAACATTAAGCTGTCAACATTAAACTGTCAACATTAAGCTGTCAACATTAAGCTGTCAACATTAAGCTATCAACATTAAGCTATCAACATTAAGCTGTCAACAACATTAAGCTGTCAACATTAAGCTGTCAACATTAAGCTGTCAACATTAAGCTGTCAACATTAAGCTGTCAATAACATTAAGCTGTCAACAACATTAAGCTGTCAATAACATTAAGCTGTCAACATTAAGCTGTCAACATTAAGCTGTCAACATTAAGCGGTCAACATTAAGCTGTCAACATTAAGCTGTCAACATTAAGCCAACAACATTAAGCCAACAACATTAAGCCAACAACATTAAGCTGTCAACAACATTAAGCTGTCAACAACATTAAGCTGTCAACATTAAGCCGTCAACATTAAATCGTCAACATTAAGCTGTCAACATTAAGCTGTCAACATTAAGCCGTCAACATTAAGCTATCAACATTAAGCTGTCAACAACATTAAGCTGTCAACATTGAGCCATCAACATTAAATCGTCAACATTAAGCTGTCAACATTAAGCTGTCAACATTAAGCTGGCAACAACATTAAGTAGTCAACATTAAGCTGTCAACATTAAGCTGTCAACATTAGGCTGTCAACATTAAGCTGTCAACATTAAGCTATCAACATTAAGCTGTCAACATTAAGCTGTCAACATCAAGCTGTCAACATTAAACTGTCAAAATTAAACTGTCGACATTAAGCTATCAACATTAAGCTGTCAACATCAAGCTGTCATCATCAAGCTGTCAACATTAAGCAGTCAACATTAAGCTGTCAACATTAAACTGTCAACATTAAACTGTCAACATTAAGCTGTCAACATTAAGCTGTCAACATTAAGCCAACAACATTAAGCCAACAACATTAAGCTGTCAACAACATTAAGCTGTCAACAACATTAAGCTGTCAACATTAAGCCGTCAACATTAAATCGTCAACATTAAGCTGTCAACATTAAGCTGTCAACATTAAGCCGTCAACATTAAGCTATCAACATTAAGCTGTCAACAACATTAAGCTGTCAACATTAAGCTGTCAACATTAAGCTGTCAACAACATTAAACTGTCAACAACATTAAGCTGTCAACATTGAGCCATCAACATTAAATCGTCAACATTAAGCTGTCAGCATTAAGCTGTCAACATTAAGCTGTCAACATTAAGCTGGCAACAACATTAAGCAGTCAACATTAAGCTGTCAACATTAAGCTGTCAACATTAGGCTGTCAACATTAAGCTGTCAACATTAAGCTATCAACATTAAGCTGTCAACATTAAGCTGGCAACATTAAGCTGGCGACATTAAGCTGTCAACATTAAGCTGTCAACATTAAACTGTCAACATTAAGCTGTCAACATTAAGCTGTCAACATTAAGCTATCAACATTAAGCTATCAACATTAAGCTGTCAACAACATTAAGCTGTCAACATTAAGCTGTCAACATTAAGCTGTCAACATTAAGCTGTCAACATTAAGCTGTCAACATTAAGCTGTCAACAACATTAAGCTGTCAACAACATTAAGCTGTCAACAATATTAAGCTGTCAACATTAAGCTGTCAACAACATTAAGCTGTCAACAATATTCAGCTGTCAAAATTGAGCCGTCAACATTAAATCGTCAACATTAAGCTGTCAACATTAAGCTGTCAACATTAAGCTGTCAACATTAAGCTGTCAACATTAAGCTGTCAACATTAAGCTGTCAACATTAAGCCATCAACATTAAGCTGTCAACATTAAGCTTGCAACATTAAGCTGGCGACATTAAGCTGTCGACATTAAGCTGTCGACATTAAGCTATCAACATTAAGCTGTCAACATCAAGCTGTCATCATCAAGCTGTCAACATTAAGCTGTCAACATTAAGCTGTCAACATTAAACTGTCAACATTAAACTGTCAACATTAAGCTGTCGACATTAAGCTATCAACATTAAGCTGTCAACAACATTAAGCTGTCAACATTAAGCTGTCAACAACATTAAGCTGTCAACATTGAGCCGTCAACATTAAATCGTCAACATTAAGCTGTCAACATTAAGCTGTCAACATTAAACTGTCAACATTAAGTTTTCAACATTAAGCTGTCAACATTAAGCTATCAACATTAAGCTATCAACATTAAGCTGTCAACAACATTAAGCTGTCAACATTAAGCTGTCAACAACATTAAGCTGTCAACAACATTAAGCTGTCAATAACATTAAGCTGTCAACATTAAGCTGTCAACATTAAGCTGTCAACATTAAGCTGTCAACATTAAGCTGTCAACATTAAGCTGTCAACATTAAGCTGTCAACATTAAGCTGTCAACATTAAGCCAACAACATTAAGCCAACAACATTAAGCTGTCAACAACATTAAGCTGTCAACAACATTAAGCTGTCAACATTAAGCCGTCAACATTAAATCGTCAACATTAAGCTGTCAACATTAAGCTGTCAACATTAAGCCGTCAACATTAAGCTATCAACATTAAGCTGTCAACAACATTAAGCTGTCAACATTGAGCCATCAACATTAAATCGTCAACATTAAGCTGTCAACATTAAGCTGTCAACATTAAGCTGTCAACATTAAGCTGGCAACAACATTAAGTAGTCAACATTAAGCTGTCAACATTAAGCTGTCAACATTAGGCTGTCAACATTAAGCTGTCAACATTAAGCTATCAACATTAAGCTGTCAACATTAAGCTGTCAACATTAAGCTGTCAACATAAAACTGTCAACATTAAACTGTCGACATTAAGCTATCAACATTAAGCTGTCAACATCAAGCTGTCATCATCAAGCTGTCAACATTAAGCAGTCAACATTAAGCTGTCAACATTAAACTGTCAACATTAAACTGTCAACATTAAGCTGTCAACATTAAGCTGTCAACATTAAGCCAACAACATTAAGCCAACAACATTAAGCTGTCAACAACATTAAGCTGTCAACAACATTAAGCTGTCAACATTAAGCCGTCAACATTAAATCGTCAACATTAAGCTGTCAACATTAAGCTGTCAACATTAAGCCGTCAACATTAAGCTATCAACATTAAGCTGTCAACAACATTAAGCTGTCAACATTAAGCTGTCAACATTAAGCTGTCAACAACATTAAACTGTCAACAACATTAAGCTGTCAACATTGAGCCATCAACATTAAATCGTCAACATTAAGCTGTCAACATTAAGCTGTCAACATTAAGCTGTCAACATTAAGCTGACAACAACATTAAGCAGTCAACATTAAGCTGTCAACATTAAGCTGTCAACATTAGGCTGTCAACATTAAGCTGTCAACATTAAGCTATCAACATTAAGCTGTCAACATTAAGCTGGCAACATTAAGCTGGCGACATTAAGCTGTCAACATTAAGCTGTCAACATTAAACTGTCAACATTAAGCTGTCAACATTAAGCTGTCAACATTAAGCTATCAACATTAAGCTATCAACATTAAGCTGTCAACAACATTAAGCTGTCAACATTAAGCTGTCAACATTAAGCTGTCAACATTAAACTGTCAACATTAAGCTGTCAACATTAAGCTGTCAACATTAAGCTATCAACATTAAGCTATCAACATTAAGCTGTCAACAACATTAAGCTGTCAAAATTAAGCTGTCAACATTAAGCTGTCAACATTAAGCTGTCAACATTAAGCTGTCAACATTAAGCTGTCAACAACATTAAGCTGTCAACAACATTAAGCTGTCAACAATATTAAGCTGTCAACATTAAGCTGTCAACAACATTAAGCTGTCAACAATATTCAGCTGTCAAAATTGAGCCATCAACATTAAATCGTCAACATTAAGCTGTCAACATTAAGCTGTCAACATTAAGCTGTCAACATTAAGCTGTCAACATTAAGCTGTCAACATTAAGCTGTCAACATTAAGCCATCAACATTAAGCTGTCAACATTAAGCTTGCAACATTAAGCTGGCGACATTAAGCTGTCGACATTAAGCTGTCGACATTAAGCTATCAACATTAAGCTGTCAACATCAAGCTGTCATCATCAAGCTGTCAACATTAAGCTGTCAACATTAAGCTGTCAACATTAAACTGTCAACATTAAACTGTCAACATTAAGCTGTCGACATTAAGCTATCAACATTAAGCTGTCAACAACATTAAGCTGTCAACATTAAGCTGTCAACAACATTAAGCTGTCAACATTGAGCCGTCAACATTAAATCGTCAACATTAAGCTGTCAACATTAAGCTGTCAACATTAAACTGTCAACATTAAGTTGTCAACATTAAGCTGTCAACATTAAGCTATCAACATTAAGCTATCAACATTAAGCTGTCAACAACATTAAGCTGTCAACATTAAGCTGTCAACAACATTAAGCTGTCAACAACATTAAGCTATCAACATTGAGCCATCAACATTAAATCGTCAACATTAAGCTGTCAACATTCAGCTGTCAACATTAAGCTGTCAACTTTAAGCTGTCAACAACATTAAGCTGTCAACAACATTAAGCTGTCGACAACATTAAGCTGTCAACATTAAGCTGTCAACATTAAGCTGGCAACATTAAGCTGTCAACATTAAGCTGTCAACATTAAGCTGTCAACATTAAGCTGTCAACAACATTAAGCTGTCAACAACATTAAGCTGTCAATAACATTAAGCTGTCAACATTAAGCTGTCAACATTAAGCTGTCAACATTAAGCTGTCAACATTAAGCTGTCAACATTAAGCTGTCAACATTAAGCTGTCAACATTAAGCCAACAACATTAAGCCAACAACATTAAGCTGTCAACAACATTAAGCTGTCAACAACATTAAGCTGTCAACATTAAGCCGTCAACATTAAGCTATCAACATTAAGCTGTCAACAACATTAAGCTGTCAACATTAAGCTGTCAACAACATTAAACTGTCAACAACATTAAGCTGTCAACATTGAGCCATCAACATTAAATCGTCAACATTAAGCTGTCAACATTAAGCTGTCAACATTAAGCTGTCAACATTAAGCTGGCAACAACATTAAGCAGTCAACATTAAGCTGTCAACATTAAGCTGTCAACATTAGGCTGTCAACATTAAGCTGTCAACATTAAGCTATCAACAATAAGCTGTCAACATTAAGCTGGCAACATTAAGCTGGCGACATTAAGCTGTCAACATTAAGCTGTCAACATTAAACTGTCAACATTAAGCTGTCAACATTAAGCTGTCAACATTAAGCTGTCAACATTAAGCTGTCAACATTAAGCTGTCAACAAAACGCTGTCAACAACATTAAGCTGTCAACAACATTAAGCTGTCAACATTAAGCGGTCAACATTAAATTGTCAACAATATTCAGATGTCAACATTGAGCCGTCAGCATTAAATCATCAACATTAAGCTGTCAACATTAAGCTGTCAACATTAAGCTGACAACATTAAGTTATCAACATTAAGCTATCAACAACATTAAGCTGTCAACATTAAGCTGTCAACATTAAGCTGGCAACAACATTAAGCTATCAACATTAAGCTGTCCACATTAAGCTGTCAACATTAGGCTGTCAACATTAAGCTGTCAACATTAAGCTATCAACATTAAGCTGTCAACATTAGGCTGGCAACATTAAGCTGCCGACATTAAGCTGTCAACATTAAGCTGTCAACATCAAACTGTCAACATTAAGCTGTCAACATTAAGCTGTCAACATTACGCTATCAACATTAAGCTATCAACATTAAGCTGTCAACAACATTAAGCTGTCAACATTAAGCTGTCAACAACATTAAGCTGTCAACAACATTAAGCTGTCAACATTAAGCCGTCAACATTAAGCCGTCAACATTAAGCCGTCAACATTAAGCCGTCAACATTAAGCCGTCAACATTAAGCTGTCAACATTAAGCTGTCAACAACATTAAGCTGTCAACATTAAGCTGTCAACAACATTAAGCTGTCAACAACATTAAGCTGTCAACATTAAGCCGTCAACATTAAGCCGTCAACATTAAGCCGTCAACATTAAGCCGTCAACATTAAGCTGTCAACATTAAGCTGTCAACAACATTAAGCTGTCAACAATATTAAGCTGTCAACAATATTAAGCTGTCAACATTAAGCTGTCAACAACATTAAGCTGTCAACAATATTCAGCTGTCAAAATTGAGCCGTCAACATTAAATCGTCAACATTAAGCTGTCAACATTAAGCTGTCAACATTAAGCTGTCAACATTAAGCTGTCAACATTAAACTGTCAACATTAAGCTGTCGACATTAAGCTATCAACATTAAGCTGTCAACAACATTAAGCTGTCAACATTAAGCTGTCAACAACATTAAGCTGTCAACATTGAGCCGTCAACATTAAATCGTCAACATTAAGCTGTCAACATTAAGCTGTCAACATTAAACTGTCAACATTAAGTTGTCAACATTAAGCTGTCAACATTAAGCTATCAACATTAAGCTATCAACATTAAGCTGTCAACAACATTAAGCTGTCAACATTAAGCTGTCAACAACATTAAGCTGTCAACAACATTAAGCTGTCAACATTAAGCTGTCAACATTAAGCTGTCAACATTAAGCTGTCAACATTAAGCTGTCAACATTAAGCTGTCAACAACATTAAGCTGTCAACAACATTAAGCTGTCAACAATATTTAGCTGTCAACGTTAAGCTGTGAACAACATTAAGCTGTCAACAATATTCAGCTGTCAAAATTGAGCCGTCAACATTAAATCGTCAACATTAAGCTGTCAACATTAAGCTGTCAACATTAAGCTGTCAACATTAAGCTGTCAACATTAAGCCATCAACATTAAGCTGTCAACATTAAGCTTGCAACATTAAGCTGGCGACATTAAGCTGTCGACATTAAGCTGTCGACATTAAGCTATCAACATTAAGCTGTCAACATCAAGCTGTCATCATCAAGCTGTCAACATTAAGCTGTCAACATTAAGCTGTCAACATTAAACTGTCAACATTAAACTGTCAACATTAAGCTGTCGACATTAAGCTATCAACATTAAGCTGTCAACAACATTAAGCTGTCAACATTAAGCTGTCAACAACATTAAGCTGTCAACATTGAGCCGTCAACATTAAATCGTCAACATTAAGCTGTCAACATTAAGCTGTCAACATTAAACTGTCAACATTAAGTTGTCAACATTAAGCTGTCAACATTAAGCTATCAACATTAAGCTATCAACATTAAGCTGTCAACAACATTAAGCTGTCAACATTAAGCTGTCAACAACATTAAGCTGTCAACAACATTAAGCTGTCAACAACATTAAGCTATCAACATTGAGCCGTCAACATTAAATCGTCAACATTAAGCTGTCAACATTAAGCTGTCAACATTAAGCTGTCAACTTTAAGCTGTCAACAACATTAAGCTGTCAACAACATTAAGCTGTCGACAACATTAAGCTGTCAACATTAAGCTGTCAACATTAAGCTGGCAACATTAAGCTGTCAACATTAAGCTGTCAACATTAAGCTGTCAACAACATTAAGCTGTCAACAACATTAAGCTGTCAATAACATTAAGCTGTCTACATTAAGCTGTCAACATTAAGCTGTCAACATTAAGCTGTCAACATTAAGCTGTCAACATTAAGCTGTCAACATTAAGCCAACAACATTAAGCCAACAACATTAAGCTGTCAACATTAAGCTGTCAACATTAAGCTGTCAACATTAAGCTGGCAACAACATTAGGCAGTCAACATTAAGCTGTCAACATTAAGCTGTCAACATTAGGCTGTCAACATTAAGCTGTCAACATTAAGCTATCAACATTAAGCTGTCAACATTAAGCTGGCAACATTAAGCTGGCGACATTAAGCTGTCAACATTAAGCTGTCAACATTAAACTGTCAACATTAAGCTGTCAACATTAAGCTGTCAACATTAAGCTGTCAACATTAAGCTGTCAACATAAAGCTGTCAACAACATTAAGCTGTCAACAACATTAAGCTGTCAACATTAAGCGGTCAACATTAAATTGTCAACAATATTCAGATGTCAACATTGAGCCGTCAACATTAAATCGTCAACATTAAGCTGTCAACATTAAGCTGTCAACATTAAGCTGACAACATTAAGTTATCAACATTAAGCTATCAACAACATTAAGCTGTCAACATTAAGCTGTCAACATTAAGCTGTCAACATTAAGCTGGCAACAACATTAAGCTATCAACATTAAGCTGTCCACATTAAGCTGTCAACATTAAGCTGTCAACACCATTAAACTGTCAACAACATTAAGCTGTCAACATTGAGCCATCAACATTAAATCGTCAACATTAAGCTGTCAACATTAAGCTGTCAACAACATTAAGCTGTCAACAATATTAAGCTGTCAACATTAAGCTGTCAACAACATTAAGCTGTCAACAATATTCAGCTGTCAAAATTGAGTCGTCAACATTAAATCGTCAACATTAAGCTGTCAACATTAAGCTGTCAACATTAAGCTGTCAACATTAAGCTGTCAACATTAAGCTGTCAACATTAAGCTATCAACATTAAGCTATCAACATTAAGCTGTCAACAACATTAAGCTGTCAACATTAAGCTGTCAACAACATTAAGCTGTCAACAACATTAAGCTGTCAACATTAAGCTGTCAACATAAAGCTGTCAACAACATTAAGGTGTCAACAACATTAAGCTGTCAACATTAAGCCGTCAACATTAAATTGTCAACAATATTCAGATGTCAACATTGAGCCGTCAACATTAAATCGTCAACATTAAGCTGTCAACATTAAGCTGTCAACATTAAGCTGTCAACATTAAGCTGTCAACATTAAGCTATCAACATTAAGCTATCAACGACATTAAGCTGTCAACATTAAGCTGTCAACATTAAGCTGGCAACAACATTAAGCTATCAACATTAAGCTGTCCACATTAAGCTGTCAACATTAGGCTGTCAACATTAAGCTGTCCACATTAAGCTATCAACATTAAGCTGTCAACATTAAGCTGGCAACATTAAGCTGCCGACATTAAGCTGTCAACATTAAGCTGTCAACATTAAATCGTCAACATTAAGCTGTCAACATTAAGCTGTCAACATTAAACTGTCAACATTAAGTTGTCAACATTAAGCTGTCAACATTAAGCTATCAACATTAAGCTATCAACATTAAGCTGTCAACAACATTAAGCTGTCAACATTAAGCTGTCAACAACATTAAGCTGTCAACAACATTAAGCTATCAACATTGAGCCGTCAACATTAAATCGTCAACATTAAGCTGTCAACATTAAGCTGTCAACATTAAGCTGTCAACTTTAAGCTGTCAACAACATTAAGCTGTCAACAACATTAAGCTGTCAACATTAAGCTGTCAACATTGAGCTGTCAACATTAAGCTGACAACATTAAGTTATCAACATTAAGCTATCAACAACATTAAGCTGTCAACATTAAGCTGTCAACATTAAGCTGTCAACATTAAGCTGGCAACAACATTAAGCTATCAACATTAAGCTGTTCACATTAAGCTGTCAACATTAAGCTGTCAACAACATTAAACTGTCAACAACATTAAGCTGTCAACATTGAGCCATCAACATTAAATCGTCAACATTAAGCTGTCAACATTAAGCTGTCAACATTAAGCTGTCAACATTAAGCTGGCAACAACATTAAGCAGTCAACATTAAGCTGTCAACATTAAGCTGTCAACATTAGGCTGTCAACATTAAGCTGTCAACATTAAGCTATCAACATTAAGCTGTCAACATTAAGCTGGCAACATTAAACTGTCAACATTAAGCTGTCGACATTAAGCTATCAACATTAAGCTGTCAACAACATTAAGCTGTCAACATTGAGCCGTCAACATTAAATCGTCAACATTAAGCTGTCAACATTAAGCTGTCAACATTAAACTGTCAACATTAAGTTGTCAACATTAAGCTGTCAACATTAAGCTATCAACATTAAGCTATCAACATTAAGCTGTCAACAACATTAAGCTGTCAACATTAAGCTGTCAACAACATTAAGCTGTCAACAACATTAAGCTATCAACATTGAGCCGTCAACATTAAATCGTCAACATTAAGCTGTCAACATTAAGCTGTCAACATTAAGCTGTCAACATTAAGCTGTCAACATTAAGCTGTCAACATTAAGCTGTCAACATTAAGCTGGCAACATTAAGCCGGCGACATTAAGCTGTCGACATTAAGCTGTCGACATTAAGCTATCAACATTAAGCTGTCAACATCAAGCTGTCAACATCAAGCTGTCAACATTAAGCTGTCAACATTAAGCTGTCAACATTAAACTGTCAACATTAAACTGTCAACATTAAGCTGTCGACATTAAGCTATCAACATTAAGCTGTCAACAACATTAAGCTGTCAACATTAAGCTGTCAACATTGAGCCGTCAACATTAAATCGTCAACATTAAGCTGTCAACATTAAGCTGTCAACATTAAACTGTCAACATTAAGTTGTCAACATTAAGCTGTCAACATTAAGCTATCAACATTAAGCTATCAACATTAAGCTGTCAACAACATTAAGCTGTCAACATTAAGCTGTCAACAACATTAAGCTGTCAACAACATTAAGCTATCAACATTGAGCCGTCAACATTAAATCGTCAACATTAAGCTGTCAACATTAAGCTGTCAACATTAAGCTGTCAACTTTAAGCTGTCAACAACATTAAGCTGTCAACAACATTAAGCTGTCGACAACATTAAGCTGTCAACATTAAGCTGTCAACATTAAGCTGTCAACATTAAGCTGGCAACATTAAGCTGTCAACATTAAGCTGTCAACATTAAGCTGTCAACAACATTAAGCTGTCAACAACATTAAGCTGTCAATAACATTAAGCTGTCAACATTAAGCTGTCAACATTAAGCTGTCAACATTAAGCTGTCAACATTAAGCTGTCAACATTAAGCTGTCAACATTAAGCCGTCAACATTAAGCTATCAACATTAAGCTGTCAACAACATTAAGCTGTCAACATTAAGCTGTCAACAACATTAAACTGTCAACAACATTAAGCTGTCAACATTGAGCCATCAACATTAAATCGTCAACATTAAGCTGTCAACATTAAGCTGTCAACATTAAGCTGGCAACAACATTAAGTAGTCAACATTAAGCTGTCAACATTAAGCTGTCAACATTAGGCTGTCAACATTAAGCTGTCAACATTAAGCTATCAACATTAAGCTGTCAACATTAAGCTGGCAACATTAAGCTGGCGACATTAAGCTGTCAACATTAAGCTGTCAACATTAAACTGTCAACATTAAGCTGTCAACATTAAGCTGTCAACATTAAGCTATCAACATTAAGCTATCAACATTAAGCTGTCAACAACATTAAGCTGTCAACATTAAGCTGTCAACATTAAACTGTCAGCATTAAGCTGTCAACATTAAGCTGTCAACATTAAGCTGTCAACAACATTAAGCTGTCAACAATATTCAGCTGTCAAAATTGAGCCGTCAACATTAAATCGTCAACATTAAGCTGTCAACATTAAGCTGTCAACATTAAGCTGTCAACATTAAGCTGTCAACATTAAGCTGTCAATATTAAGCTGTCAACATTAAGCTATCAACATTAAGCTATCAACATTAAGCTGTCAACAACATTAAGCTGTCAACATTAAGCTGTCAACAACATTAAGCTGTCAACAACATTAAGCTGTCAACATTAAGCTGTCAACATAAAGCTGTCAACAACATTAAGCTGTCAACAACATTAAGCTGTCAACATTAAGCTATCAACATTAAGCTATCAAAGACATTAAGCTGTCAACATTAAGCTGTCAACATAAGGCTGGCAACAACATTAAGCTATCAACATTAAGCTGTCCACATTAAGCTGTCAACATTAGGCTGTCAACATTAAGCTGTCAACATTAAGCTATCAACATTAAGCTGTCAACATTAAGCTGGCAACATTAAGCTGCCGACATTAAGCTGTCAACATTAAGCTGTCAACATTAAACTGTCAACATTAAGCTGTCAACATTAAGCTGTCAACATTAAGCTATCAACATTAAGCTATCAACATTAAGCTGTCAACATCATTAAGCTGTCAACATTAAGCTGTCAACAACATTAAGCTGTCAACAACATTAAGCTGTCAACATTAAGCCGTCAACATTAAGCCGTCAACATTAAGCCGTCAACATTAAGCTGTCAACATTAAGCTGTCAACATTAAGTTGTCAACAACATTAAGCTGTCAACAACATTAAGCTGTCAACAATATTAAGCTGTCAACATTAAGCTGTCAACAACATTAAGCTGTCAACAATATTCAGCTGTCAAAATTGAGCCGTCAACATTAAATCGTCAACATTAAGCTGTCAACATTAAGCTGGCAACAACATTAAGCTATCAACATTAAGCTGTCCACATTAAGCTGTCAACATTAGGCTGTCAACATTAAGCTGTCAACATTAAGCTATCAACATTAAGCTGTCAACATTAAGCTGGCAACATTAAGCTGCCGACATTAAGCTGTCAACATTAAGCTGTCAACATTAAACTGTCAACATTAAGCTGTCAACATTAAGCTGTCAACATTAAGCTATCAACATTAAGCTGTCAACAACATTAAGCTGTCAACATTAAGCTGTCAACAACATTAAGCTGTCAACAACATTAAGCTGTCAACATTAAGCCATCAACATTAAGCCGTCAACATTAAGCCGTCAACATTAGGCTGTCAACATTAAGCTGTCAACATTAAGCTGTCAACAACATTAAGCTGTCAACAATATTAAGCTGTCAACATTAAGCTGTCAACATTAAGCTGTCAACAACATTAAGCTGTCAACAATATTCAGCTGTCAAAATTGAGCCGTCAACATTAAATCGTCAACATTAAGCTGTCAACATTAAGCTGTCAACAACATTAAGCTGTCAACAACATTAAGCTGTCAACATTAAGCCATCAACATTAAGCCGTCAACATTAAGCCGTCAACATTAAGCTGTCAACATTAAGCTGTCAACATTAAGCTGTCAACAACATTAAGCTGTCAACAATATTAAGCTCTCAACATAAAGCTGTCAACAACATTAAGCTGTCAACAACATTAAGCTGTCAACATTAAGCCGTCAACATTAAATTGTCAACAATATTCAGATGTCAACATTGAGCCGTCAACATTAAATCGTCAACATTAAGCTGTCAACATTAAGCTGTCAACATTAAGCTGTCAACATTAAGCTATCAACATTAAGCTATCAACGACATTAAGCTGTCAACATTAAGCTGTCATCATTAAGCTGGCAACAACATTAAGCTATCAACATTAAGCTGTCCACATTAAGCTGTCAACATTAGGCTGTCAACATTAAGCTGTCAACATTAAGCTATCAACATTAAGCTGTCAACATTAAGCTGGCAACATTAAGCTGCCGACATTAAGCTGTCAACATTAAGCTGTCAACATTAAACTGTCAACATTAAGCTGTCAACATTAAGCTGTCAACATTAAGCTATCAACATTAAGCTATCAACATTAAGCTGTCAACATCATTAAGCTGTCAACATTAAGCTGTCAACAACATTAAGCTGTCAACAACATTAAGCTGTCAACATTAAGCCGTCAACATTAAGCCGTCAACATTAAGCCGTCAACATTAAGCTGTCAACATTAAGCTGTCAACATTAAGTTGTCAACAACATTAAGCTGTCAACAACATTAAGCTGTCAACAATATTAAGCTGTCAACATTAAGCTGTCAACAACATTAAGCTGTCAACAATATTCAGCTGTCAAAATTGAGCCGTCAACATTAAATCGTCAACATTAAGCTGTCAACATTAAGCTGGCAACAACATTAAGCTATCAACATTAAGCTGTCCACATTAAGCTGTCAACATTAGGCTGTCAACATTAAGCTGTCAACATTAAGCTATCAACATTAAGCTGTCAACATTAAGCTGGCAACATTAAGCTGCCGACATTAAGCTGTCAACATTAAGCTGTCAACATTAAACTGTCAACATTAAGCTGTCAACATTAAGCTGTCAACATTAAGCTATCAACATTAAGCTGTCAACAACATTAAGCTGTCAACATTAAGCTGTCAATAACATTAAGCTGTCAACAACATTAAGCTGTCAACATTAAGCCATCAACATTAAGCCGTCAACATTAAGCTGTCAACATTAAGCTGTCAACATTAAGCTGTCAACATTAAGCTGTCAACAACATTAAGCTGTCAACAACATTAAGCTGTCAACAATATTAAGCTGTCAACATTAAGCTGTCAACATTAAGCTGTCAACAACATTAAGCTGTCAACAATATTCAGCTGTCAAAATTGAGCCGTCAACATTAAATCGTCAACATTAAGCTGTCAACATTAAGCTGTCAACATTAAGCTGTCAACATTAAGCTATCAACATTAAGCTGTCAACATTAAGCTGGCAACATTAAGCTGGCAACATTAAGCTGGCGACATTAAGCTGTCGACATTAAGCTGTCGACATTAAGCTATCAACATTAAGCTGTCAACATCAAGCTGTCTACATCAAGCTGTCAACATTAAGCTGTCAACATTAAGCTGTCAACATAAAACTGTCAACATTAAGCTGTCAACATTAAGCTGTCAACATTAAGCTGTCAACAACATTAAGCTGTCAACAACATTAAGCTGTCAACAACATTAAGCTGTCAATAACATTAGGCTGTCAACATTAAGCTGTCAACATTAAGCTGTCAACAACATTAAGCTGTCAACAACATTAAGCTATCAACATTGAGCCGTCAACATTAAATCGTCAACATTAAGCTGTCAACATTAAGCTGTCAACATTAAGCTGTCAACTTTAAGCTGTCAACAACATTAAGCTGTCAACAATATTCAGCTGTCAAAATTGAGCCGTCAACATTAAATCGTCAACATTAAGCTGTCAACATTAAGCTGGCAACAACATTAAGCTATCAACATTAAGCTGTCCACATTAAGCTGTCAACATTAGGCTGTCAACATTAAGCTGTCAACATTAAGCTATCAACATTAAGCTGGCAACATTAAGCTGCCGACATTAAGCTGTCAACATTAAGCTGTCAACATTAAACTGTCAACATTAAGCTGTCAACATTAAGCTGTCAACATTAAGCTATCAACATTAAGCTGTCAACAACATTAAGCTGTCAACATTAAGCTGTCAACAACATTAAGCTGTCAACAACATTAAGCTGTCAACATTAAGCCATCAACATTAAGCCGTCAACATTAAGCCGTCAACATTAAGCTGTCAACATTAAGCTGTCAACATTAAGCTGTCAACATTAAGCTGTCAACAACATTAAGCTGTCAACAACATTAAGCTGTCAACAATATTAAGCTATCAACATTAAGCTGTCAACATTAAGCTGGCAACATTAAGCTGGCAACATTAAGCTGGCGACATTAAGCTGTCGACATTAAGCTGTCGACATTAAGCTATCAACATTAAGCTGTCAACATCAAGCTGTCTACATCAAGCTGTCAACATTAAGCTGTCAACATTAAGCTGTCAACATAAAACTGTCAACATTAAGCTGTCAACATTAAGCTGTCAACATTAAGCTGTCAACAACATTAAGCTGTCAACAACATTAAGCTGTCAACAACATTAAGCTGTCAATAACATTAGGCTGTCAACATTAAGCTGTCAACATTAAGCTGTCAACAACATTTAGCTGTCAACAACATTAAGCTATCAACATTGAGCCGTCAACATTAAATCGTCAACATTAAGCTGTCAACATTAAGCTGTCAACATTAAGCTGTCAACTTTAAGCTGTCAACAACATTAAGCTGTCAACAATATTCAGCTGTCAAAATTGAGCCGTCAACATTAAATCGTCAACATTAAGCTGTCAACATTAAGCTGGCAACAACATTAAGCTATCAACATTAAGCTGTCCACATTAAGCTGTCAACATTAGGCTGTCAACATTAAGCTGTCAACATTAAGCTATCAACATTAAGCTGTCAACATTAAGCTGGCAACATTAAGCTGCCGACATTAAGCTGTCAACATTAAGCTGTCAACATTAAACTGTCAACATTAAGCTGTCAACATTAAGCTGTCAACATTAAGCTATCAACATTAAGCTGTCAACAACATTAAGCTGTCAACATTAAGCTGTCAACAACATTAAGCTGTCAACAACATTAAGCTGTCAACATTAAGCCATCAACATTAAGCCGTCAACATTAAGCCGTCAACATTAAGCTGTCAACATTAAGCTGTCAACATTAAGCTGTCAACATTAAGCTGTCAACAACATTAAGCTGTCAACAACATTAAGCTGTCAACAATATTAAGCTGTCAACATTAAGCTGTCAACATTAAGCTGTCAACAACATTAAGCTGTCAACAATATTCAGCTGTCAAAATTGAGCCGTCAACATTAAATCGTCAACATTAAGCTGTCAACATTAAGCTGTCAACATTAAGCTGTCAACATTAAGCTGTCAACATTAAGCTATCAACATTAAGCTGTCAACATTAAGCTGGCAACATTAAGCTGGCGACATTAAGCTGTCGACATTAAGCTGTCGACATTAAGCTATCAACATTAAGCTGTCAACATCAAGCTGTCTACATCAAGCTGTCAACATTAAGCTGTCAACATTAAGCTGTCAACATAAAACTGTCAACATTAAGCTGTCAACATTAAGCTGTCAACATTAAGCTGTCAACAACATTAAGCTGTCAACAACATTAAGCTGTCAACAACATTAAGCTGTCAATAACATTAGGCTGTCAACATTAAGCTGTCAACATTAAGCTGTCAACAACATTAAGCTGTCAACAACATTAAGCTATCAACATTGAGCCGTCAACATTAAATCGTCAACATTAAGCTGTCAACATTAAGCTGTCAACATTAAGCTGTCAACTTTAAGCTGTCAACAACATTAAGCTGTCAACAACATTAAGCTGTCGACAACATTAAGCTGTCAACATTAAGCTGTCAACATTAAGCTGACAACATTAAGTTATCAACATTAAGCTATCAACAACATTAAGCTGTCAACATTAAGCTGTCAACATTAAGCTGGCAACAACATTAAGCTATCAACATTAAGCTGTCCACATTAAGCTGCCAACATTAAGCTGTCAACAACATTAAACTGTCAACAACATTAAGCTGTCAACATTGAGCCATCAACATTAAATCGTCAACATTAAGCTGTCAACATTAAGCTGTCAACATTAAGCTGTCAACATTAAGCTGGCAACAACATTAAGCAGTCAACATTAAGCTGTCAACATTAAGCTGTCAACATTAGGCTGTCAACATTAAGCTGTCAACATTAAGCTATCAACATTAAGCTGTCAACATTAAGCTGGCAACATTAAACTGTCAACATTAAGCTGTCGACATTAAGCTGTCGACATTAAGCTATCAACATTAAGCTGTCAACAACATTAAGCTGTCAACATTGAGCCGTCAACATTAAATCGTCAACATTAAGCTGTCAACATTAAGCTGTCAACATTAAACTGTCAACATTAAGTTGTCAACATTAAGCTGTCAACATTAAGCTATCAACATTAAGCTATCAACATTAAGCTGTCAACAACATTAAGCTGTCAACATTAAGCTGTCAAGAACATTAAGCTGTCAACAACATTAAGCTATCAACATTGAGCCGTCAACATTAAATCGTCAACATTAAGCTGTCAACATTAAGCTGTCAACATTAAGCTGTCAACATTAAGCTGTCAACATTAAGCTGTCAACATTAAGCTGTCAACATTAAGCCATCAACATTAAGCTGTCAACATTAAGCTGGCAACATTAAGCTGGCGACATTAAGCTGTCGACATTAAGCTGTCGACATTAAGCTATCAACATTAAGCTGTCAACATCAAGCTGTCAACATCAAGCTGTCAACATTAAGCTGTCAACATTAAGCTGTCAACATTAAACTGTCAACATTAAACTGTCAACATTAAGCTGTCGACATTAAGCTATCAACATTAAGCTGTCAACAACATTAAGCTGTCAACATTAAGCTGTCAACAACATTAAGCTGTCAACATTGAGCCGTCAACATTAAATCGTCAACATTAAGCTGTCAACATTAAGCTGTCAACATTAAACTGTCAACATTAAGATGTCAACATTAAGCTGTCAACATTAAGCTATCAACATTAAGCTATCAACATTAAGCTGTCAACAACATTAAGCTGTCAACATTAAGCTGTCAACAACATTTAGCTGTCAACAACATTAAGCTATCAACATTGAGCCGTCAACATTAAATCGTCAACATTAAGCTGTCAACATTAAGCTGTCAACAACATTAAGCTGTCAACATTGAGCCGTCAACATTAAATCGTCAACATTAAGCTGTCAACATTAAGCTGTCAACATTAAACTGTCAACATTAAGTTGTCAACATTAAGCTGTCAACATTAAGCTATCAACATTAAGCTATCAACATTAAGCTGTCAACAACATTAAGCTGTCAACATTGAGCCGTCAACATTAAATCGTCAACATTAAGCTGTCAACATTAAGCTGTCAACATTAAACTGTCAAAATTAAGTTGTCAACATTAAGCTGTCAACATTAAGCTATCAACATTAAGCTGTCAACAACATTAAGCTGTCAACATTAAGCTGTCAACAATATTAAGCTGTCAACAACATTAAGCTATCAACATTGAGCCATCAACATTAAATCGTCAACATTAAGCTGTCAACATTAAGCTGTCAACATTAAGCTGTCAACATTAAGCTGTCAACATTAAGCTGTCAACATTAAGCTGTCACCAACATTAAGCTGTCAACAACATTAAGCTGTCAACAATATTAAGCTGTCAACATTAAGCTGTCAACAACATTAAGCTGTCAACAATATTCAGCTGTCAAAATTGAGCCGTCAACATTAAATCGTCAACATTAAGCTGTCAATATTAAGCTGTCAACATTAAGCTGTCAACATTAAGCTGTCAACATTAAGCTGTCAACATTAAGCTATCAACATTAAGCTATCAACATTAAGCTGTCAACAACATTAAGCTGTCAACATTAAGCTGTCAACAACATTAAGCTGTCAACAACATTAAGCTGTCAACATTAAGCTGTCAACATAAAGCTGTCAACAACATTAAGCTGTCAACAACATTAAGCTGTCAACATTAAGCCGTCAACATTAAATTGTCAACAATATTCAGATGTCAACATTGAGCCGTCAACATTAAATCGTCAACATTAAGCTGTCAACATTAAGCTGTCAACATTAAGCTGTCAACATTAAGCTATCAACATTAAGCTATCAACAACATTAAGCTGTCAACATTAAGCTGTCAACATTAAGCTGGCAACAACATTAAGCTATCAACATTAAGCTGTCAACATTAAGCCGTCAACATTAAGCCGTCAACATTAAGCCGTCAACATTAAGCTGTCAACATTAAGCTGTCAACATTAAGCTGTCAACATTAAGTTGTCAACAACATTAAGCTGTCAACAACATTAAGCTGTCAACAATATTAAGCTGTCAACATTAAGCTGTCAACAACATTAAGCTGTCAACAATATTCAGCTGTCAAAATTGAGCCGTCAACATTAAATCGTCAACATTAAGCTGTCAACATTAAGCTGGCAACAACATTAAGCTATCAACATTAAGCTGTCCACATTAAGCTGTCAACATTAGGCTGTCAACATTAAGCTGTCAACATTAAGCTATCAACATTAAGCTGTCAACATTAAGCTGGCAACATTAAGCTGCCGACATTAAGCTGTCAACATTAAGCTGTCAACATTAAACTGTCAACATTAAGCTGTCAACATTAAGCTGTCAACATTAAGCTATCAACATTAAGCTGTCAACAACATTAAGCTGTCAACATTAAGCTGTCAACAACATTAAGCTGTCAACAACATTAAGCTGTCAACATTAAGCCGTCAACATTAAGCCGTCAACATTAAGCCGTCAACATTAAGCTGTCAACATTAAGCTGTCAACATTAAGCTGTCAACATTAAGCTGTCAACAACATTAAGCTGTCAACAACATTAAGCTGTCAACAATATTAAGCTGTCAACATTAAGCTGTCAACATTAAGCTGTCAACAACATTAAGCTGTCAACAATATTCAGCTGTCAAAATTGAGACGTCAACATTAAATCGTCAACATTAAGCTGTCAACATTAAGCTGTCAACATTAAGCTGTCAACATTAAGCTGTCAACATTAAGCTATCAACATTAAGCTGTCAACATTAAGCTGGCAACATTAAGCTGTCAACATTAAGCTGTCGACATTAAGCTGTCGACATTAAGCTATCAACATTAAGCTGTCAACATCAAGCTGTCTACATCAAGCTGTCAACATTAAGCTGTCAACATTAAGCTGTCAACATTAAACTGTCAACATTAAGCTGTCAACATTAAGCTGTCAACATTAAGCTGTCAACAACATTAAGCTGTCAACAACATTAAGCTGTCAACAACATTAAGCTGTCAATAACATTAGGCTGTCAACATTAAGCTGTCAACATTAAGCTGTCAACAACATTAAGCTGTCAACAACATTAAGCTATCAACACTGAGCCGTCAACATTAAATCGTCAACATTAAGCTGTCAACATTAAGCTGTCAACATTAAGCTGTCAACTTTAAGCTGTCAACAACATTAAGCTGTCAACAACATTAAGCTGTCGACAACATTAAGCTGTCAACATTAAGCTGTCAACATAAAGCTGACAACATTAAGTTATCAACATTAAGCTATCAACAACATTAAGCTGTCAACATTAAGCTGTCAACATTAAGCTGGCAACAACATTAAGCTATCAACATTAAGCTGTCCACATTAAGCTGTCAACATTAAGCTGTCAACAACATTAAACTGTCAACAACATTAAGCTGTCAACATTGAGCCATCAACATTAAATCGTCAACATTAAGCTGTCAACATTAAGCTGTCAACATTAAGCTGTCAACATTAAGCTGGCAACAACATTAAGCAGTAAACATTAAGCTGTCAACATTAAGCTGTCAACATTAGGCTGTCAACATTAAGCTGTCAACATTAAGCTATCAACATTAAGCTGTCAACATTAAGCTGGCAACATTAAACTGTCAACATTAAGCTGTCGACATTAAGCTGTCGACATTAAGCTATCAACATTAAGCTGTCAACAACATTAAGCTGTCAACATTGAGCCGTCAACATTAAATCGTCAACATTAAGCTGTCAACATTAAGCTGTCAACATTTAACTGTCAACATTAAGTAGTCAACATTAAGCTGTCAACATTAAGCTATCAACATTAAGCTATCAACATTAAGCTGTCAACATAAAGCTGTCAACAACATTAAGCTGTCAACATTAAGCTGTCAACAACATTAAGCTGTCAACAACATTAGGCTATCAACATTGAGCCGTCAACATTAAATCGTCAACATTAAGCTGTCAACATTAAGCTGTCAACATTAAGCTGTCAACATTAAGCTGTCAACATTAAGCTGTCAACATTAAGCTGACAACATTAAGTTATCAACATTAAGCTATCAACAACATTAAGCTGTCAACATTAAGCTGTCAACATTAAGCTGGCAACAACATTAAGCTATCAACATTAAGCTGTCCACATTAAGCTGTCAACATTAAGCTGTCAACAACATTAAACTGTCAACAACATTAAGCTGTCAACATTGAGCCATCAACATTAAATCGTCAACATTAAGCTGTCAACATTAAGCTGTCAACATTAAGCTGTCAACATTAAGCTGTCAACATTAAGCTGTCAACATTAAGCCATCAACATTAAGCTGTCAACATTAAGCTGGCAACATTAAGCTGGCGACATTAAGCTGTCGACATTAAGCTGTCGACATTAAGCTATCAACATTAAGCTGTCAACATCAAGCTGTCAACATCAAGCTGTCAACATTAAGCTGTCAACATTAAGCTGTCAACATTAAACTGTCAACATTAAACTGTCAACATTAAGCTGTCGACATTAAGCTATCAACATTAAGCTGTCAACATCAAGCTGTCAACATCTAGCTGTCAACATTAAGCTGTCAACATTAAGCTGTCAACATTAAACTGTCAACATTAAACTGTCAACATTAAGCTGTCGACATTAAGCTATCAACATTAAGCTGTCAACAACATTAAGCTGTCAACATTAAGCTGTCAACAACATTGAGCTGTCAACATTGAGCCGTCAACATTAAATCGTCAACATTAAGCTGTCAACATTAAGCTGTCAACATTAAACTGTCAACATTAAGTTGTCAACATTAAGCTGTCAACATTAAGCTATCAACATTAAGCTATCAACATTAAGCTGTCAACAACATTAAGCTGTCAACATTAAGCTGTCAACAACATTAAGCTGTCAACAACATTAAGCTGTCAACATTAAGCTGTCAACATTAAGCTGTCAACATTAAGCTGTCAACATTAAGCTGTCAACATTAAGCTGTCAACAACATTAAGCTGTCAACAACATTAAGCTGTCAACAATATTAAGCTGTCAACGTTAAGCTGTGAACAACATTAAGCTGTCAACAATATTCAGCTGTCAAAATTGAGCCGTCAACATTAAATCGTCAACATTAAGCTGTCAACATTAAGCTGTCAACATTAAGCTGTCAACATTAAGCTGTCAACATTAAGCTGTCAACATTAAGCCGTCAACATTAAGCTGTCAACATTAAGCTTGCAACATTAAGCTGGCGACATTAAGCTGTCGACATTAAGCTGTCGACATTAAGCTATCAACATTAAGCTGTCAACATCAAGCTGTCATCATCAAGCTGTCAACATTAAGCTGTCAACATTAAGCTGTCAACATTAAACTGTCAACATTAAACTGTCAACATTAAGCTGTCGACATTAAGCTATCAACATTAAGCTGTCAACAACATTAAGCTGTCAACATTAAGCTGTCAACAACATTAAGCTGTCAACATTGAGCCGTCAACATTAAATCGTCAACATTAAGCTGTCAACATTAAGCTGTCAACATTAAACTGTCAACATTAAGTTGTCAACATTAAGCTGTCAACATTAAGCTATCAACATTAAGCTATCAACATTAAGCTGTCAACAACATTAAGCTGTCAACATTAAGCTGTCAACAACATTAAGCTGTCAACAACATTAAGCTATCAACAACATTAAGCTATCAACATTGAGCCGTCAACATTAAATCGTCAACATTAAGCTGTCAACATTAAGCTGTCAACATTAAGCTGTCAACTTTAAGCTGTCAACAACATTAAGCTGTCAACAACATTAAGCTGTCGACAACATTAAGCTGTCAACATTAAGCTGTCAACATTAAGCTGGCAACATTAAGCTGTCAACATTAAGCTGTCAACATTAAGCTGTCAACAACATTAAGCTGTCAACAACATTAAGCTGTCAATAACATTAAGCTGTCTACATTAAGCTGTCAACATTAAGCTGTCAACATTAAGCTGTCAACATTAAGCTGTCAACATTAAGCCAACAACATTAAGCCAACAACATTAAGCTGTCAACATTAAGCTGTCAACATTAAGCTGTCAACATTAAGCTGGCAACAACATTAGGCAGTCAACATTAAGCTGTCAACATTAAGCTGTCAACATTAGGCTGTCAACATTAAGCTGTCAACATTAAGCTATCAACATTAAGCTGTCAACATTAAGCTGGCAACATTAAGCTGGCGACATTAAGCTGTCAACATTAAGCTGTCAACATTAAACTGTCAACATTAAGCTGTCAACACTAAGCTGTCAACATTAAGCTGTCAACATTAAGCTGTCAACATTAAGCCGTCAACATAAAGCTGTCAACAACATTAAGCTGTCAACAACATAAAGCTGTCAACATTAAGCGGTCAACATTAAATTGTCAACAATATTCAGATGTCAACATTGAGCCGTCAACATTAAATCGTCAACATTAAGCTGTCAACATTAAGCTGTCAACATTAAGCTGACAACATTAAGTTATCAACATTAAGCTATCAACAACATTAAGCTGTCAACATTAAGCTGTCAACATTAAGCTGTCAACATTAAGCTGGCAACAACATTAAGCTATCAACATTAAGCTGTCCACATTAAGCTGTCAACATTAAGCTGTCAACACCATTAAACTGTCAACAACATTAAGCTGTCAACATTGAGCCATCAACATTAAATCGTCAACATCAAGCTGTCAACATTAAGCTGTCAACAACATTAAGCTGTCAACAATATTAAGCTGTCAACATTAAGCTGTCAACAACATTAAGCTGTCAACAATATTCAGCTGTCAAAATTGAGCCGTCAACATTAAATCGTCATCATTAAGCTGTCAACATTAAGCTGTCAACATTAAGCTGTCAACATTAAGCTGTCAACATTAAGCTGTCAACATTAAGCTGTCAACATTAAGCTGTCAACATTAAGCTATCAACATTAAGCTGTCAACAACATTAAGCTGTCAACATTAAGCTGTCAACAACATTAAGCTGTCAACAACATTAAGCTGTCAACATTAAGCTGTCAACATAAAGCTGTCAACAACATTAAGCTGTCAACAACATTAAGCTGTCAACATTAAGCCGTCAACATTAAATTGTCAACAATATTCAGATGTCAACATTGAGCCGTCAACATTAAATCGTCAACATTAAGCTGTCAACATTAAGCTGTCAACATTAAGCTGTCGACATTAAGCTGTCAACATTAAGCTATCAACATTAAGCTATCAACGACATTAAGCTGTCAACATTAAGCTGTCAACATTAAGCTGGCAACAACATTAAGCTATCAACATTAAGCTGTCCACATTAAGCTGTCAACATTAGGCTGTCAACATTAAGCTGTCCACATTAAGCTATCAACATTAAGCTGTCAACATTAAGCTGGCAACATTAAGCTGCCGACATTAAGCTGTCAACATTAAGCTGTCAACATTAAATCGTCAACATTAAGCTGTCAACATTAAGCTGTCAACATTAAACTGTCAACATTAAGTTGTCAACATTAAGCTGTCAACATTAAGCTATCAACATTAAGCTATCAACATTAAGCTGTCAACAACATTAAGCTGTCAACATTAAGCTGTCAACAACATTAATCTGTCAACAACATTAAGCTATCAACATTGAGCCGTCAACATTAAATCGTCAACATTAAGCTGTCAACATTAAGCTGTCAACATTAAGCTGTCAACTTTAAGCTGTCAACAACATTAAGCTGTCAACAACATTAAGCTGTCAACATTAAGCTGTCAACATTAAGCTGTCAACATTAAGCTGACAACATTAAGTTATCAACATTAAGCTATCAACAACATTAAGCTGTCAACATTAAGCTGTCAACATTAAGCTGGCAACAACATTAAGCTATCAACATTAAGCTGTCCACATTAAGCTGTCAACATTAAGCTGTCAACAACATTAAACTGTCAACAACATTAAGCTGTCAACATTGAGCCATCAACATTAAATCGTCAACATTAAGCTGTCAACATTAAGCTGTCAACATTAAGCTGTCAACATTAAGCTGGCAACAACATTAAGCAGTCAACATTAAGCTGTCAACATTAAGCTGTCTACATTAAGCTGTCAACATTAAGCTGTCAACATTAAGCTGTCAACATTAAGCTGTCAACATTAAGCTGTCAACATTAAGCCAACAACATTAAGCCAACAACATTAAGCTGTCAACATTAAGCTGTCAACATTAAGCTGTCAACATTAAGCTGGCAACAACATTAGGCAGTCAACATTAAGCTGTCAACATTAAGCTGTCAACATTAGGCTGTCAACATTAAGCTAACAACATTAAGCTATCAACATTAAGCTGTCAACATTAAGCTGGCAACATTAAGCTGGCGACATTAAGCTGTCAACATTAAGCTGTCAACATTAAACTGTCAACATTAAGCTGTCAACATTAAGCTGTCAACATTAAGCTGTCAACATTAAGCTGTCAACATTAAGCTGTCAACATTAAGCTGTCTACATAAAGCTGTCAACAACATTAAGCTGTCAACAACATTAAGCTGTCAACATTAAGCGTTCAACATTAAATTGTCAACAATATTCAGATGTCAACATTGAGCCGTCAACATTAAGTTATCAACATTAAGCTATCAACAACATTAAGCTGTCAACATTAAGCTGTCAACATTAAGTTATCAACATTAAGCTGTCAACAACATTAAGCTGTCAACAACATTAAGCCGTCAACATTAAGCCGTCAACATTAAGCCGTCAACATTAAGCCGTCAACATTAAGCTGTCAACATTAAGCTGTCAACATTAAGCTGTCAACAACATTAAGCTGTCAACAATATTCAGCTGTCAAAATTGAGCCGTCAACTTTAAATCGTCAACATTAAGCTGTCAACATTAAGCTGTCAACATTAAGCTGTCAACATTAAGCTGTCAACATTAAGCTATCAACATTAAGCTGTCAACATTAAGCTGGCAACATTAAGCTGGCGACATTAAGCTGTCGACATTAAGCTGTCGACATTAAGCTATCGACATTAAGCTGTCAACATCAAGCTGTCTACATCAAGCTGTCAACATTAAGCTGTCAACATTAAGCTGTCAACATTAAACTGTCAACATTAAGCTGTCAACATTAAGCTGTCAACAACATTAAGCTGTCAACAACATTAAGCTGTCAACAACATTAAGCTGTCAATAACATTAGGCTGTCAACATTAAGCTGTCAACATTAAGCTGTCAACAACATTAAGCTGTCAACAACATTAAGCTATCAACACTGAGCCGTCAACATTAAATCGTCAACATTAAGCTGTCAACATTAAGCTGTCAACATTAAGCTGTCAACTTTAAGCTGTCAACAACATTAAGCTGTCAACAACATTAAGCTGTCGACAACATTAAGCTGTCAACATTAAGCTGTCAACATTAAGCTGACAACATTAAGTTATCAACATTAAGCTATCAACAACATTAAGCTGTCAACATTAAGCTGTCAACATTAAGCTGGCAACAACATTAAGCTATCAACATTAAGCTGTCCACATTAAGCTGTCAACATTAAGCTGTCAACAACATTAAACTGTCAACAACATTAAGCTGTCAACATTGAGCCATCAACATTAAATCGTCAACATTAAGCTGTCAACATTAAGCTGTCAACATTAAGCTGTCAACATTAAGCTGGCAACAACATTAAGCAGTCAACATTAAGCTGTCAACATTAAGCTGTCAACATTAGGCTGTCAACATTAAGCTGTCTACATTAAGCTGTCAACATTAAGCTGGCAACATTAAACTGTCAACATTAAGCTGTCGACATTAAGCTGTCGACATTAAGCTATCAACATTAAGCTGTCAACAACATTAAGCTGTCAACATTGAGCCGTCAACATTAAATCGTCAACATTAAGCTGTCAACATTAAGCTGTCAACATTAAACTGTCAACATTAAGTTGTCAACATTAAGCTGTCAACATTAAGCTGTCAACATTAAGCTGGCAACAACATTAAGCTATCAACATTAAGCTGTCCACATTAAGCTGTCAACATTAAGCTGTCAACAACATTAAGCTGTCAACATTGAGCCATCAACATTAAATCGTCAACATTAAGCTGTCAACATTAAGCTGTCAACATTAAGCTGTCAACATTAAGCTGTCAACATTAAGCTAGCAACATTAAGCTGTCAACATTAAGCCATCAACATTAAGCTGTCAACATTAAGCTGGCAACATTAAGCTGGCGACATTAAGCTGTCGACATTAAGCTGTCGACATTAAGCTATCAACATTAAGCTGTCAACATCAAGCTGTCAACATCAAGCTGTCAACATTAAGCTGTCAACATTAAGCTGTCAACATTAAACTGTCAACATTAAACTGTCAACATTAAGCTGTCGACATTAAGCTATCAACATTAAGCTGTCAACAACATTAAGCTGTCAACATTAAGCTGTCAACAACATTAAGCTGTCAACATTGAGCCGTCAACATTAAATCGTCAACATTAAGCTGTCAACATTAAGCTGTCAACATTAAACTGTCAACATTAAGTTGTCAACATTAAGCTGTCAACATTAAGCTATCAACATTAAGCTATCAACATTAAGCTGTCAACAACATTAAGCTGTCAACATTAAGCTGTCAACAACATTAAGCTGTCAACAACATTAAGCTATCAACATTGAGCCGTCAACATTAAATCGTCAACATTAAGCTGTCAACATTAAGCTGTCAACAACATTAAGCTGTCAACATTGAGCCGTCAACATTAAATCGTCACCATTAAGCTGTCAACATTAAGCTGTCAACATTAAACTGTCAACATTAAGTTGTCAACATTAAGCTGTCAACATTAAGCTATCAACATTAAGCTATCAACATTAAGCTGTCAACAACATTAAGCTGTCAACATTGAGCCGTCAACATTAAATCGTCAACATTAAGCTGTCAACATTAAGCTGTCAACATTAAACTGTCAACATTAAGTTGTCAACATTAAGCTGTCAACATTAAGCTATCAACATTAAGCTGTCAACAACATTAAGCTGTCAACATTAAGCTGTCAACAACATTAAGCTGTCAACAACATTAAGCTATCAACATTGAGCCGTCAACATTAAATCATCAACATTAAGCTGTCAACATTAAGCTGTCAACATTAAGCTGTCAACATAAGGCTGTCAACATTAAGCTGTCAACATTAAGCTGTCAACAACATTAAGCTGTCAACAATATTAAGCTGTCAACATTAAGCTGTCAACAACATTAAGCTGTCAACAATATTCAGCTGTCAAAATTGAGCCGTCAACATTAAATCGTCAACATTAAGCTGTCAACATTAAGCTGTCAACATTAAGCTGTCAACATTAAGCTGTCAACATTAAGCTATCAACATTAAGCTATCAACATTAAGCTGTCAACAACATTAAGCTGTCAACATTAAGCTGTCAACAACATTAAGCTGTCAACAACATTAAGCTGTCAACATTAAGCTGTCAACATAAAGCTGTCAACAACATTAAGCTGTCAACAACATTAAGCTGTCAACATTAAGCCGTCAACATTAAATTGTCAACAATATTCAGATGTCAACATTGAGCCGTCAACATTAAATCGTCAACATTAAGCTGTCAACATTAAGCTGTTAACATTAAGCTGTCAACGTTAAGCTATCAACATTAAGCTATCAACGACATTAAGCTGTCAACATTAAGCTGTCAACATTAAGCTGGCAACAACATTAAGCTATCAACATTAAGCTGTCCACATTAAGCTGTCAACATTAGGCTGTCAACATTAAGCTGTCAACATTAAGCTATCAACATTAAGCTGTCAACATTAAGCTGGCAACATTAAGCTGCCGACATTAAGCTGTCAACATTAAGCTGTCAACATTAAACTGTCAACATTAAGCTGTCAACATTAAGCTGTCAACATTAAGCTATCAACATTAAGCTATCAACATTAAGCTGTCAACAACATTAAGCTGTCAACATTAAGCTGTCAACAACATTAAGCTGTCAACAACATTAAGCTGTCAACATTAAGCCGTCAACATTAAGCCGTCAACATTAAGCCGTCAACATTAAGCTGTCAACATTAAGCTGTCAACATTAAGCTGTCAACATTAAGTTGTCAACAACATTAAGCTGTCAACAACATTAAGCTGTCAACAATATTAAGCTGTCAACATTAAGCTGTCAACATTAAGCCAACAACATTAAGCCAACAACATTAAGCTGTCAACAACATTAAGCTGTCAACAACATTAAGCTGTCAACATTAAGCCGTCAACATTAAATCGTCAACATTAAGCTGTCAACATTAAGCTGTCAACATTAAGCCGTCAACATTAAGCTATCAACATAAAGCTGTCAACAACATTAAGCTGTCAACATTAAGCTGTCAACAACATTAAACTGTCAACAACATTAAGCTGTCAACATTGAGCCATCAACATTAAATCGTCAACATTAAGCTGTCAACATTAAGCTGTCAACATTAAGCTGTCAACATTAAGCTGGCAACAACATTAAGTAGTCAACATTAAGCTGTCAACATTAAGCTGTCAACATTAGGCTGTCAACATTAAGCTGTCAACATTAAGCTATCAACATTAAGCTGTCAACATTAAGCTGGCAACATTAAGCTGGCGACATTAAGCTGTCAACATTAAGCTGTCAACATTAAGCTGTCAACATTAAGCTATCAACATTAAGCTATCAACATTAAGCTGTCAACAACATTAAGCTGTCAACATTAAGCTGTCAACATTAAGCTGTCAACATTAAGCTGTCAACATTAAGCTGTCAACATTAAGCTGTCAACATTAAGCTGTCAACATTAAGCTGTCAACAACATTAAGCTGTCAACAACATTAAGCTGTCAACATTAAGCTGTCAACATAAAGCTGTCAACAACATTAAGCTGTCAACAACATTAAGCTGTCAACATCAAGCCGTCAACATTAAATTGTCAACAATATTCAGATGTCAACATTGAGCCGTCAACATTAAATCGTCAACATTAAGCTGTCAACATTAAGCTGTCAACATTAAGCTGTCAACATTAAGCTATCAACATTAAGCTATCAACGACATTAAGCTGTCAACATTAAGCTGTCAACATTAAGCTGGCAACAACATTAAGCTATCAACATTAAGCTGTCCACATTAAGCTGTCAACATTAGGCTGTCAACATTAAGCTGTCAACATTAAGCTATCAACATTAAGCTGTCAACATTAAGCTGGCAACATTAAGCTGCCGACATTAAGCTGTCAACATTAAGCTGTCAACATTAAACTGTCAACATTAAGCTGTCAACATTAAGCTGTCAACATTAAGCTATCAACATTAAGCTATCAACATTAAGCTGTCAACAACATTAAGCTGTCAACATTAAGCTGTCAACAACATTAAGCTGTCAACAACATTAAGCTGTCAACATTAAGCCGTCAACATTAAGCCGTCAACATTAAGCCGTCAACATTAAGCTGTCAACATTAAGCTGTCAACATTAAGCTGTCAACATTAAGTTGTCAACAACATTAAGCTGTCAACAACATTAAGCTGTCAACAATATTAAGCTGTCAACATTAAGCTGTCAACATTAAGCCAACAACATTAAGCCAACAACATTAAGCCAACAACATTAAGCTGTCAACAACATTAAGCTGTCAACAACATTAAGCTGTCAACATTAAGCCGTCAACATTAAATCGTCAACATTAAGCTGTCAACATTAAGCTGTCAACATTAAGCCGTCAACATTAAGCTATCAACATTAAGCTGTCAACAACATTAAGCTGTCAACATTAAGCTGTCAACAACATTAAACTGTCAACAACATTAAGCTGTCAACATTGAGCCATCAACATTAAATCGTCAACATTAAGCTGTCAACATTAAGCTGTCAACATTAAGCTGTCAACATTAAGCTGGCAACAACATTAAGTAGTCAACATTAAGCTGTCAACATTAAGCTGTCAACATTAGGCTGTCAACATTAAGCTGTCAACATTAAGCTATCAACATTAAGCTGTCAACATTAAGCTGGCAACATTAAGCTGGCGACATTAAGCTGTCAACATTAAGCTGTCAACATTAAACTGTCAACATTAAGCTGTCAACATTAAGCTGTCAACATTAAGCTATCAACATTAAGCTATCAACATTAAGCTGTCAACAACATTAAGCTGTCAACATTAAGCTGTCAACATTAAGCTGTCAACATTAAGCTGTCAACATTAAGCTGTCAACATTAAGCTGTCAACATTAAGCTGTCAACAACATTAAGCTGTCAACAACATTAAGCTGTCAACAATATTAAGCTGTCAACATTAAGCTAATAACAACATTAAGCTGTCAACAATATTCAGCTGTCAAAATTGAGCCGTCAACATTAAATCGTCAACATTAAGCTGTCAACATTAAGCTGTCAACATTAAGCTGTCAACATTAAGCTGTCAACATTAAGCTATCAACATTAAGCTATCAACATTAAGCTGTCAACAACATTAAGCTGTCAACATTAAGCTGTCAACAACATTAAGCTGTCAACAACATTAAGGTGTCAACATTAAGCTGTCAACATAAAGCTGTCAACATAAAGCTGTCAACAACATTAAGCTGTCAACAACATTAAGCTGTCAACATTAAGCCGTCACTATTAAATTGTCAACAATATTCAGATGTCAACATTGAGCCGTCAACATTAAATCGTCAACATTAAGCTGTCAACATTAAGCTGTCAACATTAAGCTGTCAACATTAAGCTATCAACATTAAGCTATCAACGACATTAAGCTGTCAACATTAAGCTGTCAACATTAAGCTGGCAACAACATTAAGCTATCAACATTAAGCTGTCCACATTAAGCTGTCAACATTAGGCTGTCAACATTAAGCTGTCAACATTAAGCTATCAACATTAAGCTGTCAACATTAAGCTGGCAACATTAAGCTGCCGACATTAAGCTGTCAACATTAAGCTGTCAACATTAAACTGTCAACATTAAGCTGTCAACATTAAGCTGTCAACATTAAGCTATCAACATTAAGCTATCAACATTAAGCTGTCAACAACATTAAGCTGTCAACATTAAGCTGTCAACAACATTAAGCTGTCAACAACATTAAGCTGTCAACATTAAGCCGTCAACATTAAGCCGTCAACATTAAGCCGTCAACATTAAGCTGTCAACATTAAGCTGTCAACATTAAGCTGTCAACATTAAGTTGTCAACAACATTAAGCTGTCAACAACATTAAGCTGTCAACAATATTAAGCTGTCAACATTA
The DNA here is from genome assembly GCA_932294295.1 of Alitta virens. Classification (NCBI taxonomy): domain Eukaryota; kingdom Metazoa; phylum Annelida; class Polychaeta; order Phyllodocida; family Nereididae; genus Alitta; species Alitta virens. The sequence continues at coordinate 8,679,810 of OW028579.1, read as the reverse complement.
AGCTGTCAACAACATTAAGCTGTCAACAATATTCAGCTGTCAAAATTGAGCCGTCAACATTAAATCGTCAACATTAAGCTGTCAACATTAAGCTGGCAACAACATTAAGCTATCAACATTAAGCTGTCCACATTAAGCTGTCAACATTAGGCTGTCAACATTCACCTGTCAACATTAAGCTATCAACATTAAGCTGTCAACATTAAGCTGGCAACATTAAGCTGCCGACATTAAGCTGTCAACATTAAGCTGTCAACATTAAACTGTCAACATTAAGCTGTCAACATTAAGCTGTCAACATTAAGCTATCAACATTAAGCTGTCAACAACATTAAGCTGTCAACATTAAGCTGTCAACAACATTAAGCTGTCAACAACATTAAGCTGTCAACATTAAGCCGCCAACATTAAGCCGTCAACATTAAGCCGTCAACATTAAGCTGTCAACATTAAGCTGTCAACATTAAGCTGACAACATTAAGTTATCAACATTAAGCTATCAACAACATTAAGCTGTCAACATTAAGCTGTCAACAACATTAAGCTGTCAACAACATTAAGCTATCAACATGGAGCCGTCAACATTAAATCGTCAACATTAAGCTGTCAACATTAAGCTGTCAACATTAAGCTGTCAACTTTAAGCTGTCAACAACATTAAGCTGTCAACAACATTAAGCTGTCGACAACATTATGCTGTCAACATTAAGCTGTCAACATTAAGCTGGCAACATTAAGCTGTCAACATTAAGCTGTCAACATTAAGCTGTCAACAACATTAAGCTGTCAACAACATTAAGCTGTCAACATTAAGCTGTCAACATTAAGCTGTCAACATTAAGCTGTCAACATTAAGCTGTCAACATTAAGCTGTCAACATTAAGCTGTCAACATTAAGCTGTCAACATTAAGCCAACAACATTAAGCCAACAACATTAAGCCAACAACATTAAGCTGTCAACAACATTAAGCTGTCAACAACATTAAGCTGTCAACATTAAGCCGTCAACATTAAATCATCAACATTAAGCTGTCAACATTAAGCTGTCAACATTAAGCCGTCAACATTAAGCTATCAACATTAAGCTGTCAACAACATTAAGCTGTCAACATTAAGCTGTCAACAACATTAAACTGTCAACAACATTAAGCTGTCAACATTGAGCCATCAACATTAAATCATCAACATTAAGCTGTCAACATTAAGCTGTCAACATTAAGCTGTCAACATTAAGCTGGCAACAACATTAAGTAGTCAACATTAAGCTGCCAACATTAAGCAGTCAACATTAGGCTGTCAACATTAAGCTGTCAACATTAAGCTATCAACATTAAGCTGTCAACATTAAGCTGGCAACATTAAGCTGGCGACATTAAGCTGTCAACATTAAGCTGTCAACATTAAACTGTCAACATTAAGTTGTCAACATTAAGCTGTCAACATTAAGCTATCAACATTAAGCTATCAACATTAAGCTGTCAACAACATTAAGCTGTCAACATTAAGCTGTCAACATTAAGCTGTCAACATTAAGCTGTCAACATTAAGCTGTCAACAACATTAAGCTGTCAACAACATAAAGCTGTCAACAATATTAAGCTGTCAACATTAAGCTGTCAACAACATTAAGCTGTCAACAATATTCAGCTGTCAAAATTGAGCCGTCAACATTAAGCTGTCAACATTAAGCTGTCAACATTAAGCTGTCAACATTAAGCTGTCAACATTAAGCTGTCAACATTAAGCTATCAACATTAAGCTGTCAACAACATTAAGCTGTCAACATTAAGCTGTCAACATTAAGCTGTCAACATTAAGCCAACAACATTAAGCCAACAACATTAAGCTGTCAACAACATTAAGCTGTCAACAACATTAAGCTGTCAACATTAAGCCGTCAACATTAAATCGTCAACATTAAGCTGTCAACATTAAGCTGCCGACATTAAGCTGTCAACATTAAGCTGTCAACATTAAGCTGTCAACATTAAGCTGTCAACATTAAGCTGACAACATTAAGTTATCAACATTAAGCTATCAACAACATTAAGCTGTCAACATTAAGCTGTCAACATTAAGCTGTCAACATTAAGCTGGCAACAACATTAAGCTATCAACATCAAGCTGTCCACATTAAGCTGTCAACATTAAGCTGTCAACAACATTAAACTGTCAACAACATTAAGCTGTCAACATTGAGCCATCAACATTAAATCGTCAACATTAAGCTGTCAACATTAAGCTGTCAACAATAAGCTGTCAACATTAAGCTGGCAACAACATTAAGCAGTCAACATTAAGCTGTCAACAATAAGCTGTCAACATTAGGCTGTCAACATTAAGCTGTCAACATTAAGCTATCAACATTAAGCTGTCAACATTAAGCTGGCAACATTAAACTGTCAACATTAAGCTGTCGACATTAAGCTGTCGACATTAAGCTATCAACATTAAGCTGTCAACAACATTAAGCTGTCAACATTGAGCCGTCAACATTAAATCGTCAACATTAAGCTGTCAACATTAAGGTATCAACATTAAGCTATCAACATTAAGCTGTCAACAACATTAAGCTGTCAACATTAAGCTGTCAACAACATTAAGCTGTCAACAACATTAAGCTATCAACATTGAGCCGTCAACATTAAATCGTCAACATTAAGCTGTCAACATTAAGCTGTCAACATTAAGCTGTCAACATTAAGCTGTCAACATTAAGCTGTCAACGTTAAGCTGTCAACATTAAGCCATCAACATTAAGCTGTCAACATTAAGCTGGCAACATTAAGCTGGCAACATTAAGCTGTCGACATTAAGCTGTCGACATTAAGCTATCAACATTAAGCTGTCAACATCAAGCTGTCAACATTAAGCTGTCAACATTAAGCTGTCAACAACATTAAGCTGTCAACAACATTAAGCTGTCAACATTAAGCTGTCAACATTAAGCTGTCAACATTAAGCTGTCAACATTAAGCTGTCAACATTAAGCTGGCAACATTAAGCTGGCGACATTAAGCTGTCGACATTAAGCTGTCGACATTAAGCTATCAACATTAAGCTATCAACATTAAGCTGTCAACAACATTAAGCTGTCAACATTAAGCTGTCAACAACATTAAGCTGTCAACAAAATTAAGCTGTCAACATTAAGCTGTCAACATTAAGCTGTCAACATTAAGCTGTCAACATTAAGCTGTCAACAACATTAAGCTGTCAACAACATTAAGCTGTCAACAATATTAAGCTGTCATTGTTAAGCTGTGAACAACATTAAGCTGTCAACAATATTCAGCTGTCAAAATTGAGCCGTCAACATTAAATCGTCAACATTAAGCTGTGAACATTAAGCTGTCAACATTAAGCTGTCAACATTAAGCTGTCAACATTAAGCTGTCAACATTAAGCCATCAACATTAAGCTGTCAACATTAAGCTTGCAACATTAAGCTGGCGACATTAAGCTGTCGACATTAAGCTGTCGACATTAAGCTATCAACATTAAGCTGTCAACATCAAGCTGTCATCATCAAGCTGTCAACATTAAGCTGTCAACATTAAGCTGTCAACATTAAACTGTCAACATTAAACTGTCAACATTAAGCTGTCGACATTAAGCTATCAACATTAAGCTGTCAACAACATTAAGCTGTCAACATTAAGCTGTCAACAACATTAAGCTGTCAACATTGAGCCGTCAACATTAAATCGTCAACATTAAGCTGTCAACATTAAGCTGTCAACATTAAACTGTCAACATTAAGTTGTCAACATTAAGCTGTCAACATTAAGCTATCAACATTAAGCTATCAACATTAAGCTGTCAACAACATTAAGCTGTCAACATTAAGCTGTCAACAACATTAAGCTGTCAACAACATTAAGCTATCAACAACATTAAGCTATCAACATTGAGCCGTCAACATTAAATCGTCAACATTAAGCTGTCAACATTAAGCTGTCAACATTAAGCTGTCAACTTTAAGCTGTCAACAACATTAAGCTGTCAACAACATTAAGCTGTCGACAACATTAAGCTGTCAACATTAAGCTGTCAACATTAAGCTGGCAACATTAAGCTGGCGACATTAAGCTGTCAACATTAAGCTGTCAACAACATTAAGCTGTCAACAACATTAAGCTGTCAATAACATTAAGCTGTCTACATTAAGCTGTCAACATTAAGCTGTCAACATTAAGCTGTCAACATTAAGCTGTCAACATTAAGCTGTCAACATTAAGCCAACAACATTAAGCCAACAACATTAAGCTGTCAACATTAAGCTGTCAACATTAAGCTGTCAACATTAAGCTGGCAACAACAATAGGCAGTCAACATTAAGCTGTCAACATTAAGCTGTCAACATTAGGCTGTCAACATTAAGCTGTCAACATTAAGCTATCAACATTAAGCTGTCAACATTAAGCTGGCAACATTAAGCTGGCGACATTAAGCTGTCAACATTAAGCTGTCAACATTAAACTGTCAACATTAAGCTGTCAACATTAAGCTGTCAACATTAAGCTGTCAACATTAAGCTGTCAACATTAAGCTGTCAACATAAAGCTGTCAACAACATTAAGCTGTCAACATTAAGCGGTCAACATTAAATTGTCAACAATATTCAGATGTCAACATTGAGCCGTCAACATTAAATCGTCAACATTAAGCTGTCAACATTAAGCTGTCAACATTAAGCTGACAACATTAAGTTATCAACATTAAGCTATCAACAACATTAAGCTGTCAACATTAAGCTGTCAACATTAAGCTGTCAACATTAAGCTGGCAACAACATTAAGCTATCAACATTAAGCTGTCCACATTAAGCTGTCAACAACATTAAGCTGTCAACATTAAGCCGTCAACATTAAATTGTCAACAATATTCAGATGTCAACATTGAGCCGTCAACATTAAATCGTCAACATTAAGCTGTCAACATTAAGCTGTCAACATTAAGCTGTCAACATTAAGCTGTCAACATTAAGCTGTCAACATTAAGCTATCAACGACATTAAGCTGTCAACATTAAGCTGTCAACATTAAGCTGGCAACAACATTAAGCTATCAACATTAAGCTGTCCACATTAAGCTGTCAACTTTAGGCTGTCAACATTAAGCTGTCAACATTAAGCTATCAACATTAAGCTGTCAACATTAAGCTGGCAACATTAAGCTGCCGACATTAAGCTGTCAAAATTAAGCTGTCAACATTAAACTGTCAACATTAAGCTGTCAACATTAAGCTGTCAACATTAAGCTATCAACATTAAGCTATCAACATTAAGCTGTCAACAACATTAAGCTGTCAACATTAAGCTGTCAACAACATTAAGCTGTCAACAACATTAAGCTGTCAACATTAAGCTGTCAACATTAAGCTGGCAACATTAAGCTGGCGACATTAAGCTGTCAACATTAAGCTGTCAACATTAAACTGTCAACATTAAGCTGTCAACATTAAGCTGTCAACATTAAGCTATCAACATTAAGCTATCAACATTAAGCTGTCAACAACATTAAGCTGTCAACATTAAGCTGTCAACATTAAGCTGTCAACATTAAGCTGTCAACATTAAGCTGTCAACATTAAGCTGTCAACATTAAGCTGTCAACAACATTAAGCTGTCAACAACATTAAGCTGTCAACAATATTAAGCTGTCAACATTAAGCTAATAACAACATTAAGCTGTCAACAATATTCAGCTGTCAAAATTGAGCCGTCAACATTAAATCGTCAACATTAAGCTGTCAACATTAAGCTGTCAACATTAAGCTGTCAACATTAAGCTGTCAACATTAAGCTGTCAACATTAAGCTATCAACATTAAGCTATCAACATTAAGCTGTCAACAACATTAAGCTGTCAACATTAAGCTGTCAACAACATTAAGCTGTCAACAACATTAAGGTGTCAACATTAAGCTGTCAACATAAAGCTGTCAACATAAAGCTGTCAACAACATTAAGCTGTCAACAACATTAAGCTGTCAACATTAAGCCGTCACTATTAAATTGTCAACAATATTCAGATGTCAACATTGAGCCGTCAACATTAAATCGTCAACATTAAGCTGTCAACATTAAGCTGTCAACATTAAGCTGTCAACATTAAGCTGTCAACATTAAGCTGTCAACATTAAGCTATCAACGACATTAAGCTGTCAACATTAAGCTGTCAACATTAAGCTGGCAACAACATTAAGCTATCAACATTAAGCTGTCCACATTAAGCTGTCAACTTTAGGCTGTCAACATTAAGCTGTCAACATTAAGCTATCAACATTAAGCTGTCAACATTAAGCTGGCAACATTAAGCTGCCGACATTAAGCTGTCAAAATTAAGCTGTCAACATTAAACTGTCAACATTAAGCTGTCAACATTAAGCTGTCAACATTAAGCTATCAACATTAAGCTATCAACATTAAGCTGTCAACAACATTAAGCTGTCAACATTAAGCTGTCAACAACATTAAGCTGTCAACAACATTAAGCTGTCAACATTAAGCTGTCAACATTAAGCTGGCAACATTAAGCTGGCGACATTAAGCTGTCAACATTAAGCTGTCAACATTAAACTGTCAACATTAAGCTGTCAACATTAAGCTGTCAACATTAAGCTATCAACATTAAGCTATCAACATTAAGCTGTCAACAACATTAAGCTGTCAACATTAAGCTGTCAACATTAAGCTGTCAACATTAAGCTGTCAACATTAAGCTGTCAACATTAAGCTGTCAACATTAAGCTGTCAACAACATTAAGCTGTCAACAACATTAAGCTGTCAACAATATTAAGCTGTCAACATTAAGCTAATAACAACATTAAGCTGTCAACAATATTCAGCTGTCAAAATTGAGCCGTCAACATTAAATCGTCAACATTAAGCTGTCAACATTAAGCTGTCAACATTAAGCTGTCAACATTAAGCTGTCAACATTAAGCTGTCAACATTAAGCTATCAACATTAAGCTATCAACATTAAGCTGTCAACAACATTAAGCTGTCAACATTAAGCTGTCAACAACATTAAGCTGTCAACAACATTAAGGTGTCAACATTAAGCTGTCAACATAAAGCTGTCAGCATAAAGCTGTCAACAACATTAAGCTGTCAACAACATTAAGCTGTCAACATTAAGCCGTCACTATTAAATTGTCAACAATATTCAGATGTCAACATTGAGCCGTCAACATTAAATCGTCAACATTAAGCTGTCAACATTAAGCTGTCAACATTAAGCTGTCAACATTAAGCTATCAACATTAAGCTATCAACGACATTAAGCTGTCAACATTAAGCTGTCAACATTAAGCTGGCAACAACATTAAGCTATCAACATTAAGCTGTCCACATTAAGCTGTCAACATTAGGCTGTCAACATTAAGCTGTCAACATTAAGCTATCAACATTAAGCTGTCAACATTAAGCTGGCAACATTAAGCTGCCGACATTAAGCTGTCAACATTAAGCTGTCAACATTAAACTGTCAACATTAAGCTGTCAACATTAAGCTGTCAACATTAAGCTATCAACATTAAGCTATCAACATTAAGCTGTCAACAACATTAAGCTGTCAACATTAAGCTGTCAACAACATTAAGCTGTCAACAACATTAAGCTGTCAACATTAAGCCGTCAACATTAAGCCGTCAACATTAAGCCGTCAACATTAAGCTGTCAACATTAAGCTGTCAACATTAAGCTGTCAACATTAAGTTGTCAACAACATTAAGCTGTCAACATTAAGCTGTCAACAACATTAAGCTGTCAACAATATTCAGCTGTCAAAATTGAGCCGTCAACATTAAATCGTCAACATTAAGCTGTCAACATTAAGCTGGCAACAACATTAAGCTATCAACATTAAGCTGTCCACATTAAGCTGTCAACATTAGGCTGTCAACATTCACCTGTCAACATTAAGCTATCAACATTAAGCTGTCAACATTAAGCTGGCAACATTAAGCTGCCGACATTAAGCTGTCAACATTAAGCTGTCAACATTAAACTGTCAACATTAAGCTGTCAACATTAAGCTGTCAACATTAAGCTATCAACATTAAGCTGTCAACAACATTAAGCTGTCAACATTAAGCTGTCAACAACATTAAGCTGTCAACAACATTAAGCTGTCAACATTAAGCCGCCAACATTAAGCCGTCAACATTAAGCCGTCAACATTAAGCTGTCAACATTAAGCTGTCAACAATAAGCTGACAACATTAAGTTATCAACATTAAGCTATCAACAACATTGAGCTGTCAACATTAAGCTGTCAACAACATTAAGCTGTCAACAACATTAAGCTATCAACATGGAGCCGTCAACATTAAATCGTCAACATTAAGCTGTCAACATTAAGCTGTCAACATTAAGCTGTCAACTTTAAGCTGTCAACAACATTAAGCTGTCAACAACATTAAGCTGTCGACAACATTATGCTGTCAACATTAAGCTGTCAACATTAAGCTGGCAACATTAAGCTGTCAACATTAAGCTGTCAACAACATTAAGCTGTCAACAACATTAAGCTGTCAACATTAAGCTGTCAACATTAAGCTGTCAACATTAAGCTGTCAACATTAAGCTGTCAACATTAAGCTGTCAACATTAAGCTGTCAACATTAAGCCAACAACATTAAGCCAACAACATTAAGCCAACAACATTAAGCCAACAACATTAAGCTGTCAACAACATTAAGCTGTCAACAACATTAAGCTGTCAACATTAAGCCGTCAACATTAAATCATCAACATTAAGCTGTCAACATTAAGCTGTCAACATTAAGCCGTCAACATTAAGCTATCAACATTAAGCTGTCAACAACATTAAGCTGTCAACATTAAGCTGTCAACAACATTAAACTGTCAACAACATTAAGCTGTCAACATTGAGCCATCAACATTAAATCATCAACATTAAGCTGTCAACATTAAGCTGTCAACATTAAGCTGTCAACATTAAGCTGGCAACAACATTAAGTAGTCAACATTAAGCTGCCAACATTAAGCAGTCAACATTAGGCTGTCAACATTAAGCTGTCAACATTAAGCTATCAACATTAAGCTGTCAACATTAAGCTGGCAACATTAAGCTGGCGACATTAAGCTGTCAACATTAAGCTGTCAACATTAAACTGTCAACATTAAGTTGTCAACATTAAGCTGTCAACATTAAGCTATCAACATTAAGCTATCAACATTAAGCTGTCAACAACATTAAGCTGTCAACATTAAGCTGTCAACATTAAGCTGTCAACATTAAGCTGTCAACATTAAGCTGTCAACAACATTAAGCTGTCAACAACATAAAGCTGTCAACAATATTAAGCTGTCAACATTAAGCTGTCAACAACATTAAGCTGTCAACAATATTCAGCTGTCAAAATTGAGCCGTCAACATTAAGCTGTCAACATTAAGCTGTCAACATTAAGCTGTCAACATTAAGCTGTCAACATTAAGCTGTCAACATTAAGCTGTCAACATTAAGCTATCAACATTAAGCTGTCAACAACATTAAGCTGTCAACATTAAGCTGTCAACATTAAGCTGTCAACATTAAGCCAACAACATTAAGCCAACAACATTAAGCTGTCAACAACATTAAGCTGTCAACAACATTAAGCTGTCAACATTAAGCCGTCAACATTAAATCGTCAACATTAAGCTGTCAACATTAAGCTGCCGACATTAAGCTGTCAACATTAAGCTGTCAACATTAAGCTGTCAACATTAAGCTGTCAACATTAAGCTGACAACATTAAGTTATCAACATTAAGCTATCAACAACATTAAGCTGTCAACATTAAGCTGTCAACATTAAGCTGTCAACATTAAGCTGGCAACAACATTAAGCTATCAACATTAAGCTGTCCACATTAAGCTGTCAACATTAAGCTGTCAACAACATTAAACTGTCAACAACATTAAGCTGTCAACATTGAGCCATCAACATTAAATCGTCAACATTAAGCTGTCAACATTAAGCTGTCAACAATAAGCTGTCAACATTAAGCTGGCAACAACATTAAGCAGTCAACATTAAGCTGTCAACATTAAGCTGTCAACATTAGGCTGTCAACATTAAGCTGTCAACATTAAGCTATCAACATTAAGCTGTCAACATTAAGCTGGCAACATTAAACTGTCAACATTAAGCTGTCGACATTAAGCTGTCGACATTAAGCTATCAACATTAAGCTGTCAACAACATTAAGCTGTCAACATTGAGCCGTCAACATTAAATCGTCAACATTAAGCTGTCAACATTAAGCTATCAACATTAAGCTATCAACATTAAGCTGTCAACAACATTAAGCTGTCAACATTAAGCTGTCAACAACATTAAGCTGTCAACAACATTAAGCTATCAACATTGAGCCGTCAACATTAAATCGTCAACATTAAGCTGTCAACATTAAGCTGTCAACATTAAGCTGTCAACATTAAGCTGTCAACATTAAGCTGTCAACGTTAAGCTGTCAACATTAAGCCATCAACATTAAGCTGTCAACATTAAGCTGGCAACATTAAGCTGGCGACATTAAGCTGTCGACATTAAGCTGTCGACATTAAGCTATCAACATTAAGCTGTCAACATCAAGCTGTCAACATTAAGCTGTCAACATTAAGCTGTCAACAACATTAAGCTGTCAACAACATTAAGCTGTCAACATTAAGCTGTCAACATTAAGCTGTCAACATTAAGCTGTCAACATTAAGCTGTCAACATTAAGCTGGCAACATTAAGCTGGCGACATTAAGCTGTCGACATTAAGCTGTCGACATTAAGCTATCAACATTAAGCTATCAACATTAAGCTGTCAACAACATTAAGCTGTCAACATTTAGCTGTCAACAACATTAAGCTGTCAACAAAATTAAGCTGTCAACATTAAGCTGTCAACATTAAGCTGTCAACATTAAGCTGTCAACATTAAGCTGTCAACAACATTAAGCTGTCAACAACATTAAGCTGTCAACAATATTAAGCTGTCAACGTTAAGCTGTGAACAACATTAAGCTGTCAACAATATTCAGCTGTCAAAATTGAGCCGTCAACATTAAATCGTCAACATTAAGCTGTCAACATTAAGCTGTCAACATTAAGCTGTCAACATTAAGCTGTCAACATTAAGCTGTCAACATTAAGCCATCAACATTAAGCTGTCAACATTAAGCTTGCAACATTAAGCTGGCGACATTAAGCTGTCGACATTAAGCTGTCGACATTAAGCTATCAACATTAAGCTGTCAACATCAAGCTGTCATCATCAAGCTGTCAACATTAAGCTGTCAACATTAAGCTGTCAACATTAAACTGTCAACATTAAACTGTCAACATTAAGCTGTCGACATTAAGCTATCAACATTAAGCTGTCAACAACATTAAGCTGTCAACATTAAGCTGTCAACAACATTAAGCTGTCAACATTGAGCCGTCAACATTAAATCGTCAACATTAAGCTGTCAACATTAAGCTGTCAACATTAAACTGTCAACATTAAGCTGGCAACATTAAGCTGTCAACATTAAGCTATCAACATTAAGCTATCAACATTAAGCTGTCAACAACATTAAGCTGTCAACATTAAGCTGTCAACAACATTAAGCTGTCAACAACATTAAGCTATCAACAACATTAAGCTATCAACATTGAGCCGTCAACATTAAATCGTCAACATTAAGCTGTCAACATTAAGCTGTCAACATTAAGCTGTCAACTTTAAGCTGTCAACAACATTAAGCTGTCAACAACATTAAGCTGTCGACAACATTAAGCTGTCAACATTAAGCTGTCAACATTAAGCTGGCAACATTAAGCTGGCGACATTAAGCTCTCAACATTAAGCTCTCAACAACATTAAGCTGTCAACAACATTAAGCTGTCAATAACATTAAGCTGTCTACATTAAGCTGTCAACATTAAGCTGTCAACATTAAGCTGTCAACATTAAGCTGTCAACATTAAGCTGTCAACATTAAGCCAACAACATTAAGCCAACAACATTAAGCTGTCAACATTAAGCTGTCAACATTAAGCTGTCAACATTAAGCTGTCAACATTAAGCTGGCAACAACAATAGGCAGTCAACATTAAGCTGTCAACATTAAGCTGTCAACATTAGGCTGTCAACATTAAGCTGTCAACATTAAGCTATCAACATTAAGCTGTCAACATTAAGCTGGCAACATTAAGCTGGCGACATTAAGCTGTCAACATTAAGCTGTCAACATTAAACTGTCAACATTAAGCTGTCAACATTAAGCTGTCAACATTAAGCTGTCAACATTAAGCTGTCAACATTAAGCTGTCAACATAAAGCTGTCAACAACATTAAGCTGTCAACATTAAGCGGTCAACATTAAATTGTCAACAATATTCAGATGTCAACATTGAGCCGTCAACATTAAATCGTCAACATTAAGCTGTCAACATTAAGCTGTCAACATTAAGCTGACAACATTAAGTTATCAACATTAAGCTATCAACAACATTAAGCTGTCAACATTAAGCTGTCAACATTAAGCTGTCAACATTAAGCTGGCAACAACATTAAGCTATCAACATTAAGCTGTCCACATTAAGCTGTCAACAACATTAAGCTGTCAACATTAAGCCGTCAACATTAAATTGTCAACAATATTCAGATGTCAACATTGAGCCGTCAACATTAAATCGTCAACATTAAGCTGTCAACATTAAGCTGTCAACATTAAGCTGTCAACATTAAGCTGTCAACATTAAGCTATCAACGACATTAAGCTGTCAACATTAAGCTGTCAACATTAAGCTGGCAACAACATTAAGCTATCAACATTAAGCTGTCCACATTAAGCTGTCAACATTAGGCTGTCAACATTAAGCTGTCAACATTAAGCTATCAACATTAAGCTGTCAACATTAAGCTGGCAACATTAAGCTGCCGACATTAAGCTGTCAACATTAAGCTGTCAACATTAAACTGTCAACATTAAGCTGTCAACATTAAGCTGTCAACATTAAGCTATCAACATTAAGCTATCAACATTAAGCTGTCAACAACATTAAGCTGTCAACATTAAGCTGTCAACAACATTAAGCTGTCAACAACATTAAGCTGTCAACATTAAGCCATCAACATTAAGCCGTCAACATTAAGCCGTCAACATTAAGCTGTCAACATTAAGCTGTCAACATTAAGCTGTCAACATTAAGTTGTCAACAACATTAAGCTGTCAACAACATTAAGCTGTCAACAATATTAAGCTGTCAACATTAAGCTGTCAACAACATTAAGCTGTCAACAATATTCAGCTGTCAAAATTGAGCCGTCAACATTAAATCGTCAACATTAAGCTGTCAACATTAAGCTGGCAACAACATTAAGCTATCAACATTAAGCTGTCCACATTAAGCTGTCAACATTAGGCTGTCAACATTCACCTGTCAACATTAAGCTATCAACATTAAGCTGTCAACATTAAGCTGGCAACATTAAGCTGCCGACATTAAGCTGTCAACATTAAGCTGTCAACATTAAACTGTCAACATTAAGCTGTCAACATTAAGCTGTCAACATTAAGCTATCAACATTAAGCTGTCAACAACATTAAGCTGTCAACATTAAGCTGTCAACAACATTAAGCTGTCAACAACATTAAGCTGTCAACATTAAGCCGCCAACATTAAGCCGTCAACATTAAGCCTTCAACATTAAGCTGTCAACATTAAGCTGTCAACATTAAGCTGACAACATTAAGTTATCAACATTAAGCTATCAACAACATTAAGCTGTCAACATTAAGCTGTCAACAACATTAAGCTGTCAACAACATTAAGCTATCAACATTGAGCCGTCAACATTAAATCGTCAACATTAAGCTGTCAACATTAAGCTGTCAACATTAAGCTGTCAACTTTAAGCTGTCAACAACATTAAGCTGTCAACAACATTAACCTGTGGACAACATTAAGCTGTCAACATTAAGCTGTCAACATTAAGCTGGCAACATTAAGCTGTCAACATTAAGCTGTCAACATTAAGCTGTCAACAACATTAAGCTGTCAACAACATTAAGCTGTCAATAACATTAAGCTGTCAACATTAAGCTGTCAACATTAAGCTGTCAACATTAAGCTGTCAACATTAAGCTGTCAACATTAAGCTGTCAACATTAAGCTGTCAACATTAAGCTGTCAACATTAAGCCAACAACATTAAGCTGTCAACAACATTAAGCTGTCAACAACATTAAGCTGTCAACATTAAGCCGTCAACATTAAATCGTCAACATTAAGCTGTCAACATTAAGCTGTCAACATTAAGCCGTCAACATATAGCTATCAACATTAAGCTGTCAACAACATTAAGCTGTCAACATTAAGCTGTCAACAACATTAAACTGTCAACAACATTAAGCTGTCAACATTGAGCCATCAACATTAAATCATCAACATTAAGCTGTCAACATTAAGCTGTCAACATTAAGCTGTCAACATTAAGCTGGCAACAACATTAAGTAGTCAACATTAAGCTGTCAACATTAAGCAGTCAACATTAGGCTGTCAACATTAAGCTGTCAACATTAAGCTATCAACATTAAGCTGTCAACATTAAGCTGGCAACATTAAGCTGGCGACATTAAGCTGTCAACATTAAGCTGTCAACATTAAACTGTCAACATTAAGCTGTCAACATTAAGCTGTCAACATTAAGCTATCAACATTAAGCTATCAACATTAAGCTGTCAACAACATTAAGCTGTCAACATTAAGCTGTCAACATTAAGCTGTCAACATTAAGCTGTCAACATTAAGCTGTCAACATTAAGCTGTCAACAACATTAAGCTGTCAACAACATTAAGCTGTCAACAACATAAAGCTGTCAACAATATTAAGCTGTCAACATTAAGCTGTCAACAACATTAAGCTGTCAACAATATTCAGCTGTCAAAATTGAGCCGTCAACATTAAGCTGTCAACATTAAGCTGTCAACATTAAGCTGTCAACATTAAGCTGTCAACATTAAGCTGTCAACATTAAGCTGTCAACATTAAGCTGTCAACATTAAGCTATCAACATTAAGCTGTCAACAACATTAAGCTGTCAACATTAAGCTGTCAACATTAAGCTGTCAACATTAAGCCAACAACATTAAGCCAACAACATTAAGCTGTCAACAACATTAAGCTGTCAACAACATTAAGCTGTCAACATTAAGCCGTCAACATTAAATCGTCAACATTAAGCTGTCAACATTAAGCTGTCAACAACATTAAGCTGTCAACATTAAGCTGTCAACATTAAGCTGTCAACATTAAGCCAACAACATTAAGCCAACAACATTAAGCTGTCAACAACATTAAGCTGTCAACATTAAGCCGTCAACATTAAGCCGTCAACATTAAATCGTCAACATTAAGCTGTCAACATTAAGCTGCCGACATTAAGCTGTCAACATTAAGCTGTCAACATTAAGCTGTCAACATTAAGCTGTCAACATTAAGTTATCAACATTAAGCTATCAACAACATTAAGCTATCAACAACATTAAGCTGTCAACATTAAGCTGTCAACATTAAGCTGGCAACATTAAGCTGGCAACAACATTAAGCTATCAACATTAAGCTGTCCACATTAAGCTGTCAACATTAAGCTGTCAACAACATTAAACTGTCAACAACATTAAGCTGTCAACATTGAGCCATCAACATTAAATCGTCAACATTAAGCTGTCAACATTAAGCTGTCAACAATAAGCTGTCAACATTAAGCTGGCAACAACATTAAGCAGTCAACATTAAGCTGTCAACATTAAGCTGTCAACATTAGGCTGTCAACATTAAGCTGTCAACATTAAGCTATCAACATTAAGCTGTCAACATTAAGCTGGCAACATTAAACTGTCAACATTAAGCTGTCGACATTAAGCTGTCGACATTAAGCTATCAACATTAAGCTGTCAACAACATTAAGCTGTCAACATTGAGCCGTCAACATTAAATCGTCAACATTAAGCTGTCAACATTAAGCTGTCAACATTAAACTGTCAACATTAAGTTGTCAACATTAAGCTGTCAACATTAAGCTGGCAACATTAAGCTGGCGACATTAAGCTGTCAACATTAAGCTGTCAACAACATTAAGCTGTCAACAACATTAAGCTGTCAATAACATTAAGCTGTCTACATTAAGCTGTCAACATTAAGCTGTCAACATTAAGCTGTCAACATTAAGCTGTCAACATTAAGCCAACAACATTAAGCCAACAACATTAAGCTGTCAACATTAAGCTGTCAACATTAAGCTGTCAACATTAAGCTGGCAACAACAATAGGCAGTCAACATTAAGCTGTCAACATTAAGCTGTCAACATTAGGCTGTCAACATTAAGCTGTCAACATTAAGCTATCAACATTAAGCTGTCAACATTAAGCTGGCAACATTAAGCTGGCGACATTAAGCTGTCAACATTAAGCTGTCAACATTAAACTGTCAACATTAAGCTGTCAACATTAAGCTGTCAACATTAAGCTGTCAACATTAAGCTGTCAACATTAAGCTGTCAACATAAAGCTGTCAACAACATTAAGCTGTCAACATTAAGCGGTCAACATTAAATTGTCAACAATATTCAGATGTCAACATTGAGACGTCAACATTAAATCGTCAACATTAAGCTGTCAACATTAAGCTGTCAACATTAAGCTGACAACATTAAGTTATCAACATTAAGCTATCAACAATATTAAGCTGTCAACATTAAGCTGTCAACATTAAGCTGTCAACATTAAGCTGGCAACAACATTAAGCTATCAACATTAAGCTGTCCACATTAAGCTGTCAACAACATTAAGCTGTCAACATTAAGCCGTCAACATTAAATTGTCAACAATATTCAGATGTCAACATTGAGCCGTCAACATTAAATCGTCAACATTAAGCTGTCAACATTAAGCTGTCAACATTAAGCTGTCAACATTAAGCTGTCAACATTAAGCTATCAACGACATTAAGCTGTCAACATTAAGCTGTCAACATTAAGCTGGCAACAACATTAAGCTATCAACATTAAGCTGTCCACATTAAGCTGTCAACATTAGGCTGTCAACATTAAGCTGTCAACATTAAGCTATCAACATTAAGCTGTCAACATTAAGCTGGCAACATTAAGCTGCCGACATTAAGCTGTCAACATTAAGCTGTCAACATTAAACTGTCAACATTAAGCTGTCAACATTAAGCTGTCAACATTAAGCTATCAACATTAAGCTATCAACATTAAGCTGTCAACAACATTAAGCTGTCAACATTAAGCTGTCAACAACATTAAGCTGTCATCATTAAGCCGTCAACATTAAGCCGTCAACATTAAGCCGTCAACATTAAGCTGTCAACATTAAGCTGTCAACATTAATCTGTCAACATTAAGTTGTCAACAACATTAAGCTGTCAACAACATTAAGCTGTCAACAATATTAAGCTGTCAACATTAAGCTGTCAACAACATTAAGCTGTCAACAATATTCAGCTGTCAAAATTGAGCCGTCAACATTAAATCGTCAACATTAAGCTGTCAACATTAAGCTGGCAACAACATTAAGCTATCAACATTAAGCTGTCCACATTAAGCTGTCAACATTAGGCTGTCAACATTCACCTGTCAACATTAAGCTATCAACATTAAGCTGTCAACATTAAGCTGGCAACATTAAGCTGCCAACATTAAGCTGTCAACATTAAGCTGTCAACATTAAACTGTCAACATTAAGCTGTCAACATTAAGCTGTCAACATTAAGCTATCAACATTAAGCTGTCAACAACATTAAGCTGTCAACATTAAGCTGTCAACAACATTAAGCTGTCAACAACATTAAGCTGTCAACATTAAGCCGCCAACATTAAGCCGTCAACATTAAGCCGTCAACATTAAGCTGTCAACATTAAGCTGTCAACATTAAGCTGACAACATTAAGTTATCAACATTAAGCTATCAACAACATTAAGCTGTCAACATTAAGCTGTCAACAACATTAAGCTGTCAACAACATTAAGCTATCAACATTGAGCTGTCAACATTAAATCGTCAACATTAAGCTGTCAACATTAAGCTGTCAACATTAAGCTGTCAACTTTAAGCTGTCAACAACATTAAGCTGTCAACAACATTAAGCTGTGGACAACATTAAGCTGTCAACATTAAGCTGTCAACATTAAGCTGGCAACATTAAGCTGTCAACATTAAGCTGTCAACATTAAGCTGTCAACAACATTAAGCTGTCAACAACATTAAGCTGTCAATAACATTAAGCTGTCAACATTAAGCTGTCAACATTAAGCTGTCAACATTAAGCTGTCAACATTAAGCTGTCAACATTAAGCTGTCAACATTAAGCTGTCAACATTAAGCTGTCAACATTAAGCCAACAACATTAAGCCAACAACATTAAGCTGTCAACAACATTAAGCTGTCAACAACATTAAGCTGTCAACATTAAGCCGTCAACATTAAATCGTCAACATTAAGCTGTCAACATTAAGCTGTCAACATTAAGCCGTCAACATATAGCTATCAACATTAAGCTGTCAACAACATTAAGCTGTCAACATTAAGCTGTCAACAACATTAAACTGTCAACAACATTAAGCTGTCAACATTGAGCCATCAACATTAAATCATCAACATTAAGCTGTCAACATTAAGCTGTCAACATTAAGCTGTCAACATTAAGCTGGCAACAACATTAAGTAGTCAACATTAAGCTGTCAACATTAAGCAGTCAACATTAGGCTGTCAACATTAAGCTGTCAACATTAAGCTATCAACATTAAGCTGTCAACATTAAGCTGGCAACATTAAGCTGGCGACATTAAGCTGTCAACATTAAGCTGTCAACATTAAACTGTCAACATTAAGCTGTCAACATTAAGCTGTCAACATTAAGCTATCAACATTAAGCTATCAACATTAAGCTGTCAACAACATTAAGCTGTCAACATTAAGCTGTCAACATTAAGCTGTCAACATTAAGCTGTCAACATTAAGCTGTCAACATTAAGCTGTCAACAACATTAAGCTGTCAACAACATAAAGCTGTCAACAATATTAAGCTGTCAACATTAAGCTGTCAACAACATTAAGCTGTCAACAATATTCAGCTGTCAAAATTGAGCCGTCAACATTAAGCTGTCAACATTAAGCTGTCAACATTAAGCTGTCAACATTAAGCTGTCAACATTAAGCTGTCAACATTAAGCTGTCAACATTAAGCTATCAACATTAAGCTGTCAACAACATTAAGCTGTCAACATTAAGCTGTCAACATTAAGCTGTCAACATTAAGCCAACAACATTAAGCCAACAACATTAAGCTGTCAACAACATTAAGCTGTCAACAACATTAAGCTGTCAACATTAAGCCGTCAACATTAAATCGTCAACATTAAGCTGTCAACATTAAGCTGTCAACAACATTAAGCTGTCAACATTAAGCTGTCAACATTAAGCTGTCAACATTAAGCCAACAACATTAAGCCAACAACATTAAGCTGTCAGCAACATTAAGCTGTCAACAACATTAAGCTGTCAACATTAAGCCGTCAACATTAAATCGTCAACATTAAGCTGTCAACATTAAGCTGCCGACATTAAGCTGTCAACATTAAGCTGTCAACATTAAGCTGTCAACATTAAGCTGTCAACATTAAGCTGACAACATTAAGTTATCAACATTAAGCTATCAACAACATTAAGCTGTCAACATTAAGCTGTCAACATTAAGCTGTCAACATTAAGCTGGCAACAACATTAAGCTATCAACATTAAGCTGTCCACATTAAGCTGTCAACATTAAGCTGTCAACAACATTAAACTGTCAACAACATTAAGCTGTCAACATTGAGCCATCAACATTAAATCGTCAACATTAAGCTGTCAACATTAAGCTGTCAACAATAAGCTGTCAACATTAAGCTGGCAACAACATTAAGCAGTCAACATTAAGCTGTCAACATTAAGCTGTCAACATTAGGCTGTCAACATTAAGCTATCAACATTAAGCTGTCAACATTAAGCTGGCAACATTAAACTGTCAACATTAAGCTGTCGACATTAAGCTGTCGACATTAAGCTATCAACATTAAGCTGTCAACAACATTAAGCTGTCAACATTGAGCCGTCAACATTAAATCGTCAACATTAAGCTGTCAACATTAAGCTGTCAACATTAAACTGTCAACATTAAGTTGTCAACATTAAGCTGTCAACATTAAGCTATCAACATTAAGCTATCAACATTAAGCTGTCAACAACATTAAGCTGTCAACATTAAGCTGTCAACAACATTAAGCTGTCAACAACATTAAGCTATCAACATTGAGCCGTCAACATTAAATCGTCAACATTAAGCTGTCAACATTAAGCTGTCAACATTAAGCTGTCAACATTAAGCTGTCAACATTAAGCTGTCAACATTAAGCTGTCAACATTAAGCTGGCAACATTAAGCTGGCGACATTAAGCTGTCAACATTAAGCTGTCAACATTAAGCCGTCAACATATAGCTATCAACATTAAGCTGTCAACAACATTAAGCTGTCAACATTAAGCTGTCAACAACATTAAACTGTCAACAACATTAAGCTGTCAACATTAAGCTGTCGACATTAAGCTATCAACATTAAGCTGTCAACAACATTAAGCTGTCAACATTGAGCCGTCAACATTAAATCGTCAACATTAAGCTGTCAACATTAAGCTGTCAACATTAAACTGTCAACATTAAGTTGTCAACATTAAGCTGTCAACATTAAGCTATCAACATTAAGCTATCAACATTAAGCTGTCAACAACATTAAGCTGTCAACATTAAGCTGTCAACAACATTAAGCTGTCAACAACATTAAGCTATCAACATTGAGCCGTCAACATTAAATCGTCAACATTAAGCTGTCAACATTAAGCTGTCAACATTAAGCTGTCAACATTAAGCTGTCAACATTAAGCTGTCAACATTAAGCTGTCAACATTAAGCCATCAACATTAAGCTGTCAACATAAAGCTGGCAACATTAAGCTGGCGACATTAAGCTGTCAACATTAAGCTGTCAACATTAAGCCGTCAACATATAGCTATCAACATTAAGCTGTCAACAACATTAAGCTGTCAACATTAAGCTGTCAACAACATTAAACTGTCAACAACATTAAGCTGTCAACATTGAGCCATCAACATTAAATCATCAACATTAAGCTGTCAACATTAAGCAGTCAACATTAGGCTGTCAACATTAAGCTGTCAACATTAAGCTATCAACATTAAGCTGTCAACATTAAGCTGGCAACATAAAGCTGGCGACATTAAGCTGTCAACATTAAGCTGTCAACATTAAACTGTCAACATTAAGCTGTCAACATTAAGCTGTCAACATTAAGCTATCAACATTAAGCTATCAACATTAAGCTGTCAACAACATTAAGCTGTCAACATTAAGCTGTCAACATTAAGCTGTCAACATTAAGCTGTCAACATTAAGCTGTCAACATTAAGCTGTCAACAACATTAAGCTGTCAACAACATAAAGCTGTCAACAATATTAAGCTGTCAACATTAAGCTGTCAACAACATTAAGCTGTCAACAATATTCAGCTGTCAAAATTGAGCCGTCAACATTAAGCTGTCAACATTAAGCTGTCAACATTAAGCTGTCAACATTAAGCTGTCAACATTAAGCTGTCAACATTAAGCTGTCAACATTAAGCTGTCAACATTAAGCTATCAACATTAAGCTGTCAACAACATTAAGCTGTCAACATTAAGCTGTCAACATTAAGCTGTCAACATTAAGCTGTCAACATTAAGCCAACAACATTAAGCCAACAACATTAAGCTGTCAACAACATTAAGCTGTCAACAACATTAAGCTGTCAACATTAAGCCGTCAACATTAAATCGTCAACATTAAGCTGTCAACATTAAGCTGCCGACATTAAGCTGTCAACATTAAGCTGTCAACATTAAGCTGTCAACATTAAGCTGTCAACATTAAGCTGACAACATTAAGTTATCAACATTAAGCTATCAACAACATTAAGCTGTCAACATTAAGCTGTCAACATTAAGCTGGCAACAACATTAAGCTATCAACATTAAGCTGTCCACATTAAGCTGTCAACATTAAGCTGTCAACAACATTAAACTGTCAACAACATTAAGCTGTCAACATTGAGCCATCAACATTAAATCGTCAACATTAAGCTGTCAACATTAAGCTGTCAACAATAAGCTGTCAACATTAAGCTGGCAACAACATTAAGCAGTCAACATTAAGCTGTCAACATTAAGCTGTCAACATTAGGCTGTCAACATTAAGCTGTCAACATTAAGCTATCAACATTAAGCTGTCAACATTAAGCTGGCAACATTAAACTGTCAACATTAAGCTGTCGACATTAAGCTGTCGACATTAAGCTATCAACATTAAGCTGTCAACAACATTAAGCTGTCAACATTGAGCCGTCAACATTAAATCGTCAACATTAAGCTGTCAACATTAAGCTGTCAACATTAAACTGTCAACATTAAGTTGTCAACATTAAGCTGTCCACATTAAGCTATCAACATTAAGCTATCAACATTAAGCTGTCAACAACATTAAGCTGTCAACATTAAGCTGTCAACAACATTAAGCTGTCAACAACATTAAGCTATCAACATTGAGCCGTCAACATTAAATCGTCAACATTAAGCTGTCAACATTAAGCTGTCAACATTAAGCTGTCAACATTAAGCTGTCAACATTAAGCTGTCAACATTAAGCTGTCAACATTAAGCCATCAACATTAAGCTGTCAACATTAAGCTGGCAACATTAAGCTGGCGACATTAAGCTGTCGACATTAAGCTGTCGACATTAAGCTATCAACATTAAGCTGTCAACATCAAGCTGTCAACATTAAGCTGTCAACATTAAGCTGTCAACAACATTAAGCTGTCAACAACATTAAGCTGTCAACATTAAGCTGTCAACATTAAGCTGTCAACATTAAGCTGTCAACATTAAGCTGGCAACATTAAGCTGGCGACATTAAGCTGTCGACATTAAGCTGTCGACATTAAGCTATCAACATTAAGCTATCAACATTAAGCTGTCAACAACATTAAGCTGTCAACATTAAGCTGTCAACAACATTAAGCTGTCAACATTAAGCTGTCAACATTAAGCTGTCAACATAAAGCTGTCAACAACATTAAGCTGTCAACAACATTAAGCTGTCAACAATATTAAGCTGTCAACGTTAAGCTGTGAACAACATTAAGCTGTCAACAATATTCAGCTGTCAAAATTGAGCCGTCAACATTAAATCGTCAACATTAAGCTGTCAACATTAAGCTGTCAACATTAAGCTGTCAACATTAAGCTGTCAACATTAAGCTGTCAACATTAAGCCATCAACATTAAGCTGTCAACATTAAGCTTGCAACATTAAGCTGGCGACATTAAGCTGTCGACATTAAGCTGTCGACATTAAGCTATCAACATTAAGCTGTCAACATCAAGCTGTCATCATCAAGCTGTCAACATTAAGCTGTCAACATTAAGCTGTCAACATTAAACTGTCAACATTAAACTGTCAACATTAAGCTGTCGACATTAAGCTATCAACATTAAGCTGTCAACAACATTAAGCTGTCAACATTAAGCTGTCAACAACATTAAGCTGTCAACATTGAGCCGTCAACATTAAATCGTCAACATTAAGCTGTCAACATTAAGCTGTCAACATTAAACTGTCAACATTAAGTTGTCAACATTAAGCTGTCAACATTAAGCTATCAACATTAAGCTATCAACATTAAGCTGTCAACAACATTAAGCTGTCAACATTAAGCTGTCAACAACATTAAGCTGTCAACAACATTAAGCTATCAACAAAATTAAGCTATCAACATTGAGCCGTCAACATTAAATCGTCAACATTAAGCTGTCAACATTAAGCTGTCAACATTAAGCTGTCAACTTTAAGCTGTCAACAACATTAAGCTGTCAACAACATTAAGCTGTCGACAACATTAAGCTGTCAACATTAAGCTGTCAACATTAAGCTGGCAACATTAAGCTGTCAACATTAAGCTGTCAACATTAAGCTGTCAACAACATTAAGCTGTCAACAACATTAAGCTGTCAATAACATTAAGCTGTCTACATTAAGCTGTCAACATTAAGCTGTCAACATTAAGCTGTCAACATTAAGCTGTCAACATTAAGCTGTCAACATTAAGCCAACAACATTAAGCCAACAACATTAAGCTGTCAACATTAAGCTGTCAACATTAAGCTGTCAACATTAAGCTGGCAACAACAATAGGCAGTCAACATTAAGCTGTCAACATTAAGCTGTCAACATTAGGCTGTCAACATTAAGCTGTCAACATTAAGCTATCAACATTAAGCTGTCAACATTAAGCTGGCAACATTAAGCTGGCGACATTAAGCTGTCAACATTAAGCTGTCAACATTAAACTGTCAACATTAAGCTGTCAACATTAAGCTGTCAACATTAAGCTGTCAACATTAAGCTGTCAACATAAAGCTGTCAACAACATTAAGCTGTCAACAACATTAAGCTGTCAACATTAAGCGGTCAACATTAAATTGTCAACAATATTCAGATGTCAACATTGAGCCGTCAACATTAAATCGTCAACATTAAGCTGTCAACATTAAGCTGTCAACATTAAGCTGACAACATTAAGTTATCAACATTAAGCTATCAACAACATTAAGCTGTCAACATTAAGCTGTCAACATTAAGCTGTCAACATTAAGCTGGCAACAACATTAAGCTATCAACATTAAGCTGTCCACATTAAGCTGTCAACATTAAGCTGTCAACACCATTAAACTGTCAACAACATTAAGCTGTCAACATTGAGCCATCAACATTAAATCGTCAACATCAAGCTGTCAACATTAAGCTGTCAACAACATTAAGCTGTCAACAATATTAAGCTGTCAACATTAAGCTGTCAACAACATTAAGCTGTCAACAATATTCAGCTGTCAAAATTGAGCCGTCAACATTAAATCGTCAACATTAAGCTGTCAACATTAAGCTGTCAACATTAAGCTGTCAACATTAAGCTGTCAACATTAAGCTGTCAACATTAAGCTATCAACATTAAGCTATCAACATTAAGCTGTCAACAACATTAAGCTGTCAACATTAAGCTGTCAACAACATTAAGCTGTCAACAACATTAAGCTGTCAACATTAAGCTGTCAACATAAAGCTGTCAACATAAAGCTGTCAACAACATTAAGCTGTCAACAACATTAAGCTGTCAACATTAAGCCGTCAACATTAAATTGTCAACAATATTCAGATGTCAACATTGAGCCGTCAACATTAAATCGTCAACATTAAGCTGTCAGCATTAAGCTGTCAACATTAAGCTGTCAACATTAAGCTGTCAACATTAAGCTGTCAACATTAAGCTGTCAACATTAAGCCAACAACATTAAGCCAACAACATTAAGCTGTCAACATTAAGCTGTCAACATTAAGCTGTCAACATTAAGCTGGCAACAACAATAGGCAGTCAACATTAAGCTGTCAACATTAAGCTGTCAACATTAGGCTGTCAACATTAAGCTGTCAACATTAAGCTATCAACATTAAGCTGTCAACATTAAGCTGGCAACATTAAGCTGGCGACATTAAGCTGTCAACATTAAGCTGTCAACATTAAACTGTCAACATTAAGCTGTCAACATTAAGCTGACAACATTAAGTTATCAACATTAAGCTATCAACAACATTAAGCTGTCAACATTAAGCTGTCAACATTAAGCTGGCAACAACATTAAGCTATCAACATTAAGCTGTCCACATTAAGCTGTCAACATTAAGCTGTCAACAACATTAAACTGTCAACAACATTAAGCTGTCAACATTGAGCCATCAACATTAAATCGTCAACATTAAGCTGTCAACATTAAGCTGTCAACAATAAGCTGTCAACATTAAGCTGGCAACAACATTAAGCAGTCAACATTAAGCTGTCAACATTAAGCTGTCAACATTAGGCTGTCAACATTAAGCTGTCAACATTAAGCTATCAACATTAAGCTGTCAACATTAAGCTGGCAACATTAAACTGTCAACATTAAGCTGTCGACATTAAGCTGTCGACATTAAGCTATCAACATTAAGCTGTCAACAACATTAAGCTGTCAACATTGAGCCGTCAACATTAAATCGTCAACATTAAGCTGTCAACATTAAGCTGTCAACATTAAACTGTCAACATTAAGTTGTCAACATTAAGCTGTCCACATTAAGCTATCAACATTAAGCTATCAACATTAAGCTGTCAACAACATTAAGCTGTCAACATTAAGCTGTCAACAACATTATGCTGTCAACAACATTAAGCTATCAACATTGAGCCGTCAACATTAAATCGTCAACATTAAGCTGTCAACATTAAGCTGTCAACATTAAGCTGTCAACATTAAGCTGTCAACATTAAGCTGTCAACATTAAGCTGTCAACATTAAGCCATCAACATTAAGCTGTCAACATTAAGCTGGCAACATTAAGCTGGCGACATTAAGCTGTCGACATTAAGCTGTCGACATTAAGCTATCAACATTAAGCTGTCAACATCAAGCTGTCAACATTAAGCTGTCAACATTAAGCTGTCAACAACATTAAGCTGTCAACAACATTAAGCTGTCAACATTAAGCTGTCAACATTAAGCTGTCAACATTAAGCTGTCAACATTAAGCTGGCAACATTAAGCTGGCAACATTAAGCTGTCGACATTAAGCTGTCGACATTAAGCTATCAACATTAAGCTATCAACATTAAGCTGTCAACAACATTAAGCTGTCAACATTAAGCTGTCAACAACATTAAGCTGTCAACATTAAGCTGTCAACATTAAGCTGTCAACATTAAGCTGTCAACATTAAGCTGTCAACATAAAGCTGTCAACAACATTAAGCTGTCAACAACATTAAGCTGTCAACAATATTAAGCTGTCAACGTTAAGCTGTGAACAACATTAAGCTGTCAACAATATTCAGCTGTCAAAATTGAGCCGTCAACATTAAATCGTCAACATTAAGCTGTCAACATTAAGCTGTCAACATTAAGCTGTCAACATTAAGCTGTCAACATTAAGCTGTCAACATTAAGCCATCAACATTAAGCTGTCAACATTAAGCTTGCAACATTAAGCTGGCGACATTAAGCTGTCGACATTAAGCTGTCGACATTAAGCTATCAACATTAAGCTGTCAACATCAAGCTGTCATCATCAAGCTGTCAACATTAAGCTGTCAACATTAAGCTGTCAACATTAAACTGTCAACATTAAACTGTCAACATTAAGCTGTCGACATTAAGCTATCAACATTAAGCTGTCAACAACATTAAGCTGTCAACATTAAGCTGTCAACAACATTAAGCTGTCAACATTGAGCCGTCAACATTAAATCGTCAACATTAAGCTGTCAACATTAAGCTGTCAACATTAAACTGTCAACATTAAGTTGTCAACATTAAGCTGTCAACATTAAGCTATCAACATTAAGCTATCAACATTAAGCTGTCAACAACATTAAGCTGTCAACATTAAGCTGTCAACAACATTAAGCTGTCAACAACATTAAGCTATCAACAAAATTAAGCTATCAACATTGAGCCGTCAACATTAAATCGTCAACATTAAGCTGTCAACATTAAGCTGTCAACATTAAGCTGTCAACTTTAAGCTGTCAACAACATTAAGCTGTCAACAACATTAAGCTGTCGACAACATTAAGCTGTCAACATTAAGCTGTCAACATTAAGCTGGCAACATTAAGCTGTCAACATTAAGCTGTCAACATTAAGCTGTCAACAACATTAAGCTGTCAACAACATTAAGCTGTCAATAACATTAAGCTGTCTACATTAAGCTGTCAACATTAAGCTGTCAACATTAGGCTGTCAACATTAAGCTGTCAACATTAAGCTGTCAACATTAAGCCAACAACATTAAGCCAACAACATTAAGCTGTCAACATTAAGCTGTCAACATTAAGCTGTCAACATTAAGCTGGCAACAACAATAGGCAGTCAACATTAATCTGTCAACATTAAGCTGTCAACATTAGGCTGTCAACATTAAGCTGTCAACATTAAGCTATCAACATTAAGCTGTCAACATTAAGCTGGCAACATTAAGCTGGCGACATTAAGCTGTCAACATTAAGCTGTCAACATTAAACTGTCAACATTAAGCTGTCAACATTAAGCTGTCAACATTAAGCTGTCAACATTAAGCTGTCAACATAAAGCTGTCAACAACATTAAGCTGTCAACAACATTAAGCTGTCAACATTAAGCGGTCAACATTAAATTGTCAACAATATTCAGATGTCAACATTGAGCCGTCAACATTAAATCGTCAACATTAAGCTGTCAACATTAAGCTGTCAACATTAAGCTGACAACATTAAGTTATCAACATTAAGCTATCAACAACATTAAGCTGTCAACATTAAGCTGTCAACATTAAGCTGTCAACATTAAGCTGGCAACAACATTAAGCTATCAACATTAAGCTGTCCACATTAAGCTGTCAACATTAAGCTGTCAACACCATTAAACTGTCAACAACATTAAGCTGTCAACATTGAGCCATCAACATTAAATCGTCAACATCAAGCTGTCAACATTAAGCTGTCAACAACATTAAGCTGTCAACAATATTAAGCTGTCAACATTAAGCTGTCAACAACATTAAGCTGTCAACAATATTCAGCTGTCAAAATTGAGCCGTCAACATTAAATCGTCAACATTAAGCTGTGAACATTAAGCTGTCAACATTAAGCTGTCAACATTAAGCTGTCAACATTAAGCTGTCAACATTAAGCTGTCAACATTAAGCTATCAACATTAAGCTATCAACATTAAGCTGTCAACAACATTAAGCTGTCAACATTAAGCTGTCAACAACATTAAGCTGTCAACAACATTAAGCTGTCAACATTAAGCTGTCAACATAAAGCTGTCAACAACATTAAGCTGTCAACAACATTAAGCTGTCAACATTAAGCCGTCAACATTAAATTGTCAACAATATTCAGATGTCAACATTGAGCCGTCAACATTAAATCGTCAACATTAAGCTGTCAGCATTAAGCTGTCAACATTAAGCTGTCAACATTAAGCTGTCAACATTAAGCTGTCAACATTAAGCTGTCAACATTAAGCCAACAACATTAAGCCAACAACATTAAGCTGTCAACATTAAGCTGTCAACATTAAGCTGGCAACAACAATAGGCAGTCAACATTAAGCTGTCAACATTAAGCTGTCAACATTAGGCTGTCAACATTAAGCTGTCAACATTAAGCTATCAACATTAAGCTGTCAACATTAAGCTGGCAACATTAAGCTGGCGACATTAAGCTGTCAACATTAAGCTGTCAACATTAAACTGTCAACATTAAGCTGTCAACATTAAGCTGTCAACATTAAGCTGTCAACATTAAGCTGTCAACATTAAGCTGTCAACATAAAGCTGTCAACAACATTAAGCTGTCAACAACATTAAGCTGTCAACATTAAGCGGTCAACATTAAATTGTCAACAATATTCAGATGTCAACATTGAGCCGTCAACATTAAATCGTCAACATTAAGCTGTCAACATTAAGCTGTCAACATTAAGCTGACAACATTAAGTTATCAACATTAAGCTATCAACAACATTAAGCTGTCAACATTAAGCTGTCAACATTAAGCTGTCAACATTAAGCTGGCAACAACATTAAGCTATCAACATTAAGCTGTCCACATTAAGCTGTCAACATTAAGCTGTCAACACCATTAAACTGTCAACAACATTAAGCTGTCAACATTGAGCCATCAACATTAAATCGTCAACATCAAGCTGTCAACATTAAGCTGTCAACAACATTAAGCTGTCAACAATATTAAGCTGTCAACATTAAGCTGTCAACAACATTAAGCTGTCAACAATATTCAGCTGTCAAAATTGAGCCGTCAACATTAAATCGTCAACATTAAGCTGTCAACATTAAGCTGTCAACATTAAGCTGTCAACATTAAGCTGTCAACATTAAGCTGTCAACATTAAGCTATCAACATTAAGCTATCAACATTAAGCTGTCAACAACATTAAGCTGTCAACATTAAGCTGTCAACAATATTAAGCTGTCAACAACATTAAGCTGTCAACATTAAGCTGTCAACATAAAGCTGTCAACAACATTAAGCTGTCAACAACATTAAGCTGTCAACATTAAGCCGTCAACATTAAATTGTCAACAATATTCAGATGTCAACATTGAGCCGTCAACATTAAATCGTCAACATTAAGCTGTCAACATTAAGCTGTCAACATTAAGCTGTCAACATTAAGCTGTCAACATTAAGCTATCAACATTAAGCTATCAACGACATTAAGCTGTCAACATTAAGCTGTCAACATTAAGCTGGCAACAACATTAAGCTATCAACATTAAGCTGTCCACATTAAGCTGTCAACATTAGGCTGTCAACATTAAGCTGTCCACATTAAGCTATCAACATTAAGCTGTCAACATTAAGCTGGCAACATTAAGCTGCCGACATTAAGCTGTCAACATTAAGCTGTCAACATTAAATCGTCAACATTAAGCTGTCAACATTAAGCTGTCAACATTAAACTGTCAACATTAAGTTGTCAACATTAAGCTGTCAACATTAAGCTATCAACATTAAGCTATCAACATTAAGCTGTCAACAACATTAAGCTGTCAACATTAAGCTGTCAACAACATTAAGCTGTCAACAACATTAAGCTATCAACATTGAGCCGTCAACATTAAATCGTCAACATTAAGCTGTCAACATTAAGCTGTCAACATTAAGCTGTCAACTTTAAGCTGTCAACAACATTAAGCTGTCAACAACATTAAGCTGTCAACATTAAGCTGTCAACATTAAGCTGTCAACATTAAGCTGACAACATTAAGTTATCAACATTAAGCTATCAACAACATTAAGCTGTCAACATTAAGCTGTCAACATTAAGCTGTCAACATTAAGCTGGCAACAACATTAAGCTATCAACATTAAGCTGTCCACATTAAGCTGTCAACATTAAGCTGTCAACAACATTAAACTGTCAACAACATTAAGCTGTCAACATTGAGCCATCAACATTAAATCGTCAACATTAAGCTGTCAACATTAAGCTGTCAACATTAAGCTGTCAACATTAAGCTGGCAACAACATTAAGCAGTCAACATTAAGCTGTCAACATTAAGCTGTCAACATTAGGCTGTCAACATTAAGCTGTCAACATTAAGCTATCAACATTAAGCTGTCAACATTAAGCTGGCAACATTAAACTGTCAACATTAAGCTGTCGACATTAAGCTGTCGACATTAAGCTATCAACATTAAGCTGTCAACAACATTAAGCTGTCAACATTAAGCTGTCAACATTAAGCTGTCAACATTAAGTTGTCAACATTAAGCTGTCAACATTAAGCTATCAACATTAAGCTATCAACATTAAGCTGTCAACAACATTAAGCTGTCAACATTAAGCTGTCAACAACATTAAGCTATCAACATTGAGCCGTCAACATTAAATCGTCAACATTAAGCTGTCAACATTAAGCTGTCAACATTAAGCTGTCAACATTAAGCTGTCAACATTAAGCTGTCAACATTAAGCTGTCAACATTTAGCCATCAACATTAAGCTGTCAACATTAAGCTGGCAACATTAAGCTGGCGACATTAAGCTGTCGACATTAAGCTGTCGACATTAAGCTATCAACATTAAGCTGTCAACATCAAGCTGTCAACATCAAGCTGTCAACATTAAGCTATCAACATTAAGCTATCAACATTAAGCTGTCAACAACATTAAGCTGTCAGCATTAAGCTGTCAACAACATTAAGCTGTCAACAACATTAAGCTATCAACATTGAGCCGTCAACATTAAATCGTCAACATTAAGCTGTCAACATTAAGCTGTCAACATTAAGCTGTCAACTTTAAGCTGTCAACAACATTAAGCTGTCAACAACATTAAGCTGTCGACAACATTAAGCTGTCAACATTAAGCTGTCAACATTAAGCTGGCAACATTAAGCTGTCAACATTAAGCTGTCAACATTAAGCTGTCAACAACATTAAGCTGTCAACATTAAGCTGTCAACATTAAGCTGTCAACATTAAGCTGTCAACATTAAGCTGTCAACATTAAGCCGTCAACATTAAGCTATCAACATTAAGCTGTCAACAACATTAAGCTGTCAACATTAAGCTGTCAACAACATTAAACTGTCAACAACATTAAGCTGTCAACATTGAGCCATCAACATTAAATCGTCAACATTAAGCTGTCAACATTAAGCTGTCAACATTAAGCTGTCAACATTAAGCTGGCAACAACATTAAGTAGTCAACATTAAGCTGTCAACATTAAGCTGTCAACATTAGGCTGTCAACATTAAGCTGTCATCATTAAGCTATCAACATTAAGCTGTCAACATTAAGCTGGCAACATTAAGCTGGCGACATTAAGCTGTCAACATTAAGCTGTCAACATTAAACTGTCAACATTAAGCTGTCAACATTAAGCTGTCAACATTAAGCTATCAACATTAAGCTATCAACATTAAGCTGTCAACAACATTAAGCTGTCAACATTAAGCTGTCAACATTAAACTGTCAACATTAAGCTGTCAACATTAAGCTGTCAACAACATTAAGCTGTCAACAATATTAAGCTGTCAACATTAAGCTGTCAACAACATTAAGCTGTCAACAATATTCAGCTGTCAAAATTGAGCCGTCAACATTAAATCGTCAACATTAAGCTGTCAACATTAAGCTGTCAACATTAAGCTGTCAACATTAAGCTGTCAATATTAAGCTGTCAACATTAAGCTATCAACATTAAGCTATCAACATTAAGCTGTCAACAACATTAAGCTGTCAACATTAAGCTGTCAACAACATTAAGCTGTCAACAACATTAAGCTGTCAACATTAAGCCGTCAACATTAAATTGTCAACAATATTCAGATGTCAACATTGAGCCGTCAACATTAAATCGTCAACATTAAGCTGTCAACATTAAGCTGTCAACATTAAGCTGTCAACATTAAGCTATCAACATTAAGCTATCAACGACATTAAGCTGTCAACATTATGCTGTCAACATTAAGCTGGCAACAACATTAAGCTATCAACATTAAGCTGTCCACATTAAGCTGTCAACATTAGGCTGTCAACATTAAGCTGTCAACATTAAGCTATCAACATTAAGCTGTCAACATTAAGCTGGCAACATTAAGCTGCCGACATTAAGCTGTCAACATTAAGCTGTCAACATTAAACTGTCAACATTAAGCTGTCAACATTAAGCTGTCAACATTAAGCTATCAACATTAAGCTATCAACATTAAGCTGTCAACATCATTAAGCTGTCAACATTAAGCTGTCAACAACATTAAGCTGTCAACAACATTAAGCTGTCAACATTAAGCCGTCAACATTAAGCCGTCAACATTTA
Source organism: Alitta virens (assembly GCA_932294295.1). NCBI lineage: Eukaryota > Metazoa > Annelida > Polychaeta > Phyllodocida > Nereididae > Alitta > Alitta virens. The sequence goes on along the minus strand of OW028579.1, from coordinate 8,646,216 downwards.
GCCGTCAACATTAAGCTGTCAACATTAAGCTGTCAACATTAAGCTGTCAACATTAAGTTGTCAACAACATTAAGCTGTCAACAACATTAAGCTGTCAACAATATTAAGCTATCAACATTAAGCTGTCAACAACATTAAGCTGTCAACAATATTCAGCTGTCAAAATTGAGCCGTCAACATTAAATCGTCAACATTAAGCTGTCAACATTAAGCTGGCAACAACATTAAGCTATCAACATTAAGCTGTCCACATTAAGCTGTCAACATTAGGCTGTCAACATTAAGCTGTCAACATTAAGCTATCAACATTAAGCTGTCAACATTAAGCTGGCAACATTAAGCTGCCGACATTAAGCTGTCAACATTAAGCTGTCAACATTAAACTGTCAACATTAAGCTGTCAACATTAAGCTGTCAACATAAAGCTATCAACATTAAGCTGTCAACAACATTAAGCTGTCAACATTAAGCTGTCAACAACATTAAGCTGTCAACAACATTAAGCTGTCAACATTAAGCCGTCAACATTAAGCCGTCAACATTAAGCCGTCAACATTAAGCTGTCAACATTAAGCTGTCAACATTAGGCTGTCAACATTAAGCTGTCAACAACATTAAGCTGTCAACAACATTAAGCTGTCAACAATATTAAGCTGTCAACATTAAGCTGTCAACATTAAGCTGTCAACAACATTAAGCTGTCAACAATATTCAGCTGTCAAAATTGAGCCGTCAACATTAAATCGTCAACATTAAGCTGTCAACATTAAGCTGTCAACATTAAGCTGTCAACATTAAGCTATCAACATTAAGCTGTCAACATTAAGCTGGCAACATTAAGCTGGCGACATTAAGCTGTCGACATTAAGCTGTCGACATTAAGCTATCAACATTAAGCTGTCAACATCAAGCTGTCTACATCAAGCTGTCAACATTAAGCTGTCAACATTAAGCTGTCAACATTAAACTGTCAACATTAAGCTGTCAACATTAAGCTGTCAACATTAAGCTGTCAACAACATTAAGCTGTCAACAACATTAAGCTGTCAACAACATTAAGCTGTCAATAACATTAGGCTGTCAACATTAAGCTGTCAACATTAAGCTGTCAACAACATTAAGCTGTCAACAACATTAAGCTATCAACATTGAGCCGTCAACATTAAATCGTCAACATTAAGCTGTCAACATTAAGCTGTCAACATTAAGCTGTCAACTTTAAGCTGTCAACAACATTAAGCTGTCAACAACATTAAGCTGTCGACAACATTAAGCTGTCAACATTAAGCTGTCAACATTAAGCTGACAACATTAAGTTATCAACATTAAGCTATCAACAACATTAAGCTGTCAACATTAAGCTGTCAACATTAAGCTGGCAACAACATTAAGCTATCAACATTAAGCTGTCCACATTAAGCTGTCAACATTAAGCTGTCAACAACATTAAACTGTCAACAACATTAAGCTGTCAACATTGAGCCATCAACATTAAATCGTCAACATTAAGCTGTCAACATTAAGCTGTCAACATTAAGCTGTCAACATTAAGCTGGCAACAACATTAAGCAGTCAACATTAAGCTGTCAACATTAAGCTGTCAACATTAGGCTGTCAACATTAAGCTGTCAACATTAAGCTATCAACATTAAGCTGTCAACATTAAGCTGGCAACATTAAACTGTCAACATTAAGCTGTCGACATTAAGCTGTCGACATTAAGCTATCAACATTAAGCTGTCAACAACATTAAGCTGTCAACATTGAGCCGTCAACATTAAATCGTCAACATTAAGCTGTCAACATTAAGCTGTCAACATTAAACTGTCAACATTAAGTTGTCAACATTAAGCTGTCAACATTAAGCTATCAACATTAAGCTATCAACATTAAGCTGTCAACAACATTAAGCTGTCAACATTAAGCTGTCAACAACATTAAGCTGTCAACAACATTAAGCTATCAACATTGAGCCGTCAACATTAAATCGTCAACATTAAGCTGTCAACATTAAGCTGTCAACATTAAGCTGTCAACATTAAGCTGTCAACATTAAGCTGTCAACATTAAGCTGTCAACATTAAGCCATCAACATTAAGCTGTCAACATTAAGCTGGCAACATTAAGCTGGCGACATTAAGCTGTCGACATTAAGCTGTCGACATTAAGCTATCAACATTAAGCTGTCAACATCAAGCTGTCAACATCAAGCTGTCAACATTAAGCTGTCAACATTAAGCAGTCAACATTAAACTGTCAACATTAAACTGTCGACATTAAGCTGTCGACATTAAGCTATCAACATTAAGCTGTCAACAACATTAAGCTGTCAACATTAAGCTGTCAACAACATTAAGCGGTCAACATTGAGCCGTCAACATTAAATCGTCAACATTAAGCTGTCAACATTAAGTTGTCAACATTAGGCTGTCAACATTAAGCTATCAACATTAAGCTATCAACATTAAGCTGTCAACAACATTAAGCTGTCAACATTAAGCTGTCAACAACATTAAGCTGTCAACAACATTAAGCTATCAACATTGAGCCGTCAACATTAAATCGTCAACATTAAGCTGTCAACATTAAGCTGTCAACAACATTAAGCTGTCAACATTGAGCCATCAACATTAAATCGTCAACATTAAGCTGTCAACATTAAGCTGTCAACATTAAACTGTCAACATTAAGTTGTCAACATTAAGCTGTCAACATTAAGCTATCAACATTAAGCTATCAACATTAAGCTGTCAACAACATTAAGCTGTCAACATTGAGCCGTCAACATTAAATCGTCAACATTAAGCTGTCAACATTAAGCTGTCAACATTAAACTGTCAACATTAAGTTGTCAACATTAAGCTGTCAACATTAAGCTATCAACATTAAGCTGTCAACAACATTAAGCTGTCAACATTAAGCTGTCAACAACATTAAGCTGTCAACAACATTAAGCTATCAACATTGAGCCGTCAACATTAAATCGTCAACATTAAGCTGTCAACATTAAGCTGTCAACATTAAGCTGTCAACATTAAGCTGTCAACATTAAGCTGTCAACAACATTAAGCTGTCAACAACATTAAGCTGTCAACAATATTAAGCTGTCAACATTAAGCTGTCAACAACATTAAGCTGTCAACAATATTCAGCTGTCAAAATTGAGCCGTCAACATTAAATCGTCAACATTAAGCTGTCAACATTAAGCTGGCAACATTAAGCTGGCGACATTAAGCTGTCAACATTAAGCTGTCAACATTAAACTGTCAACATTAAGCTGTCAACATTAAGCTGTCAACATTAAGCTGTCAACATTAAGCTGTCAACATTAAGCTGTCAACATAAAGCTGTCAACAACATTAAGCTGTCAACATTAAGCGGTCAACATTAAATTGTCAACAATATTCAGATGTCAACATTGAGCCGTCAACATTAAATCGTCAACATTAAGCTGTCAACATTAAGCTGTCAACATTAAGCTGACAACATTAAGTTATCAACATTAAGCTATCAACAACATTAAGCTGTCAACATTAAGCTGTCAACATTAAGCTGGCAACAACATTAAGCTATCAACATTAAGCTGTCCACATTAAGCTGTCAACAACATTAAGCTGTCAACATTAAGCCGTCAACATTAAATTGTCAACAATATTCAGATGTCAACATTGAGCCGTCAACATTAAATCGTCAACATTAAGCTGTCAACATTAAGCTGTCAACATTAAGCTGTCAACATTAAGCTATCAACATTAAGCTATCAACGACATTAAGCTGTCAACATTAAGCTGTCAACATTAAGCTGGCAACAACATTAAGCTATCAACATTAAGCTGTCCACATTAAGCTGTCAACATTAGGCTGTCAACATTAAGCTGTCAACATTAAGCTATCAACATTAAGCTGTCAACATTAAGCTGGCAACATTAAGCTGCCGACATTAAGCTGTCAACATTAAGCTGTCAACATTAAACTGTCAACATTAAGCTGTCAACATTAAGCTGTCAACATTAAGCTATCAACATTAAGCTATCAACATTAAGCTGTCAACAACATTAAGCTGTCAACATTAAGCTGTCAACAACATTAAGCTGTCAACAACATTAAGCTGTCAACATTAAGCCGTCAACATTAAGCCATCAACATTAAGCCGTCAACATTAAGCTGTCAACATTAAGCTGTCAACATTAAGCTGTCAACATTAAGTTGTCAACAACATTAAGCTGTCAACAACATTAAGCTGTCAACAATATTAAGCTGTCAACATTAGGCTGTCAACAACATTAAGCTGTCAACAATATTCAGCTGTCAAAATTGAGCCGTCAACATTAAATCGTCAACATTAAGCTGTCAACATTAAGCTGGCAACAACATTAAGCTATCAACATTAAGCTGTCCACATTAAGCTGTCAACATTAGGCTGTCAACATTCACCTGTCAACATTAAGCTATCAACATTAAGCTGTCAACATTAAGCTGGCAACATTAAGCTGCCGACATTAAGCTGTCAACATTAAGCTGTCAACATTAAACTGTCAACATTAAGCTGTCAACATTAAGCTGTCAACATTAAGCTATCAACATTAAGCTGTCAACAACATTAAGCTGTCAACAACATTAAGCTGTCAACATTATGCCGCCAACATTAAGCCGTCAACATTAAGCCGTCAACATTAAGCTGTCAACATTAAGCTGTCAACATTAAGCTGACAACATTAAGTTATCAACATTAAGCTATTAACAACATTAAGCTGTCAACATTAAGCTGTCAACAACATTAAGCTGTCAACAACATTAAGCTATCAACATTGAGCCGTCAACATTAAATCGTCAACATTAAGCTGTCAACATTAAGCTGTCAACATTAAGCTGTCAACTTTAAGCTGTCAACAACATTAAGCTGTCAACAACATTAAGCTGTCGACAACATTAAGCTGTCAACATTAAGCTGTCAACATTAAGCTGGCAACATTAAGCTGTCAACATTAAGCTGTCAACATTAAGCTGTCAACAACATTAAGCTGTCAACAACATTAAGCTGTCAATAACATTAAGCTGTCAACATTAAGCTGTCAACATTAAGCTGTCAACATTAAGCTGTCAACATTAAGCTGTCAACATTAAGCTGTCAACATTAAGCCAACAACATTAAGCCAACAACATTAAGCTGTCAACAACATTAAGCTGTCAACAACATTAAGCTGTCAACATTAAGCCGTCAACATTAAATCGTCAACATTAAGCTGTCAACATTAAGCTGTCAACATTAAGCCGTCAACATATAGCTATCAACATTAAGCTGTCAACAACATTAAGCTGTCAACATTAAGCTGTCAACAACATTAAACTGTCAACAACATTAAGCTGTCAACATTGAGCCATCAACATTAAATCATCAACATTAAGCTGTCAACATTAAGCTGTCAACATTAAGCTGTCAACATTAAGCTGGCAACAACATTAAGTAGTCAACATTAAGCTGTCAACATTAAGCAGTCAACATTAGGCTGTCAACATTAAGCTGTCAACATTAAGCTATCAACATTAAGCTGTCAACATTAAGCTGGCAACATTAAGCTGGCGACATTAAGCTGTCAACATTAAGCTGTCAACATTAAACTGTCAACATTAAGCTGTCAACATTAAGCTGTCAACATTAAGCTATCAACATTAAGCTATCAACATTAAGCTGTCAACAACATTAAGCTGTCAACATTAAGCTGTCAACATTAAGCTGTCAACATTAAGCTGTCAACATTAAGCTGTCAACATTAAGCTGTCAACAACATTAAGCTGTCAACAACATAAAGCTGTCAACAATATTAAGCTGTCAACATTAAGCTGTCAACAACATTAAGCTGTCAACAATATTCAGCTGTCAAAATTGAGCCGTCAACATTAAGCTGTCAACATTAAGCTGTCAACATTAAGCTGTCAACATTAAGCTGTCAACATTAAGCTGTCAACATTAAGCTGTCAACATTAAGCTATCAACATTAAGCTGTCAACAACATTAAGCTGTCAACATTAAGCTGTCAACATTAAGCTGTCAACATTAAGCCAACAACATTAAGCCAACAACATTAAGCTGTCAACAACATTAAGCTGTCAACAACATTAAGCTGTCAACATTAAGCCGTCAACATTAAATCGTCAACATTAAGCTGTCAACATTAAGCTGCCGACATTAAGCTGTCAACATTAAGCTGTCAACATTAAGCTGTCAACATTAAGCTGTCAACATTAAGCTGACAACATTAAGTTATCAACATTAAGCTATCAACAACATTAAGCTGTCAACATTAAGCTGTCAACATTAAGCTGTCAACATTAAGCTGGCAACAACATTAAGCTATCAACATTAAGCTGTCCACATTAAGCTGTCAACATTAAGCTGTCAACAACATTAAACTATCAACAACATTAAGCTGTCAACATTGAGCCATCAACATTAAATCGTCAACATTAAGCTGTCAACATTAAGCTGTCAACAATAAGCTGTCAACATTAAGCTGGCAACAACATTAAGCATTCAACATTAAGCTGTCAACATTAAGCTGTCAACATTAGGCTGTCAACATTAAGCTGTCAACATTAAGCTATTAACATTAAGCTGTCAACATTAAGCTGGCAACATTAAACTGTCAACATTAAGCTGTCGACATTAAGCTGTCAACATTAAGCTATCAACATTAAGCTGTCAACAACATTAAGCTGTCAACATTGAGCCGTCAACATTAAATCGTCAACATTAAGCTGTCAACATTAAGCTGTCAACATTAAACTGTCAACATTAAGTTGTCAACATTAAGCTGTCAACATTAAGCTATCAACATTAAGCTATCAACATTAAGCTGTCAACAACATTAAGCTGTCAACATTAAGCTGTCAACAACATTAAGCTGTCAACAACATTAAGCTATCAACATTGAGCCGTCAACATTAAATCGTCAACATTAAGCTGTCAACATTAAGCTGTCAACATTAAGCTGTCAACATTAAGCTGTCAACATTAAGCTGTCAACATTAAGCTGTCAACATTAAGCCATCAACATTAAGCTGTCAACATTAAGCTGGCAACATTAAGCTGGCGACATTAAGCTGTCGACATTAAGCTGTCGACATTAAGCTATCAACATTAAGCTGTCAACATCAAGCTGTCAACATCAAGCTGTCAACATTAAGCTGTCAACATTAAGCAGTCAACATTAAACTGTCAACATTAAACTGTCGACATTAAGCTGTCGACATTAAGCTATCAACATTAAGCTGTCAACAACATTAAGCTGTCAACATTAAGCTGTCAACAACATTAAGCTGTCAACATTGAGCCGTCAACATTAAATCGTCAACATTAAGCTGTCAACATTAAGTTGTCAACATTAGGCTGTCAACATTAAGCTATCAACATTAAGCTATCAACATTAAGCTGTCAACAACATTAAGCTGTCAACATTAAGCTGTCAACAACATTAAGCTGTCAACAACATTAAGCTATCAACATTGAGCCGTCAACATTAAATCGTCAACATTAAGCTGTCAACATTAAGCTGTCAACAACATTAAGCTGTCAACATTGAGCCATCAACATTAAATCGTCAACATTAAGCTGTCAACATTAAGCTGTCAACATTAAACTGTCAACATTAAGTTGTCAACATTAAGCTGTCAACATTAAGCTATCAACAATAAGCTATCAACATTAAGCTGTCAACAACATTAAGCTGTCAACATTGAGCCGTCAACATTAAATCGTCAACATTAAGCTGTCAACATTAAGCTGTCAACATTAAACTGTCAACATTAAGTTGTCAACATTAAGCTGTCAACATTAAGCTATCAACATTAAGCTGTCAACAACATTAAGCTGTCAACATTAAGCTGTCAACAACATTAAGCTGTCAACAACATTAAGCTATCAACATTGAGCCGTCAACATTAAATCGTCAACATTAAGCTGTCAACATTAAGCTGTCAACATTAAGCTGTCAACATTAAGCTGTCAACATTAAGCTGTCAACAACATTAAGCTGTCAACAACATTAAGCTGTCAACAATATTAAGCTGTCAACATTAAGCTGTCAACAACATTAAGCTGTCAACAATATTCAGCTGTCAAAATTGAGCCGTCAACATTAAATCGTCAACATTAAGCTGTCAACATTAAGCTGGCAACATTAAGCTGGCGACATTAAGCTGTCAACATTAAGCTGTCAACATTAAACTGTCAACATTAAGCTGTCAACATTAAGCTGTCAACATTAAGCTGTCAACATTAAGCTGTCAACATTAAGCTGTCAACATAAAGCTTTCAACAACATTAAGCTGTCAACATTAAGCGGTCAACATTAAATTGTCAACAATATTCAGATGTCAACATTGAGCCGTCAACATTAAATCGTCAACATTAAGCTGTCAACATTAAGCTGTCAACATTAAGCTGACAACATTAAGTTATCAACATTAAGCTATCAACAACATTAAGCTGTCAACATTAAGCTGTCAACATTAAGCTGTCAACATTAAGCTGGCAACAACATTAAGCTATCAACATTAAGCTGTCCACATTAAGCTGTCAACAACATTAAGCTGTCAACATTAAGCCGTCAACATTAAATTGTCAACAATATTCAGATGTCAACATTGAGCCGTCAACATTAAATCGTCAACATTAAGCTGTCAACATTAAGCTGTCAACATTAAGCTGTCAACATTAAGCTATCAACATTAAGCTATCAACGACATTAAGCTGTCAACATTAAGCTGTCAACATTAAGCTGGCAACAACATTAAGCTATCAACATTAAGCTGTCCACATTAAGCTGTCAACATTAGGCTGTCAACATTAAGCTGTCAACATTAAGCTATCAACATTAAGCTGTCAACATTAAGCTGGCTACATTAAGCTGCCGACATTAAGCTGTCAACATTAAGCTGTCAACATTAAACTGTCAACATTAAGCTGTCAACATTAAGCTGTCAACATTAAGCTATCAACATTAAGCTATCAACATTAAGCTGTCAACAACATTAAGCTGTCAACATTAAGCTGTCAACAACATTAAGCTGTCAACATTAAGCCGTCAACATTAAGCCATCAACATTAAGCCGTCAACATTAAGCTGTCAACATTAAGCTGTCAACATTAAGCTGTCAACATTAAGTTGTCAACAACATTAAGCTGTCAACAACATTAAGCTGTCAACAATATTAAGCTGTCAACATTAAGCTGTCAACAACATTAAGCTGTCAACAATATTCAGCTGTCAAAATTGAGCCGTCAACATTAAATCGTCAACATTAAACTGTCAACATTAAGCTGGCAACAACATTAAGCTATCAACATTAAGCTGTCCACATTAAGCTGTCAACATTAGGCTGTCAACATTCACCTGTCAACATTAAGCTATCAACATTAAGCTGTCAACATTAAGCTGGCAACATTAAGCTGCCGACATTAAGCTGTCAACATTAAGCTGTCAACATTAAACTGTCAACATTAAGCTGTCAACATTAAGCTGTCAACATTAAGCTATCAACATTAAGCTGTCAACAACATTAAGCTGTCAACAACATTAAGCTGTCAACATTATGCCGCCAACATTAAGCCGTCAACATTAAGCCGTCAACATTAAGCTGTCAACATTAAGCTGTCAACATTAAGCTGACAACATTAAGTTATCAACATTAAGCTATCAACAACATTAAGCTGTCAACATTAAGCTGTCAACAACATTAAGCTGTCAACAACATTAAGCTATCAACATTGAGCCGTCAACATTAAATCGTCAACATTAAGCTGTCAACATTAAGCTGTCAACATTAAGCTGTCAACTTTAAGCTGTCAACAACATTAAGCTGTCAACAACATTAAGCTGTCGACAACATTAAGCTGTCAACATTAAGCTGTCAACATTAAGCTGGCAACATTAAGCTGTCAACATTAAGCTGTCAACATTAAGCTGTCAACAACATTAAGCTGTCAACAACATTAAGCTGTCAATAACATTAAGCTGTCAACATTAAGCTGTCAACATTAAGCTGTCAACATTAAGCTGTCAACATTAAGCTGTCAACATTAAGCTGTCAACATTAAGCCAACGACATTAAGCCAACAACATTAAGCTGTCAACAACATTAAGCTGTCAACAACATTAAGCTGTCAACATTAAGCCGTCAACATTAAATCGTCAACATTAAGCTGTCAACATTAAGCTGTCAACATTAAGCCGTCAACATATAGCTATCAACATTAAGCTGTCAACAACATTAAGCTGTCAACATTAAGCTGTCAACAACATTAAACTGTCAACAACATTAAGCTGTCAACATTGAGCCATCAACATTAAATCATCAACATTAAGCTGTCAACATTAAGCTGTCAACATTAAGCTGGCAACAACATTAAGTAGTCAACATTAAGCTGTCAACATTAAGCAGTCAACATTAGGCTGTCAACATTAAGCTGTCAACATTAAGCTATCAACATTAAGCTGTCAACATTAAGCTGGCAACATTAAGCTGGCGACATTAAGCTGTCAACATTAAGCTGTCAACATTAAACTGTCAACATTAAGCTGTCAACATTAAGCTGTCAACATTAAGCTATCAACATTAAGCTATCAACATTAAGCTGTCAACAACATTAAGCTGTCAACATTAAGCTGTCAACATTAAGCTGTCAACATTAAGCTGTCAACATTAAGCTGTCAACATTAAGCTGTCAACAACATTAAGCTGTCAACAACATAAAGCTGTCAACAATATTAAGCTGTCAACATTAAGCTGTCAACAACATTAAGCTGTCAACAATATTCAGCTGTCAAAATTGAGCCGTCAACATTAAGCTGTCAACATTAAGCTGTCAACATTAAGCTGTCAACATTAAGCTGTCAACATTAAGCTGTCAACATTAAGCTGTCAACATTAAGCTGTCAACATTAAGCTATCAACATTAAGCTGTCAACAACATTAAGCTGTCAACATTAAGCTGTCAACATTAAGCTGTCAACATTAAGCCAACAACATTAAGCCAACAACATTAAGCTGTCAACAACATTAAGCTGTCAACAACATTAAGCTGTCAACATTAAGCCGTCAACATTAAATCGTCAACATTAAGCTGTCAACATTAAGCTGCCGACATTAAGCTGTCAACATTAAGCTGTCAACATTAAGCTGTCAACATTAAGCTGTCAACATTAAGCTGACAACATTAAGTTATCAACATTAAGCTATCAACAACATTAAGCTGTCAACATTAAGCTGTCAACATTAAGCTGGCAACAACATTAAGCTATCAACATTAAGCTGTCCACATTAAGCTGTCAACATTAAGCTGTCAACAACATTAAACTATCAACAACATTAAGCTGTCAACATTGAGCCATCAACATTAAATCGTCAACATTAAGCTGTCAACATTAAGCTGTCAACAATAAGCTGTCAACATTAAGCTGGCAACAACATTAAGCAGTCAACATTAAGCTGTCAACATTAAGCTGTCAACATTAGGCTGTCAACATTAAGCTGTCAACATTAAGCTATTAACATTAAGCTGTCAACATTAAGCTGGCAACATTAAACTGTCAACATTAAGCTGTCGACATTAAGCTGTCGACATTAAGCTATCAACATTAAGCTGTCAACAACATTAAGCTGTCAACATTGAGCCGTCAACATTAAATCGTCAACATTAAGCTGTCAACATTAAGCTGTCAACATTAAACTGTCAACATTAAGTTGTCAACATTAAGCTGTCAACATTAAGCTATCAACATTAAGCTATCAACATTAAGCTGTCAACAACATTAAGCTGTCAACATTAAGCTGTCAACAACATTAAGCTGTCAACAACATTAAGCTATCAACATTAAGCTGTCAACATTAAGCTGTCAACATTAAGCTGTCAACATTAAGCTGTCAACATTAAGCTGTCAACATTAAGCCATCAACATTAAGCTGTCAACATTAAGCTGGCAACATTAAGCTGGCGACATTAAGCTGTCGACATTAAGCTGTCGACATTAAGCTATCAACATTAAGCTGTCAACATCAAGCTGTCAACATTAAGCTGTCAACATTAAGCTGTCAACAACATTAAGCTGTCAACAACATTAAGCTGTCAACATTAAGCTGTCAACATTAAGCTGTCAACATTAAGCTGTCAACATTAAGCTGTCAACATTAAGCTGGCAACATTAAGCTGGCGACATTAAGCTGTCGACATTAAGCTGTCAACATTAAGCTATCAACATTAAGCTATCAACATTAAGCTGTCAACAACATTAAGCTGTCAACATTAAGCTGTCAACAACATTAAGCTGTCAACAACATTAAGCTGTCAACATTAAGCTGTCAACATTAAGCTGTCAACATTAAGCTGTCAACATTAAGCTGTCAACATAAAGCTGTCAACAACATTAAGCTGTCAACAACATTAAGCTGTCAACAATATTAAGCTGTCAACGTTAAGCTGTGAACAACATTAAGCTGTGAACAATATTCAGCTGTCAAAATTGAGCCGTCAACATTAAATCGTCAACATTAAGCTGTCAACATTAAGCTGTCAACATTAAGCTGTCAACATTAAGCTGTCAACATTAAGCTGTCAACATTAAGCTGTCAACATTAAGCCATCAACATTAAGCTGTCAACATTAAGCTTGCAACATTAAGCTGGCGACATTAAGCTGTCGACATTAAGCTGTCGACATTAAGCTATTAACATTAAGCTGTCAACATCAAGCTGTCATCATCAAGCTGTCAACATTAAGCTGTCAACATTAAGCTGTCAACATTAAACTGTCAACATTAAACTGTCAACATTAAGCTGTCGACATTAAGCTATCAACATTAAGCTGTCAACAACATTAAGCTGTCAACATTAAGCTGTCAACAACATTAAGCTGTCAACATTGAGCCGTCAACATTAAATCGTCAACATTAAGCTGTCAACATTAAGCTGTCAACATTAAACTGTCAACATTAAGTTGTCAACATTAAGCTGTCAACATTAAGCTATCAACATTAAGCTATCAACATTAAGCTGTCAATAACATTAAGCTGTCAACATTAAGCTGTCAACAACATTAAGCTGTCAACAACATTAAGCTATCAACAACATTAAGCTATCAACATTGAGCCGTCAACATTAAATCGTCAACATTAAGCTGTCAACATTAAGCTGTCAACATTAAGCTGTCAACTTTAAGCTGTCAACAACATTAAGCTGTCAATAACATTAAGCTGTCGACAACATTAAGCTGTCAACATTAAGCTGTCAACATTAAGCTGGCAACATTAAGCTGTCAACATTAAGCTGTCAACATTAAGCTGTCAACAACATTAAGCTGTCAACAACATTAAGCTGTCAATAACATTAAGCTGTCTACATTAAGCTGTCAACATTAAGCTGTCAACATTAAGCTGTCAACATTAAGCTGTCAACATTAAGCTGTCAACATTAAGCCAACAACATTAGGCCAACAACATTAAGCTGTCAACATTAAGCTGTCAACAACATTAAGCTGTCAACAACATTAAGCTGTCAACATTAAGCTGTCAACATTAAGCTGTCAACATTAAGCTGTCAACATTAAGCTGTCAACATAAAGCTGTCAACAACATTAAGCTGTCAACAACATTAAGCTGTCAACAATATTAAGCTGTCAACGTTAAGCTGTGAACAACATTAAGCTGTGAACAATATTCAGCTGTCAAAATTGAGCCGTCAACATTAAGCTATCAACATTAAGCTGTCAACATCAAGCTGTCATCATCAAGCTGTCAACATTAAGCTGTCAACATTAAGCTGTCAACATTAAACTGTCAACATTAAACTGTCAACATTAAGCTGTCGACATTAAGCTATCAACATTAAGCTGTCAACAACATTAAGCTGTCAACATTAAGCTGTCAACAACATTAAGCTGTCAACATTGAGCCGTCAACATTAAATCGTCAACATTAAGCTGTCAACATTAAGCTGTCAACATTAAACTGTCAACATTAAGTTGTCAACATTAAGCTGTCAACATTAAGCTATCAACATTAAGCTATCAACATTAAGCTGTCAATAACATTAAGCTGTCAACATTAAGCTGTCAACAACATTAAGCTGTCAACAACATTAAGCTATCAACAACATTAAGCTATCAACATTGAGCCGTCAACATTAAATCGTCAACATTAAGCTGTCAACATTAAGCTGTCAACATTAAGCTGTCAACTTTAAGCTGTCAACAACATTAAGCTGTCAATAACATTAAGCTGTCGACAACATTAAGCTGTCAACATTAAGCTGTCAACATTAAGCTGGCAACATTAAGCTGTCAACATTAAGCTGTCAACATTAAGCTGTCAACAACATTAAGCTGTCAACAACATTAAGCTGTCAATAACATTAAGCTGTCTACATTAAGCTGTCAACATTAAGCTGTCAACATTAAGCTGTCAACATTAAGCTGTCAACATTAAGCTGTCAACATTAAGCCAACAACATTAAGCCAACAACATTAAGCTGTCAACATTAAGCTGTCAACAACATTAAGCTGTCAACAACATTAAGCTGTCAACATTAAGCTGTCAACATTAAGCTGTCAACATTAAGCTGTCAACATTAAGCTGTCAACATAAAGCTGTCAACAACATTAAGCTGTCAACAACATTAAGCTGTCAACAATATTAAGCTGTCAACGTTAAGCTGTGAACAACATTAAGCTGTGAACAATATTCAGCTGTCAAAATTGAGCCGTCAACATTAAATCGTCAACATTAAGCTGTCAACATTAAGCTGTCAACATTAAGCTGTCAACATTAAGCTGTCAACATTAAGCTGTCAACATTAAGCTGTCAACATTAAGCCATCAACATTAAGCTGTCAACATTAAGCTTGCAACATTAAGCTGGCGACATTAAGCTGTCGACATTAAGCTGTCGACATTAAGCTATCAACATTAAGCTGTCAACATCAAGCTGTCATGATCAAGCTGTCAACATTAAGCTGTCAACATTAAGCTGTCAACATTAAACTGTCAACATTAAACTGTCAACATTAAGCTGTCGACATTAAGCTATCAACATTAAGCTGTCAACAACATTAAGCTGTCAACATTAAGCTGTCAACAACATTAAGCTGTCAACATTGAGCCGTCAACATTAAATCGTCAACATTAAGCTGTCAACATTAAGCTGTCAACATTAAACTGTCAACATTAAGTTGTCAACATTAAGCTGTCAACATTAAGCTATCAACATTAAGCTATCAACATTAAGCTGTCAATAACATTAAGCTGTCAACATTAAGCTGTCAACAACATTAAGCTGTCAACAACATTAAGCTATCAACAACATTAAGCTATCAACATTGAGCCGTCAACATTAAATCGTCAACATTAAGCTGTCAACATTAAGCTGTCAACATTAAGCTGTCAACTTTAAGCTGTCAACAACATTAAGCTGTCAATAACATTAAGCTGTCGACAACATTAAGCTGTCAACATTAAGCTGTCAACATTAAGCTGGCAACATTAAGCTGTCAACATTAAGCTGTCAACATTAAGCTGTCAACAACATTAAGCTGTCAACAACATTAAGCTGTCAATAACATTAAGCTGTCTACATTAAGCTGTCAACATTAAGCTGTCAACATTAAGCTGTCAACATTAAGCTGTCAACATTAAGCTGTCAACATTAAGCCAACAACATTAAGCCAACAACATTAAGCTGTCAACATTAAGCTGTCAACATTAAGCTGTCAACATTAAGCTGGCAACAACAATAGGCAGTCAACATTAAGCTGTCAACATTAAGCTGTCAACATTAGGCTGTCAACATTAAGCTGTCAACATTAAGCTATCAACATTAAGCTGTCAACATTAAGCTGGCAACATTAAGCTGGCGACATTAAGCTGTCAACATTAAGCTGTCAACATTAAACTGTCAACATTAAGCTGTCAACATTAAGCTGTCAACATTAAGCTGTCAACATTAAGCTGTCAACATTAAGCTGTCAACATTAAGCTGTCAACATTAAGCTGTCAACATTAAGCCAACAACATTAAGCCAACAACATTAAGCTGTCAACATTAAGCTGTCAACATTAAGCTGGCAACAACAATAGGCAGTCAACATTAAGCTGTCAACATTAAGCTGTCAACATTAGGCTGTCAACATTAAGCTGTCAACATTAAGCTATCAACATTAAGCTGTCAACATTAAGCTGGCAACATTAAGCTGGCGACATTAAGCTGTCAACATTAAGCTGTCAACATTAAACTGTCAACATTAAGCTGTCAACATTAAGCTGTCAACATTAAGCTGTCAACATTAAGCTGTCAACATTAAGCTGTCAACATAAAGCTGTCAACAACATTAAGCTGTCAACAACATTAAGCTGTCAACATTAAGCGGTCAACATTAAATTGTCAACAATATTCAGATGTCAACATTGAGCCGTCAACATTAAATCGTCAACATTAAGCTGTCAACATTAAGCTGTCAACATTAAGCTGACAACATTAAGTTATCAACATTAAGCTATCAACAACATTAAGCTGTCAACATTAAGCTGTCAACATTAAGCTGGCAACAACATTAAGCTATCAACATTAAGCTGTCAACATTAAGCTGGCAACATTAAGCTGGCGACATTAAGTTGTCAACATTAAGCTGTCAACATTAAACTGTCAACATTAAGCTGTCAACATTAAGCTGTCAACATTAAGCTGTCAACATTAAGCTGTCAACATTAAGCTGTCAACATAAAGCTGTCAACAACATTAAGCTGTCAACAACATTAAGCTGTCAACATTAAGCTGTCAACATTAAGCTGGCAACAACATTAAGCTATCAACATTAAGCTATCAACATTAAGCTGTCCACATTAAGCTGTCAACATTAAGCTGTCAACACCATTAAACTGTCAACAACATTAAGCTGTCAACATTGAGCCATCAACATTAAATCGTCAACATCAAGCTGTCAACATTAAGCTGTCAACAACATTAAGCTGTCAACAATATTAAGCTGTCAACATTAAGCTGTCAACAACATTAAGCTGTCAACAATATTCAGCTGTCAAAATTGAGCCGTCAACATTAAATCGTCAACATTAAGCTGTCAACATTAAGCTGTCAACATTAAGCTGTCAACATTAAGCTGTCAACATTAAGCTGTCAACATTAAGCTGTCAACATTAAGCTATCAACATTAAGCTATCAACATTAAGCTGTCAACAACATTAAGCTGTCAACATTAAGCTGTCAACAACATTAAGCTGTCAACAACATTAAGCTGTCAACATTAAGCTGTCAACATAAAGCTGTCAACAACATTAAGCTGTCAACAACATTAAGCTGTCAACATTAAGCCGTCAACATTAAATTGTCAACAATATTCAGATGTCAACATTGAGCCGTCAACATTAAATCGTCAACATTAAGCTGTCAACATTAAGCTGTCAACATTAAGCTGTCAACATTAAGCTGTCAACATTAAGCTATCAACATTAAGCTATCAACGACATTAAGCTGTCAACATTAAGCTGTCAACATTAAGCTGGCAACAACATTAAGCTATCAACATTAAGCTGTCCACATTAAGCTGTCAACATTAGGCTGTCAACATTAAGCTGTCCACATTAAGCTATCAACATTAAGCTGTCAACATTAAGCTGGCAACATTAAGCTGCCGACATTAAGCTGTCAACATTAAGCTGTCAACATTAAATCGTCAACATTAAGCTGTCAACATTAAGCTGTCAACATTAAACTGTCAACATTAAGTTGTCAACATTAAGCTGTCAACATTAAGCTATCAACATTAAGCTATCAACATTAAGCTGTCAACAACATTAAGCTGTCAACATTAAGCTGTCAACAACATTAAGCTGTCAACAACATTAAGCTATCAACATTGAGCCGTCAACATTAAATCGTCAACATTAAGCTGTCAACATTAAGCTGTCAACATTAAGCTGTCAACTTTAAGCTGTCAACAACATTAAGCTGTCAACAACATTAAGCTGTCAACATTAAGCTGTCAACATTAAGCTGTCAACATTAAGCTGACAACATTAAGTTATCAACATTAAGCTATCAACAACATTAAGCTGTCAACATTAAGCTGTCAACATTAAGCTGTCAACATTAAGCTGGCAACAACATTAAGCTATCAACATTAAGCTGTCCACATTAAGCTGTCAACATTAAGCTGTCAACAACATTAAACTGTCAACAACATTAAGCTGTCAACATTGAGCCATCAACATTAAATCGTCAACATTAAGCTGTCAACATTAAGCTGTCAACATTAAGCTGTCAACATTAAGCTGGCAACAACATTAAGCAGTCAACATTAAGCTGTCAACATTAAGCTGTCAACATTAGGCTGTCAACATTAAGCTGTCAACATTAAGCTATCAACATTAAGCTGTCAACATTAAGCTGGCAACATTAAACTGTCAACATTAAGCTGTCGACATTAAGCTGTCGACATTAAGCTATCAACATTAAGCTGTCAACAACATTAAGCTGTCAACATTGAGCCGTCAACATTAAATCGTCAACATTAAGCTGTCAACATTAAGCTGTCAACATTAAGCTGTCAACATTAAGTTGTCAACATTAAGCTGTCAACATTAAGCTATCAACATTAAGCTATCAACATTAAGCTGTCAACAACATTAAGCTGTCAACATTAAGCTGTCAACAACATTAAGCTGTCAACAACATTAAGCTATCAACATTGAGCCGTCAACATTAAATCGTCAACATTAAGCTGTCAACATTAAGCTGTCAACATTAAGCTGTCAACATTAAGCTGTCAACATTAAGCTGTCAACATTAAGCTGTCAACATTAAGCTGTCAACATTTAGCCATCAACATTAAGCTGTCAACATTAAGCTGGCAACATTAAGCTGGCGACATTAAGCTGTCGACATTAAGCTGTCGACATTAAGCTATCAACATTAAGCTGTCAACATCAAGCTGTCAACATCAAGCTGTCAACATTAAGCTGTCAACATTAAGCTGTCAACATTAAACTGTCAACATTAAACTGTCAACATTAAGCTGTCGACATTAAGCTATCAACATTAAGCTGTCAACAACATTAAGCTGTCAACATTAAGCTGTCAACAACATTAAGCTGTCAACATTGAGCCGTCAACATTAAATCGTCAACATTAAGCTGTCAACATTAAGCTGTCAACATTAAACTGTCAACATTAAGTTGTCAACATAAAGCTGTCAACATTAAGCTATCAACATTAAGCTATCAACATTAAGCTGTCAACAACATTAAGCTGTCAACATTAAGCTGTCAACAACATTAAGCTGTCAACAACATTAAGCTATCAACATTGAGCCGTCAACATTAAATCGTCAACATTAAGCTGTCAACATTAAGCTGTCAACATTAAGCTGTCAACTTTAAGCTGTCAACAACATTAAGCTGTCAACAACATTAAGCTGTCGACAACATTAAGCTGTCAACATTAAGCTGTCAACATTAAGCTGGCAACATTAAGCTGTCAACATTAAGCTGTCAACATTAAGCTGTCAACAACATTAAGCTGTCAACATTAAGCTGTCAACATTAAGCTGTCAACATTAAGCTGTCAACATTAAGCTGTCAACATTAAGCCGTCAACATTAAGCTATCAACATTAAGCTGTCAACAACATTAAGCTGTCAACATTAAGCTGTCAACAACATTAGACTGTCAACAACATTAAGCTGTCAACATTGAGCCATCAACATTAAATCGTCAACATTAAGCTGTCAACATTAAGCTGTCAACATTAAGCTGGCAACAACATTAAGTAGTCAACATTAAGCTGTCAACATTAAGCTGTCAACATTAGGCTGTCAACATTAAGCTGTCAACATTAAGCTATCAACATTAAGCTGTCAACATTAAGCTGGCAACATTAAGCTGGCGACATTAAGCTGTCAACATTAAGCTGTCAACATTAAACTGTCAACATTAAGCTGTCAACATTAAGCTGTCAACATTAAGCTATCAACATTAAGCTATCAACATTAAGCTGTCAACAACATTAAGCTGTCAACATTAAGCTGTCAACATTAAACTGTCAACATTAAGCTGTCAACATTAAGCTGTCAACATTAAGCTGTCAACAACATTAAGCTGTCAACAACATTAAGCTGTCAACAATATTAAGCTGTCAACATTAAGCTGTCAACAACATTAAGCTGTCAACAATATTCAGCTGTCAAAATTGAGCCGTCAACATTAAATCGTCAACATTAAGCTGTCAACATTAAGCTGTCAATATTAAGCTGTCAACATTAAGCTATCAACATTAAGCTATCAACATTAAGCTGTCAACAACATTAAGCTGTCAACATTAAGCTGTCAACAACATTAAGCTGTCAACAACATTAAGCTGTCAACATTAAGCTGTCAACATAAAGCTGTCAACAACATTAAGCTGTCAACAACATTAAGCTGTCAACATTAAGCCGTCAACATTAAATTGTCAACAATATTCAGATGTCAACATTGAGCCGTCAACATTAAATCGTCAACATTAAGCTGTCAACATTAAGCTGTCAACATTAAGCTGTCAACATTAAGCTATCAACATTAAGCTATCAACGACATTAAGCTGTCAACATTAAGCTGGCAACAACATTAAGCTATCAACATTAAGCTGTCCACATTAAGCTGTCAACATTAGGCTGTCAACATTAAGCTGTCAACATTAAGCTATCAACATTAAGCTGTCAACATTAAGCTGGCAACATTAAGCTGCCGACATTAAGCTGTCAACATTAAGCTGTCAACATTAAACTGTCAACATTAAGCTGTCAACATTAAGCTGTCAACATTAAGCTATCAACATTAAGCTATCAACATTAAGCTGTCAACATCATTAAGCTGTCAACATTAAGCTGTCAACAACATTAAGCTGTCAACAACATTAAGCTGTCAACATTAAGCCGTCAACATTAAGCCGTCAACATTTAGCCGTCAACATTAAGCTGTCAACATTAAGCTGTCAACATTAAGCTGTCAACATTAAGTTGTCAACAACATTAAGCTGTCAACAACATTAAGCTGTCAACAATATTAAGCTGTCAACATTAAGCTGTCAACAACATTAAGCTGTCAACAATATTCAGCTGTCAAAATTGAGCCGTCAACATTAAATCGTCAACATTAAGCTGTCAACATTAAGCTGGCAACAACATTAAGCTATCAACATTAAGCTGTCCACATTAAGCTGTCAACATTAGGCTGTCAACATTAAGCTGTCAACATTAAGCTATCAACATTAAGCTGTCAACATTAAGCTGGCAACATTAAGCTGCCGACATTAAGCTGTCAACATTAAGCTGTCAACATTAAACTGTCAACATTAAGCTGTCAACATTAAGCTGTCAACATAAAGCTATCAACATTAAGCTGTCAACAACATTAAGCTGTCAACATTAAGCTGTCAACAACATTAAGCTGTCAACAACATTAAGCTGTCAACATTAAGCCGTCAACATTAAGCCGTCAACATTAAGCCGTCAACATTAAGCTGTCAACATTAAGCTGTCAACATTAAGCTGTCAACAACATTAAGCTGTCAACAACATTAAGCTGTCAACAATATTAGGCTGTCAACATTAAGCTGTCAACATTAAGCTGTCAACAACATTAAGCTGTCAACAATATTCAGCTGTCAAAATTGAGCCGTCAACATTAAATCGTCAACATTAAGCTGTCAACATTAAGCTGTCAACATTAAGCTGTCAACATTAAGCTATCAACATTAAGCTGTCAACATTAAGCTGGCAACATTAAGCTGGCGACATTAAGCTGTCGACATTAAGCTGTCGACATTAAGCTATCAACATTAAGCTGTCAACATCAAGCTGTCTACATCAAGCTGTCAACATTAAGCTGTCAACATTAAGCTGTCAACATTAAACTGTCAACATTAAGCTGTCAACATTAAGCTGTCAACATTAAGCTGTCAACAACATTAAGCTGTCAACAACATTAAGCTGTCAACAACATTAAGCTGTCAATAACATTAGGCTGTCAACATTAAGCTGTCAACATTAAGCTGTCAACAACATTAAGCTGTCAACAACATTAAGCTATCAACATTGAGCCGTCAACATTAAATCGTCAACATTAAGCTGTCAACATTAAGCTGTCAACATTAAGCTGTCAACTTTAAGCTGTCAACAACATTAAGCTGTCAACAACATTAAGCTGTCGACAACATTAAGCTGTCAACATTAAGCTGTCAACATTAAGCTGAAAACATTAAGTTATCAACATTAAGCTATCAACAACATTAAGCTATCAACATTAAGCTGTCCACATTAAGCTGTCAACATTAAGCTGTCAACAACATTAAACTGTCAACAACATTAAGCTGTCAACATTGAGCCATCAACATTAAATCGTCAACATTAAGCTGTCAACATTAAGCTGTCAACATTAAGCTGTCAACATTAAGCTGGCAACAACATTAAGCAGTCAACATTAAGCTGTCAACATTAAGCTGTCAACATTAGGCTGTCAACATTAAGCTGTCAACATTAAGCTATCAACATTAAGCTGTCAACATTAAGCTGGCAACATTAAACTGTCAACATTAAGCTGTCGACATTAAGCTGTCGACATTAAGCTATCAACATTAAGCTGTCAACAACATTAAGCTGTCAACATTGAGCCGTCAACATTAAATCGTCAACATTAAGCTGTCAACATTAAGCTGTCAACATTAAACTGTCAACATTAAGTTGTCAACATTAAGCTGTCAACATTAAGCTATCAACATTAAGCTATCAACATTAAGCTGTCAACAACATTAAGCTGTCAACATTAAGCTGTCAACAACATTAAGCTGTCAACAACATTAAGCTATCAACATTGAGCCGTCAACATTAAATCGTCAACATTAAGCTGTCAACATTAAGCTGTCAACATTAAGCTGTCAACATTAAGCTGTCAACATTAAGCTGTCAACATTAAGCCATCAACATTAAGCTGTCAACATTAAGCTGGCAACATTAAGCTGGCGACATTAAGCTGTCGACATTAAGCTGTCGACATTAAGCTATCAACATTAAGCTGTCAACATCAAGCTGTCAACATTAAGCTGTCAACATTAAGCTGTCAACATTAAACTGTCAACATTAAACTGTCGACATTAAGCTGTCGACATTAAGCTATCAACATTAAGCTGTCAACAACATTAAGCTGTCAACATTAAGCTGTCAACAACATTAAGCTGTCAACATTGAGCCGTCAACATTAAATCGTCAACATTAAGCTGTCAACATTAAGTTGTCAACATTAGGCTGTCAACATTAAGCTATCAACATTAAGCTATCAACATTAAGCTGTCAACAACATTAAGCTGTCAACATTAAGCTGTCAACAACATTAAGCTGTCAACAACATTAAGCTATCAACATTGAGCCGTCAACATTAAATCGTCAACATTAAGCTGTCAACATTAAGCTGTCAACAACATTAAGCTGTCAACATTGAGCCATCAACATTAAATCGTCAACATTAAGCTGTCAACATTAAGCTGTCAACATTAAACTGTCAACATTAAGTTGTCAACATTAAGCTGTCAACATTAAGCTATCAACATTAAGCTATCAACATTAAGCTGTCAACAACATTAAGCTGTCAACATTGAGCCGTCAACATTAAATCGTCAACATTAAGCTGTCAACATTAAGCTGTCAACATTAAACTGTCAACATTAAGTTGTCAACATTAGGCTGTCAACATTAAGCTATCAACATTAAGCTGTCAACAACATTAAGCTGTCAACATTAAGCTGTCAACAACATTAAGCTGTCAACAACATTAAGCTATCAACATTGAGCCGTCAACATTAAATCGTCAACATTAAGCTGTCAACATTAAGCTGTCAACATTAAGCTGTCAACATTAAGCTGTCAACATTAAGCTGTCAACAACATTAAGCTGTCAACAACATTAAGCTGTCAACAATATTAAGCTGTCAACATTAAGCTGTCAACAACATTAAGCTGTCAACAATATTCAGCTGTCAAAATTGAGCCGTCAACATTAAATCGTCAACATTAAGCTGTCAACATTAAGCTGTCAACATTAAGCTGTCAACATTAAGCTGTCAACATTAAGCTGTCAACATTAAGCTGTCACCATTAAGCTGTCAACATTAAGCTATCAACATTAAGCTATCAACATTAAGCTGTCAACAACATTAAGCTGTCAACATTAAGCTGTCAACAACATTAAGCTGTCAACATTAAGCTGTCAACATAAAGCTGTCAACAACATTAAGCTGTCAACAACATTAAGCTGTCAACATTAAGCCGTCAACATTAAATTGTCAACAATATTCAGATGTCAACATTGAGCCGTCAACATTAAATCGTCAACATTAAGCTGTCAACATTAAGCTGTCAACATTAAGCTGTCAACATTAAGCTATCAACATTAAGCTATCAACGACATTAAGCTGTCAACATTAAGCTGTCAACATTAAGCTGGCAACAACATTAAGCTATCAACATTAAGCTGTCCACATTAAGCTGTCAACATTAGGCTGTCAACATTAAGCTGTCAACATTAAGCTATCAACATTAAGCTGTCAACATTAAGCTGGCAACATTAAGCTGCCGACATTAAGCTGTCAACATTAAGCTGTCAACATTAAACTGTCAACATTAAGCTGTCAACATTAAGCTGTCAACATTAAGCTATCAACATTAAGCTATCAACATTAAGCTGTCAACAACATTAAGCTGTCAACATTAAGCTGTCAACAACATTAAGCTGTCAACAACATTAAGCTGTCAACATTAAGCCGTCAACATTAAGCCGTCAACATTAAGCCGTCAACATTAAGCCGTCAACATTAAGCTGTCAACATTAAGCTGTCAACATTAAGTTGTCAACAACATTAAGCTGTCAACAACATTAAGCTGTCAACAATATTAAGCTGTCAACATTAAGCTGTCAACATTAAGCCAACAACATTAAGCCAACAACATTAAGCCAACAACATTAAGCTGTCAACAACATTAAGCTGTCAACAACATTAAGCTGTCAACATTAAGCCGTCAACATTAAATCGTCAACATTAAGCTGTCAACATTAAGCTGTCAACATTAAGCCGTCAACATTAAGCTATCAACATTAAGCTGTCAACAACATTAAGCTGTCAACATTAAGCTGTCAACAACATTAAACTGTCAACAACATTAAGCTGTCAACATTGAGCCATCAACATTAAATCGTCAACATTAAGCTGTCAACATTAAGCTGTCAACATTAAGCTGTCAACATTAAGCTATCAACATTAAGCTGTCAACATTAAGCTGGCAACATTAAGCTGGCGACATTAAGCTGTCGACATTAAGCTGTCGACATTAAGCTATCAACATTAAGCTGTCAACATCAAGCTGTCTACATCAAGCTGTCAACATTAAGCTGTCAACATTAAGCTGTCAACATTAAACTGTCAACATTAAGCTGTCAACATTAAGCTGTCAACATTAAGCTGTCAACAACATTAAGCTGTCAACAACATTAAGCTGTCAACAACATTAAGCTGTCAATAACATTAGGCTGTCAACATTAAGCTGTCAACATTAAGCTGTCAACAACATTAAGCTGTCAACAACATTAAGCTATCAACATTGAGCCGTCAACATTAAATCGTCAACATTAAGCTGTCAACATTAAGCTGTCAACATTAAGCTGTCAACTTTAAGCTGTCAACAACATTAAGCTGTCAACAACATTAAGCTGTCGACAACATTAAGCTGTCAACATTAAGCTGTCAACATTAAGCTGAAAACATTAAGTTATCAACATTAAGCTATCAACAACATTAAGCTGTCAACATTAAGCTGTCAACATTAGGCTGGCAACAACATTAAGCTATCAACATTAAGCTGTCCACATTAAGCTGTCAACATTAAGCTGTCAACAACATTAAACTGTCAACAACATTAAGCTGTCAACATTGAGCCATCAACATTAAATCGTCAACATTAAGCTGTCAACATTAAGCTGTCAACATTAAGCTGGCAA
Source organism: Alitta virens (assembly GCA_932294295.1). NCBI lineage: Eukaryota > Metazoa > Annelida > Polychaeta > Phyllodocida > Nereididae > Alitta > Alitta virens. The sequence continues at coordinate 8,620,136 of OW028579.1, read as the reverse complement.
CAACATTAAGCAGTCAACATTAAGCTGTCAACATTAAGCTGTCAACATTAGGCTGTCAACATTAAGCTGTCAACATTAAGCTATCAACATTAAGCTGTCAACATTAAGCTGGCAACATTAAACTGTCAACATTAAGCTGTCGACATTAAGCTGTCGACATTAAGCTATCAACATTAAGCTGTCAACAACATTAAGCTGTCAACATTGAGCCGTCAACATTAAATCGTCAACATTAAGCTGTCAACATTAAGCTGTCAACATTAAACTGTCAACATTAAGTTGTCAACATTAAGCTGTCAACATTAAGCTATCAACATTAAGCTATCAACATTAAGCTGTCAACAACATTAAGCTGTCAACATTAAGCTGTCAACAACATTAAGCTGTCAACAACATTAAGCTATCAACATTGAGCCGTCAACATTAAATCGTCAACATTAAGCTGTCAACATTAAGCTGTCAACATTAAGCTGTCAACATTAAGCTGTCAACATTAAGCTGTCAACATTAAGCCATAAACATTAAGCTGTCAACATTAAGCTGGCAACATTAAGCTGGCGACATTAAGCTGTCGACATTAAGCTGTCGACATTAAGCTATCAACATTAAGCTGTCAACATCAAGCTGTCAACATCAAGCTGTCAACATTAAGCTGTCAACATTAAACTGTCAACATTAAACTGTCGACATTAAGCTGTCGACATTAAGCTATCAACATTAAGCTGTCAACAACATTAAGCTGTCAACATTAAGCTGTCAACAACATTAAGCTGTCAACATTGAGCCGTCAACATTAAATCGTCAACATTAAGCTGTCAACATTAAGTTGTCAACATTAGGCTGTCAACATTAAGCTATCAACATTAAGCTATCAACATTAAGCTGTCAACAACATTAAGCTGTCAACATTAAGCTGTCAACAACATTAAGCTGTCAACAACATTAAGCTATCAACATTGAGCCGTCAACATTAAATCGTCAACATTAAGCTGTCAACATTAAGCTGTCAACAACATTAAGCTGTCAACATTGAGCCATCAACATTAAATCGTCAACATTAAGCTGTCAACATTAAGCTGTCAACATTAAACTGTCAACATTAAGTTGTCAACATTAAGCTGTCAACATTAAGCTATCAACATTAAGCTATCAACATTAAGCTGTCAACAACATTAAGCTGTCAACATTGAGCCGTCAACATTAAATCGTCAACATTAAGCTGTCAACATTAAGCTGTCAACAACATTAAGCTGTCAACAACATTAAGCTATCAACATTGAGCCGTCAACATTAAATCGTCAACATTAAGCTGTCAACATTAAGCTGTCAACATTAAGCTGTCAACATTAAGCTGTCAACATTAAGCTGTCAACAACATTAAGCTGTCAACAACATTAAGCTGTCAACAATATTAAGCTGTCAACATTAAGCTGTCAACAACATTAAGCTGTCAACAATATTCAGCTGTCAAAATTGAGCCGTCAACATTAAATCGTCAACATTAAGCTGTCAACATTAAGCTGTCAACAACATTAAGCTGTCAACAACATTAAGCTATCAACATTGAGCCGTCAACATTAAATCGTCAACATTAAGCTGTCAACATTAAGCTGTCAACATTAAGCTGTCAACATTAAGCTGTCAACATTAAGCTGTCAACATTAAGCTGTCACCATTAAGCTGTCAACATTAAGCTATCAACATTAAGCTATCAACATTAAGCTGTCAACAACATTAAGCTGTCAACATTAAGCTGTCAACAACATTAAGCTGTCAACATTAAGCTGTCAACATAAAGCTGTCAACAACATTAAGCTGTCAACAACATTAAGCTGTCAACATTAAGCCGTCAACATTAAATTGTCAACAATATTCAGATGTCAACATTGAGCCGTCAACATTAAATCGTCAACATTAAGCTGTCAACATTAAGCTGTCAACATTAAGCTGTCAACATTAAGCTATCAACATTAAGCTATCAACGACATTAAGCTGTCAACATTAAGCTGTCAACATTAAGCTGGCAACAACATTAAGCTATCAACATTAAGCTGTCCACATTAAGCTGTCAACATTAGGCTGTCAACATTAAGCTGTCAACATTAAGCTATCAACATTAAGCTGTCAACATTAAGCTGGCAACATTAAGCTGCCGACATTAAGCTGTCAACATTAAGCTGTCAACATTAAACTGTCAACATTAAGCTGTCAACATTAAGCTGTCAACATTAAGCTATCAACATTAAGCTATCAACATTAAGCTGTCAACAACATTAAGCTGTCAACATTAAGCTGTCAACAACATTAAGCTGTCAACAACATTAAGCTGTCAACATTAAGCCGTCAACATTAAGCCGTCAACATTAAGCCGTCAACATTAAGCTGTCAACATTAAGCTGTCAACATTAAGCTGTCAACATTAAGTTGTCAACAACATTAAGCTGTCAACAACATTAAGCTGTCAACAATATTAAGCTGTCAACATTAAGCTGTCAACATTAAGCCAACAACATTAAGCCAACAACATTAAGCCAACAACATTAAGCTGTCAACAACATTAAGCTGTCAACAACATTAAGCTGTCAACATTAAGCCGTCAACATTAAATCGTCAACATTAAGCTGTCAACATTAAGCTGTCAACATTAAGCCGTCAACATTAAGCTATCAACATTAAGCTGTCAACAACATTAAGCTGTCAACATTAAGCTGTCAACAACATTAAACTGTCAACAACATTAAGCTGTCAACATTGAGCCATCAACATTAAATCGTCAACATTAAGCTGTCAACATTAAGCTGTCAACATTAAGCTGGCAACAACATTAAGTAGTCAACATTAAGCTGTCAACATTAAGCTGTCAACATTAGGCTGTCAACATTAAGCTGTCAACATTAAGCTATCAACATTAAGCTGTCAACATTAAGCTGGCAACATTAAGCTGGCGACATTAAGCTGTCAACATTAAGCTGTCAACATTAAACTGTCAACATCAAGCTGTCAACATTAAGCTGTCAACATTAAGCTATCAACATTAAGCTATCAACATTAAGCTGTCAACAACATTAAGCTGTCAACATTAAGCTGTCAACATTAAGCTGTCAACATTAAGCTGTCAACATTAAGCTGTCAACAACATTAAGCTGTCAACAACATTAAGCTGTCAACAATATTAAGCTGTCAACATTAAGCTGTCAACAACATTAAGCTGTCAACCATATTCAGCTGTCAAAATTGAGCCGTCAACATTAAATCGTCAACATTAAGCTGTCAACATTAAGCTGTCAACATTAAGCTGTCAACATTAAGCTGTCAACATTAAGCTGTCAACATTAAGCTATCAACATTAAGCTATCAACATTAAGCTGTCAACAACATTAAGCTGTCAACATTAAGCTGTCAACAACATTAAGCTGTCAACAACATTAAGCTGTCAACATTAAGCTGTCAACATAAAGCTGTCAACAACATTAAGCTGTCAACAACATTAAGCTGTCAACATTAAGCTGTCAACATTAAATTGTCAACAATATTCAGATGTCAACATTGAGCCGTCAACATTAAATCGTCAACATTAAGCTGTCAACATTAAGCTGTCAACATTAAGCTGTCAACATTAAGCTATCAACATTAAGCTATCAACGACATTAAGCTGTCAACATTAAGCTGTCAACATTAAGCTGGCAACAACATTAAGCTATCAACATTAAGCTGTCCACATTAAGCTGTCAACATTAGGCTGTCAACATTAAGCTGTCAACATTAAGCTATCAACATTAAGCTGTCAACATTAAGCTGGCAACATTAAGCTGCCGACATTAAGCTGTCAACATTAAGCTGTCAACATTAAACTGTCAACATTAAGCTGTCAACATTAAGCTGTCAACATTAAGCTATCAACATTAAGCTATCAACATTAAGCTGTCAACAACATTAAGCTGTCAACATTAAGCTGTCAACAACATTAAGCTGTCAACAACATTAAGCTGTCAACATTAAGCCGTCAACATTAAGCCGTCAACATTAAGCCGTCAACATTAAGCTGTCAACATTAAGCTGTCAACATTAAGCTGTCAACATTAAGTTGTCAACAACATTAAGCTGTCAACAACATTAAGCTGTCAACAATATTAAGCTGTCAACATTAAGCTGTCAACAACATTAAGCTGTCAACAATATTCAGCTGTCAAAATTGAGCCGTCAACATTAAATCGTCAACATTAAGCTGTCAACATTAAGCTGGCAACAACATTAAGCTATCAACATCAAGCTGTCCACATTAAGCTGTCAACATTAGGCTGTCAACATTAAGCTGTCAACATTAAGCTATCAACATTAAGCTGTCAACATTAAGCTGGCAACATTAAGCTGTCAACATTAAGCTGTCAACATTAAGCTGACAACATTAAGTTATCAACATTAAGCTATCAACAACATTAAGCTGTCAACATTAAGCCGTCAACATTAAGCCGTCAACATTAAGCCGTCAACATTAAGCTGTCAACATTAAGCTGTCAACATTAAGCTGACAACATTAAGTTATCAACATTAAGCTATCAACAACATTAAGCTGTCAACATTAAGCTGTCAACAACATTAAGCTGTCAACAACATTAAGCTATCAACATTGAGCCGTCAACATTAAATCGTCAACATTAAGCTGTCAACCTTAAGCTGTCAACATTAAGCTGTCAACTTTAAGCTATCAACATTAAGCTGTCAACAACATTAAGCTGTCAACATTAAGCTGTCAACAACATTAAGCTGTCAACAACATTAAGCTGTCAACATTAAGCTGTCAACATTAAGCTGTCAACATTAAGCTGTCAACATTAAGCTGTCAACATTAAGCTGTCAACATTAAGCTGTCAACATTAAGCTGTCAACATTAAGCCAACAACATTAAGCCAACAACATTAAGCTGTCAACAACATTAAGCTGTCAACAACATTAAGCTGTCAACATTAAGCCGTCAACATTAAATCGTCAACATTAAGCTGTCAACATTAAGCTGTCAACATTAAGCCGTCAACATTAAGCTATCAACATTAAGCTGTCAACAACATTAAGCTGTCAACATTAAGCTGTCAACAACATTAAACTGTCAACAACATTAAGCTGTCAACATTGAGCCATCAACATTAAATCGTCAACATTAAGCTGTCAACATTAAGCTGGCAACAACATTAAGTAGTCAACATTAAGCTGTCAACATTAAGCAGTCAACATTAGGCTGTCAACATTAAGCTGTCAACATTAAGCTATCAACATTAAGCTGTCAACATTAAGCTGGCAACATTAAGCTGGCGACATTAAGCTGTCAACATTAAGCTGTCAACATTAAACTGTCAACATTAAGCTGTCAACATTAAGCTGTCAACATTAAGCTATCAACATTAAGCTATCAACATTAAGCTGTCAACAACATTAAGCTGTCAACATTAAGCTGTCAACATTAAGCTGTCAACATTAAGCTGTCAACATTAAGCTGTCAACATTAAGCTGTCAACAACATTAAGCTGTCAACAACATTAAGCTGTCAACAATATTAACCTGTCAACATTAAGCTGTCAACAACATTAAGCTGTCAACAATATTCAGCTGTCAAAATTGAGCCGTCAACATTAAGCTGTCAACATTAAGCTGTCAACAACATTAAGCTGTCAACATTAAGCTGTCAACAACATTAAGCTGTCAACAACATTAAGCTGTCAACATTAAGCCGTCAACATTAAGCCGTCAACATTAAGCCGTCAACATTAAGCTGTCAACATTAAGCTGTCAACATTAAGCTGACAACATTAAGTTATCAACATTAAGCTATCAACAACATTAAGCTGTCAACATTAAGCTGTCAACAACATTAAGCTGTCAACAACATTAAGCTATCAACATTGAGCCGTCAACATTAAATCGTCAACATTAAGCTGTCAACATTAAGCTGTCAACATTAAGCTGTCAACTTTAAGCTATCAACATTAAGCTGTCAACAACATTAAGCTGTCAACATTAAGCTGTCAACAACATTAAGCTGTCAACAACATTAAGCTGTCAACATTAAGCTGTCAACATTAAGCTGTCAACATTAAGCTGTCAACATTAAGCCAACAACATTAAGCTGTCAACAACATTAAGCTGTCAACAACATTAAGCTGTCAACATTAAGCCGTCAACATTAAATCGTCAACATTAAGCTGTCAACATTAAGCTGTCAACATTAAGCCGTCAACATTAAGCTATCAACATTAAGCTATTAACAACATTAAGCTGTCAACATTAAGCTGTCAACAACATTAAACTGTCAACAACATTAAGCTGTCAACATTGAGCCATCAACATTAAATCGTCAACATTAAGCTGTCAACATTAAGCTGTCAACATTAAGCTGTCAACATTAAGCTGGCAACAACATTAAGTAGTCAACATTAAGCTGTCAACATTAAGCAGTCAACATTAGGCTGTCAACATTAAGCTGTCAACATTAAGCTATCAACATTAAGCTGTCAACATTAAGCTGGCAACATTAAGCTGGCGACATTAAGCTGTCAACATTAAGCTGTCAACATTAAACTGTCAACATTAAGCTGTCAACATTAAGCTGTCAACATTAAGCTATCAACATTAAGCTATCAACATTAAGCTGTCAACAACATTAAGCTGTCAACATTAAGCTGTCAACATTAAGCTGTAAACATTAAGCTGTCAACATTAAGCTGTCAACAACATTAAGCTGTCAACAACATTAAGCTGTCAACAATATTAAGCTGTCAACATTAAGCTGTCAACAACATTAAGCTGTCAACAATATTCAGCTGTCAAAATTGAGCCGTCAACATTAAGCTGTCAACATTAAACTGTCAACATTAAGCTGTCAACATTAAGCTGTCAACATTAAGCTGTCAACATTAAGCTGTCAACATTAAGCTATCAACATTAAGCTGTCAACAACATTAAGCTGTCAACATTAAGCTGTCAACATTAAGCTGTCAACATTAAGCCAACAACATTAAGCCAACAACATTAAGCTGTCAACAACATTAAGCTGTCAACATTAAGCCGTCAACATTAAATCGTCAACATTAAGCTGTCAACATTAAGCTGCCGACATTAAGCTGTCAACATTAAGCTGTCAACATTAAGCTGTCAACATTAAGCTGTCAACATTAAGCTGACAACATTAAGTTATCAACATTAAGCTATCAACAACATTAAGCTGTCAACATTAAGATGTCAACATTAAGCTGTCAACATTAAGCTGGCAACAACATTAAGCTATCAACATTAAGCTGTCCACATTAAGCTGTCAACATTAAGCTGTCAACAACATTAAACTGTCAACAACATTAAGCTGTCAACATTGAGCCATCAACATTAAATCGTCAACATTAAGCTGTCAACATTAAGCTGTCAACATTAAGCTGTCAACATTAAGCTGGCAACAACATTAAGCAGTCAACATTAAGCTGTCAACATTAAGCTGTCAACATTAGGCTGTCAACATTAAGCTGTCAACATTAAGCTATCAACATTAAGCTGTCAACATTAAGCTGGCAACATTAAACTGTCAACATTAAGCTGTCGACATTAAGCTGTCGACATTAAGCTATCAACATTAAACTGTCAACAACATTAAGCTGTCAACATTGAGCCGTCAACATTAAATCGTCAACATTAAGCTGTCAACATTAAGCTGTCAACATTAAACTGTCAACATTAAGTTGTCAACATTAAGCTGTCAACATTAAGCTATCAACATTAAGCTATCAACATTAAGCTGTCAACAACATTAAGCTGTCAACATTAAGCTGTCAACAACATTAAGCTGTCAACAACATTAAGCTATCAACATTGAGCCGTCAACATTAAATCGTCAACATTAAGCTGTCAACATTAAGCTGTCAACATTAAGCTGTCAACATTAAGCTGTCAACATTAAGCTGTCAACATTAAGCTGTCAACATTAAGCCATGAACATTAAGCTGTCAACATTAAGCTGGCAACATTAAGCTGGCGACATTAAGCTGTCGACATTAAGCTGTCGACATTAAGCTATCAACATTAAGCTGTCAACATCAAGCTGTCAACATTAAGCTGTCAACATTAAGCTGTCAACATTAAACTGTCAACATTAAGCTGTCAACATTAAGCTATCAACATTAAGCTGTCAACAACATTAAGCTGTCAACATTAAGCTGTCAACATTAAGCTGTCAACATTAAGCTGTCAACATTAAGCTGTCAACATTAAGCTGTCAACAACATTAAGCTGTCAACAACATTAAGCTGTCAACAATATTAACCTGTCAACATTAAGCTGTCAACAACATTAAGCTGTCAACAATATTCAGCTGTCAAAATTGAGCCGTCAACATTAAGCTGTCAACATTAAGCTGTCAACAACATTAAGCTGTCAACATTAAGCTGTCAACAACATTAAGCTGTCAACAACATTAAGCTGTCAACATTAAGCCGTCAACATTAAGCCGTCAACATTAAGCCGTCAACATTAAGCTGTCAACATTAAGCTGTCAACATTAAGCTGACAACATTAAGTTATCAACATTAAGCTATCAACAACATTAAGCTGTCAACATTAAGCTGTCAACAACATTAAGCTGTCAACAACATTAAGCTATCAACATTGAGCCGTCAACATTAAGCTGTAAACAACATTAAGCTGTCAACATTAAGCCGTCAACATTAAATCGTCAACATTAAGCTGTCAACATTAAGCTGTCAACATTAAGCCGTCAACATTAAGCTATCAACATTAAGCTGTCAACAACATTAAGCTGTCAACATTAAGCTGTCAACAACATTAAACTGTCAACAACATTAAGCTGTCAACATTGAGCCATCAACATTAAATCGTCAACATTAAGCTGTCAACATTAAGCTGTCAACATTAAGCTGGCAACAACATTAAGTAGTCAACATTAAGCTGTCAACATTAAGCAGTCAACATTAGGCTGTCAACATTAAGCTGTCAACATTAAGCTATCAACATTAAGCTGTCAACATTAAGCTGGCAACATTAAGCTGGCGACATTAAGCTGTCAACATTAAGCTGTCAACATTAAACTGTCAACATTAAGCTGTCAACATTAAGCTGTCAACATTAAGCTATCAACATTAAGCTATCAACATTAAGCTGTCAACAACATTAAGCTGTCAACATTAAGCTGTCAACATTAAGCTGTCAACATTAAGCTGTCAACATTAAGCTGTCAACAACATTAAGCTGTCAACAACATTAAGCTGTCAACAATATTAAGCTGTCAACATTAAGCTGTCAACAACATTAAGCTGTCAACAATATTCAGCTGTCAAAATTGAGCCGTCAACATTAAGCTGTCAACATTAAACTGTCAACATTAAGCTGTCAACATTAAGCTGTCAACATTAAGCTGTCAACATTAAGCTGTCAACATTAAGCTATCAACATTAAGCTGTCAACAACATTAAGCTGTCAACATTAAGCTGTCAACATTAAGCTGTCAACATTAAGCCAACAACATTAAGCCAACAACATTAAGCTGTCAACAACATTAAGCTGTCAACATTAAGCCGTCAACATTAAATCGTCAACATTAAGCTGTCAACATTAAGCTGCCGACATTAAGCTGTCAACATTAAGCTGTCAACATTAAGCTGTCAACATTAAGCTGTCAACATTAAGCTGACAACATTAAGTTATCAACATTAAGCTATCAACAACATTAAGCTGTCAACATTAAGATGTCAACATTAAGCTGTCAACATTAAGCTGGCAACAACATTAAGCTATCAACATTAAGCTGTCCACATTAAGCTGTCAACATTAAGCTGTCAACAACATTAAACTGTCAACAACATTAAGCTGTCAACATTGAGCCATCAACATTAAATCGTCAACATTAAGCTGTCAACATTAAGCTGTCAACATTAAGCTGTCAACATTAAGCTGGCAACAACATTAAGCAGTCAACATTAAGCTGTCAACATTAAGCTGTCAACATTAGGCTGTCAACATTAAGCTGTCAACATTAAGCTATCAACATTAAGCTGTCAACATTAAGCTGGCAACATTAAACTGTCAACATTAAGCTGTCGACATTAAGCTGTCGACATTAAGCTATCAACATTAGGCTGTCAACAACATTAAGCTGTCAACATTGAGCCGTCAACATTAAATCGTCAACATTAAGCTGTCAACATTAAGCTGTCAACATTAAACTGTCAACATTAAGTTGTCAACATTAAGCTGTCAACATTAAGCTATCAACATTAAGCTATCAACATTAAGCTGTCAACAACATTAAGCTGTCAACATTAAGCTGTCAACAACATTAAGCTGTCAACAACATTAAGCTATCAACATTGAGCCGTCAACATTAAATCGTCAACATTAAGCTGTCAACATTAAGCTGTCAACATTAAGCTGTCAACATTAAGCTGTCAACATTAAGCTGTCAACATTAAGCTGTCAACATTAAGCCATGAACATTAAGCTGTCAACATTAAGCTGGCAACATTAAGCTGGCGACATTAAGCTGTCGACATTAAGCTGTCGACATTAAGCTATCAACATTAAGCTGTCAACATCAAGCTGTCAACATTAAGCTGTCAACATTAAGCTGTCAACATTAAACTGTCAACATTAAGCTGTCAACATTAAGCTATCAACATTAAGCTGTCAACAACATGAAGCTGTCAACATTAAGCTGTCAACATTAAGCTGTCAACATTAAGCTGTCAACATTAAGCTGTCAACATTAAGCTGTCAACAACATTAAGCTGTCAACAACATTAAGCTGTCAACAATATTAACCTGTCAACATTAAGCTGTCAACAACATTAAGCTGTCAACAATATTCAGCTGTCAAAATTGAGCCGTCAACATTAAGCTGTCAACATTAAGCTGTCAACAACATTAAGCTGTCAACATTAAGCTGTCAACAACATTAAGCTGTCAACAACATTAAGCTGTCAACATTAAGCCGTCAACATTAAGCCGTCAACATTAAGCCGTCAACATTTAGCCGTCAACATTAAGCTGTCAACAACATTAAGCTGTCAACATTGAGCCGTCAACATTAAATCGTCAACATTAAGCTGTCAACATTAAGCTGTCAACATTAAACTGTCAACATTAAGTTGTCAACATAAAGCTGTCAACATTAAGCTATCAACATTAAGCTATCAACATTAAGCTGTCAACAACATTAAGCTGTCAACATTAAGCTGTCAACAACATTAAGCTGTCAACAACATTAAGCTATCAACATTGAGCCGTCAACATTAAATCGTCAACATTAAGCTGTCAACATTAAGCTGTCAACATTAAGCTGTCAACTTTAAGCTGTCAACAACATTAAGCTGTCAACAACATTAAGCTGTCGACAACATTAAGCTGTCAACATTAAGCTGTCAACATTAAGCTGGCAACATTAAGCTGTCAACATTAAGCTGTCAACATTAAGCTGTCAACAACATTAAGCTGTCAACATTAAGCTGTCAACATTAAGCTGTCAACATTAAGCTGTCAACATTAAGCTGTCAACATTAAGCCGTCAACATTAAGCTATCAACATTAAGCTGTCAACAACATTAAGCTGTCAACATTAAGCTGTCAACAACATTAGACTGTCAACAACATTAAGCTGTCAACATTGAGCCATCAACATTAAATCGTCAACATTAAGCTGTCAACATTAAGCTGTCAACATTAAGCTGGCAACAACATTAAGTAGTCAACATTAAGCTGTCAACATTAAGCTGTCAACATTAGGCTGTCAACATTAAGCTGTCAACATTAAGCTATCAACATTAAGCTGTCAACATTAAGCTGGCAACATTAAGCTGGCGACATTAAGCTGTCAACATTAAGCTGTCAACATTAAACTGTCAACATTAAGCTGTCAACATTAAGCTGTCAACATTAAGCTATCAACATTAAGCTATCAACATTAAGCTGTCAACAACATTAAGCTGTCAACATTAAGCTGTCAACATTAAACTGTCAACATTAAGCTGTCAACATTAAGCTGTCAACATTAAGCTGTCAACAACATTAAGCTGTCAACAACATTAAGCTGTCAACAATATTAAGCTGTCAACATTAAGCTGTCAACAACATTAAGCTGTCAACAATATTCAGCTGTCAAAATTGAGCCGTCAACATTAAATCGTCAACATTAAGCTGTCAACATTAAGCTGTCAATATTAAGCTGTCAACATTAAGCTATCAACATTAAGCTATCAACATTAAGCTGTCAACAACATTAAGCTGTCAACATTAAGCTGTCAACAACATTAAGCTGTCAACAACATTAAGCTGTCAACATTAAGCTGTCAACATAAAGCTGTCAACAACATTAAGCTGTCAACAACATTAAGCTGTCAACATTAAGCCGTCAACATTAAATTGTCAACAATATTCAGATGTCAACATTGAGCCGTCAACATTAAATCGTCAACATTAAGCTGTCAACATTAAGCTGTCAACATTAAGCTGTCAACATTAAGCTATCAACATTAAGCTATCAACGACATTAAGCTGTCAACATTAAGCTGGCAACAACATTAAGCTATCAACATTAAGCTGTCCACATTAAGCTGTCAACATTAGGCTGTCAACATTAAGCTGTCAACATTAAGCTATCAACATTAAGCTGTCAACATTAAGCTGGCAACATTAAGCTGCCGACATTAAGCTGTCAACATTAAGCTGTCAACATTAAACTGTCAACATTAAGCTGTCAACATTAAGCTGTCAACATTAAGCTATCAACATTAAGCTATCAACATTAAGCTGTCAACATCATTAAGCTGTCAACATTAAGCTGTCAACAACATTAAGCTGTCAACAACATTAAGCTGTCAACATTAAGCCGTCAACATTAAGCCGTCAACATTTAGCCGTCAACATTAAGCTGTCAACATTAAGCTGTCAACATTAAGCTGTCAACATTAAGTTGTCAACAACATTAAGCTGTCAACAACATTAAGCTGTCAACAATATTAAGCTGTCAACATTAAGCTGTCAACAACATTAAGCTGTCAACAATATTCAGCTGTCAAAATTGAGCCGTCAACATTAAATCGTCAACATTAAGCTGTCAACATTAAGCTGGCAACAACATTAAGCTATCAACATTAAGCTGTCCACATTAAGCTGTCAACATTAGGCTGTCAACATTAAGCTGTCAACATTAAGCTATCAACATTAAGCTGTCAACATTAAGCTGGCAACATTAAGCTGCCGACATTAAGCTGTCAACATTAAGCTGTCAACATTAAACTGTCAACATTAAGCTGTCAACATTAAGCTGTCAACATAAAGCTATCAACATTAAGCTGTCAACAACATTAAGCTGTCAACATTAAGCTGTCAACAACATTAAGCTGTCAACAACATTAAGCTGTCAACATTAAGCCGTCAACATTAAGCCGTCAACATTAAGCCGTCAACATTAAGCTGTCAACATTAAGCTGTCAACATTAAGCTGTCAACAACATTAAGCTGTCAACAACATTAAGCTGTCAACAATATTAGGCTGTCAACATTAAGCTGTCAACATTAAGCTGTCAACAACATTAAGCTGTCAACAATATTCAGCTGTCAAAATTGAGCCGTCAACATTAAATCGTCAACATTAAGCTGTCAACATTAAGCTGTCAACATTAAGCTGTCAACATTAAGCTATCAACATTAAGCTGTCAACATTAAGCTGGCAACATTAAGCTGGCGACATTAAGCTGTCGACATTAAGCTGTCGACATTAAGCTATCAACATTAAGCTGTCAACATCAAGCTGTCTACATCAAGCTGTCAACATTAAGCTGTCAACATTAAGCTGTCAACATTAAACTGTCAACATTAAGCTGTCAACATTAAGCTGTCAACATTAAGCTGTCAACAACATTAAGCTGTCAACAACATTAAGCTGTCAACAACATTAAGCTGTCAATAACATTAGGCTGTCAACATTAAGCTGTCAACATTAAGCTGTCAACAACATTAAGCTGTCAACAACATTAAGCTATCAACATTGAGCCGTCAACATTAAATCGTCAACATTAAGCTGTCAACATTAAGCTGTCAACATTAAGCTGTCAACTTTAAGCTGTCAACAACATTAAGCTGTCAACAACATTAAGCTGTCGACAACATTAAGCTGTCAACATTAAGCTGTCAACATTAAGCTGAAAACATTAAGTTATCAACATTAAGCTATCAACAACATTAAGCTATCAACATTAAGCTGTCCACATTAAGCTGTCAACATTAAGCTGTCAACAACATTAAACTGTCAACAACATTAAGCTGTCAACATTGAGCCATCAACATTAAATCGTCAACATTAAGCTGTCAACATTAAGCTGTCAACATTAAGCTGTCAACATTAAGCTGGCAACAACATTAAGCAGTCAACATTAAGCTGTCAACATTAAGCTGTCAACATTAGGCTGTCAACATTAAGCTGTCAACATTAAGCTATCAACATTAAGCTGTCAACATTAAGCTGGCAACATTAAACTGTCAACATTAAGCTGTCGACATTAAGCTGTCGACATTAAGCTATCAACATTAAGCTGTCAACAACATTAAGCTGTCAACATTGAGCCGTCAACATTAAATCGTCAACATTAAGCTGTCAACATTAAGCTGTCAACATTAAACTGTCAACATTAAGTTGTCAACATTAAGCTGTCAACATTAAGCTATCAACATTAAGCTATCAACATTAAGCTGTCAACAACATTAAGCTGTCAACATTAAGCTGTCAACAACATTAAGCTGTCAACAACATTAAGCTATCAACATTGAGCCGTCAACATTAAATCGTCAACATTAAGCTGTCAACATTAAGCTGTCAACATTAAGCTGTCAACATTAAGCTGTCAACATTAAGCTGTCAACATTAAGCCATCAACATTAAGCTGTCAACATTAAGCTGGCAACATTAAGCTGGCGACATTAAGCTGTCGACATTAAGCTGTCGACATTAAGCTATCAACATTAAGCTGTCAACATCAAGCTGTCAACATCAAGCTGTCAACATTAAGCTGTCAACATTAAGCTGTCAACATTAAACTGTCAACATTAAACTGTCGACATTAAGCTGTCGACATTAAGCTATCAACATTAAGCTGTCAACAACATTAAGCTGTCAACATTAAGCTGTCAACAACATTAAGCTGTCAACATTGAGCCGTCAACATTAAATCGTCAACATTAAGCTGTCAACATTAAGTTGTCAACATTAGGCTGTCAACATTAAGCTATCAACATTAAGCTATCAACATTAAGCTGTCAACAACATTAAGCTGTCAACATTAAGCTGTCAACAACATTAAGCTGTCAACAACATTAAGCTATCAACATTGAGCCGTCAACATTAAATCGTCAACATTAAGCTGTCAACATTAAGCTGTCAACAACATTAAGCTGTCAACATTGAGCCATCAACATTAAATCGTCAACATTAAGCTGTCAACATTAAGCTGTCAACATTAAACTGTCAACATTAAGTTGTCAACATTAAGCTGTCAACATTAAGCTATCAACATTAAGCTATCAACATTAAGCTGTCAACAACATTAAGCTGTCAACATTGAGCCGTCAACATTAAATCGTCAACATTAAGCTGTCAACATTAAGCTGTCAACATTAAACTGTCAACATTAAGTTGTCAACATTAGGCTGTCAACATTAAGCTATCAACATTAAGCTGTCAACAACATTAAGCTGTCAACATTAAGCTGTCAACAACATTAAGCTGTCAACAACATTAAGCTATCAACATTGAGCCGTCAACATTAAATCGTCAACATTAAGCTGTCAACATTAAGCTGTCAACATTAAGCTGTCAACATTAAGCTGTCAACATTAAGCTGTCAACAACATTAAGCTGTCAACAACATTAAGCTGTCAACAATATTAAGCTGTCAACATTAAGCTGTCAACAACATTAAGCTGTCAACAATATTCAGCTGTCAAAATTGAGCCGTCAACATTAAATCGTCAACATTAAGCTGTCAACATTAAGCTGTCAACATTAAGCTGTCAACATTAAGCTGTCAACATTAAGCTGTCAACATTAAGCTGTCACCATTAAGCTGTCAACATTAAGCTATCAACATTAAGCTATCAACATTAAGCTGTCAACAACATTAAGCTGTCAACATTAAGCTGTCAACAACATTAAGCTGTCAACATTAAGCTGTCAACATAAAGCTGTCAACAACATTAAGCTGTCAACAACATTAAGCTGTCAACATTAAGCCGTCAACATTAAATTGTCAACAATATTCAGATGTCAACATTGAGCCGTCAACATTAAATCGTCAACATTAAGCTGTCAACATTAAGCTGTCAACATTAAGCTGTCAACATTAAGCTATCAACATTAAGCTATCAACGACATTAAGCTGTCAACATTAAGCTGTCAACATTAAGCTGGCAACAACATTAAGCTATCAACATTAAGCTGTCCACATTAAGCTGTCAACATTAGGCTGTCAACATTAAGCTGTCAACATTAAGCTATCAACATTAAGCTGTCAACATTAAGCTGGCAACATTAAGCTGCCGACATTAAGCTGTCAACATTAAGCTGTCAACATTAAACTGTCAACATTAAGCTGTCAACATTAAGCTGTCAACATTAAGCTATCAACATTAAGCTATCAACATTAAGCTGTCAACAACATTAAGCTGTCAACATTAAGCTGTCAACAACATTAAGCTGTCAACAACATTAAGCTGTCAACATTAAGCCGTCAACATTAAGCCGTCAACATTAAGCCGTCAACATTAAGCCGTCAACATTAAGCTGTCAACATTAAGCTGTCAACATTAAGTTGTCAACAACATTAAGCTGTCAACAACATTAAGCTGTCAACAATATTAAGCTGTCAACATTAAGCTGTCAACATTAAGCCAACAACATTAAGCCAACAACATTAAGCCAACAACATTAAGCTGTCAACAACATTAAGCTGTCAACAACATTAAGCTGTCAACATTAAGCCGTCAACATTAAATCGTCAACATTAAGCTGTCAACATTAAGCTGTCAACATTAAGCCGTCAACATTAAGCTATCAACATTAAGCTGTCAACAACATTAAGCTGTCAACATTAAGCTGTCAACAACATTAAACTGTCAACAACATTAAGCTGTCAACATTGAGCCATCAACATTAAATCGTCAACATTAAGCTGTCAACATTAAGCTGTCAACATTAAGCTGTCAACATTAAGCTATCAACATTAAGCTGTCAACATTAAGCTGGCAACATTAAGCTGGCGACATTAAGCTGTCGACATTAAGCTGTCGACATTAAGCTATCAACATTAAGCTGTCAACATCAAGCTGTCTACATCAAGCTGTCAACATTAAGCTGTCAACATTAAGCTGTCAACATTAAACTGTCAACATTAAGCTGTCAACATTAAGCTGTCAACATTAAGCTGTCAACAACATTAAGCTGTCAACAACATTAAGCTGTCAACAACATTAAGCTGTCAATAACATTAGGCTGTCAACATTAAGCTGTCAACATTAAGCTGTCAACAACATTAAGCTGTCAACAACATTAAGCTATCAACATTGAGCCGTCAACATTAAATCGTCAACATTAAGCTGTCAACATTAAGCTGTCAACATTAAGCTGTCAACTTTAAGCTGTCAACAACATTAAGCTGTCAACAACATTAAGCTGTCGACAACATTAAGCTGTCAACATTAAGCTGTCAACATTAAGCTGAAAACATTAAGTTATCAACATTAAGCTATCAACAACATTAAGCTGTCAACATTAAGCTGTCAACATTAGGCTGGCAACAACATTAAGCTATCAACATTAAGCTGTCCACATTAAGCTGTCAACATTAAGCTGTCAACAACATTAAACTGTCAACAACATTAAGCTGTCAACATTGAGCCATCAACATTAAATCGTCAACATTAAGCTGTCAACATTAAGCTGTCAACATTAAGCTGGCAACAACATTAAGCAGTCAACATTAAGCTGTCAACATTAAGCTGTCAACATTAGGCTGTCAACATTAAGCTGTCAACATTAAGCTATCAACATTAAGCTGTCAACATTAAGCTGGCAACATTAAACTGTCAACATTAAGCTGTCGACATTAAGCTGTCGACATTAAGCTATCAACATTAAGCTGTCAACAACATTAAGCTGTCAACATTGAGCCGTCAACATTAAATCGTCAACATTAAGCTGTCAACATTAAGCTGTCAACATTAAACTGTCAACATTAAGTTGTCAACATTAAGCTGTCAACATTAAGCTATCAACATTAAGCTATCAACATTAAGCTGTCAACAACATTAAGCTGTCAACATTAAGCTGTCAACAACATTAAGCTGTCAACAACATTAAGCTATCAACATTGAGCCGTCAACATTAAATCGTCAACATTAAGCTGTCAACATTAAGCTGTCAACATTAAGCTGTCAACATTAAGCTGTCAACATTAAGCTGTCAACATTAAGCCATAAACATTAAGCTGTCAACATTAAGCTGGCAACATTAAGCTGGCGACATTAAGCTGTCGACATTAAGCTGTCGACATTAAGCTATCAACATTAAGCTGTCAACATCAAGCTGTCAACATCAAGCTGTCAACATTAAGCTGTCAACATTAAACTGTCAACATTAAACTGTCGACATTAAGCTGTCGACATTAAGCTATCAACATTAAGCTGTCAACAACATTAAGCTGTCAACATTAAGCTGTCAACAACATTAAGCTGTCAACATTGAGCCGTCAACATTAAATCGTCAACATTAAGCTGTCAACATTAAGTTGTCAACATTAGGCTGTCAACATTAAGCTATCAACATTAAGCTATCAACATTAAGCTGTCAACAACATTAAGCTGTCAACATTAAGCTGTCAACAACATTAAGCTGTCAACAACATTAAGCTATCAACATTGAGCCGTCAACATTAAATCGTCAACATTAAGCTGTCAACATTAAGCTGTCAACAACATTAAGCTGTCAACATTGAGCCATCAACATTAAATCGTCAACATTAAGCTGTCAACATTAAGCTGTCAACATTAAACTGTCAACATTAAGTTGTCAACATTAAGCTGTCAACATTAAGCTATCAACATTAAGCTATCAACATTAAGCTGTCAACAACATTAAGCTGTCAACATTGAGCCGTCAACATTAAATCGTCAACATTAAGCTGTCAACATTAAGCTGTCAACAACATTAAGCTGTCAACAACATTAAGCTATCAACATTGAGCCGTCAACATTAAATCGTCAACATTAAGCTGTCAACATTAAGCTGTCAACATTAAGCTGTCAACATTAAGCTGTCAACATTAAGCTGTCAACAACATTAAGCTGTCAACAACATTAAGCTGTCAACAATATTAAGCTGTCAACATTAAGCTGTCAACAACATTAAGCTGTCAACAATATTCAGCTGTCAAAATTGAGCCGTCAACATTAAATCGTCAACATTAAGCTGTCAACATTAAGCTGTCAACAACATTAAGCTGTCAACAACATTAAGCTATCAACATTGAGCCGTCAACATTAAATCGTCAACATTAAGCTGTCAACATTAAGCTGTCAACATTAAGCTGTCAACATTAAGCTGTCAACATTAAGCTGTCAACATTAAGCTGTCACCATTAAGCTGTCAACATTAAGCTATCAACATTAAGCTATCAACATTAAGCTGTCAACAACATTAAGCTGTCAACATTAAGCTGTCAACAACATTAAGCTGTCAACATTAAGCTGTCAACATAAAGCTGTCAACAACATTAAGCTGTCAACAACATTAAGCTGTCAACATTAAGCCGTCAACATTAAATTGTCAACAATATTCAGATGTCAACATTGAGCCGTCAACATTAAATCGTCAACATTAAGCTGTCAACATTAAGCTGTCAACATTAAGCTGTCAACATTAAGCTATCAACATTAAGCTATCAACGACATTAAGCTGTCAACATTAAGCTGTCAACATTAAGCTGGCAACAACATTAAGCTATCAACATTAAGCTGTCCACATTAAGCTGTCAACATTAGGCTGTCAACATTAAGCTGTCAACATTAAGCTATCAACATTAAGCTGTCAACATTAAGCTGGCAACATTAAGCTGCCGACATTAAGCTGTCAACATTAAGCTGTCAACATTAAACTGTCAACATTAAGCTGTCAACATTAAGCTGTCAACATTAAGCTATCAACATTAAGCTATCAACATTAAGCTGTCAACAACATTAAGCTGTCAACATTAAGCTGTCAACAACATTAAGCTGTCAACAACATTAAGCTGTCAACATTAAGCCGTCAACATTAAGCCGTCAACATTAAGCCGTCAACATTAAGCTGTCAACATTAAGCTGTCAACATTAAGCTGTCAACATTAAGTTGTCAACAACATTAAGCTGTCAACAACATTAAGCTGTCAACAATATTAAGCTGTCAACATTAAGCTGTCAACATTAAGCCAACAACATTAAGCCAACAACATTAAGCCAACAACATTAAGCTGTCAACAACATTAAGCTGTCAACAACATTAAGCTGTCAACATTAAGCCGTCAACATTAAATCGTCAACATTAAGCTGTCAACATTAAGCTGTCAACATTAAGCCGTCAACATTAAGCTATCAACATTAAGCTGTCAACAACATTAAGCTGTCAACATTAAGCTGTCAACAACATTAAACTGTCAACAACATTAAGCTGTCAACATTGAGCCATCAACATTAAATCGTCAACATTAAGCTGTCAACATTAAGCTGTCAACATTAAGCTGGCAACAACATTAAGTAGTCAACATTAAGCTGTCAACATTAAGCTGTCAACATTAGGCTGTCAACATTAAGCTGTCAACATTAAGCTATCAACATTAAGCTGTCAACATTAAGCTGGCAACATTAAGCTGGCGACATTAAGCTGTCAACATTAAGCTGTCAACATTAAACTGTCAACATCAAGCTGTCAACATTAAGCTGTCAACATTAAGCTATCAACATTAAGCTATCAACATTAAGCTGTCAACAACATTAAGCTGTCAACATTAAGCTGTCAACATTAAGCTGTCAACATTAAGCTGTCAACAACATTAAGCTGTCAACAACATTAAGCTGTCAACAATATTAAGCTGTCAACATTAAGCTGTCAACAACATTAAGCTGTCAACCATATTCAGCTGTCAAAATTGAGCCGTCAACATTAAATCGTCAACATTAAGCTGTCAACATTAAGCTGTCAACATTAAGCTGTCAACATTAAGCTGTCAACATTAAGCTGTCAACATTAAGCTATCAACATTAAGCTATCAACATTAAGCTGTCAACAACATTAAGCTGTCAACATTAAGCTGTCAACAACATTAAGCTGTCAACAACATTAAGCTGTCAACATTAAGCTGTCAACATAAAGCTGTCAACAACATTAAGCTGTCAACAACATTAAGCTGTCAACATTAAGCTGTCAACATTAAATTGTCAACAATATTCAGATGTCAACATTGAGCCGTCAACATTAAATCGTCAACATTAAGCTGTCAACATTAAGCTGTCAACATTAAGCTGTCAACATTAAGCTATCAACATTAAGCTATCAACGACATTAAGCTGTCAACATTAAGCTGTCAACATTAAGCTGGCAACAACATTAAGCTATCAACATTAAGCTGTCCACATTAAGCTGTCAACATTAGGCTGTCAACATTAAGCTGTCAACATTAAGCTATCAACATTAAGCTGTCAACATTAAGCTGGCAACATTAAGCTGCCGACATTAAGCTGTCAACATTAAGCTGTCAACATTAAACTGTCAACATTAAGCTGTCAACATTAAGCTGTCAACATTAAGCTATCAACATTAAGCTATCAACATTAAGCTGTCAACAACATTAAGCTGTCAACATTAAGCTGTCAACAACATTAAGCTGTCAACAACATTAAGCTGTCAACATTAAGCCGTCAACATTAAGCCGTCAACATTAAGCCGTCAACATTAAGCTGTCAACATTAAGCTGTCAACATTAAGCTGTCAACATTAAGTTGTCAACAACATTAAGCTGTCAACAACATTAAGCTGTCAACAATATTAAGCTGTCAACATTAAGCTGTCAACAACATTAAGCTGTCAACAATATTCAGCTGTCAAAATTGAGCCGTCAACATTAAATCGTCAACATTAAGCTGTCAACATTAAGCTGGCAACAACATTAAGCTATCAACATCAAGCTGTCCACATTAAGCTGTCAACATTAGGCTGTCAACATTAAGCTGTCAACATTAAGCTATCAACATTAAGCTGTCAACATTAAGCTGGCAACATTAAGCTGTCAACATTAAGCTGTCAACATTAAGCTGACAACATTAAGTTATCAACATTAAGCTATCAACAACATTAAGCTGTCAACATTAAGCCGTCAACATTAAGCCGTCAACATTAAGCCGTCAACATTAAGCTGTCAACATTAAGCTGTCAACATTAAGCTGACAACATTAAGTTATCAACATTAAGCTATCAACAACATTAAGCTGTCAACATTAAGCTGTCAACAACATTAAGCTGTCAACAACATTAAGCTATCAACATTGAGCCGTCAACATTAAATCGTCAACATTAAGCTGTCAACCTTAAGCTGTCAACATTAAGCTGTCAACTTTAAGCTATCAACATTAAGCTGTCAACAACATTAAGCTGTCAACATTAAGCTGTCAACAACATTAAGCTGTCAACAACATTAAGCTGTCAACATTAAGCTGTCAACATTAAGCTGTCAACATTAAGCTGTCAACATTAAGCTGTCAACATTAAGCTGTCAACATTAAGCTGTCAACATTAAGCCAACAACATTAAGCCAACAACATTAAGCTGTCAACAACATTAAGCTGTCAACAACATTAAGCTGTCAACATTAAGCCGTCAACATTAAATCGTCAACATTAAGCTGTCAACATTAAGCTGTCAACATTAAGCCGTCAACATTAAGCTATCAACATTAAGCTGTCAACAACATTAAGCTGTCAACATTAAGCTGTCAACAACATTAAACTGTCAACAACATTAAGCTGTCAACATTGAGCCATCAACATTAAATCGTCAACATTAAGCTGTCAACATTAAGCTGGCAACAACATTAAGTAGTCAACATTAAGCTGTCAACATTAAGCAGTCAACATTAGGCTGTCAACATTAAGCTGTCAACATTAAGCTATCAACATTAAGCTGTCAACATTAAGCTGGCAACATTAAGCTGGCGACATTAAGCTGTCAACATTAAGCTGTCAACATTAAACTGTCAACATTAAGCTGTCAACATTAAGCTGTCAACATTAAGCTATCAACATTAAGCTATCAACATTAAGCTGTCAACAACATTAAGCTGTCAACATTAAGCTGTCAACATTAAGCTGTCAACATTAAGCTGTCAACATTAAGCTGTCAACATTAAGCTGTCAACAACATTAAGCTGTCAACAACATTAAGCTGTCAACAATATTAACCTGTCAACATTAAGCTGTCAACAACATTAAGCTGTCAACAATATTCAGCTGTCAAAATTGAGCCGTCAACATTAAGCTGTCAACATTAAGCTGTCAACAACATTAAGCTGTCAACATTAAGCTGTCAACAACATTAAGCTGTCAACAACATTAAGCTGTCAACATTAAGCCGTCAACATTAAGCCGTCAACATTAAGCCGTCAACATTAAGCTGTCAACATTAAGCTGTCAACATTAAGCTGACAACATTAAGTTATCAACATTAAGCTATCAACAACATTAAGCTGTCAACATTAAGCTGTCAACAACATTAAGCTGTCAACAACATTAAGCTATCAACATTGAGCCGTCAACATTAAATCGTCAACATTAAGCTGTCAACATTAAGCTGTCAACATTAAGCTGTCAACTTTAAGCTATCAACATTAAGCTGTCAACAACATTAAGCTGTCAACATTAAGCTGTCAACAACATTAAGCTGTCAACAACATTAAGCTGTCAACATTAAGCTGTCAACATTAAGCTGTCAACATTAAGCTGTCAACATTAAGCTGTCAACATTAAGCCAACAACATTAAGCTGTCAACAACATTAAGCTGTCAACAACATTAAGCTGTCAACATTAAGCCGTCAACATTAAATCGTCAACATTAAGCTGTCAACATTAAGCTGTCAACATTAAGCCGTCAACATTAAGCTATCAACATTAAGCTATTAACAACATTAAGCTGTCAACATTAAGCTGTCAACAACATTAAACTGTCAACAACATTAAGCTGTCAACATTGAGCCATCAACATTAAATCGTCAACATTAAGCTGTCAACATTAAGCTGTCAACATTAAGCTGTCAACATTAAGCTGGCAACAACATTAAGTAGTCAACATTAAGCTGTCAACATTAAGCAGTCAACATTAGGCTGTCAACATTAAGCTGTCAACATTAAGCTATCAACATTAAGCTGTCAACATTAAGCTGGCAACATTAAGCTGGCGACATTAAGCTGTCAACATTAAGCTGTCAACATTAAACTGTCAACATTAAGCTGTCAACATTAAGCTGTCAACATTAAGCTATCAACATTAAGCTATCAACATTAAGCTGTCAACAACATTAAGCTGTCAACATTAAGCTGTCAACATTAAGCTGTAAACATTAAGCTGTCAACATTAAGCTGTCAACAACATTAAGCTGTCAACAACATTAAGCTGTCAACAATATTAAGCTGTCAACATTAAGCTGTCAACAACATTAAGCTGTCAACAATATTCAGCTGTCAAAATTGAGCCGTCAACATTAAGCTGTCAACATTAAACTGTCAACATTAAGCTGTCAACATTAAGCTGTCAACATTAAGCTGTCAACATTAAGCTGTCAACATTAAGCTATCAACATTAAGCTGTCAACAACATTAAGCTGTCAACATTAAGCTGTCAACATTAAGCTGTCAACATTAAGCCAACAACATTAAGCCAACAACATTAAGCTGTCAACAACATTAAGCTGTCAACATTAAGCCGTCAACATTAAATCGTCAACATTAAGCTGTCAACATTAAGCTGCCGACATTAAGCTGTCAACATTAAGCTGTCAACATTAAGCTGTCAACATTAAGCTGTCAACATTAAGCTGACAACATTAAGTTATCAACATTAAGCTATCAACAACATTAAGCTGTCAACATTAAGATGTCAACATTAAGCTGTCAACATTAAGCTGGCAACAACATTAAGCTATCAACATTAAGCTGTCCACATTAAGCTGTCAACATTAAGCTGTCAACAACATTAAACTGTCAACAACATTAAGCTGTCAACATTGAGCCATCAACATTAAATCGTCAACATTAAGCTGTCAACATTAAGCTGTCAACATTAAGCTGTCAACATTAAGCTGGCAACAACATTAAGCAGTCAACATTAAGCTGTCAACATTAAGCTGTCAACATTAGGCTGTCAACATTAAGCTGTCAACATTAAGCTATCAACATTAAGCTGTCAACATTAAGCTGGCAACATTAAACTGTCAACATTAAGCTGTCGACATTAAGCTGTCGACATTAAGCTATCAACATTAAACTGTCAACAACATTAAGCTGTCAACATTGAGCCGTCAACATTAAATCGTCAACATTAAGCTGTCAACATTAAGCTGTCAACATTAAACTGTCAACATTAAGTTGTCAACATTAAGCTGTCAACATTAAGCTATCAACATTAAGCTATCAACATTAAGCTGTCAACAACATTAAGCTGTCAACATTAAGCTGTCAACAACATTAAGCTGTCAACAACATTAAGCTATCAACATTGAGCCGTCAACATTAAATCGTCAACATTAAGCTGTCAACATTAAGCTGTCAACATTAAGCTGTCAACATTAAGCTGTCAACATTAAGCTGTCAACATTAAGCTGTCAACATTAAGCCATGAACATTAAGCTGTCAACATTAAGCTGGCAACATTAAGCTGGCGACATTAAGCTGTCGACATTAAGCTGTCGACATTAAGCTATCAACATTAAGCTGTCAACATCAAGCTGTCAACATTAAGCTGTCAACATTAAGCTGTCAACATTAAACTGTCAACATTAAGCTGTCAACATTAAGCTATCAACATTAAGCTGTCAACAACATTAAGCTGTCAACATTAAGCTGTCAACATTAAGCTGTCAACATTAAGCTGTCAACATTAAGCTGTCAACATTAAGCTGTCAACAACATTAAGCTGTCAACAACATTAAGCTGTCAACAATATTAACCTGTCAACATTAAGCTGTCAACAACATTAAGCTGTCAACAATATTCAGCTGTCAAAATTGAGCCGTCAACATTAAGCTGTCAACATTAAGCTGTCAACAACATTAAGCTGTCAACATTAAGCTGTCAACAACATTAAGCTGTCAACAACATTAAGCTGTCAACATTAAGCCGTCAACATTAAGCCGTCAACATTAAGCCGTCAACATTAAGCTGTCAACATTAAGCTGTCAACATTAAGCTGACAACATTAAGTTATCAACATTAAGCTATCAACAACATTAAGCTGTCAACATTAAGCTGTCAACAACATTAAGCTGTCAACAACATTAAGCTATCAACATTGAGCCGTCAACATTAAGCTGTAAACAACATTAAGCTGTCAACATTAAGCCGTCAACATTAAATCGTCAACATTAAGCTGTCAACATTAAGCTGTCAACATTAAGCCGTCAACATTAAGCTATCAACATTAAGCTGTCAACAACATTAAGCTGTCAACATTAAGCTGTCAACAACATTAAACTGTCAACAACATTAAGCTGTCAACATTGAGCCATCAACATTAAATCGTCAACATTAAGCTGTCAACATTAAGCTGTCAACATTAAGCTGGCAACAACATTAAGTAGTCAACATTAAGCTGTCAACATTAAGCAGTCAACATTAGGCTGTCAACATTAAGCTGTCAACATTAAGCTATCAACATTAAGCTGTCAACATTAAGCTGGCAACATTAAGCTGGCGACATTAAGCTGTCAACATTAAGCTGTCAACATTAAACTGTCAACATTAAGCTGTCAACATTAAGCTGTCAACATTAAGCTATCAACATTAAGCTATCAACATTAAGCTGTCAACAACATTAAGCTGTCAACATTAAGCTGTCAACATTAAGCTGTCAACATTAAGCTGTCAACATTAAGCTGTCAACAACATTAAGCTGTCAACAACATTAAGCTGTCAACAATATTAAGCTGTCAACATTAAGCTGTCAACAACATTAAGCTGTCAACAATATTCAGCTGTCAAAATTGAGCCGTCAACATTAAGCTGTCAACATTAAACTGTCAACATTAAGCTGTCAACATTAAGCTGTCAACATTAAGCTGTCAACATTAAGCTGTCAACATTAAGCTATCAACATTAAGCTGTCAACAACATTAAGCTGTCAACATTAAGCTGTCAACATTAAGCTGTCAACATTAAGCCAACAACATTAAGCCAACAACATTAAGCTGTCAACAACATTAAGCTGTCAACATTAAGCCGTCAACATTAAATCGTCAACATTAAGCTGTCAACATTAAGCTGCCGACATTAAGCTGTCAACATTAAGCTGTCAACATTAAGCTGTCAACATTAAGCTGTCAACATTAAGCTGACAACATTAAGTTATCAACATTAAGCTATCAACAACATTAAGCTGTCAACATTAAGATGTCAACATTAAGCTGTCAACATTAAGCTGGCAACAACATTAAGCTATCAACATTAAGCTGTCCACATTAAGCTGTCA
The DNA here is from genome assembly GCA_932294295.1 of Alitta virens. NCBI lineage: Eukaryota > Metazoa > Annelida > Polychaeta > Phyllodocida > Nereididae > Alitta > Alitta virens. The sequence goes on along the minus strand of OW028579.1, from coordinate 8,592,339 downwards.
ACATTAAGCTGTCAACAACATTAAACTGTCAACAACATTAAGCTGTCAACATTGAGCCATCAACATTAAATCGTCAACATTAAGCTGTCAACATTAAGCTGTCAACATTAAGCTGTCAACATTAAGCTGGCAACAACATTAAGCAGTCAACATTAAGCTGTCAACATTAAGCTGTCAACATTAGGCTGTCAACATTAAGCTGTCAACATTAAGCTATCAACATTAAGCTGTCAACATTAAGCTGGCAACATTAAACTGTCAACATTAAGCTGTCGACATTAAGCTGTCGACATTAAGCTATCAACATTAGGCTGTCAACAACATTAAGCTGTCAACATTGAGCCGTCAACATTAAATCGTCAACATTAAGCTGTCAACATTAAGCTGTCAACATTAAACTGTCAACATTAAGTTGTCAACATTAAGCTGTCAACATTAAGCTATCAACATTAAGCTATCAACATTAAGCTGTCAACAACATTAAGCTGTCAACATTAAGCTGTCAACAACATTAAGCTGTCAACAACATTAAGCTATCAACATTGAGCCGTCAACATTAAATCGTCAACATTAAGCTGTCAACATTAAGCTGTCAACATTAAGCTGTCAACATTAAGCTGTCAACATTAAGCTGTCAACATTAAGCTGTCAACATTAAGCCATGAACATTAAGCTGTCAACATTAAGCTGGCAACATTAAGCTGGCGACATTAAGCTGTCGACATTAAGCTGTCGACATTAAGCTATCAACATTAAGCTGTCAACATCAAGCTGTCAACATTAAGCTGTCAACATTAAGCTGTCAACATTAAACTGTCAACATTAAGCTGTCAACATTAAGCTATCAACATTAAGCTGTCAACAACATGAAGCTGTCAACATTAAGCTGTCAACATTAAGCTGTCAACATTAAGCTGTCAACATTAAGCTGTCAACATTAAGCTGTCAACAACATTAAGCTGTCAACAACATTAAGCTGTCAACAATATTAACCTGTCAACATTAAGCTGTCAACAACATTAAGCTGTCAACAATATTCAGCTGTCAAAATTGAGCCGTCAACATTAAGCTGTCAACATTAAGCTGTCAACAACATTAAGCTGTCAACATTAAGCTGTCAACAACATTAAGCTGTCAACAACATTAAGCTGTCAACATTAAGCCGTCAACATTAAGCCGTCAACATTAAGCCGTCAACATTAAGCTGTCAACATTAAGCTGTCAACATTAAGCTGACAACATTAAGTTATCAACATTAAGCTATCAACAACATTAAGCTGTCAACATTAAGCTGTCAACAACATTAAGCTGTCAACAACATTAAGCTATCAACATTGAGCCGTCAACATTAAGCTGTAAACAACATTAAGCTGTCAACATTAAGCCGTCAACATTAAATCGTCAACATTAAGCTGTCAACATTAAGCTGTCAACATTAAGCCGTCAACATTAAGCTATCAACATTAAGCTGTCAACAACATTAAGCTGTCAACATTAAGCTGTCAACAACATTAAACTGTCAACAACATTAAGCTGTCAACATTGAGCCATCAACATTAAATCGTCAACATTAAGCTGTCAACATTAAGCTGTCAACATTAAGCTGGCAACAACATTAAGTAGTCAACATTAAGCTGTCAACATTAAGCAGTCAACATTAGGCTGTCAACATTAAGCTGTCAACATTAAGCTATCAACATTAAGCTGTCAACATTAAGCTGGCAACATTAAGCTGGCGACATTAAGCTGTCAACATTAAGCTGTCAACATTAAACTGTCAACATTAAGCTGTCAACATTAAGCTGTCAACATTAAGCTATCAACATTAAGCTATCAACATTAAGCTGTCAACAACATTAAGCTGTCAACATTAAGCTGTCAACATTAAGCTGTCAACATTAAGCTGTCAACATTAAGCTGTCAACAACATTAAGCTGTCAACAACATTAAGCTGTCAACAATATTAAGCTGTCAACATTAAGCTGTCAACAACATTAAGCTGTCAACAATATTCAGCTGTCAAAATTGAGCCGTCAACATTAAGCTGTCAACATTAAACTGTCAACATTAAGCTGTCAACATTAAGCTGTCAACATTAAGCTGTCAACATTAAGCTATCAACATTAAGCTGTCAACAACATTAAGCTGTCAACATTAAGCTGTCAACATTAAGCTGTCAACATTAAGCCAACAACATTAAGCCAACAACATTAAGCTGTCAACAACATTAAGCTGTCAACATTAAGCCGTCAACATTAAATCGTCAACATTAAGCTGTCAACATTAAGCTGCCGACATTAAGCTGTCAACATTAAGCTGTCAACATTAAGCTGTCAACATTAAGCTGACAACATTAAGTTATCAACATTAAGCTATCAACAACATTAAGCTGTCAACATTAAGATGTCAACATTAAGCTGTCAACATTAAGCTGGCAACAACATTAAGCTATCAACATTAAGCTGTCCACATTAAGCTGTCAACATTAAGCTGTCAACAACATTAAACTGTCAACAACATTAAGCTGTCAACATTGAGCCATCAACATTAAATCGTCAACATTAAGCTGTCAACATTAAGCTGTCAACATTAAGCTGTCAACATTAAGCTGGCAACAACATTAAGCAGTCAACATTAAGCTGTCAACATTAAGCTGTCAACATTAGGCTGTCAACATTAAGCTGTCAACATTAAGCTATCAACATTAAGCTGTCAACATTAAGCTGGCAACATTAAACTGTCAACATTAAGCTGTCGACATTAAGCTGTCGACATTAAGCTATCAACATTAAGCTGTCAACAACATTAAGCTGTCAACATTGAGCCGTCAACATTAAATCGTCAACATTAAGCTGTCAACATTAAGCTGTCAACATTAAACTGTCAACATTAAGTTGTCAACATTAAGCTGTCAACATTAAGCTATCAACATTAAGCTATCAACATTAAGCTGTCAACAACATTAAGCTGTCAACATTAAGCTGTCAACAACATTAAGCTGTCAACAACATTAAGCTATCAACATTGAGCCGTCAACATTAAATCGTCAACATTAAGCTGTCAACATTAAGCTGTCAACATTAAGCTGTCAACATTAAGCTGTCAACATTAAGCTGTCAACATTAAGCTGTCAACATTAAGCCATGAACATTAAGCTGTCAACATTAAGCTGGCAACATTAAGCTGGCGACATTAAGCTGTCGACATTAAGCTGTCGACATTAAGCTATCAACATTAAGCTGTCAACATCAAGCTGTCAACATTAAGCTGTCAACATTAAGCTGTCAACATTAAACTGTCAACATTAAACTGTCAACATTAAGCTGTCGACATTAAGCTATCAACATTAAGCTGTCAACAACATTAAGCTGTCAACATTAAGCTGTCAACAACATTAAGCTGTCAACATTGAGCCGTCAACATTAAATCGTCAACATTAAGCTGTCAACATTAAGCTGTCAACATTAAGCTGTCAACATTAAGCTGTCAACATTAAGCTGTCAACATTAAGCTGTCAACATTAAGCCAACAACATTAAGCCAACAACATTAAGCTGTCAACAACATTAAGCTGTCAACAACATTAAGCTGTCAACATTAAGCCGTCAACATTAAATCGTCAACATTAAGCTGTCAACATTAAGCTGTCAACATTAAGCCGTCAACATTAAGCTATCAACATTAAGCTGTCAACAACATTAAGCTGTCAACATTAAGCTGTCAACAACATTAAACTGTCAACAACATTAAGCTGTCAACATTGAGCCATCAACATTAAATCGTCAACATTAAGCTGTCAACATTAAGCTGTCAACATTAAGCTGTCAACATTAAGCTGGCAACAACATTAAGTAGTCAACATTAAGCTGTCAACATTAAGCAGTCAACATTAGGCTGTCAACATTAAGCTGTCAACATTAAGCTATCAACATTAAGCTGTCAACATTAAGCTGGCAACATTAAGCTGGCGACATTAAGCTGTCAACATTAAGCTGTCAACATTAAACTGTCAACATTAAGCTGTCAACATTAAGCTGTCAACATTAAGCTATCAACATTAAGCTATCAACATTAAGCAGTCAACAACATTAAGCTGTCAACATTAAGCTGTCAACATTAAGCTGTCAACATTAAGCTGTCAACATTAAGCTGTCAACAACATTAAGCTGTCAACAACATTAAGCTGTCAACAATATTAAGCTGTCAACATTAAGCTGTCAACAACATTAAGCTGTCAACAATATTCAGCTGTCAAAATTGAGCCGTCAACATTAAGCTGTCAACATTAAACTGTCAACATTAAGCTGTCAACATTAAGCTGTCAACATTAAGCTGTCAACATTAAGCTATCAACATTAAGCTGTCAACAACATTAAGCTGTCAACATTAAGCTGTCAACATTAAGCTGTCAACATTAAGCCAACAACATTAAGCCAACAACATTAAGCTGTCAACAACATTAAGCTGTCAACATTAAGCCGTCAACATTAAATCGTCAACATTAAGCTGTCAACATTAAGCTGCCGACATTAAGCTGTCAACATTAAGCTGTCAACATTAAGCTGTCAACATTAAGCTGTCAACATTAAGCTGACAACATTAAGTTATCAACATTAAGCTATCAACAACATTAAGCTGTCAACATTAAGATGTCAACATTAAGCTGTCAACATTAAGCTGGCAACAACATTAAGCTATCAACATTAAGCTGTCCACATTAAGCTGTCAACATTAAGCTGTCAACAACATTAAACTGTCAACAACATTAAGCTGTCAACATTGAGCCATCAACATTAAATCGTCAACATTAAGCTGTCAACATTAAGCTGTCAACATTAAGCTGTCAACATTAAGCTGGCAACAACATTAAGCAGTCAACATTAAGCTGTCAACATTAAGCTGTCAACATTAGGCTGTCAACATTAAGCTGTCAACATTAAGCTATCAACATTAAGCTGTCAACATTAAGCTGGCAACATTAAACTGTCAACATTAAGCTGTCGACATTAAGCTGTCGACATTAAGCTATCAACATTAAGCTGTCAACAACATTAAGCTGTCAACATTGAGCCGTCAACATTAAATCGTCAACATTAAGCTGTCAACATTAAGCTGTCAACATTAAACTGTCAACATTAAGTTGTCAACATTAAGCTGTCAACATTAAGCTATCAACATTAAGCTATCAACATTAAGCTGTCAACATTAAGCTGTCAACAACATTAAGCTGTCAACAACATTAAGCTATCAACATTGAGCCGTCAACATTAAATCGTCAACATTAAGCTGTCAACATTAAGCTGTCAACATTAAGCTGTCAACATTAAGCTGTCAACATTAAGCTGTCAACATTAAGCTGTCAACATTAAGCTGTCAACATTAAGCCATGAACATTAAGCTGTCAACATTAAGCTGGCAACATTAAGCTGGCGACATTAAGCTGTCGACATTAAGCTGTCGACATTAAGCTATCAACATTAAGCTGTCAACATCAAGCTGTCAACATTAAGCTGTCAACATTAAGCTGTCAACATTAAACTGTCAACATTAAACTGTCAACATTAAGCTGTCGACATTAAGCTATCAACATTAAGCTGTCAACAACATTAAGCTGTCAACATTAAGCTGTCAACAACATTAAGCTGTCAACATTGAGCCGTCAACATTAAATCGTCAACATTAAGCTGTCAACATTAAGCTGTCAACATTAAACTGTCAACATTAAGTTGTCAACATTAAGCTGTCAACATTAAGCTATCAACATTAAGCTATCAACATTAAGCTGTCAACAACATTAAGCTGTCAACATTAAGCTGTCAACAACATTAAGCTGTCAACAACATTAAGCTATCAACATTGAGCCGTCAACATTAAATCGTCAACATTAAGCTGTCAACATTAAGCTGTCAACATTAAGCTGTCAACTTTAAGCTGTCAACAACATTAAGCTGTCAACAACATTAAGCTGTCGACAACATTAAGCTGTCAACATTAAGCTGTCAACATTAAGCTGGCAACATTAAGCTGTCAACATTAAGCTGTCAACATTAGGCTGTCAACATTAAGCTGTCAACATTAAGCTATCAACATTAAGCTGTCAACATTAAGCTGGCAACATTAAGCTGGCGACATTAAGCTGTCAACATTAAGCTGTCAACATTAAACTGTCAACATTAAGCTGTCAACATTAAGCTGTCAACATTAAGCTATCAACATTAAGCTATCAACATTAAGCTGTCAACAACATTAAGCTGTCAACATTAAGCTGTCAACATTAAGCTGTCAACATTAAGCTGTCAACATTAAGCTGTCAACATTAAGCTGTCAACAACATTAAGCTGTCAACAACATTAAGCTGTCAACAATATTAAGCTGTCAACATTAAGCTGTCAACAACATTAAGCTGTCAACAATATTCAGCTGTCAAAATTGAGCCGTCAACATTAAATCGTCAACATTAAGCTGTCAACATTAAGCTGTCAACATTAAGCTGTCAACATTAAGCTGTCAACATTAAGCTGTCAACATTAAGCTGTCAACATTAAGCTATCAACATTAAGCTGTCAACAACATTAAGCTGTCAACATTAAGCTGTCAACAACATTAAGCTGTCAACAACATTAAGCTGTCAACATTAAGCTGTCAACATAAAGCTGTCAACAACATTAAGCTGTCAACAACATTAAGCTGTCAACATTAAGCCGTCAACATTAAATTGTCAACAATATTCAGATGTCAACATTAAGCCGTCAACATTAAATCGTCAACATTAAGCTGTCAACATTAAGCTGTCAACATTAAGCTGTCAACATTAAGCTATCAACATTAAGCTATCAACGACATTAAGCTGTCAACATTAAGCTGTCAACATTAAGCTGGCAACAACATTAAGCTATCAACATTAAGCTGTCCACATTAAGCTGTCAACATTAGGCTGTCAACATTAAGCTGTCAACATTAAGCTATCAACATTAAGCTGTCAACATTAAGCTGGCAACATTAAGCTGCCGACATTAAGCTGTCAACATTAAGCTGTCAACATTAAACTGTCAACATTAAGCTGTCAACATTAAGCTGTCAACATTAAGCTATCAACATTAAGCTATCAACATTAAGCTGTCAACAACATTAAGCTGTCAACATTAAGCTGTCAACAACATTAAGCTGTCAACAACATTAAGCTATCAACATTAAGCCGTCAACATTAAGCCGTCAACATTAAGCCGTCAACATTAAGCTGTCAACATTAAGCTGTCAACATTAAGCTGTCAACATTAAGTTGTCAACAACATTAAGCTGTCAACAACATTAAGCTGTCAACAATATTAAGCTGTCAACATTAAGCTGTCAACAACATTAAGCTGTCAACAATATTCAGCTGTCAAAATTGAGCCGTCAACATTAAATCGTCAACATTAAGCTGTCAACATTAAGCTGGCAACAACATTAAGCTATCAACATTAAGCTGTCCACATTAAGCTGTCAACATTAGGCTGTCAACATTAAGCTGTCAACATTAAGCTATCAACATTAAGCTGTCAACATTAAGCTGGCAACATTAAGCTGCCGACATTAAGCTGTCAACATTAAGCTGTCAACATTAAACTGTCAACATTAAGCTGTCAACATTAAGCTGTCAACATTAAGCTATCAACATTAAGCTGTCAACAACATTAAGCTGTCAACATTAAGCTGTCAACAACATTAAGCTGTCAACAACATTAAGCTGTCAACATTAAGCCATCAACATTAAGCCGTCAACATTAAGCCGTCAACATTAAGCTGTCAACATTAAGCTGTCAACATTAAGCTGTCAACATTAAGCTGTCAACAACATTAAGCTGTCAACAACATTAAGCTGTCAACAATATTAAGCTGTCAACATTAAGCTGTCAACAACATTAAGCTGTCAACAATATTCAGCTGTCAAAATTGAGCCGTCAACATTAAATCGTCAACATTAAGCTGTCAACATTAAGCTGTCAACATTAAGCTGTCAACATTAAGCTGTCAACATTAAGCTATCAACATTAAGCTGTCAACATTAAGCTGGCGACATTAAGCTGGCGACATTAAGCTGTCGACATTAAGCTGTCGACATTAAGCTGTCAACATTAAGCTGTCAACATCAAGCTGTCTACATCAAGCTGTCAACATTAAGCTGTCAACATTAAGCTGTCAACATTAAGCTGTCAACATTAAGCTGTCAACATTAAGCTGTCAACATTAAGCTGTCAACATTAAGCTGTCAACAACATTAAGCTGTCAACAACATTAAGCTGTTAACAACATTAAGCTGTCAATAACATTAGGCTGTCAACATTAAGCTGTCAACATTAAGCTGTCAACATTAAGCTGTCAACATTAAGCTGTCAACATTAAGCTGTCAACATTAAGCTGTCAACATTAAGCTGTCAACATAAAGCTGTCAACAACATTAAGCTGTCAACAACATTAAGCTGTCAACATTAAGCCGTCAACATTAAATTGTCAACAATATTCAGATGTCAACATTGAGCCGTCAACATTAAATCATCAACATTAAGCTGTCAACATTAAGCTGTCAACATTAAGCTGACAACATTAAGCTATCAACATTAAGCTATCAACAACATTAAGCTGTCAACATTAAGCTGTCAACATTAAGCTGTCAACATTAAGCTGGCAACAACATTAAGCTATCAACATTAAGCTGTCCACATTAAGCTGTCAACATTAGGCTGTCAACATTAAGCTGTCAACATTAAGCTATCAACATTAAGCTGTCAACATTAAGCTGGCAACATTAAGCTGCCGACATTAAGCTGTCAACATTAAGCTGTCAACATTAAACTGTCAACATTAAGCTGTCAACATTAAGCTGTCAACATTAAGCTATCAACATTAAGCTATCAACATTAAGCTGTCAACAACATTAAGCTGTCAACATTAAGCTGTCAACAACATTAAGCTGTCAACAACATTAAACTGTCAACAACATTAAGCTGTCAACATTGAGCCATCAACATTAAATCGTCAACATTAAGCTGTCAACATTAAGCTGTCAACATTAAGCTGTCAACATTAAGCTGGCAACAACATTAAGTAGTCAACATTAAGCTGTCAACATTAAGCAGTCAACATTAGGCTGTCAACATTAAGCTGTCAACATTAAGCTATCAACATTAAGCTGTCAACATTAAGCTGGCAACATTAAGCTGGCGACATTAAGCTGTCAACATTAAGCTGTCAACATTAAACTGTCAACATTAAGCTGTCAACATTAAGCTGTCAACATTAAGCTATCAACATTAAGCTATCAACATTAAGCTGTCAACAACATTAAGCTGTCAACATTAAGCTGTCAACATTAAGCTGTCAACATTAAGCTGTCAACAACATTAAGCTGTCAACAACATTAAGCTGTCAACAATATTAAGCTGTCAACATTAAGCTGTCAACAACATTAAGCTGTCAACAATATTCAGCTGTCAAAATTGAGCCGTCAACATTAAGCTGTCAACATTAAACTGTCAACATTAAGCTGTCAACATTAAGCTGTCAACATTAAGCTGTCAACATTAAGCTGTCAACATTAAGCTATCAACATTAAGCTGTCAACAACATTAAGCTGTCAACATTAAGCTGTCAACATTAAGCTGTCAACATTAAGCCAACAACATTAAGCTGTCAACAACATTAAGCTGTCAACATTAAGCCGTCAACATTAAATCGTCAACATTAAGCTGTCAACATTAAGCTGCCGACATTAAGCTGTCAACATTAAGCTGTCAACATTAAGCTGTCAACATTAAGCTGACAACATTAAGTTATCAACATTAAGCTATCAACAACATTAAGCTGTCAACATTAAGATGTCAACATTAAGCTGTCAACATTAAGCTGGCAACAACATTAAGCTATCAACATTAAGCTGTCCACATTAAGCTGTCAACATTAAGCTGTCAACAACATTAAACTGTCAACAACATTAAGCTGTCAACATTGAGCCATCAACATTAAATCGTCAACATTAAGCTGTCAACATTAAGCTGTCAACATTAAGCTGTCAACATAAAGCTGGCAACAACATTAAGCAGTCAACATTAAGCTGTCAACATTAAGCTGTCAACATTAGGCTGTCAACATTAAGCTGTCAACATTAAGCTATCAACATTAAGCTGTCAACATTAAGCTGGCAACATTAAACTGTCAACATTAAGCTGTCGACATTAAGCTGTCGACATTAAGCTATCAACATTAAGCTGTCAACAACATTAAGCTGTCAACATTGAGCCGTCAACATTAAATCGTCAACATTAAGCTGTCAACATTAAGCTGTCAACATTAAACTGTCAACATTAAGTTGTCAACATTAAGCTGTCAACATTAAGCTATCAACATTAAGCTATCAACATTAAGCTGTCAACAACATTAAGCTGTCAACATTAAGCTGTCAACAACATTAAGCTATCAACATTGAGCCGTCAACATTAAATCGTCAACATTAAGCTGTCAACATTAAGCTGTCAACATTAAGCTGTCAACATTAAGCTGTCAACATTAAGCTGTCAACATTAAGCCATGAACATTAAGCTGTCAACATTAAGCTGGCAACATTAAGCTGGCGACATTAAGCTGTCAACATTAAGCTGTCGACATTAAGCTATCAACATTAAGCTGTCAACATCAAGCTGTCAACATTAAGCTGTCAACATTAAGCTGTCAACATTAAACTGTCAACATTAAACTGTCAACATTAAGCTGTCGACATTAAGCTATCAACATTAAGCTGTCAACAACATTAAGCTGTCAACATTAAGCTGTCAACATTAAGCTGTCAACATTAAGCTGTCAACATTAAGCTGTCAACATTAAGCTGTCAACAACATTAAGCTGTCAACAACATTAAGCTGTCAACAATATTAACCTGTCAACATTAAGCTGTCAACAACATTAAGCTGTCAACAATATTCAGCTGTCAAAATTGAGCCGTCAACATTAAGCTGTCAACATTAAGCTGTCAACAACATTAAGCTGTCAACATTAAGCTGTCAACAACATTAAGCTGTCAACAACATTAAGCTGTCAACATTAAGCCGTCAACATTAAGCCGTCAACATTAAGCCGTCAACATTAAGCTGTCAACATTAAGCTGTCAACATTAAGCTGACAACATTAAGTTATCAACATTAAGCTATCAACAACATTAAGCTGTCAACATTAAGCTGTCAACAACATTAAGCTGTCAACAACATTAAGCTATCAACATTGAGCCGTCAACATTAAGCTGTCAACAACATTAAGCTGTCAACATTAAGCCGTCAACATTAAATCGTCAACATTAAGCTGTCAACATTAAGCTGTCAACATTAAGCCGTCAACATTAAGCTATCAACATTAAGCTGTCAACAACATTAAGCTGTCAACATTAAGCTGTCAACAACATTAAACTGTCAACAACATTAAGCTGTCAACATTGAGCCATCAACATTAAATCGTCAACATTAAGCTGTCAACATTAAGCTGTCAACATTAAGCTGGCAACAACATTAAGTAGTCAACATTAAGCTGTCAACATTAAGCAGTCAACATTAGGCTGTCAACATTAAGCTGTCAACATTAAGCTATCAACATTAAGCTGTCAACATTAAGCTGGCAACATTAAGCTGGCGACATTAAGCTGTCAACATTAAGCTGTCAACATTAAACTGTCAACATTAAGCTGTCAACATTAAGCTGTCAACATTAAGCTATCAACATTAAGCTATCAACATTAAGCTGTCAACAACATTAAGCTGTCAACATTAAGCTGTCAACATTAAGCTGTCAACATTAAGCTGTCAACATTAAGCTGTCAACAACATTAAGCTGTCAACAACATTAAGCTGTCAACAATATTAAGCTGTCAACATTAAGCTGTCAACAACATTAAGCTGTCAACAATATTCAGCTGTCAAAATTGAGCCGTCAACATTAAGCTGTCAACATTAAACTGTCAACATTAAGCTGTCAACATTAAGCTGTCAACATTAAGCTGTCAACATTAAGCTGTCAACATTAAGCTATCAACATTAAGCTGTCAACAACATTAAGCTGTCAACATTAAGCTGTCAACATTAAGCTGTCAACATTAAGCCAACAACATTAAGCCAACAACATTAAGCTGTCAACAACATTAAGCTGTCAACATTAAGCCGTCAACATTAAATCGTCAACATTAAGCTGTCAACATTAAGCTGCCGACATTAAGCTGTCAACATTAAGCTGTCAACATTAAGCTGTCAACATTAAGCTGTCAACATTAAGCTGACAACATTAAGTTATCAACATTAAGCTATCAACAACATTAAGCTGTCAACATTAAGATGTCAACATTAAGCTGTCAACATTAAGCTGGCAACAACATTAAGCTATCAACATTAAGCTGTCCACATTAAGCTGTCAACATTAAGCTGTCAACAACATTAAACTGTCAACAACATTAAGCTGTCAACATTGAGCCATCAACATTAAATCGTCAACATTAAGCTGTCAACATTAAGCTGTCAACATTAAGCTGTCAACATTAAGCTGGCAACAACATTAAGCAGTCAACATTAAGCTGTCAACATTAAGCTGTCAACATTAAGCTGTCAACATTAAGCTGTCAACAACATTAAGCTGTCAACAACATTAAGCTGTTAACAACATTAAGCTGTCAATAACATTAGGCTGTCAACATTAAGCTGTCAACATTAAGCTGTCAACATTAAGCTGTCAACATTAAGCTGTCAACATTAAGCTGTCAACATTAAGCTGTCAACATTAAGCTGTCAACATAAAGCTGTCAACAACATTAAGCTGTCAACAACATTAAGCTGTCAACATTAAGCCGTCAACATTAAATTGTCAACAATATTCAGATGTCAACATTGAGCCGTCAACATTAAATCATCAACATTAAGCTGTCAACATTAAGCTGTCAACATTAAGCTGACAACATTAAGCTATCAACATTAAGCTATCAACAACATTAAGCTGTCAACATTAAGCTGTCAACATTAAGCTGTCAACATTAAGCTGGCAACAACATTAAGCTATCAACATTAAGCTGTCCACATTAAGCTGTCAACATTAGGCTGTCAACATTAAGCTGTCAACATTAAGCTATCAACATTAAGCTGTCAACATTAAGCTGGCAACATTAAGCTGCCGACATTAAGCTGTCAACATTAAGCTGTCAACATTAAACTGTCAACATTAAGCTGTCAACATTAAGCTGTCAACATTAAGCTATCAACATTAAGCTATCAACATTAAGCTGTCAACAACATTAAGCTGTCAACATTAAGCTGTCAACAACATTAAGCTGTCAACAACATTAAGCTGTCAACAACATTAAACTGTCAACAACATTAAGCTGTCAACATTGAGCCATCAACATTAAATCGTCAACATTAAGCTGTCAACATTAAGCTGTCAACATTAAGCTGTCAACATTAAGCTGGCAACAACATTAAGTAGTCAACATTAAGCTGTCAACATTAAGCAGTCAACATTAGGCTGTCAACATTAAGCTGTCAACATTAAGCTATCAACATTAAGCTGTCAACATTAAGCTGGCAACATTAAGCTGGCGACATTAAGCTGTCAACATTAAGCTGTCAACATTAAACTGTCAACATTAAGCTGTCAACATTAAGCTGTCAACATTAAGCTATCAACATTAAGCTATCAACATTAAGCTGTCAACAACATTAAGCTGTCAACATTAAGCTGTCAACATTAAGCTGTCAACATTAAGCTGTCAACAACATTAAGCTGTCAACAACATTAAGCTGTCAACAATATTAAGCTGTCAACATTAAGCTGTCAACAACATTAAGCTGTCAACAATATTCAGCTGTCAAAATTGAGCCGTCAACATTAAGCTGTCAACATTAAACTGTCAACATTAAGCTGTCAACATTAAGCTGTCAACATTAAGCTGTCAACATTAAGCTGTCAACATTAAGCTATCAACATTAAGCTGTCAACAACATTAAGCTGTCAACATTAAGCTGTCAACATTAAGCTGTCAACATTAAGCCAACAACATTAAGCTGTCAACAACATTAAGCTGTCAACATTAAGCCGTCAACATTAAATCGTCAACATTAAGCTGTCAACATTAAGCTGCCGACATTAAGCTGTCAACATTAAGCTGTCAACATTAAGCTGTCAACATTAAGCTGACAACATTAAGTTATCAACATTAAGCTATCAACAACATTAAGCTGTCAACATTAAGATGTCAACATTAAGCTGTCAACATTAAGCTGGCAACAACATTAAGCTATCAACATTAAGCTGTCCACATTAAGCTGTCAACATTAAGCTGTCAACAACATTAAACTGTCAACAACATTAAGCTGTCAACATTGAGCCATCAACATTAAATCGTCAACATTAAGCTGTCAACATTAAGCTGTCAACATTAAGCTGTCAACATAAAGCTGGCAACAACATTAAGCAGTCAACATTAAGCTGTCAACATTAAGCTGTCAACATTAGGCTGTCAACATTAAGCTGTCAACATTAAGCTATCAACATTAAGCTGTCAACATTAAGCTGGCAACATTAAACTGTCAACATTAAGCTGTCGACATTAAGCTGTCGACATTAAGCTATCAACATTAAGCTGTCAACAACATTAAGCTGTCAACATTGAGCCGTCAACATTAAATCGTCAACATTAAGCTGTCAACATTAAGCTGTCAACATTAAACTGTCAACATTAAGTTGTCAACATTAAGCTGTCAACATTAAGCTATCAACATTAAGCTATCAACATTAAGCTGTCAACAACATTAAGCTGTCAACATTAAGCTGTCAACAACATTAAGCTATCAACATTGAGCCGTCAACATTAAATCGTCAACATTAAGCTGTCAACATTAAGCTGTCAACATTAAGCTGTCAACATTAAGCTGTCAACATTAAGCTGTCAACATTAAGCTGTCAACATTAAGCCATGAACATTAAGCTGTCAACATTAAGCTGGCAACATTAAGCTGGCGACATTAAGCTGTCAACATTAAGCTGTCGACATTAAGCTATCAACATTAAGCTGTCAACATCAAGCTGTCAACATTAAGCTGTCAACATTAAGCTGTCAACATTAAACTGTCAACATTAAACTGTCAACATTAAGCTGTCGACATTAAGCTATCAACATTAAGCTGTCAACAACATTAAGCTGTCAACATTAAGCTGTCAACATTAAGCTGTCAACATTAAGCTGTCAACATTAAGCTGTCAACATTAAGCTGTCAACAACATTAAGCTGTCAACAACATTAAGCTGTCAACAATATTAACCTGTCAACATTAAGCTGTCAACAACATTAAGCTGTCAACAATATTCAGCTGTCAAAATTGAGCCGTCAACATTAAGCTGTCAACATTAAGCTGTCAACAACATTAAGCTGTCAACATTAAGCTGTCAACAACATTAAGCTGTCAACAACATTAAGCTGTCAACATTAAGCCGTCAACATTAAGCCGTCAACATTAAGCCGTCAACATTAAGCTGTCAACATTAAGCTGTCAACATTAAGCTGACAACATTAAGTTATCAACATTAAGCTATCAACAACATTAAGCTGTCAACATTAAGCTGTCAACAACATTAAGCTGTCAACAACATTAAGCTATCAACATTGAGCCGTCAACATTAAGCTGTCAACAACATTAAGCTGTCAACATTAAGCCGTCAACATTAAATCGTCAACATTAAGCTGTCAACATTAAGCTGTCAACATTAAGCCGTCAACATTAAGCTATCAACATTAAGCTGTCAACAACATTAAGCTGTCAACATTAAGCTGTCAACAACATTAAACTGTCAACAACATTAAGCTGTCAACATTGAGCCATCAACATTAAATCGTCAACATTAAGCTGTCAACATTAAGCTGTCAACATTAAGCTGGCAACAACATTAAGTAGTCAACATTAAGCTGTCAACATTAAGCAGTCAACATTAGGCTGTCAACATTAAGCTGTCAACATTAAGCTATCAACATTAAGCTGTCAACATTAAGCTGGCAACATTAAGCTGGCGACATTAAGCTGTCAACATTAAGCTGTCAACATTAAACTGTCAACATTAAGCTGTCAACATTAAGCTGTCAACATTAAGCTATCAACATTAAGCTATCAACATTAAGCTGTCAACAACATTAAGCTGTCAACATTAAGCTGTCAACATTAAGCTGTCAACATTAAGCTGTCAACATTAAGCTGTCAACAACATTAAGCTGTCAACAACATTAAGCTGTCAACAATATTAAGCTGTCAACATTAAGCTGTCAACAACATTAAGCTGTCAACAATATTCAGCTGTCAAAATTGAGCCGTCAACATTAAGCTGTCAACATTAAACTGTCAACATTAAGCTGTCAACATTAAGCTGTCAACATTAAGCTGTCAACATTAAGCTGTCAACATTAAGCTATCAACATTAAGCTGTCAACAACATTAAGCTGTCAACATTAAGCTGTCAACATTAAGCTGTCAACATTAAGCCAACAACATTAAGCCAACAACATTAAGCTGTCAACAACATTAAGCTGTCAACATTAAGCCGTCAACATTAAATCGTCAACATTAAGCTGTCAACATTAAGCTGCCGACATTAAGCTGTCAACATTAAGCTGTCAACATTAAGCTGTCAACATTAAGCTGTCAACATTAAGCTGACAACATTAAGTTATCAACATTAAGCTATCAACAACATTAAGCTGTCAACATTAAGATGTCAACATTAAGCTGTCAACATTAAGCTGGCAACAACATTAAGCTATCAACATTAAGCTGTCCACATTAAGCTGTCAACATTAAGCTGTCAACAACATTAAACTGTCAACAACATTAAGCTGTCAACATTGAGCCATCAACATTAAATCGTCAACATTAAGCTGTCAACATTAAGCTGTCAACATTAAGCTGTCAACATTAAGCTGGCAACAACATTAAGCAGTCAACATTAAGCTGTCAACATTAAGCTGTCAACATTAGGCTGTCAACATTAAGCTGTCAACATTAAGCTATCAACATTAAGCTGTCAACATTAAGCTGGCAACATTAAACTGTCAACATTAAGCTGTCGACATTAAGCTGTCGACATTAAGCTATCAACATTAAGCTGTCAACAACATTAAGCTGTCAACATTGAGCCGTCAACATTAAATCGTCAACATTAAGCTGTCAACATTAAGCTGTCAACATTAAACTGTCAACATTAAGTTGTCAACATTAAGCTGTCAACATTAAGCTATCAACATTAAGCTATCAACATTAAGCTGTCAACAACATTAAGCTGTCAACATTAAGCTGTCAACAACATTAAGCTGTCAACAACATTAAGCTATCAACATTGAGCCATCAACATTAAATCGTCAACATTAAGCTGTCAACATTAAGCTGTCAACATTAAGCTGTCAACATTAAGCTGTCAACATTAAGCTGTCAACATTAAGCTGTCAACATTAAGCCATGAACATTAAGCTGTCAACATTAAGCTGGCAACATTAAGCTGGCGACATTAAGCTGTCGACATTAAGCTGTCGACATTAAGCTATCAACATTAAGCTGTCAACATCAAGCTGTCAACATTAAGCTGTCAACATTAAGCTGTCAACATTAAACTGTCAACATTAAACTGTCAACATTAGGCTGTCGACATTAAGCTATCAACATTAAGCTGTCAACAACATTAAGCTGTCAACATTAAGCTGTCAACAACATTAAGCTGTCAACATTGAGCCGTCAACATTAAATCGTCAACATTAAGCTGTCAACATTAAGCTGTCAACATTAAGCTGTCAACATTAAGCTGTCAACATTAAGCTGTCAACATTAAGCCAACAACATTAAGCCAACAACATTAAGCTGTCAACAACATTAAGCTGTCAACAACATTAAGCTGTCAACATTAAGCCGTCAACATTAAATCGTCAACATTAAGCTGTCAACATTAAGCTGTCAACATTAAGCCGTCAACATTAAGCTATCAACATTAAGCTGTCAACAACATTAAGCTGTCAACATTAAGCTGTCAACAACATTAAACTGTCAACAACATTAAGCTGTCAACATTGAGCCATCAACATTAAATCGTCAACATTAAGCTGTCAACATTAAGCTGTCAACATTAAGCTGTCAACATTAAGCTGGCAACAACATTAAGTAGTCAACATTAAGCTGTCAACATTAAGCAGTCAACATTAGGCTGTCAACATTAAGCTGTCAACATTAAGCTATCAACATTAAGCTGTCAACATTAAGCTGGCAACATTAAGCTGGCGACATTAAGCTGTCAACATTAAGCTGTCAACATTAAACTGTCAACATTAAGCTGTCAACATTAAGCTGTCAACATTAAGCTATCAACATTAAGCTATCAACATTAAGCTGTCAACAACATTAAGCTGTCAACATTAAGCTGTCAACATTAAGCTGTCAACATTAAGCTGTCAACATTAAGCTGTCAACAACATTAAGCTGTCAACAACATTAAGCTGTCAACAATATTAAGCTGTCAACATTAAGCTGTCAACAACATTAAGCTGTCAACAATATTCAGCTGTCAAAATTGAGCCGTCAACATTAAGCTGTCAACATTAAACTGTCAACATTAAGCTGTCAACATTAAGCTGTCAACATTAAGCTGTCAACATTAAGCTATCAACATTAAGCTGTCAACAACATTAAGCTGTCAACATTAAGCTGTCAACATTAAGCTGTCAACATTAAGCCAACAACATTAAGCCAACAACATTAAGCTGTCAACAACATTAAGCTGTCAACAACATTAAGCTGTCAACATTAAGCCGTCAACATTAAATCGTCAACATTAAGCTGTCAACATTAAGCTGCCGACATTAAGCTGTCAACATTAAGCTGTCAACATTAAGCTGTCAACATTAAGCTGTCAACATTAAGCTGACAACATTAAGTTATCAACATTAAGCTATCAACAACATTAAGCTGTCAACATTAAGATGTCAACATTAAGCTGTCAACATTAAGCTGGCAACAACATTAAGCTATCAACATTAAGCTGTCCACATTAAGCTGTCAACATTAAGCTGTCAACAACATTAAACTGTCAACAACATTAAGCTGTCAACATTGAGCCATCAACATTAAATCGTCAACATTAAGCTGTCAACATTAAGCTGTCAACATTAAGCTGTCAACATTAAGCTGGCAACAACATTAAGCAGTCAACATTAAGCTGTCAACATTAAGCTGTCAACATTAGGCTGTCAACATTAAGCTGTCAACATTAAGCTATCAACATTAAGCTGTCAACATTAAGCTGGCAACATTAAACTGTCAACATTAAGCTGTCGACATTAAGCTGTCGACATTAAGCTATCAACATTAAGCTGTCAACAACATTAAGCTGTCAACATTGAGCCGTCAACATTAAATCGTCAACATTAAGCTGTCAACATTAAGCTGTCAACATTAAACTGTCAACATTAAGTTGTCAACATTAAGCTGTCAACATTAAGCTATCAACATTAAGCTATCAACATTAAGCTGTCAACATTAAGCTGTCAACAACATTAAGCTGTCAACAACATTAAGCTATCAACATTGAGCCGTCAACATTAAATCGTCAACATTAAGCTGTCAACATTAAGCTGTCAACATTAAGCTGTCAACATTAAGCTGTCAACATTAAGCTGTCAACATTAAGCTGTCAACATTAAGCTGTCAACATTAAGCCATGAACATTAAGCTGTCAACATTAAGCTGGCAACATTAAGCTGGCGACATTAAGCTGTCGACATTAAGCTGTCGACATTAAGCTATCAACATTAAGCTGTCAACATCAAGCTGTCAACATTAAGCTGTCAACATTAAGCTGTCAACATTAAACTGTCAACATTAAACTGTCAACATTAAGCTGTCGACATTAAGCTATCAACATTAAGCTGTCAACAACATTAAGCTGTCAACATTAAGCTGTCAACAACATTAAGCTGTCAACATTGAGCCGTCAACATTAAATCGTCAACATTAAGCTGTCAACATTAAGCTGTCAACATTAAACTGTCAACATTAAGTTGTCAACATTAAGCTGTCAACATTAAGCTATCAACATTAAGCTATCAACATTAAGCTGTCAACAACATTAAGCTGTCAACATTAAGCTGTCAACAACATTAAGCTGTCAACAACATTAAGCTATCAACATTGAGCCGTCAACATTAAATCGTCAACATTAAGCTGTCAACATTAAGCTGTCAACATTAAGCTGTCAACTTTAAGCTGTCAACAACATTAAGCTGTCAACAACATTAAGCTGTCGACAACATTAAGCTGTCAACATTAAGCTGTCAACATTAAGCTGGCAACATTAAGCTGTCAACATTAAGCTGTCAACATTAAGCTGTCAACAACATTAAGCTGTCAACAACATTAAGCTGTCAATAACATTAAGCTGTCAACATTAAGCTGTCAACA
The DNA here is from genome assembly GCA_932294295.1 of Alitta virens. Taxonomy (NCBI): domain Eukaryota; kingdom Metazoa; phylum Annelida; class Polychaeta; order Phyllodocida; family Nereididae; genus Alitta; species Alitta virens. Next base: position 8,571,857 of record OW028579.1, on the reverse strand, counting down.
TTAAGCTGTCAACATTAAGCTGTCAACATTAAGCCAACAACATTAAGCCAACAACATTAAGCTGTCAACAACATTAAGCTGTCAACAACATTAAGCTGTCAACATTAAGCTGTCAACATTAAATCGTCAACATTAAGCTGTCAACATTAAGCTGTCAACATTAAGCCGTCAACATTAAGCTATCAACATTAAGCTGTCAACAACATTAAGCTGTCAACATTAAGCTGTCAACAACATTAAACTGTCAACAACATTAAGCTGTCAACATTGAGCCATCAACATTAAATCGTCAACATTAAGCTGTCAACATTAAGCTGTCAACATTAAGCTGTCAACATTAAGCTGGCAACAACATTAAGTAGTCAACATTAAGCTGTCAACATTAAGCTGTCAACATTAGGCTGTCAACATTAAGCTGTCAACATTAAGCTATCAACATTAAGCTGTCAACATTAAGCTGGCAACATTAAGCTGGCGACATTAAGCTGTCAACATTAAGCTGTCAACATTAAACTGTCAACATTAAGCTGTCAACATTAAGCTGTCAACATTAAGCTATCAACATTAAGCTATCAACATTAAGCTGTCAACAACATTAAGCTGTCAACATTAAGCTGTCAACATTAAGCTGTCAACATTAAGCTGTCAACATTAAGCTGTCAACATTAAGCTGTCAACAACATTAAGCTGTCAACAACATTAAGCTGTCAACAATATTAAGCTGTCAACATTAAGCTGTCAACAACATTAAGCTGTCAACAATATTCAGCTGTCAAAATTGAGCCGTCAACATTAAATCGTCAACATTAAGCTGTCAACATTAAGCTGTCAACATTAAGCTGTCAACATTAAGCTGTCAACATTAAGCTGTCAACATTAAGCTATCAACATTAAGCTATCAACATTAAGCTGTCAACAACATTAAGCTGTCAACATTAAGCTGTCAACAACATTAAGCTGTCAACAACATTAAGCTGTCAACATTAAGCTGTCAACATAAAGCTGTCAACAACATTAAGCTGTCAACAACATTAAGCTGTCAACATTAAGCCGTCAACATTAAATTGTCAACAATATTCAGATGTCAACATTAAGCCGTCAACATTAAATCGTCAACATTAAGCTGTCAACATTAAGCTGTCAACATTAAGCTGTCAACATTAAGCTATCAACATTAAGCTATCAACGACATTAAGCTGTCAACATTAAGCTGTCAACATTAAGCTGGCAACAACATTAAGCTATCAACATTAAGCTGTCCACATTAAGCTGTCAACATTAGGCTGTCAACATTAAGCTGTCAACATTAAGCTATCAACATTAAGCTGTCAACATTAAGCTGGCAACATTAAGCTGCCGACATTAAGCTGTCAACATTAAGCTGTCAACATTAAACTGTCAACATTAAGCTGTCAACATTAAGCTGTCAACATTAAGCTATCAACATTAAGCTATCAACATTAAGCTGTCAACAACATTAAGCTGTCAACATTAAGCTGTCAACAACATTAAGCTGTCAACAACATTAAGCTATCAACATTAAGCCGTCAACATTAAGCCGTCAACATTAAGCCGTCAACATTAAGCTGTCAACATTAAGCTGTCAACATTAAGCTGTCAACATTAAGTTGTCAACAACATTAAGCTGTCAACAACATTAAGCTGTCAACAATATTAAGCTGTCAACATTAAGCTGTCAACAACATTAAGCTGTCAACAATATTCAGCTGTCAAAATTGAGCCGTCAACATTAAATCGTCAACATTAAGCTGTCAACATTAAGCTGGCAACAACATTAAGCTATCAACATTAAGCTGTCCACATTAAGCTGTCAACATTAGGCTGTCAACATTAAGCTGTCAACATTAAGCTATCAACATTAAGCTGTCAACATTAAGCTGGCAACATTAAGCTGCCGACATTAAGCTGTCAACATTAAGCTGTCAACATTAAACTGTCAACATTAAGCTGTCAACATTAAGCTGTCAACATTAAGCTATCAACATTAAGCTGTCAACAACATTAAGCTGTCAACATTAAGCTGTCAACAACATTAAGCTGTCAACAACATTAAGCTGTCAACATTAAGCCATCAACATTAAGCCGTCAACATTAAGCCGTCAACATTAAGCTGTCAACATTAAGCTGTCAACATTAAGCTGTCAACATTAAGCTGTCAACAACATTAAGCTGTCAACAACATTAAGCTGTCAACAATATTAAGCTGTCAACATTAAGCTGTCAACAACATTAAGCTGTCAACAATATTCAGCTGTCAAAATTGAGCCGTCAACATTAAATCGTCAACATTAAGCTGTCAACATTAAGCTGTCAACATTAAGCTGTCAACATTAAGCTGTCAACATTAAGCTATCAACATTAAGCTGTCAACATTAAGCTGGCAACATTAAGCTGGCGACATTAAGCTGTCGACATTAAGCTGTCGACATTAAGCTATCAACATTAAGCTGTCAACATCAAGCTGTCTACATCAAGCTGTCAACATTAAGCTGTCAACATTAAGCTGTCAACATTAAGCTGTCAACATTAAGCTGTCAACATTAAGCTGTCAACATTAAGCTGTCAACAACATTAAGCTGTCAACAACATTAAGCTGTTAACAACATTAAGCTGTCAATAACATTAGGCTGTCAACATTAAGCTGTCAACATTAAGCTGTCAACATTAAGCTGTCAACATTAAGCTGTCAACATTAAGCTGTCAACATTAAGCTGTCAACATTAAGCTGTCAACATTAAGCTGTCAACATAAAGCTGTCAACAACATTAAGCTGTCAACAACATTAAGCTGTCAACATTAAGCCGTCAACATTAAATTGTCAACAATATTCAGATGTCAACATTGAGCCGTCAACATTAAATCATCAACATTAAGCTGTCAACATTAAGCTGTCAACATTAAGCTGACAACATTAAGCTATCAACATTAAGCTATCAACAACATTAAGCTGTCAACATTAAGCTGTCAACATTAAGCTGTCAACATTAAGCTGGCAACAACATTAAGCTATCAACATTAAGCTGTCCACATTAAGCTGTCAACATTAGGCTGTCAACATTAAGCTGTCAACATTAAGCTATCAACATTAAGCTGTCAACATTAAGCTGGCAACATTAAGCTGCCGACATTAAGCTGTCAACATTAAGCTGTCAACATTAAACTGTCAACATTAAGCTGTCAACATTAAGCTGTCAACATTAAGCTATCAACATTAAGCTATCAACATTAAGCTGTCAACAACATTAAGCTGTCAACATTAAGCTGTCAACAACATTAAGCTGCCAACAACATTAAGCTGTCAACATTAAGCCGTCAACATTAAGCCGTCAACATTAAGCTGTCAACATTAAGCCGTCAACATTAAGCTGTCAACATTAAGCTGTCAACATTAAGCTGTCAACATTAAGCTGTCAACATTAAGCTGTCAACAACATTAAGCTGTCAACAACATTAAGCTGTCAACAATATTAAGCTGTCAACATTAAGCTGTCAACAACATTAAGCTGTCAACAATATTCAGCTGTCAAAATTGAGCCGTCAACATTAAATCGTCAACATTAAGCTGTCAACATTAAGCTGTCAACATTAAGCTGTCAACATTAAGCTGTCAACATTAAGCTGTCAACATTAAGCTGTCAACATTAAGCCATCAACATTAAGCTGTCAACATTAAGCTGGCAACATTAAGCTGGCGACATTAAGCTGTCGACATTAAGCTGTCGACATTAAGCTATCAACATTAAGCTGTCAACATCAAGCTCTCAACATCAAGCTCTCAACATTAAGCTGTCAACATTAAGCTGTCAACATTAAACTGTCAACATAAAACTGTCAACATTAAGCTGTCGACAATAAGCTATCAACATTAAGCTGTCAACAACATTAAGCTGTCAACATTAAGCTGTCAACAACATTAAGCTGTCAACATTGAGCCGTCAACATTAAATCGTCAACATTATGCTGTCAACATTAAGCTGTCAACATTAAACTGTCAACATTAAGTTGTCAACATTAAGTTGTCAACATTAAGCTATCAACATTAAGCTATCAACATTAAGCTGTCAACAACATTAAGCTGTCAACATTAAGCTGTCAACAACATTAAGCTGTCAACAACATTAAGCTATCAACATTGAGCCGTCAACATTAAATCGTCAACATTAAGCTGTCAACATTAAGCTGTCAACATTAAGCTGTCAACTTTAAGCTGTCAACAACATTAAGCTGTCAACAACATTAAGCTGTCGACAACATTAAGCTGTCAACATTAAGCTGTCAACATTAAGCTGTCAACATTAAGCTGGCAACATTAAGCTGTCAACAACATTAAGCTGTCAACATTAAGCTGTCAACAACATTAAGCTGTCAACAACATTAAGCTGTCAACATTAAGCCGTCAACATTAAGCCGTCAACATTAAGCCGTCAACATTAAGCTGTCAACATTAAGCTGTCAACATTAAGCTGTCAACATTAAGCTGTCAACAACATTAAGCTGTCAACAACATTAAGCTGTCAACAATATTAAGCTGTCAACATTAAGCTGTCAACAACATTAAGCTGTCAACATTAAGCTGTCAACATTAAGCTGTCAACATTAAGCTGTCAACATTAAGCTATCAACATTAAGCTGTCAACATTAAGCTGGCAACATTAAGCTGTCAACATTAAGCTGTCAACAACATTAAGCTGTCAACAACATTAAGCTGTCAACATTAAGCCGTCAACATTAAGCCGTCAACATTAAGCTGTCAACATTAAGCCGTCAACATTAAGCTGTCAACATTAAGCTGTCAACATTAAGCTGTCAACATTAAGCTGTCAACATTAAGCTGTCAACAACATTAAGCTGTCAACAACATTAAGCTGTCAACAATATTAAGCTGTCAACATTAAGCTGTCAACAACATTAAGCTGTCAACAATATTCAGCTGTCAAAATTGAGCCGTCAACATTAAATCGTCAACATTAAGCTGTCAACATTAAGCTGTCAACATTAAGCTGTCAACATTAAGCTGTCAACATTAAGCTGTCAACATTAAGCTGTCAACATTAAGCCATCAACATTAAGCTGTCAACATTAAGCTGGCAACATTAAGCTGGCGACATTAAGCTGTCGACATTAAGCTGTCGACATTAAGCTATCAACATTAAGCTGTCAACATCAAGCTGTCAACATCAAGCTGTCAACATTAAGCTGTCAACATTAAGCTGTCAACATTAAACTGTCAACATTAAACTGTCAACATTAAGCTGTCGACAATAAGCTATCAACATTAAGCTGTCAACAACATTAAGCTGTCAACATTAAGCTGTCAACAACATTAAGCTGTCAACATTGAGCCGTCAACATTAAATCGTCAACATTATGCTGTCAACATTAAGCTGTCAACATTAAACTGTCAACATTAAGTTGTCAACATTAAGCTGTCAACATTAAGCTATCAACATTAAGCTATCAACATTAAGCTGTCAACAACATTAAGCTGTCAACATTAAGCTGTCAACAACATTAAGCTGTCAACAACATTAAGCTATCAACATTGAGCCGTCAACATTAAATCGTCAACATTAAGCTGTCAACATTAAGCTGTCAACATTAAGCTGTCAACTTTAAGCTGTCAACAACATTAAGCTGTCAACAACATTAAGCTGTCGACAACATTTAGCTGTCAACATTAAGCTGTCAACATTAAGCTGTCAACATTAAGCTGGCAACATTAAGCTGTCAACAACATTAAGCTGTCAACATTAAGCTGTCAACAACATTAAGCTGTCAACAACATTAAGCTGTCAACATTAAGCCGTCAACATTAAGCCGTCAACATTAAGCCGTCAACATTAAGCTGTCAACATTAAGCTGTCAACATTAAGCTGTCAACATTAAGCTGTCAACAACATTAAGCTGTCAACAACATTAAGCTGTCAACAATATTAAGCTGTCAACATTAAGCTGTCAACAACATTAAGCTGTCAACATTAAGCTGTCAACATTAAGCTGTCAACATTAAGCTGTCAACATTAAGCTATCAACATTAAGCTGTCAACATTAAGCTGGCAACATTAAGCTGGCGACATTAAGCTGTCAACAACATTAAGCTGTCAATAACATTAGGCTGTCAACATTAAGCTGTCAACATTAAGCTGTCAACATTAAGCTGTCAACATTAAGCTGTCAACATTAACCTGTCAACATTAAGCTGTCAACATAAAGCTGTCAACAACATTAAGCTGTCAACAACATTAAGCTGTCAACATTAAGCCGTCAACATTAAATTGTCAACAATATTCAGATGTCAACATTGAGCCGTCAACATTAAATCGTCAACATTAAGCTGTCAACATTAAGCTGTCAACATTAAGCTGACAACATTAAGCTATCAACATTAAGCTATCAACAACATTAAGCTGTCAACATTAAGCTGTCAACATTAAGCTGTCAACATTAAGCTGGCAACAACATTAAGCTATCAACATTAAGCTGTCCACATTAAGCTGTCAACATTAGGCTGTCAACATTAAGCTGTCAACATTAAGCTATCAACATTAAGCTGTCAACATTAAGCTGGCAACATTAAGCTGCCGACATTAAGCTGTCAACATTAAGCTGTCAACATTAAACTGTCAACATTAAGCTGTCAACATTAAGCTGTCAACATTAAGCTATCAACATTAAGCTGTCAACAACATTAAGCTGTCAACATTAAGCTGTCAACAACATTAAGCTGTCAACAACATTAAGCTGTCAACTTTAAGCCGTCAACATTAAGCCGTCAACATTAAGCTGTCAACATTAAGCCGTCAACATTAAGCCGTCAACATTAAGCTGTCAACATTAAGCTGTCAACATTAAGCTGTCAACATTAAGCTGTCAACAACATTAAGCTGTCAACAACATTAAGCTGTCAACAATATTAAGCTGTCAACATTAAGCTGTCAACAACATTAAGCTGTCAACAATATTCAGCTGTCAAAATTGAGCCGTCAACATTAAATCGTCAACATTAAGCTGTCAACATTAAGCTGTCAACATTAAGCTGTCAACATTAAGCTGTCAACATTAAGCCATCAACATTAAGCTGTCAACATTAAGCTGGCAACATTAAGCTGGCGACATTAAGCTGTCGACATTAAGCTGTCGACATTAAGCTATCAACATTAAGCTGTCAACATCAAGCTGTCAACATCAAGCTGTCAACATTAAGCTGTCAACATTAAGCTGTCAACATTAAACTGTCAACATTAAACTGTCAACATTAAGCTGTCGACATTAAGCTATCAACATTAAGCTGTCAACAACATTAATCTGTCAACATTAAGCTGTCAACAACATTAAGCTGTCAACATTGAGCCGTCAACATTAAATCGTCAACATTAAGCTGTCAACATTAAGCTGTCAACATTAAACTGTCAACATTAAGTTGTCAACATTAAGCTGTCAACATTAAGCTATCAACATTAAGCTATCAACATTAAGCTGTCAACAACATTAAGCTGTCAACATTAAGCTGTCAACAACATTAAGCTGTCAACAACATTAAGCTATCAACATTGAGCCGTCAACATTAAATCGTCAACATTAAGCTGTCAACATTAAGCTGTTAACATTAAGCTGTCAACTTTAAGCTGTCAACAACATTAAGCTGTCAACAACATTAAGCTGTCGACAACATTAAGCTGTCAACATTAAGCTGTCAACATTAAGCTGGCAACATTAAGCTGTCAACATTAAGCTGTCAACATTAAGCTGTCAACAACATTAAGCTGTCAACAACATTAAGCTGTCAATAACATTAAGCTGTCAACATTAAGCTGTCAACATTAAGCTGTCAACATTAAGCTGTCAACATTAAGCCAACAACATTAAGCCAACAACATTAAGCTGTCAACAACATTAAGCTGTCAACAACATTAAGCTGTCAACATTAAGCCGTCAACATTAAATCGTCAACATTAAGCTGTCAACATTAAGCTGTCAACATTAAGTCGTCAACATTAAGCTATCAACATTAAGCTGTCAACAACATTAAGCTGTCAACATTAAGCTGTCAACAACATTAAACTGTCAACAACATTAAGCTGTCAACATTGAGCCATCAACATTAAATCGTCAACATTAAGCTGTCAACATTAAGCTGTCAACATTAAGCTGTCAACATTAAGCTGGCAACAACATTAAGCAGTCAACATTAAGCTGTCAACATTAAGCTGTCAACATTAGGCTGTCAACATTAAGCTGTCAACATTAAGCTATCAACATTAAGCTGTCAACATTAAGCTGGCAACATTAAGCTGGCGACATTAAGCTGTCAACATTAAGCTGTCAACATTAAACTGTCAACATTAAGCTGTCAACATTAAGCTGTCAATATTAAGCTATCAACATTAAGCTGTCAACATTAAGCTGTCAACAACATTAAGCTGTCAACATTAAGCTGTCAACATTAAGCTGTCAACATTAAGCTGTCAACAACATTAAGCTGTCAACAATATTAAGCTGTCAACATTAAGCTGTCAACAACATTAAGCTGTCAACAATATTCAGCTGTCAAAATTGAGCCGTCAACATTAAATCGTCAACATTAAGCTGTCAACATTAAGCTGTCAACATTAAGCTGTCAACATTAAGCTGTCAACATTAAGCTGTCAACATTAAGCTGTCAACATTAAGCCATCAACATTAAGCTGTCAACATTAGGCTGGCAACATTAAGCTGGCGACATTAAGCTGTCGACATTAAGCTGTCGACATTAAGCTATCAACATTAAGCTGTCAACATTAAGCTGGCAACATTAAGCTGGCGACATTAAGCTGTCGACATTAAGCTGTCGACATTAAGCTATCAACATTAAGCTGTCAACATCAAGCTGTCAACATTAAGCTGTCAACATTAAGCTGTCAACATTAAACTGTCAACATTAAACTGTCAACATTAAGCTGTCGACATTAAGCTATCAACATTAAGCTGTCAACAACATTAAGCTGTCAACATTAAGCTGTCAACATTGAGCCGTCAACATTAAATCGTCAACATTAAGCTGTCAACATTAAGCTGTCAACATTAAACTGTCAACATTAAGTTGTCAACATTAAGCTGTCAACATTAAGCTATCAACATTAAGCTATCAACATTAAGCTGTCAACAACATTAAGCTGTCAACATTAAGCTGTCAACAACATTAAGCTGTCAACAACATTAAGCTATCAACATTGAGCCGTCAACATTAAATCGTCAACATTAAGCTGTCAACATTAAGCTGTCAACATTAAGCTGTCAACTTTAAGCTGTCAACAACATTAAGCTGTCAACAACATTAAGCTGTCGACAACATTAAGCTGTCAACATTAAGCTGTCAACATTAAGCTGGCAACATTAAGCTGTCAACATTAAGCTGTCAACATTAAGCTGTCAACAACATTAAGCTGTCAACAACATTAAGCTGTCAATAACATTAAGCTGTCAACATTAAGCTGTCAACATTAAGCTGTCAACATTAAGCTGTCAACATTAAGCTGTCAACATTAAGCCAACAACATTAAGCCAACAACATTAAGCTGTCAACAACATTAAGCTGTCAACAACATTAAGCTGTCAACATTAAGCCGTCAACATTAAATCGTCAACATTAAGCGGTCAACATTAAGCTGTCAACATTAAGCCGTCAACATTAAGCTATCAACATTAAGCTGTCAACATTAAGCTGTCAACAACATTAAGCTGTCAACATTAAGCTGTCAACAACATTAAACTGTCAACAACATTAAGCTGTCAACATTGAGCCATCAACATTAAATCGTCAACATTAAGCTGTCAACATTAAGCTGTCAACATTAAGCTGTCAACATTAAGCTGGCAACAACATTAAGCAGTCAACATTAAGCTGTCAACATTAAGCTGTCAACATTAGGCTGTCAACATTAAGCTGTCAACATTAAGCTATCAACATTAAGCTGTCAACATTAAGCTGGCAACATTAAGCTGGCGACATTAAGCTGTCAACATTAAGCTGTCAACATTAAACTGTCAACATTAAGCTGTCAACATTAAGCTGTCAACATTAAGCTATCAACATTAAGCTATTAACATTAAGCTGTCAACAACATTAAGCTGTCAACATTAAGCTGTCAACAACATTAAGCTGTCAACAACATTAAGCTGTCAACATTAAGCCGTCAACATTAAATTGTCAACATTAAGCTGTCAACTTTAAGCTGTCAACAACATTAAGCTGTCAACAACATTAAGCTGTTGACAACATTAAGCTGTCAACATTAAGCTGTCAACATTAAGCTGGCAACATTAAGCTGGCAACATTAAGCTGTCAACATTAAGCTGTCAACAACATTAAGCTGTCAACAACATTAAGCTGTCAACATTAAGCTGTCAACATTAAGCTGTCAACATTAAGCTGTCAACATTAAGCTGTCAACATTAAGCTGTCAACAACATTAAGCTGTCAACAACATTAAGCTGTCAACATTAAGCCGTCAACATTAAATTGTCAACAATATTCAGATGTCAACATTGAGCCGTCAACATTGAGCCGTCAACATTAAATCGTCAACATTAAGCTGTCAACATTAAGCTCTCAACATTAAGCTGTCAACATTAAGCTATCAACATTAAGCTATCAACAACATTAAGCTGTCAACATTAAGCTGGCAACAACATTAAGCTATCAACATTAAGCTGTCCACATTAAGCTGTCAACATTAGGCTGTCAACATTAAGCTGTCAACATTAAGCTATCAACATTAAGCTGTCAACATTAAGCCGGCAACATTAAGCTGCCGACATTAAGCTGTCAACATTAAGCTGTCAACATTAAACTGTCAACATTAAGCTGTCAACATTAAGCTATCAACATTAAGCTATCAACATTAAGCTGTCAACATCAAGCTGTCAACATCAAGCTGTCAACATTAAGCTGTCAACATTAAGCTGTCAACATTAAACTGTCAACATTAAACTGTCAACATTAAGCTGTCGACATTAAGCTATCAACATTAAGCTGTCAACATTAAGCTGTCAACAACATTAAGCTGTCAACATTGAGCCGTCAACATTAAATCGTCAACATTAAGCTGTCAACATTAAGCTGTCAACATTAAACTGTCAACATTAAGTTGTCAACATTAAGCTGTCAACATTAAGCTATCAACATTAAGCTATCAACATTAAGCTGTCAACAACATTAAGCTGTCAACATTAAGCTGTCAACAACATTAAGCTGTCAACAACATTAAGCTATCAACATTGAGCCGTCAACATTAAACCGTCAACATTAAGCTGTCAACATTAAGCTGTCAACTTTAAGCTGTCAACAACATTAAGCTGTCAACAACATTAAGCTGTCGACAACATTAAGCTGTCAACATTAAGCTGTCAACATTAAGCTGTCAACAACATTAAGCTGTCAACAACATTAAGCTGTCAATAACATTAAGCTGTCAACATTAAGCTGTCAACATTAAGCTGTCAACATTAAGCTGTCAACATTAAGCTGTCAACATTAAGCTATCAACATTAAGCTGTCAACAACATTAAGCTGTCAACATTAAGCTGTCAACAACATTAAGCTGTCAACAACATTAAGCTATCAACATTGAGCCGTCAACATTAAATCGTCAACATTAAGCTGTCAACATTAAGCTGTCAACATTAAGCTGTCTACTTTAAGCTGTCAACAACATTAAGCTGTCAACAACATTAAGCTGTCGACAACATTAAGCTGTCAACATTAAGCTGTCAACATTAAGCTGGCAACATTAAGCTGTCAACATTAAGCTGTCAACATTAAGCTGTCAACAACATTAAGCTGTCAACAACATTAAGCTGTCAATAACATTAAGCTGTCAACATTAAGCTGTCAACATTAAGCTGTCAACATTAAGCTGTCAACATTAAGCTTTCAACATTAAGCTGTCAACATTAAGCCAACAACATTAAGCCAACAACATTAAGCTGTCAACAACATTAAGCTGTCAACAACATTAAGCTGTCAACATTAAGCCGTCAACATTAAATCGTCAACATTAAGCTGTCAACATTAAGCTATCAACATTAAGCTGTCAACATCAAGCTGTCAACATCAAGCTGTCAACATTAAGCTGTCAACATTAAGCTGTCAACATTAAACTGTCAACATTAAACTGTCGACATTAAGCTGTCGACATTAAGCTATCAACATTAAGCTGTCAACAACATTAAGCTGTCAACATTAAGCTGTCAACAACATTAAGCTGTCAACATTGAGCCGTCAACATTAAATCGTCAACATTAAGCTGTCAACATTAAGTTGTCAACATTAAGCTGTCAACATTAAGCTATCAACATTAAGCTATCAACATTAAGCTGTCAACAACATTAAGCTGTCAACATTAAGCTGTCAACAACATTAAGCTGTCAACATTAAGCTGGCAACAACATTAAGCAGTCAACATTAAGCTGTCAACATTAAGCTGTCAACATTAGGCTGTCAACATTAAGCTGTCAACATTAAGCTATCAACATTAAGCTGTCAACATTAAGCTGGCAACATTAAGCTGGCGACATTAAGCTGTCAACATTAAGCTGTCAACATTAAACTGTCAACATTAAGCTGTCAACATTAAGCTGTCAACATTAAGCTATCAACATTAAGCTATCAACATTAAGCTGTCAACAACATTAAGCTGTCAACATTAAGCTGTCAACATTAAGCTGTCAAAATTAAGCTGTCAACAACATTAAGCTGTCAACAATATTAAGCTGTCAACATTAAGCTGTCAACAACATTAAGCTGTCAACAATATTCAGCTGTCAAAATTGAGCCGTCAACATTAAATCGTCAACATTAAGCTGTCAACATTAAGCTGTCAACATTAAGCTGTCAACATTAAGCTGTCAACATTAAGCTGTCAACATTAAGCCATCAACATTAAGCTGTCAACATTAAGCTGGCAACATTAAGCTGGCGACATTAAGCTGTCGACATTAAGCTGTCGACATTAAGCTATCAACATTAAGCTGTCAACATCAAGCTGTCAACATCAAGCTGTCAACATTAAGCTGTCAACATTAAGCTGTCAACATTAAACTGTCAACATTAAACTGTCAACATTAAGCTGTCGACATTAAGCTATCAACATTAAGCTGTCAACAACATTAAGCTGTCAACATTAAGCTGTCAACAACATTAAGCTGTCAACATTGAGCCGTCAACATTAAATCGTCAACATTAAGCTGTCAACATTAAGCTGTCAACATTAAACTGTCAACATTAAGTTGTCAACATTAAGCTGTCAACATTAAGCTATCAACATTAAGCTATCAACATTAAGCTGTCAACAACATTAAGTTGTCAACATTAAGCTGTCAACAACATTAAGCTGTCAACAACATTAAGCTATCAACATTGAGCCGTCAACATTAAATCGACAACATTAAGCTGTCAACATTAAGCTGTCAACATTAAGCTGTCAACTTTAAGCTGTCAACAACATTAAGCTGTCAACAACATTAAGCTGTCGACAACATTAAGCTGTCAACATTAAGCTGTCAACATTAAGCTGGCAACATTAAGCTGTCAACATTAAGCTGTCAACATTAAGCTGTCAACAACATTAAGCTGTCAACAACATTAAGCTGTCAATAACATTAAGCTGTCAACATTAAGCTGTCAACATTAAGCTGTCAACATTAAGCTGTCAACATTGAGCCAACAACATTAAGCCAACAACATTAAGCTGTCAACAACATTAAGCTGTCAACAACATTAAGCTGTCAACATTAAGCCGTCAACATTAAATCGTCAACATTAAGCGGTCAACATTAAGCTGTCAACATTAAGCCGTCAACATTAAGCTATCAACATTAAGCTGTCAACATTAAGCTGTCAACAACATTAGGCTGTCAACATTAAGCTGTCAACAACATTAAACTGTCAACAACATTAAGCTGTCAACATTGAGCCATCAACATTAAATCGTCAACATTAAGCTGTCAACATTAAGCTGTCAACATTAAGCTGTCAACATTAAGCTGTCAACAACATTAAGCTGTCAACAACATTAAGCTGTCAATAACATTAAGCTGTCAACATTAAGCTGTCAACATTAAGCTGTCAACTTTAAGCTGTCAACAACATTAAGCTGTCAACAACATTAAGCTGTCGACAACATTAAGCTGTCAACATTAAGCTGTCAACATTAAGCTGGCAACATTAAGCTGTCAACATTAAGCTGTCAACATTAAGCTGTCAACAACATTAAGCTGTCAACAACATTAAGCTGTCAATAACATTAAGCTGTCAACATTAAGCTGTCAACATTAAGCTGTCAACATTAAGCTGTCAACATTAAGCTTTCAACATTAAGCTGTCAACATTAAGCCAACAACATTAAGCCAACAACATTAAGCTGTCAACAACATTAAGCTGTCAACAACATTAAGCTGTCAACATTAAGCCGTCAACATTAAATCGTCAACATTAAGCTGTCAACATTAAGCTATCAACATTAAGCTGTCAACATCAAGCTGTCAACATCAAGCTGTCAACATTAAGCTGTCAACATTAAACTGTCGACATTAAGCTGTCGACATTAAGCTATCAACATTAAGCTGTCAACAACATTAAGCTGTCAACATTAAGCTGTCAACAACATTAAGCTGTCAACATTGAGCCGTCAACATTAAATCGTCAACATTAAGCTGTCAACATTAAGTTGTCAACATTAAGCTGTCAACATTAAGCTATCAACATTAAGCTATCAACATTAAGCTGTCAACAACATTAAGCTGTCAACATTAAGCTGTCAACAACATTAAGCTGTCAACATTAAGCTGGCAACAACATTAAGCAGTCAACATTAAGCTGTCAACATTAAGCTGTCAACATTAGGCTGTCAACATTAAGCTGTCAACATTAAGCTATCAACATTAAGCTGTCAACATTAAGCTGGCAACATTAAGCTGGCGACATTAAGCTGTCAACATTAAGCTGTCAACATTAAACTGTCAACATTAAGCTGTCAACATTAAGCTGTCAACATTAAGCTATCAACATTAAGCTATCAACATTAAGCTGTCAACAACATTAAGCTGTCAACATTAAGCTGTCAACATTAAGCTGTCAACATTAAGCTGTCAACAACATTAAGCTGTCAACAATATTAAGCTGTCAACATTAAGCTGTCAACAACATTAAGCTGTCAACAATATTCAGCTGTCAAAATTGAGCCGTCAACATTAAATCGTCAACATTAAGCTGTCAACATTAGGCTGTCAACATTAAGCTGTCAACATTAAGCTGTCAACATTAAGCTGTCAACATTAAGCCATCAACATTAAGCTGTCAACATTAAGCTGGCAACATTAAGCTGGCGACATTAAGCTGTCGACATTAAGCTGTCGACATTAAGCTATCAACATTAAGCTGTCAACATCAAGCTGTCAACATAAAGCTGTCAACATTAAGCTGTCAACATTAAGCTGTCAACATTAAACTGTCAACATTAAACTGTCAACATTAAGCTGTCGACATTAAGCCATCAACATTAAGCTGTCAACAACATTAAGCTGTCAACATTAAGCTGTCAACAACATTAAGCTGTCAACATTGAGCCGTCAACATTAAATCGTCAACATTAAGCTGTCAACATTAAGCTGTCAACATTAAACTGTCAACATTAAGTTGTCAACATTAAGCTGTCAACATTAAGCTATCAACATTAAGCTATCAACATTAAGCTGTCAACAACATTAAGTTGTCAACATTAAGCTGTCAACAACATTAAGCTGTCAACAACATTAAGCTATCAACATTGAGCCGTCAACATTAAATCGACAACATTAAGCTGTCAACATTAAGCTGTCAACATTAAGCTGTCAACTTTAAGCTGTCAACAACATTAAGCTGTCAACAACATTAAGCTGTCGACAACATTAAGCTGTCAACATTAAGCTGTCAACATTAAGCTGGCAACATTAAGCTGTCAACATTAAGCTGTCAACATTAAGCTGTCAACAACATTAAGCTGTCAACAACATTAAGCTGTCAATAACATTAAGCTGTCAACATTAAGCTGTCAACATTAAGCTGTCAACATTAAGCTGTCAACATTAAGCTGTCAACATTGAGCCAACAACATTAAGCCAACAACATTAAGCTGTCAACAACATTAAGCTGTCAACAACATTAAGCTGTCAACATTAAGCCGTCAACATTAAATCGTCAACATTAAGCGGTCAACATTAAGCTGTCAACATTAAGCCGTCAACATTAAGCTATCAACATTAAGCTGTCAACATTAAGCTTTCAACAACATTAAGCTGTCAACATTAAGCTGTCAACAACATTAAACTGTCAACAACATTAAGCTGTCAACATTGAGCCATCAACATTAAATCGTCAACATTAAGCTGTCAACATTAAGCTGTCAACATTAAGCTGTCAACATTAAGCTGGCAACAACATTAAGCAGTCAACATTAAGCTGTCAACATTAAGCTGTCAACATTAGGCTGTCAACATTAAGCTGTCAACATTAAGCTATCAACATTAAGCTGTCAACATTAAGCTGGCAACATTAAGCTGGCGACATTAAGCTGTCAACATTAAGCTGTCAACATTAAACTGTCAACATTAAGCTGTCAACATTAAGCTGTCAACATTAAGCTATCAACATTAAGCTATCAACATTAAGCTGTCAACAACATTAAGCTGTCAACATTAAGCTGTCAACAACATTAAGCTGTCAACAACATTAAGCTGTCAACATTAAGCCGTCAACATTAAATTGTCAACATTAAGCTGTCAACTTTAAGCTGTCAACAACATTAAGCTGTCAACAACATTAAGCTGTTGACAACATTAAGCTGTCAACATTAAGCTGGCAACATTAAGCTGTCAACATTAAGCTGTCAACATTAAGCTGTCAACAACATTAAGCTGTCAACAACATTAAGCTGTCAACAACATTAAGCTGTCAACATTAAGCTGTCAACATTAAGCTGTCAACATTAAGCTGTCAACATTAAGCTGTCAACATTAAGCTGTCAACATTAAGCTGTCAACATTAAGCTGTCAACAACATTAAGCTGTCAACAACATTAAGCTGTCAACATTAAGCCGTCAACATTAAATTGTCAACAATATTCAGATGTCAACATTGAGCCGTCAACATTGAGCCGTCAACATTAAATCATCAACATTAAGCTGTCAACATTAAGCTCTCAACATTAAGCTGTCAACATTAAGCTATCAACATTAAGCTATCAACAACATTAAGCTGTCAACATTAAGCTGGCAACAACATTAAGCTATCAACATTAAGCTGTCCACATTAAGCTGTCAACATTAGGCTGTCAACATTAAGCTGTCAACATTAAGCTATCAACATTAAGCTGTCAACATTAAGCTGGCAACATTAAGCTGCCGACATTAAGCTGTCAACATTAAGCTGTCAACATTAAACTGTCAACATTAAGCTGTCAACATTAAGCTGTCAACATTAAGCTATCAACATTAAGCTATCAACATTAAGCTGTCAACATCAAGCTGTCAACATCAAGCTGTCAACATTAAGCTGTCAACATTAAGCTGTCAACATTAAACTGTCAACATTAAACTGTCAACATTAAGCTGTCGACATTAAGCTATCAACATTAAGCTGTCAACATTAAGCTGTCAACAACATTAAGCTGTCAACATTGAGCCGTCAACATTAAATCGTCAACATTAAGCTGTCAACATTAAGCTGTCAACATTAAACTGTCAACATTAAGTTGTCAACATTAAGCTGTCAACATTAAGCTATCAACATTAAGCTATCAACATAAAGCTGTCGACATTAAGCTGTCAACATTAAGCTGTCAACAACATTAAGCTGTCAACAACATTAAGCTATCAACATTGAGCCGTCAACATTAAACCGTCAACATTAAGCTGTCAACATTAAGCTGTCAACTTTAAGCTGTCAACAACATTAAGCTGTCAACAACATTAAGCTGTCGACAACATTAAGCTGTCAACATTAAGCTGTCAACATTAAGCTGTCAACAACATTAAGCTGTCAACAACATTAAGCTGTCAATAACATTAAGCTGTCAACATTAAGCTGTCAACATTAAGCTGTCAACATTAAGCTGTCAACATTAAGCTGTCAACATTAAGCTATCAACATTAAGCTGTCAACAACATTAAGCTGTCAACAACATTAAGCTGTCAACAACATTAAGCTATCAACATTGAGCCGTCAACATTAAATCGTCAACATTAAGCTGTCAACATTAAGCTGTCAACATTAAGCTGTCAACTTTAAGCTGTCAACAACATTAAGCTGTCAACAACATTAAGCTGTCAACATCATTAAGCTGTCAACATTAAGCTGTCAACATTAAGCTGGCAACATTAAGCTGTCAACATTAAGCTGTCAACATTAAGCTGTCAACAACATTAAGCTGTCAACAACATTAAGCTGTCAATAACATTAAGCTGTCAACATTAAGCTGTCAACATTAAGCTGTCAACATTAAGCTGTCAACATTAAGCTTTCAACATTAAGCTGTCAACATTAAGCCAACAACATTAAGCCAACAACATTAAGCTGTCAACAACATTAAGCTGTCAACAACATTAAGCTGTCAACATTAAGCCGTCAACATTAAATCGTCAACATTAAGCTGTCAACATTAAGCTGTCAACATTAAGCCGTCAACATTAAGCTATCAACATTTAGCTGTCAACAACATTAAGCTGTCAACATTAAGCTGTCAACAACATTAAACTGTCAACAACATTAAGCTGTCAACATTAAATCGTCAACATTAAATCGTCAACATTAAGCTGTCAACATTAAGCTGTCAACATTAAGCTGTCAACATTAAGCTGGCAACAACATTAAGCAGTCAACATTAAGCTGTCAACATTAAGCTGTCAACATTAGGCTGTCAACATTAAGCTGTCAACATTAAGCTATCAAAATTAAGCTGTCAACATTAAGCTGGCAACATTAAGCTGGCGACATTAAGCTGTCAACATTAAGCTGTCAACATTAAACTGTCAACATTAAGCTGTCAACATTAAGCTGTCAACATTAAGCTATCAACATTAAGCTATCAACATTAAGCTGTCAACAACATTAAGCTGTCAACATTAAGCCGTCAACATTAAATTGTCAACATTAAGCTGTCAACTTTAAGCTGTCAACAACATAAAGCTGTCAACAACATTAAGCTGTTGACAACATTAAGCTGTCAACATTAAGCTGTCAACATTAAGCTGGCAACATTAAGCTGTCAACATTAAGCTGTCAACATTAAGCTGTCAACAACATTAAGCTGTCAACAACATTAAGCTGTCAATAACATTAAGCTGTCAACATTAAGCTGTCAACATTAAGCTGTCAACATTAAGCTGTCAACATTAAGCTGTCAACATTAAGCTGTCAACAACATTAAGCTGTCAACAACATTAAGCTGTCAACATTAAGCCGTCAACATTAAATTGTCAACAATATTCAGATGTCAACATTGAGCCGTCAACATTGAGCCGTCAACATTAAATCGTCAACATTAAGCTGTCAACATTAAGCTCTCAACATTAAGCTGTCAACATTAAGCTATAAACATTAAGCTATCAACAACATTAAGCTGTCAACAGGTCGGAAGCTTTGGGAGGCATTAGGGCAGTTTCTGGCAATATGTCCATAGCGGTGACAGGAGTAGCATTCTACTTCACTGAGGGGTTTTCTCTGCACGGCCCGTCTCATATTATCCCCTGTCTGAGCCCCGGTGTTTGTAGACGGCGCTTGCGTGGCTAGAATATATTTTACTTCTGGTTAAATAGGAGTTTGATTTATCTCCATCACAGATCCCTTACCCTTGCGCGGGGCACCCCTGGGAGTGGCTTGACTATGTGTTTCGAGACCTTCACGTTCATAAAAGCGAATTATTTCGGCCACCTCGTCTAGGGATTCAGGATCAATTTCACGAATTCTGAGTCTCACCTGTACTGGTAGCAGCTCAAGTACTTTATCAATCAAGGTCTGCTCAGTATATCCCAGTTTATGATTGAGCATCTTCAACCTCCCAATCGTTTCCCCCCATGACTCTCCCTCAGCCCTTTCAAGGTACCAAAATTGCTGGGAGGCTGAGGTCCTGGATCCCATCTATATGAAATCGGCTAAAGAATTCATCTTTTAGCAATTCTAGGGTGAGGTTCTTAGGCAGATCCTGAAACCAAGACCTGGCGGCCTCCTTCAAAGACAGCTTGAATAGTGCAATGGCGGTACTCTCATAGCGCTTGCCGATGATACCATGGTATTGCAGGAAGTCCTGGAATTAATACCAGTGACCACGGGCTGCAGCAGCTGATCCCGTACCGTTAAAAAGGTTTGGGAAAAACTGAGTGAGTTTTTTTCCGCAAAGCCATAGTGTCTATGGTGACATGGGGTTCACCATCAGAGTCACTTGACCCGTCTGAGGAGTCAGGCGGAGGCCCCCCTTTCTTTACACTACTCTTAGGGATTATTTTGTCTTTAGACCCACCCCGCGCAGTAAACAATTTCCCCACTCCTTTTGGGGTACTCGACGAGGATTTGGCCTTCTGGGGTTGTGAACTCTTGGGGGTATCTAGTGGGGGGTCTCCCTTCCTAGAGCCCCAAAATCGTGCTCTAGCAGCATACACATTAACAACTGGCTCAGGACTAGACCTGATAGGCCTGATGGGAGATAAAAGAAAATCTGGACGTTCCTTTTGATTGTAACTTTCGACACTCTTTTTGCTCTGATAAGGCCATTGCTTTTCTGGACGTAGAGACAAGTGTGTGGCTAACTCGGCCATGTCTTCATCGTCTTCGGAGAAATCTTTTGGCTGTTCCCGCCTATGGCCCATTATGGTCGGCCCCTTCATGTCAACTGTCTCCTGCTCCATCCATTCCTGGTCAAAAGTTGACTCTAATGGACCTGGGGCTTTAAACTGACGGCCAAGGGGTCTACCCACTAGGTCTGGAGCAGCTGTATATTGAGGCGTCAAGGAGGGGGGCAGGTCAGGGGGGTAGCGGGGTGTGGAAGTCGCTGGTTCTTGTCTATCCAATTGATTTCTAGGATTAATTGTTGACATTAAATTGGTGAACTTATTGGTGGAATCGGCCACAGATTTTTCTAATGCTTCTAACCTTTGGCCCATCTGCTCCCTCTCAATTTCATCGGTAAAAGTCAGTTTGGCTTCTTCCCTTGGGCTAGCCCCTGTTGTTTTAACAATGTCTGTTCTTATCATATGTTCACTTTCTTTTTCCTGAGGTCCCTCTGATTGGGCCTTCTCCCTTCCCCTGTCACTCTCATACTCTTGGGCTTGAGGGCTCTTAAGTCCCCTCTCTACTTGTTCTTTAGACATAGAAAACCAGGTCTCTATTTGTTGGCGCATATCTTTTAGGAAGGATCTCGGTAGGCTCAACTCGGATATCAGAAACCTGCCTAGTTTTTGTGCAAGACGCCATACAAATTCATGGTTGAAACTATCCAGCGATGGTCCCACATACAAACGCATGAACAGATCAACATCAGAGGCAGGGAAAAGGGGGGATTGGCTGGGGTCATTTATCAGGATATCCCACACATTTGACATCATTCCGATACATTGTTCTCGTTTGAGGAATTTAGTATTCAACAACATGACCAGTATCTGAGCTGCTATTCCAGCAGACATGTTAGTTGTAGCGAGTGCTGAGGCTACCTGTCTAAAAATAGGGTGTATGTATTCTAGAGACAAGCGAGCCCAGTCTGCAGGCCTTTTGTGATCAAACCGCTCGGCCAAGTACACCCCGAAATGCGAAGCAATAGCATGCTGGGACATAAATATGTTGGCATTTGTAAACAAGTACATGTCTACACGTACTGCAGGAATAATTTTAGGAGCCTCTGTAGGATCGATAAACATGGGTGCAAACGGCAAGGGGTCTCCTGCAGCTTGTTGGGACCTCGTTATGCGTTCCTTCCACAGTTCCTCTTTGGAACCAAAAAAGGGTTTCATCATGCCTTTTAGCAGACTCATTTTTGACAGTTAGACAACACTCAATCGTATATCAATATTCATAGAAAAATCCACTCACCTGGTATTTAGAAAGTTCTGTTTATCTTTACCGGCATTCCTACTTCTCTAATGTCTTCCTTAACTTTACTAGTCTATTTCTTCTTACACTTAAGAAGATACAAGCCAAGTAACATTACACAATTAGAGAAGGCAATCAGTTGAACACCAGAATTATCACACTTCTACCTACTACCCGGATTCTCCACCATATTGATTGGCACTAATAGCTCATTAAACTAATTAGTCCAAATCCGAGATCTTACAGTAGGCGACCTAAGTCTTATCAAAAGTATGACAATTCTAGACACGGCCGAAAACATATATAATCTGTCAATATTCTTTAACTTATTTATCCTCTAATATATCCTGTTAATTTTTGTATTGCATTTAATAAAGGGAGACGTTTACTCAGCATGTAATAGGTAAATCTGTCTCAATCTTTTTATGATTTTCAGAATACTTCTAGTCATTCCATTACAGGTCACTAGATTCTGTGCTCAGAAAGTAACTATAACACTAGGGAAAATAAATTTCAAAATCTTTAATCTATTTAATAATCACACAATTTGCAATCAAAACATCAATAGACATATGCCTACACATACAAAATAATAAACAATTCCACATACCTTAAACACATGTGCACTTCATTCCTTGGTCATACACTTGTCATATAACCTGACAGTTATATTCTAACAATTTACTTTCAAATATTCTCTAATCTCTTTCTTCCAATCTGAGAGCCCAGCTCCTTCCAACTGGCTGCTCTATGCAATTTATTCTCTTTCTCTCTCTCTGGATCCCTCTCTATGCTCTCTCTCTCTATATCTCTCTGGCTAACTCTAGTCCCTTACCTTGATTATATACCTACTACCTATCCCCCCTCTACTTTCTGCTTTAGGCTGGCCTGCAGGAGCTATGCCTGCTCTCTGCAGCAGCCTGCTTGTAGATTAGCGTATATTCTTAGTTTACCCCTCTTTGAATTATTGACCAAGGAATGTGTGATTATATACCCATATTTTAACTATTAATTATACAACAATTATATCAAATACATACTAGAATAACATGTGTACCATATCATATTAAATAATCATCGTAAATCATTTTTCCCTCCATGCTGTAGAGATTCTTAAGTAATACAGTAAAGCCCCTACAGTGGGTAAGTGTACAATTCTTAATACCTCAAAAACAATTAAAATACAATAATAAACATTAGAGGTCTGATACTTCGTATGACCTCTTAGGGGTCACCTACTTCTAACATCAAACATATATATACGGTATCCTATTATCTAATCCTCC
The DNA here is from genome assembly GCA_932294295.1 of Alitta virens. Classification (NCBI taxonomy): domain Eukaryota; kingdom Metazoa; phylum Annelida; class Polychaeta; order Phyllodocida; family Nereididae; genus Alitta; species Alitta virens. Next base: position 8,548,460 of record OW028579.1, on the reverse strand, counting down.
TACTAATTGTCACATTTATAACAAACACACTCACATATTATAAGCAGCTATATAAGCAAAGTTCTATATTCTAAAATATTAGAGAAAATATACTTAAAACGAATTAACCCATCTATTCACTGAATGACATTTTTGGGGTCATTGGTATATTAATACATTGTATTGAAAACAAAACTTTTATGAATATTCTCGAGGTCGGAGGATGCACTTCCTGGCATCATACGATAGTGGAATGTTTCATCAGGCGAAAGTAAATGCTTCTGGATTTATTTATCTGTTAGATATAGCAGGCTACACATATTTATATTATATAAATAATAATGTGATATTACTTTTATGAAAATGGTATCAAAATATAATTGTAAATCACACCTCCTGCGGCCTCTCATGCACATTACATTATCATATTAGAACAGTTTATCATGACACAATTATGGTATTATGGTGAATCAACTATAGGCAAATAATTTCAATTTACCTTTGTCACTGCTGCAAATGGAAGCTTGCATGTGTCGCCCTCTGGTGAAAAACAAATTTTTGGAAAATATAGATGCGCTTTAAAATCGGATCGGTCCGTCTATAAGCGATCTTCTTGACACGGAAGTGCGGCAGATTTCAGGCAGGTCTGCGCGTGGCTAAATATGGCGAGCTGTGGCCAGGCCGATTTGTAAACACAGATTTCTTTGGGAATTGTAACGCAACTGCACCAATTCTGGTGAGTATTTGGTCACTAAAACAAAGTTGTACTTCAGTTAAAAACGTATGCAAGAAATCTGTGCAATCAAATTGCATTAAAGTGTGATTTTAGGCTGCATTCTTCGTTACATTGCTTGTGTTGTGTTGTGAGGTGCAAGCTGCTGCAATGCCAATGGCTAGCTCAATGTCAGTCTGGATGCTTCTGAACGTATTTTCATCATGACAATGCCACTGAAAGTACACTGCACACTTTATCTTCACAAAAAGCACGTTCATTCGTGAATGTTACTCTACGAAGAAGTTATTTGGTGGCTTTTTACGACGATATGTTGTGGCCCATCCCCCATGGCAAGGGCCATGCATGCGTCATGAACTCATGTCATGATGATCCAATGTTGACTTGGCTCTGGCCCAACTTACGTAACATGCCATGAAAGTAGGTCAGTTCTGAGTTACTATTGGAATGCACAGGCATAATATGAGGGTTGCTGTGAAAGCTAACATGTACCTACAATGGAGTAGAGTCAAAACGGCCAACGACCATAACGGCCACTCCCCATGACGGCCAACTAGCCAAAACGGCCACCCCCATAACGGCCAATCGACCAAAACGGCCAATTACCAGGACGGCCAACTCATTTTTTTTTGTAATTACTGTACAAGGCCACTTTCATGATCAGCATAACAAACACACGCCAATTTTGTATGTACAGTATTTATTAACAATAGCCCCAAAGTTACACACATATATATATCAAGTACAAACAGTCAAGCAAATCTACAATCGCGATCGGTGCAGGGCAGCTAGGCACTTTGAGTTGCATCCAAGTGGAAAGCACTAATGGATGCAGGTCTGCCTCAAAGGCAGGTGCAAATTGTAGCGGTGTGTCCTTATCCGCGCCTGGTATCTTTTATACTGTTTCTTTTGGTTCTGCTTCAGCATGTCAGCAGAGACAAGGGTTTACTGAAAAGAGAAACAAAACAATTTATATATATTTTAAGCTTTATATTCAATTTAAAAAATAATCCCATGAAAGCATGTAATAAGAAACATATGATAAATTGCAAACATACCTGAATTTTCACATCTCTTACATTTTCGAAGTGTAAAGTCAAGACTCGAATGGTGTTGTCAATATTTTTGACCATCATATATATACAATGTTTGGATGAGCTTTATTGCAATTCATTCCTACTCATTCTGCCAACTGGCCAATGGGAAGGACTGTTCCTATATATATGTAATAGCAATCTGCCGTGACCGTTATGTCAATTGCTATTAGCATTTTGAATGATGAAAAGAATGGGGTAAATCATGCTTTTTCATCATTGATCACAAGCAGGAATTGAAACTCAGAATTTCAACTGATTCCTGTTTATTATGCAGAGGGAGATTGTACAACTACAAAATATTAATAATTTATATGAAAATGAAATAAATATCTAAAAAGCTCTAAAATTGATACTGTTTACAACTTCATTTACAATTCATATACAGCCTGCACATTTTCAAATGAAACCAGTCACATTTATATGGAGAAGACTTCTTTTTGGTAGGAAATATGACATTTATTTATCATTTAATATACAGACTAGATGTATATATACAGGTTAGAAGAAGATAATAAAAATGAGATCTACAAAAAAGCTGCAAATAGTACAATTGGCCGTTTTGGTAGTGGCCGTTTTATCCTTTGGCCGTCTTGGTATGGTGGCTGTTTTTACGATTGGCCGTCCTGGTATGTTGGCAGTTTTATATTTGGCCGTTTTGACCAGACCCCCCTACAATAACGAGTCTTGACAGCCCACCCAGACAAGACTTATTTATGTATTTATGTTAGCATTAGTTTTATGACATTTTATGAAGGTTTTATGGACTTGCAGGTTACTATGAATTACAATGCTGACAGGCATACCTGGTTTAAAGAAAATATCAGATGTTAAGCAGTATTAACTAATAATCATTTGTTAATGGTTGCGTCTTTAATCAGATTTTTCTTTATATCTTTCAAGTAGAAAATATGGGCTTTTATGAATTATAGAGTTCTCAGCTCTAGATAGTAGCATCCAGAAAGTATATTTGTTTCTTATACATGTACACACCCTGTCAATTATAGAAATATCCTGGATTCCTGGGGAAATTGTCCATGTGTACAATATGTACAAGTATCTTTGAATGCCTTCAGACAATTAATCTAAAAGTGATGGGGAACATGCAGGAAGATGCAGCACTTTGTCCTGTTAATAGCAACAGTGTATTGTTGTGGATGTATACAGTACACATGGTACATGACCTCATATAAACCTTCTTTTCACATTCGAAAATATCCAGCATTCAAGATACATGTGTCCAAACAATGCTCATTCTCACAGATTAAGTACAGGCCTATGCATTAGGTACTCTGTGGCTCATTCTTACTCTAATACTCTGCTGAAATGGTTAACAAATGTTTCAAAAACCTATCTTTATTTAATTCCCTATTTGCAACTGATTTTCTTATATTCTTGAAAGAATTTAAAATCAGCTGATTGAATGTTTATCAAATGAGAAATTGCATTGACATTCATTAGTTGTGTTGTTTTCACATGTTGTCTCAACAGGAAGATAAGATATCTGAGTTTGTTGCATAATCATTTATATGATAATTTAGTTATGAGGTAGTGTTTTTAAAGTTTTATTTATCATTGCCAATTTTCTAACCTGATTTGCACCTTGACTGGTCACTGGTCAGCTGCTTATAAGTGAACATTAAAAAAAATTTAGTTATTACTTTTTGAGATAAAAAGTAAATAAAATCAGCTGCGAGCAAATTGTTCCAAATTAATTAACATGTTGAGGCTGCTCCTATCACCAGCTGAACAACTGGGCTCAAATATATCCATATAAGACATTTCATACGCCTAAGTTTATACCTACTTCTTAGTTAGTAGAGATGCTACAACATTTTGAAAATGGAGGAAAATTTAAAATCACTCGAGAGCACTCTTTCTAGGCCAAAAACTAAAATTTTTAAGATGCTCTTATACAAACCTGCTAGGAGTAGGCCAGGGACACTTCGCATTTCAAAGTTGCAAATAGTGGCATTTCAAGTAAATCTAAAGACATGACCTTGGAATTATTTTTCATTCTGGTCAAATTCACATGGAATGTCCCTTTTAGTAATGATCATATGATAATTTTTTAATATTGGTTTTAACTAATAACAAGAATTAATTGTGAAGAAAGGTTTGTTTTATTTGAAAGTCTGATAAAGTCTTACTTTGTTTTTGTAAAAAGTAAGGCTCGTGTAAGTCTTAATTTTGTCCTCTTAAGTCTTACATTGTCTTAATTTGATGCAAATTTACTTGGAAAACAAATGCAGGCGATTCTGGTCTGTGTTGGCCAAAGGAAGTACCGTCCGCTCTCTTGTGGACTTTCATTTTAGAATTATGAACTTTAAATACACAAGAACTGCATTTATATATATATATAATATCCAGGACGATGAAATTAAAAATATTGGTGTAAATTACTATATTAGTGGTCTTATTTTTCATGTTTACAAGGTATTATAATGTCTCATAAATGTCTTACTTATGAAGATAAACCTGCAGGAACCCTGGGTCATGTAGAATGCTACGACTGTGGTAATATATTGATGATTCGTTTCAGGTGAATCTTGAATTTGTGGAAGACTGGCTGCTTTGGGTCAGTCTCTTGGTGCTATCTTCCAACCAAGGACCCTTCCCTTGGCAGAGACAGAATCTCATGTTACTACAGAGTTATCAATGCTGCTGTCATTCTTGTGAGAGACTTTCTGTGTTGGCTGGAATTGTTTATAAATTCTCTTGTCGGAGTACACTTGCAACACATCTAGTTTAGATTTTCAAAGCCACACCATGAATATCTTAAGACTTGTCCAAGCTGAGAAGGAGAAGAAGACCCGTCCTGTTAATCCAGCCTTCCAGAAATTAGAAGATGAGGCATCAGTCTCAGATAAAGGAGCGTACCCAGTTGTGTTCGACAAGGAGGATTTGAAGAATCGATTAACGCCTGTGCAGTATTATGTGACCCAGCAAAAAGGAACCGAAAGGTGAGCATCGTAATATGCATGCACAGAATTTCAGTTAACTTAAACCCCCAAGTTGGCATTAATTAATGCAGGGGGTCTCTATTATTATAATATATATTAAGAAGTACCACAAGTGAATGAGATCATTTATAATCGCTTTGTCAATGCTTAGGCAGTTTTATTATCTGGGCAGTCTTAGCATGCTCAGCATTGTTTAACATAGTTTATATATAATCTGATAATTAGTGAGGGTAGTGGAACTGAGCTGTATATCTAAATTTTACTTAGTGTTAATTTTGTTAACACATTTTAACAGTCCAAGTGATATGTAAGATTATGAGTCTATTTATGACCATGATCATGGTAATGATAATCATGGTGTACTTACCTACTTAGCTTTATAAATTTAATGTCATTTGCGGGTATTGTGGTTTAATATTCATGACAAAAAATTTAGCAGCACTGTCATTGCCATGATTACACATCATATTGTTTCAAGTTGCAACAGCCAATATATCATATATCTTGCATATATGATATCATAATTGTTAGTGGGCATATTGTATGATGCCTATTGCATTACCATAATTATCATGATATGAAGGGCATATTAAATCTCGGTTCATTTGCGTAAGGTTTGTGCATTATCCTGATTGCCTCTTACTTTGATGTTAAACATGGTAAACATATTGTCAAAGCACCAAGAGAGTCTGTTAGGTATATATTGTGAATTATCATTGAGTGTTTCGTTTCATATTCATGATATTGTTGACATATTGAGAAATATTTGAATGCGTTCCAAGTATTTAAGTGAAAAAAGTAACTACTATATATATACCATATATCAGGGCATCTGATTCATCCAACCGTTTTGTTGCATTGGATTCATACTACATTTTAAACTGCTCTATTAAGACCACCCTTGGTTTGAAGCTACAGTGGTCTTAATAATAATAATAATGAGCTGATTACATATTAACAATTCAAAATGATTGATTTGTGTTCAGTACATTTAAATCATTCCAATTCATGCTGATAGATAGATAGCTAAATAGATAGATAAAGTGCAGCCCTCTATGGGTACAAATAGATCCATTTGCACATCGCAATAAACATTAATCTAGATAAAGTCCACAATTTACACGATTTACTCACTGAACTGTCTAAATGTCGAGGTGGTCTTCATCAATTCTGGAACTTCTAACATAGTTGAAAATGGTTATCACAAACGTGCTCATATAGATGATAAAGATGAAATTTTGCTTATGCCTGAAAACTCATAGAACGATGTAGAAGCAAGAATTCATATTTTACTACTCATTATCGGTTTATTACTTGTCCAATATGTACTATCTATCTACCTATAACACAAGCATGACAAGGCTGTATGATATGATAAAATCATCAACAAATATTAGTGGGATCATGTATCAGTGTTTGTCTAATGATCTTTGATCTTGTACAATCTAATGTAGTTTGTATACATTTAACAATGTTTGAGCATGTTCTATCACATGTCAGGAGCAGATCCAGAAATAGCCATCAGTCAAGGAGAGGCACAGGCAATTTAATATTAGCAATCAAAAGATCAAGCATGTACAATCTCTGATAGCAGTATGTGAAACCACTAATTGTGTTGTTAATTTCTTGATTCTCAGAATATTTAGCAGTTTAGTGTGTAATGCACTATTATCGTCGATCATGTTGACAAACTTGCCACACCCTGCCTAATATAAGGTTGGTTTTCAGTTGCTAATTATCATAATAATTATCCAGTACAGAATTACAATGTGTGTAACATCGATTGGCTTGCAACGCATGAAGTTGTCTTTTCAAAACGAAAATAGATTATTTGTATATAAAAGGTCCTCATGTAAACAATTCAATATGTGACACCAACCTCGAGAACACCAGACTTTATCATGTTTATCAGACCACCAAGCAATTAACTTAAAATGTTTGATGCTCAGTGTAGTCCAGTAGTCTTGCTGAACTATGCTCAGCAGCTGCTCAGTGAAGCTAGGACTAAGTGTAAATTGGTGATTAAACCGAAAAAGGAGGAACTTGACTCCATCACTGTCGTGATTACCTGTAACAATGCAGCTGTGCCAAAATAAGTGCTTGGGAACACCAAAGAAAAGACATGTGAACCACAGCTTGTGCAAAAATATTGGGCCATATGATTTCTGTAATTCTAGTGAATTATGATGCATCACATTTATGTTTACAAATTTTAATCTCATTGCAGACCATATTCTGGGAAAATTCTCCATAAGAAGGACGAGGGAGTGTACAACTGTGTTGTGTGCGACAATCCTTTGTTTACTTCGGAGAATAAGTTCAGCTCGGGTTGCGGATGGCCTGCGTTCAGTGATGTCATAGCACATGGCAAAGTGACATTAAAGAAAGATGTCTCACATGGTAATAAGAAATTAAACATTTTGCTATGTTCACATATAACCATGATAGTGTCCTTAGGGTCAATCCATATGAAATCACAGAAATTCAGACAAATTTCCCAGGTCACCATCTCAAAAAATTCTGCAAAAAATACCAGTTGAAGTACTATATAATTAGTGGAAAAAATCCAAAATTTCAGATCTTCAGTGTCAATGGTTTAGAAGATAAAGCAATTTGAAATTTTATAAATTTTTTGTGGAAAAGCACAACGGCATAAATTTGCGAGTTCAGACGTCCATATCTCTCTTATTTTTCATAATGTAGGCATGAAATTTTGTACCTAGGGTAGAGAAGTTATTGAATCCATGTATGTTGTTACATTAGCGCTATTGGTGATATTTTTATAAATGTAATGCTCTGGAAAAGGGCGAAAATGGGAATGTTGCAAAACGAGACTTTATTTTTTGCAGGGCTGTGTGGAATCTATACAAGAGTAAGAGCTCATATTTATTTTCTTGCTTCTTATGGTTCACCTGCACATATATGAATGGCCAAAACCACCTTATTTGGTAAAAGACGGAAGCCAGAGTAGTTTTAAAAAGACAAATATTATACGATTGTGAAAAAAACCCTATATTCTAATGTAATTTTGACCAACAAGAAGTTCGCCATCACTTCCATATTTTTTTCCCAATATCACACACGTCTAGTGGTCTTCTGGTAAAAATATCATTGTGTTGGTCAGATTCCTTCATAATTTTATGAATTTTTTTAAAATCTATCTTTATATATTAAAAAAATAAGTCTTTTTGATTTCTTAATATTTGCATAAAGTTTTGAACAGTTAAATTTATCTATTAATTTGATAAACATGCTTTAACATTTATAATGCTATATTTATTACATAATCGTCAAATGTTATAAACTAAAGGTAATGGGGAAAAAGCAAATGCATGGTTAATGATGACCTAATCTTGCAAAGCTTGTCTAATCTTACATGTAGATGACACAATTAATACAATACCACAATAAATCTGTTGAGACTTGATAATCTTCTTCAGATTGGTCAGTGATCATAAAGTCTAAGCAACAAAACTGAATTGGGTAATTGCTAAAATGGATCATCTCTGAAAGTGTGCTGTTGGTCAAAAACTGAATAGTGAATGTCATAAGACAACATACACAGGGAAAGTTGGTTTTCTTCAATTTAGCCAATTGGGTAAGGAAGAAAAATCACCTATACAAGTTTATATCACAAAAGCAGTTGCCCAACTGTAAAACCATAAGAATGGTCAAAATATAATTTCCCTTTGTGTGTATGAATGATTATATGTTATTTTATTTGTATTATAACTCACGGATGCATTCTTCGCACTAACTTTTACATTTTTAAAAATTCATAAAAATATGAAGGATTCTGACCACCACAATGATTTTTTAACCACAGGACCACTAAAAATATAAAAGTTATTGTTTTTCCCCAAAACTTTTAGTTTGTAACATTTGATGACTATGTAATCAATATAGCATCATAAATGTTTATCAAATGAATAGATAAATTTAACTGTTCAAATCTTTATGCAAATATTAAGAAATCACAAAAGACTATTATTTTTTAAATATATAAAGATCGATTTTTGAAAAATTCATAAAGATATGAAGGAATCTGACCAACACAATGATATTTTAACCAGAGGACCACTAGATGTGTGTGATATTGGGAAAAAAATATGGAAGTGATGGTGAACTCTCTTGTTGGTCAAAATTACATTAGAATAAAGGGCTTTTCACAATTGTATATTATATGCATCTTTTTGCAAATAAGGTGGTTTTGGCCATTCATATATGTGCAGGTGAACCATAAGAAGCAAGAAAATAAATATGAGCTCTTACTCTTGTATAGATTCCACACAGCCCTGCAAAAAATAAAGTCTCGTTTTGCAACGTTTCCCATTTTCGCCCTTTTCCAGAGCATTACATTTATAAAAATATCACCAATAGCCCTAATGTAACAACATACATGGATTCAATAACTTCTCTACCCTAGGTACAAAATTTCATGCCTACATTATGAAAAATAAGAGAGATATGGACGTCTTAACTTGAAAATTCATGCCATTTGGCTTTTCCGCAAAAAATTAACAAAATTTCAAATTGCTGTATCTTCTAAACCATTGACAATGGAGATCTGAAATTTTGGATTTGTCCATTATATATATAGACCTACAAATGGTAATTTTTTTAATTTTTTTGAGATGGTAACCTGGGGAGCTTTCGGTGAATTCATATGGATTGACCCTTTGCATTTATTATTATGATTTTGACATTTACAAGCTGCTTTGTCTGAATTTTAGTTTAATATCTAATCATGATTAGGTGTGAACTTATTCTTTGTTCATTTGGAAGACGAACATGTGAATTGCTTGTGTTAGTTTGGATGACATAATTATCATGTAGCATGCTATGCAGGTGAATATTTGGATGATTATTTGACTAAATTTAATAAAGTTTAATGTGAACGACTGGTGAGTGTTGGAAGAATTGGCACGCAAAAGCAATGACTTAATTTTGCAACGTAATTAAGGAAAACAGTAAAATCCATGCTCTGTGGTGCCGGAACTTAAATTTATTTTATGTTTTAAAGAGACCTGTCATTGCAATAGCGTTTGTTAATTAATTAATTTTTGCAAAATGTATTTTTACAATTTCAGGTATGTCACGAATAGAAGTGAGTTGTAGCCAGTGTGGTGCGCACATAGGTCACGTGTTTGACGATGGCCCAAAACCAGCGAGAATCAGATATTGCGTCAACTCTGTGTCCTTGGATTTCAAAAAACACAGTACTGTATAGCAAAAAATGTCTTGTGCATCCAAAAAAGGGTCTGAATGATTTGAGCTATTGAAAAACTGTTTGCCAAACTTGATGTTCTCATGTGTGCATTTCATGAAGTTGTTGCAAAATTTTTAGCCAAATTACATAATTTGTTTTATCTGAGGATTTTTCTCACAACATGTTTTGTAATTCTAGGGTCGTTAAAATCTTGAAGAATAAACTAATGGATAGCTTTAAAAAAGGTAGTGCTGAAACTAATATCAAGTGGACTGGACATTCATTTTACTGCCAAATCCAGTTCCAACATTGTCTTGTGATGTCACAATTTACTTTGCTTGATTACTTTTTAAGTCAGTTTAAATTGCTTAAGGACAAGGAAGCTAACTACATTGTTAGCAAACAGTCTGGATAGGCAACAAATTGTCTGTATAATTGGCTTAAACAAAAAAACATCATATGGGTGACCAGGAATTCAAAACAATTGTGACGTTGCAAGCACACTTCATTGCATTCTGCTATTATGATATCCAAACATAAATGCAATGGTTAATTCAAGATTACTCAATTGTGATTGAACAGGTTACCAAATTATTTTAAAGACACTGTGATGCTTGTAGGTCCCTTACCCTGTGATAACAAGTGATAATTTATATAAAACATTGAAATTTCAAAATAAATATTAATATGATAAAATAAAACAGAATAAATATAGCAATAACCTTATATTGCATGTTGTTGAAATAATCGCAATGATCTCTAAATATTGTAATAATTATGGTCATTAAAATAATGTTCACTTCAAGTTATTAATTACAAATGACAATATTCCTGATGAGCGATTAATTTAAATGGTAATTTCTTTTCATATATATTTTTTTGTATAACCATGAGGAAATTTCTTGCTTTTAACAAAAGAAAGGAATTTTCAGGAGCATACCGTTTGACCTGATTTAAATTTTAGGATCTGTAGTTCTTGATTTGAGATTTTGCTGTACTAGTGAAATTTATGAAATGACTGGTTATAAACTGTCTTGGTTAAAGTAATGAACTAGTTTTGCAAGTCATAAATGTGTGGTTTTAATTAGTCTAAACTTTTTAATGCCAAATAAAACCTTAGCTGCAGGTCAGCCCTTTTGTCAAGAAAAAAGTACTGAGAGTTTTTTGAATGTGCTAATTGCAATTATTTGGTGCTCAAAGTGAATAGTCATTTGTCTAACTTTTAACGTTAATGTACTAGTGTTTTATGATTAAAAATATTATACTTATTGATAATTTAAACTGGGTCATTAATGGAAGTTCAATGTCGTAATGTAATTTATTTAAGGTTGATCATGTTTATTATTCACAAAGAACGATTTTATGATAATTGTCTAATATGAAATTGATAAAGCATCTTCACCATGTTGAGCTTGTATCTTTCTGCAATAAACTAATGGATAGCATTATGAAGTAAATCCTGCTTTTGGGAGGAAAATCAGACATTTACCAATTGATATGTTATGCAAGTGCCTTTGTAGCCTTTAGTTCTTAGCATAGATATTGTGATTAATTAAATTAATTAAATGTGGAAGACCAATTACTTCCAACTTTTTCCCATTTTAAAACCATTTCATAGGCTGTGTGTCTGTGTGTGTGTAAATTAACGTATTTATTTACATCATCACAATTTTGTCAGTTAGCACAAGAATGATAACATTAGTCAGTGTCAAACATAAATTTTAAATTGCAGCCAATTGGTGAAAAAAACAGTTGACTAAGAAAATAACCATAGAAGATGGCTTGCTTTGTGCAAGAAAGGTTTATGTACTAGGTGCTCTTTATCATTGTTTGTAATGGGGAACTAGGCTCACCACAACCAACTGAAACATATGATGAGATGATCTTTCATTGTAAACAAACTGACATCACCAAATTAATGGTCACCTAACAGTTATAATATGCGTGGGGGATTTTAACCTCCCTTGGTGCTCTAGTTCTCCATTGTTTAATGAAACTTATGACGATATGATTATTCATTCGATTTGCTTATAAGGTTATTTTACGATGTTATTATGAGGTACAGCAAACACATGAAATGAGTCTTATTGGAATGGTAAACAATACTGATCAGAGGTGATTGCTTGTGCTACAAATGTAGCACTTGTGAAATATATCGTACACAATAGTATGTGTAAATAATGTGGGGAAGGAATGAAAGATTCGTATTACATGGACTTAATCAACTGTCACCGTGTTAATGATTCAACTTTAAACAAATCATATCACATGCCAACATTGTTATATATTTATCGGTGTAAATCGATGGAAGACCAAAGTGTGTAACTGAAGCATATATATATAAACTCTGAAATTATGAGCAAATATTATTAATGATGTTTATATATGTTATGAAAAGAAAAGTTTAACAATATTTAATGTTCAAATTGCTACAGAGTGAGATCATACGTTCGGCCATTCTGCCAGGAATGGGCTCGCTGACATTGGCCTGTTTACACTATAGATACCAAATTGGTATATCCGGGTAATACTATGCCAGATGCATATTACAAGGCCAAGATTACTACACCCAATTTAAATTGATTGACGGCTGGCCCATTGAGCCGTGAAAATGCTTTGTTTTATATTGCCTTGGCATCCAATTGGATGTTCAGTCGTTTTTAAGTCAAATTAAACCCATACATTGCCACGGTTGAGTAATTATAGCAATAAAGCGGCAACTGTTAATCAAGAACTATTTTTTGCTAATTTAATTAACCTGGCCCATGACCTGACCTGCTTGCAAAAATAGTCCAATCCCAATATAGCAGTGATGCCATTCCGCTAATGCGTTCCTAGCGGAATGGCAAGCTGGGCAGTGTGAAGCGAGATTATCCTTTGTCTCTCCATAGAAGTGTAAATGTTGAAGTTGTTCTTGGCGGATGTGCTTCATGTTATATTCTCAAGAGTTTGGATGCAAAGTGTCATGAATGGCTTATGCAAGAATGTGACTGCATGATGGTAGTTTTTGAGTGTCAGATTATGACTTAGCTTTTTGATAGAGGTGTGAACTTTAAATTGAGTTGCCTTAATTGTTTTATTTTGAGAACTACAGCTTTCCATTGTGATCAGCAAAGATTGAAAACAGTATGCGAAATACTGACTAGTCTGTGTTGTTGCTTCTAAGATGCTTTTAATTGTAGATGTTTTATAATTGTTAATTTTATAATACACTCTCCTGCTCTCTGGTAGATTGCTATATGCTATTTCTTGACTGTTCTTTGAACTAAATTTGTTGATCTTTATAATTTTATCTGCTCTGTTGCAAGCAAAAATTTAACCTAAATTTTGTTATCTGAGATGGGTGTCATTGAGGTACCGCTTAGAAAATTAAAAATTGTGTTAAAGTTTATGATTGTTAAAGCATATCTTTTTCTTAGTTGCCATATTATTGAAAGTAACTGCAACTCGAGTTGCTTTATTTCTCTGTTTTGTGGTGAAATGTACTTATCTTGGGTTATTAATTTGCATGACTATTCTTATTAACCTAGAATTATGTGATAAGTGTATTAAGTTGTTTCTCATGTTGTATATTATTAGATGGTCAACTGTAGTTAATGTGTGAGCATTATTCTCATGTATACAAATGTATAACTTATATCATTTATTTGATGCTGATATAATATGCTTTACATAGAAGGATTGTTTGCGCTGTATAACAAAGCATATAGAAAGAAATGGAGACTTGAAATACAAATGATATGTAAAAAAAATGCATTTGTGTTATTTCTCAATTGAGATTGGTCATTGGAACACCAGGAACAGCAAATTCTGCCAACCTTGCAGATGCAACAATGGCATTCAAGAGCTGTCAATACTATAATCATTTGCTGAGCACTTGTGGTGGCGTTCTAGGGCCTATGAGCACCGTGTTGCCAATAATACACAAATATATATATATAGTATGACCACAGCACCACGGATTATTTTGGTACACAACATGATAAGCACCATCTTATACAACCTGTAACTGTTTACTATAAATTTTATGTTAGGCCTACTACATTATTAGTAATTCTATATTCATATATTTACACAAATACAAAACCATGCAGAGCCCACAATAAGTAGGTGCCCTGAGTCAATTTCCTATTATAAAGAGCTACTTTATATATTTCCACAATTTATTAATTTCTATTTATTAAGATGCAGCTAGATTATTTCTTTTCTGAAAGCTATAAAATAGAGATTGTCGTTCTAGGAAATAATTGTCAACGAGTTTGTCCACCTCCTGTCGACGGGTTGGTTGTTGACGATTTTGCGCGTCGACGATTTTGTGTCTACGAAGTGACTCGATACCCCTCTGAATTTAGGCCTGTTGGAGTTGGAATCGCAATTTTTATTGTCATATCTCCAACCAAAGGTCATATATAGAGACCTATGGTTTTCACAGAAATAGAGTTTGAAAATTACTTTAATTTGGTTGTTATTCTGTCTTTCTAGGGCTATATATATGTCTCATTGAGTTATTAATAGGCCGCAGGAGCGGCCCCGTAGGGCTTTTATGTCTAGAGATTGGCAAAAATGAAGCCTACTGACGACCCTTTCTGAAATGACCAGATTATAACTATGTTGTCCTAGATATTCTGCGCGGCCATGATGCGCACAAAATAAAAATGACCTACTTACACAAAAATCGTTCTTTACTTGGATTTTCCTGACAAACTTGAAGAAACTCACGTTAGAACTCCGTTAATGACCATTTCTAGGTGATTCCAAGACTGGACAAACAGTAGAAACATTGTTTTGAATGTTCCATGGGAGCTATGTCCATTGCCGTGATTTTCCCCTGAAGCTAGAACTAAATGAAGGTTCAACCAATCAGAGCAGAGCTTCATTGCTAGGCAATTTGCTAGGCAACGAGCTCTAACAAACTCTGTGATTGTCCGTGGCGCTTATAGGTGTTAGAAATCAATGCCTGTGGCCTCACCATACATCAGTAAGAGTACGCAGGCAGAAGTAGACCTGTACGCCGCAGCCGTTAATCAGCCTCTAAATTTTATCATTGACAGCCTCTATGCTTTTATACAAGCCAGCCGTTTGTCTCACTGCTCAGCCAGCTCCCATCAGCCGCCGACAATAAAGTCCCGCTGATGTTTTCCGGCAGGTGGCGCCCAAGTTGCTGAAATGACTGTGCTGCCACCTGCAGTATTAACACGGTGTTAAATACAAAGCACCAGCAAAGAAGTTTGGGCAGTGTACTGTGTTTCTGAGCGCTGTCTTTGATGAAAGAGTGTTTATTTCTATATCCTTGATGTATGTCCTCATCAGCTATTAAGTCAGGTATATGGTAAATTAATGACATTTGAAAAAATCCACTTCTCTTGATAATGAGCCACGCTATGACAGCTTGTTCACTCAGAAAATATCACCAACCACCAACAGAAGCAACCACTGAATTTCATTGTATTAAATTTCTGGTGTGACATGACAGTCGCAAACTAGTACCACAAATTAATTAATCAACCTTGCAAACAGTATTTATTTATGTGGACTCTATAACAGTAACATTTACTCAAAGATAATATATTCATGTTTATCATATATATTTTAGGCATATTCAATATCTATCTATACCTATAGATTAGTAAATTAATAATGTTCAAATGACACAAGCAAAATATAAATGAATATCATTTGTAAATGTGATCCAAAGTCTTTTGTTTAAATTTTTGCATAATACAACAGGTTCCAATATTTATTTAAATAAAACGATTTGAAGAAGCAGAATGAAATGATGTGTCCTTGTATAGCCATAAAGTACATTCATCTCAGGTATAGCCTTCTATTTGCCAAGATTTACATATACGTTATTTTTCTCAAAGCCATCGTACACGCTTACTTTCAGTGTCATTGTGGAAACCTGTGACACAAAAGTTATGTATATTAAAATTATACTATTTATAATCCTGTCAGTGCTGTAACCTCTTTGCATTAACATTGTAGTGTACACAATTCATTGCATCAACAGTGCAATTTCATATAATTTTGTTCCTATATAGAACCCTTCAGGGCCGGACCCAAAATCATTTGCAGGGACCACTAATTTATTTTATTTCAAAGGGGGGGGGGGGGGTGAGAACCCCCATGCAACCCCACCCTGGGGTACATTCTTGGATCCGCTACAGCTCTAAAAAACCAAAAAATAAAATATGATTGGTGTTAATATTTTAAATGCTGCTAGAATGTTCTTCTATATCAACCTTCTACGTTTTAAAACGAATTGCAACTTGGCTAAATAGCACAAACGGTGACGATGAACCCTACCCAATCTACTTCCCTGCGGCCTTTCATGCACATTGCACTATCATATTAGGATAATTTAATTGTTGTCCAAAATAACATGTTACCGATTGCGCTTAGCAGCTTAGCACCTACCTGGCCAGGATGGGTTGCTTTTCATGTAGAAATATGTACTTCATCATTTAATGAGAAAAGTATTTTAGTCAGAATCATGGTTCAGTGCAACCAATTTCGTCAGTGACGCCACTGTGCATTTGGTCTCCATGGCAACAACGCTGAATGCCTATATCTGTTTGAGTTTAACAGACAGTTTCGTCGGTAATATGGTGGAGGGCCCACCATTGGTCCAGCAAATTGATCATTATGAATATTACGAATGTAGGACCAGGTCTAAGGTTCCTTTGTTATATTATACTATATTAATTGATATCGAACATTTGTTTTGAGGTGATTATGTGGTTTATGTAGGGTGTTATAGTGAGAGTTCATATTTGAACCTGAGGCATGACCTGGCAATTGAGGTCAGGCAGCTTGGTAGTCAGAATTGAGTGCCCAATGAAACACTGCCAGGCTGCTTGGCTGCCACTGGGCATGCCCAGAAATCCTTTGATACCAGCCTGCTCTCTGCCCCAACGGTCAGTTAGTGTGTAGAAGTTATAGTCAGTGAACAGAAGTGAACCTAGTATTAGAGTAGTGGAAGACCAAGAAACACCTTGGGCAGAGCACAGGCTGGAAAGTCAACTCAGTAACAAGTAAGTTTAACCATTAAAATGTGTGCTTAGATAACCCCATTATTTAACAAACTGTACTAAATGAAATTGTGTTTAATCCAGAGGGATATTGATCACCCAGTGATAGGCAGTATTGTTTTTAATACTATGTTTATGGTTTTTAATACTATGGTTATGTGTTATTAAAGATTTGAACCTTTACAAGATGTGGTTTGTCAGATCAATTACTTGAGATAGAAGTTACAGAGATAACACCTGGCTGAATTAATACTAAGTAATTTAACTAACAGACAGCCATTAATATTAAGAGTGCCTAAGGTCTCAGTTCAGCTGATTATAAGTGGAGTATTAACATCTGAACTACCATTAGACCATCCGAGTGTAGGCCCTCCTCGATAGTAAAAACAAATCACCGGTATGGATAAATTATACAAATGTAATGTCAGTAGATTTGAAACGAGATTCGATCAGATTCATGCCAGTCTTGACACTCTTGATTTGGTCAAAATCGGGCAAGAATTGGCGAAGTTGTGGCCATGGCATGTTGAATGTTGTGGATGTCAGACTGTTAGCTGTTTGAGATCAACAGATTGTTTTGTCGGTAAAAACGAGTCGCCGATACCAATTATCTATGACATATATAAAGAACTGGTAGCATATTTAAAGACCGAAATTGAGCTTCAACAATTTTTATTTGGTCAAGAACAGAGATTGTATAACGTACGTTATACAATCTCTGGTCAAGAATTGACGAAGCTGTGGCCATTTTCCAGATTTAATAGGCAAAGTGAAAGTGAAAGTGCTGAACTGACTCTCGTCCAGACATGACCAATGACGGCTACGGACAACTTAAGTTTTAAATTACTAGCAATTTACTTAGTTTGTGTTCATAAATAGTTTTAAAATATATAATAGGCGAAGCTGTGATTTTAGTGTGAAAGTGAAAATGAAACTGATCAACCTAAAATAGTCCGTCCAATATGTAAATCAGGGATGGTGGAACACAATTTATTATAATTAGGGATGGTGGATCACAAAAATACCACATGGGTTCTGATAGGTTTTGAGGCCAGTGTGGGATATATAAATATGTATCTCTATGCCTGAGTAGTAGTGGAATTCAGTCGTATTGTTATTTTTAGTTTGGTGATGTATTCCACAGGTGGCTCTGCATGTTTTGGCCGTGCAGTGCTGCCCTCTGGGATTTATAACGATTTGTGCGCGTGCGCAGTAGTTTTGTTATTGTCGAAAATGGACGTGGCCCAAGCTGGTAAGATGTATTTTTAGCAAATTATGATACAATGGAGTGGTTCCAGTGCTTAGAATTGACCCTATAATATTCCAACAGTATATCAAAATTAATAATTCGTGGGTACAAAGAATTTCATTTCACTGCTTGACAAGATGAAGACGTCAAATTAACGAACCAGTCCAGCTGAATCCAATGTTTACATCTCATTCTCAACGTCAGAAAGACTCATGAATTGTCATGTGATTTATGAGTCATATATCATCATTTGTTAATATGATAATGCAATGTGCATGAGGGGCCACAGGGATAGTCCTCTGTCATGTACATGTACCATGGCTAATATTTTTATACCCTTTTTTTTAAGAGCTGTAGCAGATTCAAAGGTGGGGTGGGTTTAATGGGGCTTCTTAGTCCAGTAACTGAACTAGGGGGTTCTTAGCCCCCCTCCCCTTCTTGGCCTAATACATCACTGTGCGTGAGAAATTAGAGGGAACACTGCAAACAATTTTGGATCTGCCCCTGAAGGGTTCTTCTATATAAAAAAATTAAATGAAATTGCATTGTTGATGCAATGAATTGTGTATCTATATAGATAGATATTAAATATACCTAAAATAGGCTAAATGACAATATATATATATATATATATTTATATGGTATCGAGTCACTTCGTAGACACGCAAAATTGTTGACACGCAAAATCGTTGACAGCAAATTCGTTGACACCAACCCGTTGACATGAGGACGACCAACTCGTTGACAAAATAATTCGTGGGTATACCATCTCGTTGACAACTTTTTTTTTAGTTCACGCAAATTCATTGACAACTTTTTTTTTAGCTCACGCAAATTCGTTGACAACTTTTTTTTTAGTCCACGCAAATTAGCCAGATGTCGCCCCAGTTTGTTATGTAGTTATTAAGCCAGTGCTGCAACCTTACAACAAGTCAAAAGAAACAGAATCATTCGGTTTAAATCTTTTTTATTATAAAATAGCAGAAATTCTGCCACTTTGCAACGCTTAAACTACTTCTGATCCACGTAAAAATGTGGATAAACTCCGCCTGGAGTTTACCGACTTGTCGACGAAATGGTACATAGCCAAATTGGCTGTCAACGATTTTGCATGACAACACGTGGTGGTCATGACCGATGACCTGTCAACGAGTTGGTTTAAGCATTTTTAAGTTTGTCAATGACTTGGTCCCTGACAAATTTATACGAGTTGGTTTGTCAACGAATTTGTAGCTGACCCTAAAAAGTGTCAACGACTTGGCATGTCAACGATTTTGCGTGTCTACGTAATGACCTGTATTCATTTATATATATATATATATTTGATAAACCTGAATATATTATCTTTAAATGAATGTTATAGTTATATAGTCCACATAAATAAATAATGTTTGTAAGGTTGATTAATTAATTTGTGGTACTAGTTTGGATAGCGACTGTCATGGCGGCTTCTAGTCGATTCGTCACTGCGCAATTCGTCCTAGCGAAAACTGGTCGAAAAAAGTCTGTTCGTCACCAAAAACTGGTCGATTCGTCACCCGAAATTGGTCGGTTCGTCACTCGTATTTTTTATTTATTTTATAAATGCAGGCACAGGCTTCCCGCCGGCTAGCCTTACTCTACGGCCGCCCCCATACGCCCCGCCCGGCCCAACTCAAATAAGCCATACAGGCTTAATACTCTCTAACGTCACCTCAAGTTGACAACTGACAATTTTATTAACACAGTTTTATTAACAATATAAAAATTAAAATGCACAATTTCATCAGCCATTTATAGATATATATAGCTATGACTAGCTACAATTTACACTGAGTAGTGAGTTATATTAAAAAAAATTACAGAGGTCCATTAAATGTGGCAACTTTCCTAACCAATTCCATGGATGACATTGTCCCCCCAATAAAAGCTTCCCAGTGTTCAAAAATCTTCTTTATTGAAATTATTAGGCATCATTTGATATGCACCAAGAAGTAATATGTTACTATACAACAATAATGAAATAAAATTGGTGAAAGTCTTTGTGGTTCTGTACGACTTGAAAATATTATGCATCATTTGATATGCACCAAGAAATAATATGTAATTATCATGCAGTATCTAAATATAAATAATGCACTTGTGCATAGGAATAGTAATATGAAGAAATCATTTATTAATCATAATATAGGCATATTATTTATCATAATATAATAAATAATAATTTTTTCTTTATATTATTATAAATTGCGGCATGAATTTAATATCAATTAGCAAGTATATTTATACATTAAAGACATTGTAAAACAAAAGAGAAAATTGATGTCAAAAATCATAATCTGGCATTCATTTTATCAATTAGGAAGCATGTGCCGTTTATGTGATTATAGATCAATAGGTACACACAATAGCAATTAACAAGTGAAGCCGTTTTCTGTGATTCTGTACACTGAAGTGTTTTTCTTTTATTCACAATTGTGTTTAGTTAGTCCATCAGGCATAACATGCTTATAAATAAGCTACAATTAAATAAAATTGGCATAAGATATTTATTTATAATAGCAATAATGTACACCATTCTGCACTTTTAAATGCGGGTGACGAATCGACCAGATTCGGGTGACGAACAGACTTTTTCCGGGTGACGAATGGACCCGTTTTCGCTGGGACGAAACGCGCAGTGACGAATCGACCTGCTACCGTCATGGCACACCAGAAAAGTATATAAGACAAATTCAGACGTATTTAAATTTATTGTACCAAACAGTTTCAGAAAATTTTAATGCACTGTACTCAGTGACACGTACAGATGTGTCAGATGCTCTGAGTTAGTTTTTGCTTAAATATCAAATTGAACAAACAACTATCACGTCACACCAGGAGAAATCGACTGCACCTTACTTTCTATTTGAATAGATACAGTTTTTCCCTCAAATCAGCTATCAAAATCGGGTTATCAGCAAGCTGTCAAAACTGAGTTGTCAACACACAGATTCGTTTATTACTAAAGTATGTGCTTGCATTAGGCCACGCCCACATCTATTTATAGCCTGGTGCTATTTTAGGGCTTTTCCCGAAAATAACGGCCTCCTCTTTCTTTACTGATATCTTATCAATGGACTGCAGGTTGGTGTTGTTTGCATTACTGTTAGTTCATATTTCCTTCTGCAATTAAGCTTTATTTCATTCCCTTCTGCTCGTTGCTTGCGTAGTCTTACTGATGAACAATGAGGCCTTATGCATTAATTTCTAAGGCCTAAGCGCCACAACCAATCACAGAGTTTGTTAGAGCTTGTTGCCTTGCAAAATGGCCTTGCAAAGAAATAAGCTCTACTCTGATTAGTCGAACGTTCATTTAGTTGACAAGCTTCATGGCAATGGACGTGGCTCCCATCATGTCCCATGAAACATTCAAAACCATAGTTCTACTGCTTGTCCAGTCTTGGAATCACCTAGAAATGGTCCATTAAGGGAATTCTAACGTGAGTTTCTTCAAGTTTGTCAGGAAAATCCTAAGTAAAGAACGATTTTTGTGTAAGTAGGTCATTGAAAGTTTTTGCGCATCATGGCCGCGCAGATTAATTAGGACAACATAGTTCCGATCCGGTCATCTGAGAATAGCATGACAGTAGATTTTGTTTTTGGCCAATCTCCAGTCATAAAAGCCCTACGGGCGGCCCCTGCAGCCTAATATGAATATGCAATGTGCATGAGAGACCGCAGGAGTTGTAGAATTAGTACTAAAATGATACTTTGAAGTTTGATGCCATTTTCAAGTAATAACAACCATAATCGCGATCGTTCTGGTTGAGCGAACACATCGTTTTTTGTTTCGCCAGTGGTGCGGCGCCAAAGCCAGTTTGTGACGTCATCAATAAAAGTTTTAATTGTGACGTTTCTAAAGGCCTTTTTGTCAGCGCGCATCATGACGGCGCATTGATTTTAAAACCTAAGCGCCACGGCAAATCACAGAGTTTGTTAAAGCTCGTTGCCTAGCAAATGGCCTAGTAATTAAATAAGCTCTGCTCTGATTGGTCAGGTCATCTGAGAATAGCATGACAGTAGATTTTGTTTTTGGCCAATCTCTAGTCATAAAAGCCCTACGGGCGGCCCCTACGGGGCCTAATATGATAATGCAATGTGCATGAGGGGCCGCATGGATAATCCTGTGTCATGTACATGTACCATGGCATACATTTTTATACCCTTTTTTTTAAGAGCTGTAGCAGATTCAAAGGTGGGGGGGGGGGGGGCGGTTTAAGGGGGGTTCTTAGTCCAGTAACTGAACTAGGGGGTTCTTAGCCCCCCTCCCCTTCTTGGCCTATATACATCACTGTGCATAAGAAATTAGAGGGAACACTGCAAACAATTTTGGATCTGCCCCTGACTTAAGGGTTCTTCTATATAACAAAATTAAATTAAATTGCATTGTTGATGCAATGAATTGTGTATTTATATAGATAGATATTAAATATACCTAAAGACAATATATTTATATTAAAGATAATATATTCAGGTTTATCATATATTATCTTTAAGTGAATGTTATAGTTATATAGTCCACATAAATAAATAATGTTTGCAAGGTTGATTAATTAATTTGTGGTACTAGTTTGGATAGCGACTGTCATGTCACACCAGAAAAGTGTATAAGACTGAAATTCAGACGTATTTAAATTTATTGTACCAAACAGTTTTCAGAAAATACCTAAGTAGCAATTTTGGTCTACATGGTTAGCGACTGTCATACCACATGCCATTTATTGGAAATAGCATGAAAATTAGTGACATTAAATTTCAGTGTCTAAACAAAATCCAGAAAATACATATTCATCATTGATATTCTGTTGTATGTTTAAAACCCATGATGTTTCATTAGCATCACTGTCGCGGTCAATTTCACTGAAGTGATTTATTCAACTGGTGTTGAATGTTGTATTGAAGTCATTGATGTTATCATTATGGTTATCCACTAGATTAAGCTGTTTCTGTTGGTAACATTTTCTGACACAGGAGAAATCAAACTGCACCGATTTGACTAATCAGCTATCAAAATCGGGTTATCAGCAAGCTGTCAAAACCGAGTTGTCAACACACAGATTCATTTGTAAACAGAAGTACGTGCTTGCATTAGGCCACGCCCACATCTATTTATAGCCTGGTACTATTTTAGGGCTTTTCCCCGAAAATAACGGCCTCCTCTTTCCTTATTGATATCTTATCAATGGACTGCAGGTTGGTGTTGTTTGCATTACTGTTAGTTCATATTTCCTTCTGCAATTAAGCTTTATTTCATTCCCTTCTGCTCGTTGCTTGCGTAGTCTTACTGATGAACAATGAGGCCTTATGCATTAATTTCTAAGGCCTAAGTGCCACAGCCAATCACAGAGTCTGTTAGAGCTCGTTGCCTTGCAAAATGGCCTTGCAAAGAAATAAGCTCTACTCTGATTGGTCGAACGTTCATTTAGTTGACAAGCCTCATGGCAATGGACATGGCTCCCATCATGTCCCATGAAACATTCAAAACCATAGTTCTACTGCTTTTCCAGTCTTGGAATCACCTAGAAATGGTCATTAACCGAGTTCTAACGTGAGTTTCTTCAAGTTTGTCAGGAAAATCCTAAGTAAAGAATGATTTTTGTGTAAGTAGGTCATTATTATTTTGTGCGCATCATGGCCGCGCAGATTAATTAGGACAGCATAGTTCGATCTGGTCATCTGAGAATAGCATGACAGTAGATTTTGTTTTTGGCCAATCTCTAGTCATAAAAGCCCTACGGGCGGCCCCTACGGGGCCGCTCCTGCGGCCTATTAACAGGTAACATGTCGTCATACACTGTAACAAGTCGGCTAACTGACAACAGCTGTGTGACAATTTAAGACATTATTTTTGTTTATTTTGGTGTGAACATACTTCATGAAGTTAGCGTTTGTGATTACAATGGGGGTCTAGTCAACTGGTCCGCCCGACGACTGGTCCTCTGACCAACTCGCCCGTCGGTACAACTGGTCCGCCAGTCCGGTCAAATGGTCCGTTACATATGGTCAACTGGTCCGCCACTGAGAGTCAACTGGTCCGCCAGAAAGCTGGTCCTATGCCAACTGGTCCGCCGGGATTAGGGTGGCTGCAGCCAGGCTGCCCACAGGGGGGCGGCCACAGGGTTTGCGCCCCCATGTTATCTAAATCAGTGAGTTGGGAATTGCAATTGGCTAACAAATTCCATAGAGCACTGTACTTTCACATATCTGGGGTAAAACCTAATTGAAATTTGTAGGTCTATTATGAATTATTTAGGTGTAAAGTATTTAAAAGTGCAATCATCATTCATATGCCACAAATGATAAAAATAAATGAAGTCGATTCTTCTGATGAAATTGCTTAGGTGTCTTTGATATATTTCAATATTCTGGAATGTCAGGTCACATTTATCGGTGGCCGAGTTGGTCTGACTTGTCAACTGACTAGGCTTCTGCAGCGGATGAGTTGGTTTTGTCGGCAGACTAGTCGGACGGACGGCGGACGAGTTGACCATACTCAATGACAATGACAAAATTGGTTAGCTTGAAAGCTATTATCCGATGTAGGCATTGATGATGGGCATGATGTATTTTTTTAATTCCCTCTCTGAAAATTCCTAAATCAGAAAGTTGTCTGAAAATATATCGACACTCTTGTAGGGTAGCACCTTGCATATTTTGCAAACAATAAGCCCACAGTGTCAATGAACAACACTGCGCCTTTCAGAGACGTGTGTATGTATGAATTACACAGTTGCAAATTTGTGGCCCTCAGCATAGCTGCAGGTAGGTCTAAGCTGCAGGCCATTCAGAACAATCTGAATAAAAAGAACATTTGATATATATGCCCAGGGCTAGACATTAACGGTTGCCTAGTCGCACAAGATTTTAGATTTCGGCAACCTAGCTAAATCTAAAAAGCAGTGGCCCGACAGCAGTGGACAGGGCAACCACCTCAGATGTTGAACAGGTCCTTCACACTGTGTGTTGTCACCTCACAGCCCAGCGACCTGATTATAGACATACTTTGCTAATTTACCTAGTTAAACAAAATGATTGGTTTAAAAACAATGTTAAACTATGTAGCCAATAGGCAGAGTATAGACTAAAGAAATCTTCTCTTAAAAATACAAGAGAAATGGATTCATATTCTCTTAGTCTAGGCAATCTAATATTGCGTAAACTCAGCACATGTACATCAAATTATTCTGTAATTTCATTGTTAGACCTTTAATACCATAAGCCAGCCTATGGACTATGAGAGAAATTGATTAATTTACTTCAGATGAGTAAACGAGCAAAACATGTACATAAGTAAGTCGGTGGGCGGTGAGGTGACAACACACATTGTTCAGTTAGTGAATCAAGACTGATGCTGATTGTAATTAAGGTCAAAGAAGACATAAGAAGTGCAGTCATCTAAATTGCAATTACTCTGTGGCTATTGAAGGCATTGATCTACTACAGTCAATAGCAATCAAGAAATTGTAATCAGACTTTAATGTATCAATTTAAATCATGCTAAAGATTAGAAAATATAAATTTTTAAAGGTCCTGTAATCAACATGCATTAAAATTTAAGTTTTAATTCCTGTTCTCTAAATTGGGAATTATGTAAAAAGTGCAATGTGGATATACAACTGGCGTATTAAATTTAATGTTTGTATATTTGTTGATAAAAAATATACAATGAAATTTTCATTGGGCAATAACATTTCAGGTTCTGGCAACCAATTTTTGAACTTTGATTGTCCGACGGGCAACCATGTCATAAACCTTAATGTCAGGCCCCTCATCTATCGGCCACAACTTTGCTAATAGCCGCAGTGTATGTAGGCGATGTCACATGAAACCGAGTCCCCAAACATGACACTCAAAACTCATCAAAATTGAAATAAATTGAGAATTTCATTAAACTTTTTAACTTTTTTTACCACAACTTTTTTTCAGCTTCGTTCATAACGTCAATGACGTACGAAGTTGGATTTGTAGATTATGAAGATTTTCCACAATCTGAAGACCCAGTCTGGATTCTTGGCTCAAGATATGACACTGCTTTTGGTGAGATTAATCAAGCCTTAGATGATTTTAATTGTTTCAAGTTAAAAAAAATAATTAAAAATTATATAAGTTTGTCTGGCCCTGAATTTTTTGAAACTAAACATATTATGCTTATAGTTTTTAATGTGACCCTCAGTTTATCTGCATAAAAAATTAAGTGGTAGATGGTGTGTTGTCAACCCGGCACCAAACCAACCCGGCTACAAAATATAGAACCTGATCCAACTCTGTGACACCTGTTTTGATAATACACGGGACAGTGATAACCCGGCGACAACACTTGCTGACAAGACACTGTTAACCCGGCGACACGCAGAGCCACGAGGATTTCGTGCACCCTCGTAGGCACCTCGGTTGTACGAAGTTCTGCTGCTGATTGCCCTGGTCATGCCGGACCTCTCAAGACCCTCAAATACTGCTTCTACAGTATTGTACTTCATGCGAATAGATTTAAATGAATGAGATCTATAAGAGTCCACAATAAAGTTTCTGTACTCCAATATTTATGGCGGTGACAGCATAAAACTCAGATAGAGGGGGGGGGCAAGGGGAAACCAATGGCCTTGTCGCCTGTAGAATAGCGTCACCGAGTTGGTAAGTGTACTGATTTTTTGTGTCCCCGATAGTGGGCCGATTTGGCGTGTCTCTGGGTTGACTGACAATCGTGATGGATTTAATTATGATTTTGCAGACTTGGAAGACATAAAACGAGACATCAGATCCAGAATATGGTTCACTTATCGAAGAGGTTTTATGCCTATAGGTAAGGAACATTTATAGTATTTGGGATTTCTTCGTTACTTATCATTACGAAAATATGGTAACAGTATTTCACACCCGCTATTAAGATTATGGCATACTAGTTAGTGCTCAAGCAATACTAATATCTAATATTTGTTAAATGATTTGTTGTGACCATTCATAGTGAATGATGAGTGTAGTACAGGTGTAGGATTAAATTTATCAAACTTTTCAGGAGGTGCAGGGCCTACTTCCGACACTGGTTGGGGATGCATGCTCCGGTGCGGTCAAATGATGCTGGCCCAGGCCTTGTTAAATAGACATGTTTCAAGAGGTATGAGTATGAATTCATGGCATCAATGATACTAGTTAGGGCATATAGCTTTCAGCTTGTCATTTATGTTAATTTTTGCAATGAACTTTTTTCTAAAGGATGGAGATGGCAACCAGACAAATATGACCCGAGGTATCATGAAGTATTACGAATGTTTCAAGACAAGAAAAACAGTCCCTACTCCATACATCAGATAGGTTGGTAAACCTGACTTAATTTTTAAGTAGTAGCATTAAAATTATAAACACAGTTTACAATTATTTTTAATGATCATTTCTTTATGTCTCTGTAATAATAATTTATCATAGGGTTGGTCAATGCTAATGTAGTGAGTACTAGAAACATTCACATATTGGTAGTGCAACAGATTTTATCCGGTTTATTGAATGTTATTGAAACAGTCGCAATTAGGTGTAACTCTCTTGAGCTGGTAAGAACCTCAAATATGGCGGATTCTTAAGAGTTAGCAACAGGCTGTGTCGGGACTGCAACAAGTTCTGACCAACTGAAACTCAGCGTAATTACTCAAGCACCTATGATGGAGTAAACAATGTCATTAGAGTACAGTTTAGAATCTTTATTGCACCAGACATTTCAGTCTGACAAATCGGTGCACAATCAGATCTCGCAGTAATACAGGACTCCCTGTCAGTGTTATCATGGTCATTGGCTGCGTTCTGATCCTCAATCCTCAGACTTCAACTGAATCTTGGAACACCACTAGTTATGTCCACGATCCACTAGTAAAAATGCTGTCTTTCAAAGCACGTCCTAGAGCAATCTGCAAGAACCACCACTCTGGTGGCACGTCTCGGAGTAACCTCGGAGAAAAGTCAATGACTACTGCTCAGATCACATTCTCAGAATACAACCCGGGAACAAACTCGGAGATTGATCAGTAACTACTGTCACAGCTACAGCTACTGTATATTCCCGGCGTAAGTCTTCGGTGATTTCTGCCAAGCTTAAATTTGCGACCCAGCTACCACTCTCGGAGCGAGCTCTGAGAATTCTCAGTCGGTTCGGTGACCTCTGCTACAGCTCAAGCATTTGGAGTAACTTCGGAGTAAAACTTCCTGCTATCGCTTGTGGTCCCGCGCCTCAGAATAATCTCGGAACGAAACGGGAGTCAATTCGATGTCTCCCACCTCAGCTATGGTTCCTGGAGCACATCATGTAGTACAAGTTGATCTCTGCTACCAACACTGCTATAGCTCCGACATCCACATTTCATAACACACCTTGGATTAACCTCGGAGTCAAGCCAATACCCTGCTTCACAACCCAGACCTTCAAAGCACACCTCGGAGCAATCTCAGAGTAATTCTGCCGAAGCACTGAACCTCGGAGCAATCTTGTAGTCGTGTCATTACAGCTTCTGTGCTCAGAGTACATCTGCTACAAGTTTGCTACATTCCCGTATTACTCCCAACCTGAAATAAAATATCAGCGTTCAGCTACTCCAAATTCACTCTTCTTTTGTCTTAGCTTTATTCTGCATAGTTTCACAAGCATTTGCAGAGGGTGTGCTGCACTGCGGCATATATTTTTTAAATCTTTAATCCACTATGGCTTTTTGTTTCAGCGAACATGGGAGTATCAGAAGGAAAAGGTATTGGACAGTGGTTTGGCCCCAACACAGTTGCACAAGTCTTAAAGTAAGTAATCTTATTATATTACGAAAGAATGATACAAACAATGCACTTTACTGTGAAATGTGAAACAATGCTTTGAAGATCTTGAAATATTTCATTGGTATAACATTGATATGGTATCATGCACTTGCATAATTGCATCATTTTAAATTTGATAAATACATTTTACAGAAAACTAGCTGTTTATGATGAATGGAGTCAGATAGTTCTTCACGTTGCTATGGACAACACAGTAATTAAAGATGACATTAGTAAGTGGGTTTATTTTCTTATGTGCTTATTTACAGAAAGATGAATCAGGGTTTCCCAGCATTGCAATAATACAAACAGTTTTGCATATTTGTGCAGAGTGAAAAAAAAGAGGGATGGGGGGGGGGAGGTGAGAATTAGAAAAGATGTGGACACTGCTCGAAAATCATTAATAATTCCACCATGACTAGATTAATATCGTACGTGGAATCCAGTGAATCGTACATTAGTTTTCTTCATATAAATCCTTTCCTTTGTATATTTAGGAACTCTATGCAAAGGGGACCACCATGAAACCAAGGACATATCTGGTGACAAAATCAAAAGTAGGAAAAACGGAGAAATGACTATTAATGGAGGCAGACAAAAAGGGGAGCCAAAACAGGATGGAAGCAACCACTGGCGACCTCTGTTGTTAATAATTCCACTTCGCTTGGGTTTAACAGAAATTAATCCTGTATATATTCCTAGTTTAAAGGTAAGATGTAATGCTCCAAAGATATGCACTGTATATGGCACAATAAACCCAATGATAAATTATTCAGGACATAATAAATTTTAGCGTGTCTTTCATTATTGAATGGAATTGATCATGTGCTCACATCAAAAGATTACAAATATCTTATCCTGCGCATGTCTGTTTGTATTTGCACAATATTTTCTTGCCACAATGATTTATCACAGTACTCCTTAACTCCAGGGTTTAAAAAATTGACCAAAAATTCTGTTAAAGGTCATGGGCAATCAAAATTAAACTTTGCTGGTGTGTAGTACATAGTACATGGAACTCAAACCCCAAATATTATGTGATTCTGGTTTTTGTGTTAAGAGATATTAGCATTTATTTTTGCCTATTCCCGCAACGGCAATTTTGGCGCGATCGCTGAAGCGTAACAGCATCATCACGGCCAGTGACATCAGAGTTGCTGTTGCAGGCTATGTGCAGAGTAAATACAGGTGGATGTAGTCATGTTTTACTTGCTTTTATATATTATTGGATGTACACTTGTACACTTGTACCTACTATTATATTAAATTGTCAATATCTGTCACATATATATATTTAAATTTTTTTAAATTCTTGTTTCTAAACCATAAATGTGGCCTGTCATGTTGACAGTGCAAAGTTAAACAAATGTGACTTAACAAGTGTTGATCAATGTCAGAGATTTAAAAGTACCTGGCATTGGCTAGAGAATTCCATCATACTGTGTTTTTACCCGATGGACTCCGCCTGAACAACTTTGTAAAACGTCGATATGCCCTCGATCCAGGGCGTCTTTGTCTGTCCATCAGACCCATCCTAATTAGTTGGGCATTGATGATGGCTAGACTGGAGATCAGTTGGGATCTGAATCAATCACTAGCTACACTTCAGCATGTATACAATGTTGCGTAAATTAACCAAAAAAAAAGAAAGAAAGAAAAACAAGTTATAAGTAAATATGATCCTAAATTCCTGTTTGAATCAGTCTACACCATTCATTCAGTTTATAGAGCTGCATAAACTTCCATATACTTTGGCGTAATTTTTTTTTTCATTACGGATTATTTTATTGAAAAAAGTGTGGTCGATAAGTTAGGTTCAGAAGCATAAATGGTAGTGTATATTGCCCAATTTCTCTCAAATGCCCTAAAAAATTAAAAGTCAATATTCACATATTATATTGCAAAGTATTTTCAGTTGATATAGTAATTGACATAGCAATTGGATGTTCATCCAAGGCAATGCACACATTCATCTTGCCCATGAGAGTTCTACAAGCATGTGCAAGGAACCATGTTAGATATGAACAGATAATGTAATTATAAGTATTTATTATGTACCATTTTAGCAGCTCGCACAGGCCATCAAAGAGAAATGTAATAGCAACCATCAACTGGGCCTGTTACCAATTAGTTTCATACCCGGTTAAAGTATCAATATAATTTATTCATATTTTGAATTAAAACCTCATATGACATTTCAAAAATTATAAAAATTACTACCATTTCATAGCAGTACAACACACATGGGCCGTTGGGTTTATATGCTAAATTTGTTAGGGTATAAATTTGGATATTGTCATGCACATAAATATAAAATTACTATACTTCTCTCTTGTGAATGGCATTTTTATACAATCCTAAAGTGTAGTATACAGCATTTGAAAGATCAGGTCCTGGTGAAAAGAATTCTACTTCAATTAACCGACTTATTCAATTGGACAATATTAAAGATATTTATAATCATGCTTTGATACCTTTGACACCACACAATCAAATGATATAATCAAAGTTGTACCATGATTTTGTTCCACTATATTTTGTATATATATATTGTGTTCCTAAATTTTGGGGGTTCAAATAGATTAATAGAATGTGGCCAAATGTAGAAGTTTGGTAAGTTGCTTCTGCCTTCCCAATGAAATAACTCGATGAGGCATAAACATAGAGAGAGAGGAATAGTGACCAAAAGAATGGAAATTTCAAACTCTATACTTCAGATCTGTTCTCTATGACTTGAAGTTGCTGAGATATGGAAATGTTTAGTTTTGCACGTAATTAGGTGTATAACAAATGTCAGAACAATGTAGTTGTAAAATTAAAGCATATAATTGAATTAAATTTAATCATTTGTTACTTATAATACTTGCCATACATGCTAACAAATGCTATAACTAATGTCAGAGCAATAGTTGCAAAATTATGCATGTATAAAACTGTTTCTGCTTTCAAATATTGGTTCCATACTAGCCTTGTATAAGCTTTGCACTCAGCATCAGCAACTCTGACGTCACACCCAAGGCCCTGGTGGCAGACACTGGAACTACAGTTTCTCGATCCCGTGATGCGCAGAAAGCGCGGGAGCGTTTAAAACATCATTGTGCCTAATACATACATTAAAGTCAGATTTTACAATGCAGATCTATTAGTCGAACTTAAAGCCATCGATTTAGAACATTTTTAGCAAAAATATAAATTTGATTGCCCATGACCTTTAATGCATGATTTTGGAATATTATGTTGATATTATCACGATGATTAACCCTCATCTTATTGCAAAAGTAAAAAAAAATCTGTTGGGAAAATTTTAATATCTTTCCTATTTATGTTTTTGGTTTATCACACCCCATTACTTTAAGGTAACTGGGTTTAGGAAGCTGAAACTGAATGTTTACTCCATAAAATGGAAGTATATGCTCAGATAATCATTAAAAAACAGTTATGAAGAAATCTGTCTGGACAATTAAGAGATATGATAAAATTAATATTATGGTTTATCACACCCATATAATAGTCGAAGGCCCGTAGGCCGTATGATCAAGTTGGCAGGAGGTTACGTGACCCACGATTATTGTAGAATTCAGAAAAATTAACGCACGCCAGTGAACGTCATGACGAGCGTCGTCGATTCAAAAAATTTAAATGAAATGATGTGGAAGAAAGGCTGCATACATTTTGTTGTATAGTGTAGCGCTAAGCTTTCATTCCATGTATTCCGATCGAAAATAGACCAATTGTTTACATTGTAGGCCTAGTGCTGCTGGCATTCTACACACAACACCAGGTATCTATTTTTTTTATTTGTAAAGAATATTCTTGTAATCAGCCGTAATGATAGACATCAACTTTGCAATGTAATTTGACATGAAATGTGCTCTTTACACAGGTGTAATGAACCAAAATATTTACTTCATAACTGGTTTTTAATGATTATCTGAGCATATACGTACATTTTTATGGAGTAAACATTCAGTTTCAGCTGTTACCATAAAGTAGTACTCCGGGGTATGATAACCAAAAACTTAAAATTGAAATATCTTAAAATTTTCACAACAGATATTTTTACTTTTTGCACTAAAATGAAGGTTAGACCATATACTAAAATCGTGCATTAACAGAATTTTTGGTCAATTTTTTTAACCCTGGAGTTTTATTCAGGAGCACTGTTATCAATTATAATTTATGTTTTAGAATAACTTTGGTGCTAGAAGATATGTTGACTCTAAGACTCTGAACTCAAGAACTGAGTTCAGATGCACATATATTTATTAATGACTTCCAATCTTCCACTGCTTATTATTGGCACGTAATGCGTCCGGTTTGCCATTTTTCGAGCGGCAAATTCGAACTTACATGTTAATCCAATGAGGCCAGTTCGGGTATACGTTCAAGCGTGTATATAGCATACTTCTACATGTCGTAGCGCCCTGCCACCTTGTCCGTCCATAGTGTACTGCCTTTGGAGTGTTTTCCACTTATGTTTTGTTTTATGTGTTCCATACATTTCTTGAAATCGTTGTTTGTTGCCTCCGCGAGTACCTCGGCTGTTTCCGGCCACAAGATGGCGAACTCCGACGGAAATGACCGAAGTGCGTTTGTACAGCTTCGTGCGTGTTCGGGGGAGAGGCTGACAGTGACATTATCAAAGCGAACCGGAGCGCATAACTTCGTCAAAAGTTGATCAAATTTCTCAAAGTAAACATTAAATAAAAGATAGAAAGTCATAGAATACCTTTCTGAACAAATACGGTATCCACTCCCTCTGAAAACGGCAAAATTCGCCTTCAAAACGTAGCTAAGACCGTCGTGATTTTCAGTGACAACCGCCATTTTGATTACTTTGTGTTATGCGCTGTCATTGGTCGAAATGGGTTGACCCAAAATATAACAGCCAATCAGTGATTAGCTTGCTTGGAGCAGTATCAAAAACATACTGTATAGGATTTTCAACCTCTTGGTACACACGTTGATCTTGGGTTTGCCCTGAATGTTTAAACTTGGATAAACCATAGTTTTATCCAATTGAGGTTTAAATAACTTACTGACATTTTTTTGTAGACAATGAAGTGCATGTTGACTCAGCAAAAATATGGTGTTGCTTAATACAACATGACATGCAAATATATACCACGAAAACAACAAAAAACTCATTAAATAATTAATAAATTCCTTCTTTTTTTTTTCATGAAATGATAAAGTGTAATAGATTGGAAGAGTTTGTCATGAAAAAATAAAATTATTTTACATCACAATAAAACTTTCAATATTTTATGTCCCATTACTTGCTGAATTGAATGACAAGCAATTGTGAAAAAAAATAAAATAAAAATATATATAATTAAAGTTTGTTACTTTCTGATTAATCAGCTGATCATTTTCAATAATACAAGTTAATCGTATTTTACACATTCTCTTTTTTCTCTTTATATCTATGGCGCCGAATTTACCGTTCGCCAAATTCACTAAGCCGAGTTCACTATTTTTTGCGCAGAATTCACCGTTCTAAAAGGGCAGAATGCGTATTTGCGCCGAATTCACCCGAATTCCTTTTATTCGACAGCTTCATGTCATTCATGACAAACGAATATCTCTTCAGAAATGACTTCTATGACGTTCTGCCTTTTATTTAATGTATACCTGCGTGCCAATTTGCACATTTCTATGTGCTCTAGTTGTCTTTTTTTTTTCCAGAATACCTTCACATTCCCACAGTCAGTCGGGATCATTGGTGGTAAACCCAACCATGCACACTGGTTTATTGGTGTAGTCGGTAAGTTTTTCTACGGTGCATTATTTGTTATAAAGTATTGTTCTCTAGTATAGTCTCTGTTTTGAATTAGTAATTAGTTTTCACATTTTATGTCATTAAATATTGAAGATTTGATATTTTGGTTTGCATTGTGATAGTGTTTATAGTGGTATTGAAATTAAATATCTACTAGAGATTAAGGATTCGTTATATCCAAGCTTTTGTTGCAATGAAATATGATCATTGGGTTTGATTATAATCATTATAGTTAATTTTGACAGTTGCACTTAAGTGTTACATTTAATCTTGTTTGATCATCGGGTTTTATTGTAATAGCTAATTTGACCTTTGCAGGAGATGAGTTGTTGTACCTGGATCCTCACACAGAACAACCCCATGTGGACATCACAACCTTAGGAACAACTGATGAGACATTCCACTGTCCCTATCACAGCAGACTACGAATTACTCAGCTAGACCCATCAGTTGCCTTGGTAACTCAATTTCTTATTAAAACAGTATTGACTGATTAGAAAATTTTAAGTGTTTTAATGAAAGAAATCATTCATAATCATGACAACACATATCCCAGCTGCAGACATCAGAACAGTTTATTGTTTTATACAATCAAAAATGTCAGAATAATTAAAAATATTTCCATAAAAAATCCATGAAATATAATTTAAATATTTCCTATCATAGAGTGCATCATCATAATGCCGTGATTCACAGATGTCCATTATTAGTCTGCCCACTATCACCAGATCTGTATGGTGCTGCCACCTGCTATTTTGGAGCACAAACAATTAACTCCCTCTCTCATTGTTGTTACAAATCAGGCACAGCAGGTGATCATTTAAGTGTGGATCACGTTAAACTATGAAGCGTAATTGGCGTAATTTCTTGCTTCTCATTTTTGCCCAAGAACTTCGCAATATATATATTTGTATTTTTGTATCTTCGCCTAAGAACTTGGCAAAGTGTAACCTCGTCTTTTTCCTTCGCCCCCTAACTTTGCATTTAACCTTCTTAAATATTTTCTTCTTCATGTGAGAATATTGCAAATGCTCAATATATTTTTGTGTCCATATTATAGCAATTGAATGGATCTGAGAAGTTTATGAAGAATCAAGGGTATCCAACCTCAGATTTAATGTCTTTAATCAACTGATTGTACTTGCACCAATCATTGATTAAATCTATGTTGTGAATTGCACTTGTATATAATGACAGATTTCTTCAGTCAACTAAAGCCAATTGGTATCAGCCAAGATCACACAACTGGCATCGACAAACATCGAATCAATCAGTACCAAAAAGAAAAGAAAAAAAATAGAGAAAGCATTTTATTAAGACTGGACACTTACGAAGTAAGCAGGTGAATTTTGCACTTTGAAAATTTCTTAGAAATTACGAATGTAACAATAAGTTCGGGGGTGAAGCTAGAAGACTATACATTGCCAATTTCTTCAACAAAAATATGAATATAAATAAAGAAGTTCGGCGGCAAAAATGCGAAGCAAGAAATGACGCCAATTCCGAATCATATCATACTGATGACGCACTCTATCTGTTAGAAATTTTAACAGGTTTAGAAATTATTTTGATCCACTTAAGCAATGTATGTCGCTTAAGTTTTTTAATATTTATTGGCGCGCAGCGCCAATTCTTAAGTTGCTGTTCGGAGGGGTTTACGCGTAATGCGTCCGGTTGGCCATTTTCCGAGCGGCAAATTTGAACTTACATGATAATCCAATGGGGCCAGTTCGGGTTTACGTTCAAGCCTGTATATAGCAAACTTTTACACGTAGTAGCGCCTTGCCACGTTGCCCGTCTTTAGTGTACTGCCTTTGGAGTGTTTTCCACTCATGTTATGTTTTATGTGTTCCATACATTTCTTGAAATCGTCGTTTGTTGCCTACGCTGCTCCCTCGGCTGTTTCCGATCACAAGATGGCGAACTTCGACGGAAATGACCGAAGTGCGTTGTACAGCTTCGTGCACGTTCGGGCGAGAGGCCCCAGGCGGGGAATTCTTGCGGTGTCTTATACCTTTTATTGGTCGTTCAATTTTGCAAACCCACCGGGGGCCTCTTTCCTTACTTTACTACATTCGCGCATGCGCAGTGACGTATCTAGACGGCTATGTAGGTCACTGCTACAACAGAACCAAATGGCCGTGGAAATTGCCGCATAACACGGCAAAAATTGCGGTTTTGAGAGGGAGTGGATACCGTATTTGTTCAGAAAGATATTTTATGACTTTCTGGCTTTTATTGAATGTATACTTTGTGAAATTTGATCAACTTTTGACGAAGTTATGCGCTCCGGTCCTCTAGCGTTCGCTTTGGTAATGTCAGCTGTCAAATGCAATATCCGATGAAATTGCCACATAACACGACGAATTTTGCAGTTTTGACAGGGAGTGGATACAGTTTTTGTTCAGGAAGGGATTCTATGACGTTCTGACTTTTATTTAATGTATACTTTGTGAAATTTGATCAACTTTTGACGAAGTTATGCTCTCCGGTCGTCGTCGTGGTTAGCGAACGTTTGCTCTCATGTCAGCTGTCAATGGTACAGACGTCAACATGTATACAACGGTATCAGGTTAACTTACCGCCAATGCCAACTCACCGCTCACAGCCCGTAGTCAATTCACCACTCACCGCCCGCCTGTTTTTATCGGTGACTTGACAAGAAAAAAGTCACCGCCCTAATAATATAAAAAGTTTATTGTGGAGAAATTCCCGAAATGACGTCACTTTTGCGAAAGTGCTGGCTGAATCATGCTTGGAGATGCCTGCATGCTTTCTTGTACTTTTTTTTTATTATTAAGTTCGTCAATTTTTATCCGATTTTTGAAAATTTAAAATTCAACTTGGCTTGAATTAGGAATATTGATAAAAATAATTTCATTATATGGATTCTATTTCTCACAAAAAGGACTACAAAGTTGAAAAAAATTTGACCAATCCTATTTATATGGACTTTTAATAACTTGGTATTTTGGGACCATAATTAAATATTTTACTGTTCTTTTATTTTAGTTTATTTTGTCACACAGATGTGTTCATGGTCTGCTCTCTTTGGAGGATTGGTGTCCTTTTTTGTTAGGTATTAAGGAAGTACAATTAATAATAAATCAGGAAACATTTAACATTAAATTTTAGAAATAATAAACATTGACAGAAGAAATCCATTCAAATAATGTTTATTTATAAATGTGAAATGTGAAATTGTACAGTAAAAAAATAATTTTATATTTTTTTAATTTTAAATTGTTTATCGATTTAGCAAATTACAATAAAAATTCGTTAAATTGTTATTTAATGGCAATTAGTCGAAAATTGTAATCGGCTGCGGTGAGTTAACTAGGCCGACGGTGGGCTGACCATACAGGCGGTGACTACTAAATATGGGCGGTGAGCTGACTACCCCTAGCGGGCAGTGAGTTGGCAGGAGCGGTGCAATTTCTGCCGAAAGACGGCGCTTCTCCGGTGCGTAGCACCGGTCTTTCATTTAACTCACGCAAAGCATCAAGGGATATAGTAAAAAATTGATCGTTGAATAAGCGTCGCAACGCCGTTACACCGCTTGTTCAGTCCCATTTATTTCGTTAGAACGCTTGTTCAGTGCTTTTCACGAAAATAGTACCTTCTGCAGTAGGTTGAATTCCACGGTAAAGTTGTTCAATTTCACGACGTTAGTAGAGTTGAAGTCAAAAGAAATTGTCTGAATTAATTTTACAGTAGGTGGCTTCTTGGAAGAAAATAATAAGGCGTAGTAATCGCACTACTTTGTATGCAGACGACGCGCGGAAACATTTCCCTCCTCGATTCAGGGGGAGCGGCAAATCGGATATGAGAAAGGCAGGTGCTTCGCACCGGATCGTAGCGCCGCCTTACGGAAGAAAACGAGGAGCGGTGAGTTGACAAGTAATCTATACAACAGTCATCCAGCCGCCTTTGTTGCACATCTAAATTAAAATGCTCAATTTAATCAGCCATTTATACCATAAATATATTTCTTCTGTCCCTAAGATGCAAAATATAAACCAATTTCCTTTCAAAACGTGGCTAAGATCGTCGTAATTATCAGTGACAACCGCCATTTTAATAACTTTGTGTTATGCGCTGTGATTGGTCGAAATGAGTAGTCACTAAATATAACAGCCAATCAGTGATTAGCTTGCTTGGAGCAGTATCAGGTCAAAACGTCTGACAACCAAAACGTCCAAACCTGAAATGTCCGATTCCCTAAACGTCCGATTTGAATAATAAATTTGTTTCACTTATATACTCTTCCACAGGTCCATTAAATAGGGCATCTTTCTTAACAAATTCCATGGATGACATTGTGGCCCCAATAAAAGCTTCCCAAAACTAATTTAGAACATTAATTTGTTAAAATGTCAAAAATATGTCTGTATTACATTGGGCTATTTTTGAAATAACTTTCAATTGAGAGATAATAACCCATCATAAGAATTATGTTATGCAATAATTAAGTAGCTGAAGACAAGAATGTTGCAAGGCATGATGACTTTTGTTCAATTTATTAAAAAGCATGACTCGCATAATAAGTGTCTTGGTCTGGGAGTACGTGTAGCCAAGACTATCTATCAGGTGTGAATTCCAAGAAGTAATATGTAACTATACAACAATAATGAAAACAAATTTGTAAAAATCCGGCAAAAGAAAAAGTTCAGAACAAGTCTTTGTGATTCTGTACGACTTTATTGAAATTATTATGCTTCATTTGATATGCACCAAGAAGTAATATGTAATTATAAGTATATCATCACCTAAATATGAATAATGCACTTGTGCATTGGAATAGTAAACCTAATATGAAGGAATCATTTATTAAACACAATATATGCATATTATTCTTCATTACAATATAATAAATAATAATAATATTTTTATTATTTTGTCTTTATATATTTAGAAATTAGGGACAGAATAACTGTATTTAATGGTTTACCGATATACCATTAATTTGATATCAATTAGCAAGCATATTTATGCATTAAAAGACATTGTAAAACAAACGAGAAAATCGATGTCAAAAATAATAATGTGGCATTCATTTAATATCAATTAGCAAGCATGTGCCGTTTATGTGATTATAGATCACTAGGTTACAATAGCAATTAAATTAACAAGTAGAAGCCGTTTTCTATGATTCTGTACGCTGAAGTGTTTTCCTTTTATTCACGATTGTATTTAGTTGGTCCATCAGGCATCACATGTTAATAGATAGGCTATTACAATTCAATTATATTGGCGTTAGATATTTATTTTCCGCAAGTACATAACAGCAATAATGTCACACCATTCAGCACTTTGGTGCAGGTGACAATCGGGTGACGAATCGACCAGTTCCGGGTGACGAACAGACTTTTCCCAGGTGATGGATGGCCCTGTTTTGGCAGGGACGAATTGCGCAGTGACAAATCGCCCTGCTACCATTGTAGTTAACGAACGTTCGCTTTGATAGGGTCAGCTGTCAAATGGTACACATACTGTGCGCCATTTGCACATTTCTATGTGCTCTAGTTAATACATATATTGCTTTTAACTCGCTAGCACTAATTACTAGGCGTATATTCTGATTATTCATAGGCAGAGGTAATGATGAGATGATAACACCCAGGCAACCGAGTTTGTTTATTATTATTTCAGGGATTTTTCTGCAACACTGAAGCAGACTTTAACAACTGGTGTGAACATGTCCACAAACATGTTACAAATTACCAAAAAAATCCAATGTTTGAAGTTTACGAAAATCGACCAAAGCATTGGCCCAAATTTGAACCTTACGCTCCGCCTGATATGTTAGAGATGCAAGGTGAGAATTATATTCTAGTGGTTAAATTTTCATTGAACGTTGTAACAATACAGGTATGAGATATAAAAATAGAAACTGTGTCATTAAAATGCTTAAATAATTGTTTTTTGCCAAAAGTAAAAAAAATGATTCCATATTTTGCGTTTGAATGTGTGTACATATACATTGTTATCACTACACTTATTCCTTATCTCTTTTTTTTCTTCTTTTCTGATCAATATTTTTATTTTATTATTATTTTTCTTTGGGCAGAGGCATCAGCCCGCCATGTACATGATTTCAGTTGTATGTGGAATGAATTAAATTTATTTAGTGCATGCGCATTTTATATAACCACAATATTTAAAATGGAATTTGATGATGCCACTTGCTAATGATTGCTCTGTAAAATTCTACCTCAAAAATGTGTTTTGCCTAATATGCATAACTAACCAAAACTATATTTTTACACTCCGACACAATTTGAACAAAATAGACTTGGCAAAGTTGGCATGTTTGTATACCTTGTCGTCAATGTGCAAGTTATGCCAAATGTATGGCAACGTTGCAGCATGGACGTAAAAGGGCTTTTACGTCCATGGTTGCAGCAAGGAAAAGTATTTGGTTTGTTAACAGTAACCATTTTCTTTCATTTCTTTCACAGAAAGTAGCAGTTCTGAAGACAGGTTATTTGACACAGACGAAGAATTTGAGCTTTTGTAGGACATACTGTCAATTAAGTACTTTAATTACTGCATTGCATGTTATATTCTATGAGAATCTGAACTATTGGTTTATTGCCACACATTTGCGTATGCTGCTTGTGATGTGAAAGAAAGACTTCTGTTATTTGCTTAAACAAAGCATGTAGCATTGCAAATATGATTTTTGTTGCAAAATGTGATATTTGAAATGTTAAGTTTGTTGAAAATGAAGCTAGTTTATGAAGTATTAGAGATAGCAAACTAATATTGTGGTAAAACATGTATTAATATATGGGATGGGTGGTAGAGGATAGGTCAATCTATTATGTACATGTATAAAGCTGTAAAAAGTCAGAATATGTTGATCTGCTGGAAATAGCCCTTATAAAATGTATTCATTTCTATTACCATATTTATAATCCCAGTGAAAAACACTTGTTTCCTGATGGAAGTCTTTCAGAATAAGAAAAAAATAAGAAAATTTTGTAATGATTCTACCAACTTAAATATGGTAAAAGATGTATTTTTCTAATCCTATTTTCATTGGCTGCATTATTTATTTATCGTACTTACACACTGCTAAGCATTGTAAAGGGAATGCAACATTTGTCCGAAACGCATTCATAAATTACACTGTTACTGTCTTGGACGAGTCACAAAACGGTGAAATTACAACCATTTCTGTCATGACCTAACATTTGGGTATGAAAATCATTATTTTTTAACGCCATTGAATGCAACTTTGTGAAGTCCTACATTTAACCAAATTTGGTTTAGGGCTGTTCCATTTATAAGTGGGGTGGTGACGACTTGAAAAAGTGGGAGAGGGAATAGGAGTTCCTCACTATTCTAAATGGAACAGGCCTTATTTAATCCAATGCAAATAAAGCACACTAGCTGTCTTGCCATCAAATGGGTGCCTCCCCACTTTTTCAAAAACCTTCCTGTCCACCCTTCCCTTACTTTTAAATGGAACAGCCCTCAGCAAAACATTGTATCTGGTTCTTTAAGTTGTTTATTTTGTTTGAGTGTTTGTAAATACACATTTATTTTTCCCAACTGATGCTGGCATGAGTGATTGTTATTTTGATTTTTGTTCATTGTTCCCATTTCAGTTTGAGGGTAACAATACTGTAAAAGTATGTTAATACATCCATACAGCAGTTAATAGGGTACAATTATGATCATACATTCTTGTGCAATATTTTGAATAAAATAATTACAACTTAAAATACACTCTTGTTTTATTGTGAACCATTGCTCTTGTGGACCATTGCTCAGATGTTTAGATAACCTAAAAATGGCATTAAAATGCATAATATGTGACAACTTTATAAATGACTAATTAAAAACTAGATTTAAAATTTTGAGACTATTCTGATTTGCTGGCTTAGCTGATGCTAAAGCTATCAGTCAGGAACTGATCAAAACACCACCAGAGGGGGCTAAGATCAACATTCTCCAAAGATATTGTGTGAATTGGGATGGCATCATTTAAAACAATGGCTGGTGACATAAGGACATCCTTTTATCCTCGTAGTGCCCACTCCACGATAATTTTAAGCTATGAAAATGTACATAAAGCACAAGCATATGTACTAAAAAAATGGTAAAATGTCTAGACAATTAGAGTGTGTCATCATTATACATGATTTACAGTATTCCGTGATCAGCTGCTATGTTTACTTGTTGAAATCGCTCTGAGTTTTGAACTTGCAATAATGAATGAAAGGGAGTTATCTGTTAAAAATGGCAGGTGGCAGCACCATAAAGATCTGCTGATAGCATGGATAGTAGGGAGAATAAATCACGGTAATCTGTGGATCACAGCATAATGACGATGCACTGTTTATACACATTTCAACCAAGGAATTATCTATTTCTTCTTCGGTCACCATCTCTGTGTCTCTCATGTTCTCTACTCCTGTCTTTATCTTGTCTACTGTCTCTTTCATAGTCTCTTTCTCGTCTTTCTTTTAATGGACTTCTTTCTCTTATTCTGTCTCCTCTTGCACAGTTTCTGTCTGTTGATCTGTCCCTTATTTTCTCTTGAGATCGATCTCTTCCAGGGCTACTATCGCTAGATTCCTCCCTTACTCTTCTATTTAGAATATTTTTTTCTCTAGATCTTTTTCTGGGTCTTTCTCGAGATCTCTCCTTTTCTCTTTCTCTATATCTTTCTGGCGATCTTGATCTTTGCCTTTGTCCCTCTCTTGATCTTTCTCCCACCCTTTCTTTGGGCGAAACATTTCTTGCTCTTTCCCTGATGTCCCTTTCTCTTTCTCTCGAGCATTCTCTGTTTCTCTGTTTTAGTGAATCATCTCTTTGTCTTTCTTTTGACCTCCCTCTTTCTCTTGATTTGTCCATTTCTGTTTCTCGCGATCTTCCCTTTCCTCGTGGACTCCTAGACCAATCCTCTCTGGCTGAATTAGATCTGTGTCTATCCCGAGTTAGTTTTTCTTCTTTTACGGTGATTTTCACACTGATCTTTTTCCTTTCTCTCACCATGTCACTGTCATCCTCTGGCACATGAGCGTACTTGTAATAAGCAGGGTCTTCCTTTTCTTTCTTGATTTTCACAGGAGGGGGGCATTTGCCATTATCACTGTCACTGTCAGAATCACTCTCCGATTTGTGAGATTTTTTAGATTTCTTTTTCTTCTTTTCTTTCTTCTTCTTCTTTTCTGGAATGATTTAACATCACGCATTAATACTCCAACAAAATAAATTCAATAAATTCAAATAAGTGGACATACATATGTATTTACCAAAGATAATTTGTGAAACATGGATAAGCATTTATGCACTGCCATGCAAAGTTTGGCAACAAAAAAAGTTTTCAAACTTTTGAAAATAATAGCAAAACAATAACAGCAATCATAGTTAGAAATGTTTGAGCTAAAAAAAAAAGTCTACCGTAGTCTTTAGAAGAGATAAATTTCAGTCACAATCAAATTATTGAGTGTTTCCAAACTTTTGCATGGCAGCGTATATAATTACATCAGGTCTTAAGGTCGAATCCAAATATGCTATATTTAAATAAGCCACATCAGCATATTTATTCTATGATCATGACTATTTTGAAATAGCCAGTCTATTTAAAATTAAGTCTGGTTTATTTTGTAATGTATTGTGTAAACAAACATCTTGTAATGTGTATAATCACAACAAGTATACAACAAGTAATTAGGTACCCTTTTTAACATCAGGAGATACAGGTAGTAGCCCATCTTCGTCAGATTCTCCAGGTGGCGCTTGCGGAGCTACACCCTTTATTCTGACCTCTTTAGTGATCTCATCCTCATCTCCATGGTCCTTTGGAGGCTTGTAATCTTTACAATGATCCACACGAATTATTCTTCCAAGCACCTATTAATACAAAATTTATTATCTTATTTACTATAATATTATCAGGGAATAAAGATTAAATAGGCTTTCATATACTTCACATATCATTAAAGATGTATTATGTA
The DNA here is from genome assembly GCA_932294295.1 of Alitta virens. Classification (NCBI taxonomy): domain Eukaryota; kingdom Metazoa; phylum Annelida; class Polychaeta; order Phyllodocida; family Nereididae; genus Alitta; species Alitta virens. Next base: position 8,503,640 of record OW028579.1, on the reverse strand, counting down.
TTCATGGTGCCAGCAGACCTGCCCTCAGTTAAACTTCACTGAACAGATGTGCTTCCCCATAGTGGACAAGCACAATAGAATTCACATTTTAACAAATGTTTAATTACATTTGAAATAGTTGTCAATTTGCTTGAAAGCTGTTCAGACAATCACCTTTATGAGATCTATCCTAATATAAATGGGAAAGAAGTTGAAGACAAGTATTACAGGTTAGATTAAACTTAATTACTGAACTGTGCCAACAGCTGCAAAAATGATCTGTACAGTAATAAAGGAAAATATAAACTTTATTTCATTATTAAGACAAAAGTTTACCTTTATGCCATTTAAGTTGTCCACCGCCAAAATCGTGCTTCTTTGATTTTCATAGCATATGAAACAGAAGCCCTTTGATTTGCCTGTCTTTTGGTCGCGGACTAAATTCAAATTCACAATTTCACCATATCTGAAATAGTAAATGAATATGCCGTAAGTTAACATACCTAGTACCTTGGTATAATAGCAATATTAAACTGCTGTAAACTTGATAAAGTAAAAATGTTAATATCTTTTAAAGTAAAATCACTTACTGAGAAAAGACACAAATGACATCTCCTTCAGTTAAATCATATGGCAGTCCACCGACAAATATCCAAGCACTGTCCTTGTACTGTTCATGCCAGGAAGTTTTTGTTCCTGTCAATCCCATTTCCAGCTCACGCTGGTTCATTTTCTGCAGATTTCGCATGTTCCTGAATAAGAAAACATTATTAATGTCATAACTTTAAATCTCACAAATCAGATTGATTTACTGTGGGGGATAGAAAAAATTGTTTGGTACGATTTCCTTGCCGACCTTGAAGGAAAAATTAAAAGATTTAAAATAAGGATTACAAATTATGAGAAACTAGATCTGATCTGGATGTGATTACTTCGCTTTCTCAGATTATTAATTTGGCATGCAAACAATTAATATAATACAAGATATAATATAAAAAATGCGTTTATTATAAACTCGTAGAACTTGTCACTACGAATAAAACTATGTAGATAACATCCTAGATCATGCCCCCAGGATTATAGCACCAGCTCTGCAGTGCCAAGTTCACCAGTCACTCATTAATACTATATCTAGGCCTACTTTATAATATAATATGAAAAATATAGGTGGCCGTCCTGGTGATTGGCTGTCATGGGAAGTGGCCGTTTTGACTTGTTGGCCATCATGGGGAGTGGCCGTTATGGTAGTTGGCTGTTTTGACTCTACTCCGTATGACAGTGTATTGACAGAAGGGCCCCTGAGTCAGACCTGATTCCTTACATATACACTCAGCGACATTAAAATTTGCCACAACATTGAAATTTGCCACTTTAAATAAACTGAAATGAAATCTTTATTAGATAGCTGTCACAGGGAGTATGGTCAAGTCGTCCGCCAGACGTCTCGTCCGCTACCAACTCGTCCGCTGGCAAAGCCTACTTGTCCCGACACGTGCGCCGGCAAAGCCTACTTGTCCCGACGTCCAACGGGGACCCCTCAACTGGTAGCCAATTGCAATTCTCAATTTTTGCAAAGGACCAGTTGATTTTCTGGCAGACCAGTTGACACTTAGTGGCGGACCAGTTGACTCATAGTAGCAGGCCAGTTGACCACAGGTAGCGGACGAGTTGACCAGACTGGCGGACCAGCTATACAGGCGGGCGAGTTGGTCAGAGGACCAGTCGCCGGGCGGACCACTTGACTAGACCCCTGTCACAGTGATAGAATATCGTCAATGATGTAAACAATTTGTTTTGTAAACAAATCATGAACTTGCAAGGTGTATAATCATGTTTTAAAGGGGTGGCAAATCTCGATGCCGTGGCAAAGTTCAATGTCGCTGAGTGTATGTTAATTTGGAAGAAACTAGCAATTTTGGCAACAGAAATTTGATCATTTTGGATAATGGTATTATTAATGTTGTGTCTTGTTCAAGTTGTTGTTTTCCATCCACATCAAGTTCATCAACTGGTAGACAGCTGTCTCAGATGAACACTGCACCACAGTGGCACAGGCCTAAATTACTGATCTCACAACTTCACTTGACGAAAATGCGTCCTGTATTATTTTTTAAAACCAAGGTTTTATATACAACAGGACGCCGCCTTTTCGTCAGCTGAAGTCGGCGAACGGTACATGTAATTTCGTATCGAGTCACTCAGTGTATTTTTATAAATATATATAATAAGGTGATAAATTGCAAGTTTGAAAAAATAAAACCGTTGCTTTTTCCTGCCCATTGCTCTCCACTATCACTGTTGTGCACTGCCAGTCACGCCCTCTGCAGTTTACCGACTTGTCGACGAAATGGTATATGCCCAAATTTGCTGTCAACGAATTTGCATTAAATTGTCAACGAGTTGGTCATGACCTGTCAACGAGTTGGTCATGACCTGTCAACGAGTTGGTTACAGTGATTTTAAGTTTGTCAACGACTTCGTCAATCACGAATTTACACGAGTTGGATTGTCAACGAATTTGTACCTGACCCTCAAAAGTGTCAACGACTTGGCATGTCGACGATTTTGCGTGTCTACGAAATGACCTGTATTCATGTAATTTAGGCCTGTGACTTCACAGAGCTGCAGTGTCGTTTTGGTGGACACTAAAGTTTTACAGTTGCCTTAAAAAAAGATTGTACAGTTGCTTTAAAAAAAGATTGCATGTACATTCTACTTACGTCAATGGATTCATCTTGCTCGTAACACACTTTTCGAACACGGTTTCTTCTTCGCCCACCCGGCACTGGGCGATAATGGATGAAAATGAAATTTCGTGTCGTAAATATAAAAGTTAAAAAAACATAAATAAAATATTTTGTTTTAATATTATAATGCATAAAGGCAGTTAGTATTTAGTAAGAATGATCACAGAGCTACAGGAAATATAAACATCGATCTTAAAAAGCGAACGGGAGAGGTGTGTCGTAAAAACAATTCTTGAAACTTCAACCAATCAGGTTACATAATAACATCACATGACCTGCCCCGTCGTTACCAGGGACGCTGTGTGCCATTTCTGCCATTGCTAATTTGGTGACAGTCGAACAAGACATGTAGGGGTGTGTTAAACGTTGTACTATCAATGCTAGCTGTGATTCATGTGTTTGAAATTGAAAGCCATTTCATTTTTATAATTTATAAATGATAATGTTATTCAATGTCATTCATTTACAATAATGCTTGTCAATGGTGACAACTTGTAACTTCTATCACTTCCTATAGGACTTATCTATAAATGTGTAATTAATGCTTTACTTCTTGTAATCACTGACCAGATTCAGGCCATGTACAATTCAATGGTGTTCACTTTGTTAATATAGAAGCATAGGATTCTATTAGGAAACGCCGGTACTTAAGTCTTAACTGAACCTAACAACTTGACATTCACTTTCAGTATTTTGGGATAGTCCTTGGCCATGAAATGGAATTCACTCACCTTCTTCACACAATGTATTTGCTATTTCTTAAAACTAGACAGAAAGCTTCACAACACTGATTTTCCCTCATTTTCAAAGACAAGGCTAATTTTCAGATTCAACATTACTGGGCTAATAATAGCTATAAATTTGATGTCACAAGCAAGTGTGTATGACGTCATTTGATGCAACCAATCAGAAAGCCAAGATTTGACAGGTTTTTCACTAAATTGCTAGGATGTGGAAATCTAGGTCAATTTGTTGCACCTCAAAGTACACATTTTTTTGTGCTTGAAAACACATTGCTGTAGGAATAAAATAATAATGAGATTCAAGTTGAATCACAACCCAAATTTGACATCAACCTGTGAATAAATATGTTAGCTGTGTTCAAGTCGACCGCTTGCGCCATCTATAGTGATTTTAATTAGTGTGTGAGCACTGCGAGCATCTGCAGATTCTCATTTAGAGCAATTCACCAAATGTCGCACAACAAACCCAGGCACTATTAACCTATGGTCCTCGATCCAAAGTTGTTCAATAACAACTAGGAAGTCAAAACACGCAAAATCAGTATTATACTCCTTTGCAAAGCAATCTAGAGCGGCGAACATAGAACTAATTTATAGGTAACTTGAGTTTTGTATGTTAGTTTGTGATGAGCAAGTGTACTGAATGACCACGATTGACTTGTGCAAGATTAAGGCTTACAAAGTCAGTTCAAAATCAACTTTAGTTTTCGCGATCTTTGACCATCTATTAATTCAATACATTTTTTTTTCAATTCTAAAGGACCTGTCCACAGGCAACATGTCCGACAGTGAAGCCAGTGTGCACGAACATTCAGTTGAAATTGAGAATAGCCGACCTCGTCCAAGCACCAGTTCTACGCGCTTAGAATCAGCTGGTTCACGACATGGCTCTGCCACCTCAAATAGACCGAGCACTGGAATGTCTGGGAAAACCCTACCACATGTGAGTCAAAAATAAGACTATAACTTAGGATGGAGAGGACAAATTACCTAACAATTTGCTAAAGCTTTGAGTAGCCTTAAAATAATGTGAACAAATTTTATTGATATTAATTGTGATGTAACTCGGGCTTTATTTTACAATTTTACTGTGGGTTAAACTCATAGAGCAGTATTAATTAACATTTAAAACAATGTGTCAGGCATGCCGGAGCCAATTCAGTAGATAAATGCATTGGGATTCAAGGGGATCTCTATGGTGGGCTGAATTAAAGTCTGTATACATTCATGTATATAATTGAGTAAGCCCAAATCTGTGCCTCAATACACGCAGCTGTTTGGGCCTCGGTCATGCCATGGCCTACATCATTTCTATCTTCTCTGGTTCTAACTGTCACCATTACAACTTGCTATTCACACTCTATTCCTCTATTTTACCCCTACTTTCCCAAAGTGAGCACATGCTTGCTACCAATATGGCCGCCAGCACTTTCAGAAAGAGGCTGATTGAATGGAGGTCCTGTGAGTCATGCATGACTCCCCCCCCCCCCCCCCTTAACAACCATGCTTGCAATTTTAAGCTCCATTGCAACCATTCACAACATTGTTGCCAGGGCCTGTGAATGAAACTCAGCTGCTCAGAATGAGGTTGAATGGCAACCTTTCGCTTATTGAACATCATCATCATCATATAAATTAATGCCGGCAGCCATCTTGGTTCTGTTCTCCCATTCGAAATTTAAAACGCTATCTCCACCCTGGATAATCCTTCTATATCCTTCCTTAGCCAGGACCTTCTATCCATATTTGTTGTTTTATTTACCGTTATAAATCAAATTCAAAACCAGAAAGAGGCTGACCCCCCTAAAAACCATGCTTGCAAGTAGAATTAAGGCTCTTGAATGAAACTCAGAATGAGGCTGAATGGCAGGTCACATGACCTCACCAACCTTGGTAGCTAAGTGACGTCACAATTTTTACCGCCATTTCCAGTTCCAGAAAGAGGCTGAATTGCTGTTTTATGGAATGGGAAAGGCAAGAAATGTGGAATTCGGGAGTTCGGCAACAAAAGACTGGGGTTTAGTGCAGTATAGCGGACCCAAATTTATGCCCTAATTTGGCATCCATTAAAAATTAGATTTTATGAAATAATTCAAGTTTGAAGTTCTAGCACAATTAAAATAACAGTTGGTGTAGAATAGCGGGGGTTTGGGGGCTACCGCCCCCATGAAAAAGCAAAAAATAAACTCTGTCTCTACCGTGAATACGAAAACCGCCGTCATAACTACCTAGTTTGTGACGTCATAAATTGATTTCAAGCATTTTTACGTCATAGGCCTGGCTATGAGGCTCATTAAATATGGTCATAAATCTGGGTCCGCTATACTGCACTTTTTCCAAAGACTGAAAAGTGACAAAAATCAGATATTGGTTCAGAAAATCCTTGTTCAGTTCCTACTTGCCTGAATTGCACAAAAAAAAAAAAAAATTATTGTTGTTTGACCTAAAGGAATTTTTTTTGTTTATAAATTTAATTCAGAAAAGGACATTATCTAACATCTTGTTGAAATCGTGGTTCTTTTTCAATTATTTTGTTTAGATATGATGGCAGAACCTCAAAGTTGGGGTGGCAGAAAACGTACAAATTAGTGACATAAAGTGACAAGAAAAAAAGATAAATTTGCCATCTTTTAAACTTATTGCGTAAATCCATTTTATATAGACACTAATGGCTCATTTTCTTTACGTTAAGCAAGATGAGCTATACTGTATATGTTTATCTGTTCAAACTGCATGTGATGCATTCATTGTACATTGTTACAGGTTTTGCTAGTATAAATTAACTAGCGCAAACCCGTGGGGCTAACATCGGCATCATCTTGGTCTTCAGTAATTTGGTAATCTTAGTGAATATAAAAATGGCTAAGTAATGATATGGGAAAACATCATTGTGATCTCACATGAAAATTTGCATTTCTACATAAAAAAAATGAGTTCCCTCATGAAAGTATGTGTGCATTCCCTCGTAAAAAGTAGGTGTTCACTCTTGATCATTGCATTCCCTCATGCACTAACATCAGGTTCCATGATCATTGTGAGGGAACGCATCACTTTCGAGGTAACGGGATATATCTACGAAGTTGGCATATATAAGCAGGAACACAAATGTATTGCGAGCTATAAATTTTGGTGGTGATTGTGAGGATAATGAGAGAATGCCAATTTTAGTGAGGGAATACGAAAACGAATGTCCATTTTTTATTTGTCGTATCTGCATGCTTGGGGGCTCCTTACAATTTCATTGTCACTGGGACTATCTTCATACACTTCACTTCCAAGAAATTGTGGAATGCAAAATAAAATTGAAATAGGCCTACATTTCACATTTTTGGTCCTCATTGATTTATAAATAAATTCACAGGTTTGTAGTCAAAATTGTATATTTAGTTATAAACCTATTCATGGTTGCTGCAGCAATAACTTATGTTTATTATTTTCATGGACTTCCGCAAAATATACTGCTATACAACACTGATTTAGTGTGGCTAAAGATAAATATACACCAACATAGTTGAATGTTGGCCTTGGGCCTTATATTTGTAGGGTGAATGTAATGGTTAATGCAAAACAACCTGCTACATCAAACAATATGTAAAACGTACGTGTCATGCACTATAAATTAAAAAATCTTTGTAATATATAAGAAAGACTTTTATATAATAATTACATCCAAATGTCTTCAAAATTTTCTTTTTCTGCGACATTTTAGCTACTGATGGTCAATTCTGTTAACTGTAATTCTTTAAAATAGATGTGAAATCATGGCCATACACAGCTTGGATCTTTGGTTTGTCCAAGCACACAGCAACGCTGTTATGACTTCAGCATGATGTCACTATGAGTTTTGTTACCTTCTGAAATGTTGCATGAAATATATGCAAGCACAGAAAACTGACACGACACTCACAGATTAAAATTGAAGAGTGATTCTACATAATACACAATGATAATAACAGTGCAATGCTCAATCAAATGCTTTCAGATGTAAATTCAAGGTAGAATGAATTGATTTATTATATTTTATATATTTCTTTACGCCTCCATTTAATTTAAAATCCTAAAATGAATTACCTTATTGGTGTATTTGTAGGGTGAATGTAATAGTCAATGCACAAATATGTTAGGTTTTCAAGTTTTGTTACCATTTAAAAAAAATTATTTATTTATTTTATCCAAGTTGTCAGGAGCAGTAGGTACTTCAATGCAGTATTTATTACTCATTTATTAAAAAAAAGGATGACATTCGAACAAACTTATCAATGTAAATTAAATTCAATGCTCCTTTTTAATACCATTGATAAGTTACCATATATATAAATCGATGAAAAAACAAACTGCACGTGGTTAGGCTATTTTTGGTATCAAGTCGAAACGTCCAAAAACCGAAACGTCACCAAACCCATAACGTCCGAATCCCTAAACGTACGAAAAGTGTCCGAAACGTCCGAAACTATTTTTTTCTGCTATTTTATGTACTTTTACACAATAGTTTGTTAAAAATTCATTTAATTTCTTTTACATACAAGTTCTGTCTAACATGAGATTTGATGAGCAAGACCGATTTTTAGTGATTTTAATTAAAGTTAAAGCTGACCGCACCAATTGAACGTGCTGACCTGATAAATAATTATACATAGCTACTAATAAATACATTAATAATACATAAATGACGTTTTTAGACCAGTGTACAGTTATTTTATGATGTCAAAAAGGCATTATAACAGTTTTACTCATATACAATAGTTTTATACAATGGTTTTATTCAGATAATATAATTATGTTTGAAGGCAAATAAAATTACAATTAAATAACACCTCATATTCAAAGTGAAGTTTAAAGAAAATATTGACACTTAATGAACATAACAGTGGTGGAAATGTACAATTGTAGTGGATAAGGGAATTAGGGAATAAAAAAATAAAAACTTCCGATTGTGACACATGGCAGTTTAGAAGTCATCCCTGAACTCTACTTAAACCACATTGTTACACTAACTATCTGCAATAATGGCAGCTATGGAGGTTTTTGAAAAAAATTGTTAAGAATAGGAAATTATATTTACTTCAAGTTAAAAAAGTGCATGTGTACATAGCCAAAATTGAAAAAATCGGATGTTTTGGACAATTTTTGGATGATTCGGGAATCCGGCGTTTCGGTTTTCGGACGTTTTTACTTGCATTCCTTTTTTTATATACACGCGACCACAGCGCTCCTAGGGGCCGTTTGCAGAACTGGCAAGCCAACGTCGCCATGGCAAGAGAAGAGCTTGCGGGTCCGTTGTGAAATAAAATGAGGAACAATTAAGTAAATAACACCTGAAAAAGCATAAAAACATATAAGCTGAGCTAAGTTAGTGTATCAGCCATGGACTGGTGAAGTAATAATGGCCCAACACCCAGCCAGATCGGAGTTTACCTTCAGCTGACGATATAAGATAGATTGAGCGCCGAAGTCAGTGGCCTGTGCTTTGACCAGGGAACTGTATCAGCTTTGACTTGTGATGTCACAATTTCAAAAAGAGGATGAAAGGCCCTTAGCAACGGCCTCACAATGGACGCGCAAATGTTTTACTGGTTACTGTACTCTTTTACCTTAAATGAGGAATAATGAAGTAAATAACACCTGAAAAACACGCAGAAATTAAACCTGAGCTAAGTTAGTACATAAACTATTCCCTGGTAAAATAATACTGGCCCAACACCCAGCCAGATCGGAGTTTACCTCCGGCAAAAACCGCCGACCCTTACGGGCCTTAGCACAATATAGAAGTAGATACCAGCAGCCATCTTGGTTCTGTTCTCCCATTCAAAATTTAAAACGCTATCTCCTTTCTGGATAATCCTTGTATATCCTTCCCGCTTAGCCAGGACCTTCTACGCGTATTTCTTAAGGGAGCTAAGGTCTGGTTACCTTCCTAAACCTAAATTTGTTTTATTTACCGTTATTAATTTAATTCAAAACCAGAAAGAGGCTAACCCACCTAACGACCATGCTTGCAAGTAGACTTAAGGCTCTTGAATGAAACTCAGAATGAGGCTGAATGGCAGGTCACATGACCTCAAAGAGTAAGTGACCTTGAACTCTTGACTGAATAGGGGCAGTGGCAACATTTGGTTTTTATATCACAAACCTTTAAATCCAATATATTTTAATGATGGCCATAATGGATATAAATTGTTTTTTAATTTTGTCTCCTGGCTGGGGGAGTTTGATAAAAGTTCAAATGCATGTATTGTAGGATCCCTCAAATCAAATTTAAAAGTACTGGACAAAGGGGGCGGAGCTTACTTGGTTGGATCCATGCATCGACTACTGGTCATTGAACCAGTTACCTCTCAGGCTAATCATTCTGCTCCAGACGATCAAATCATTTATATTGTGTCCTGTCCACCAAGCAAGCATTGTCTCAGACTTGCTGGGGCACTCAAAGCTGGGTACATTAACAATTTATACCTTCATATTGTTGCACCGACTTGACAATTACTTAACTACTAAAAGCCTTTTATGATTATTTTTAAATTTTCCATTCTATTTTCAAAATTTACAGTTTTTCCAGACAGCCTTACATTGCTGCTCATTGCTCTACCCAATAAGTTACCAAAAATAAATGAATGTAAATTAGGTCCAATTGTAGTGGTAGTATGCAAAATCATTCATTGTGCAACAGTGTAATAAAGATTTACCCTGGTGACAGATAGCCCCTAAATTTTCAATAGCTTCGCTGCTTGGTCCTCTCTGGTTCCCTGAGTGAATAACACAGGTTGGGTCTGCCGAGTTCTGTGATCTGTTTGGCTGATATCTAGCATTGACAAAACCAGAAAGAGGCTGAATGGATGTAGCAACTGCCTGTGGGTCACATGACCTCCCTAACAACCATGATTGCAAGTCAAAACTCCTAACTAAACATTCACACCATTGTTGCCAGGGCCCTTTAAAGGGAAATGTCCAGCTGAGATTGGGGGGGTCAGCACTGAATTATGTGAAAACACAATTTTCCCGCCGTTTCCAGTTCCAGAAAGAGGCTGAATTGGACTGGGAAATGCCGAAAATATGCTGGGTGGCGAAGTTTGTGGTTTTTTTTTCTTTTGTTTAAAATTGTGAATAAGATAATAATTTTTCATTACATTTTTATGGTAGAACCTGTGGAATTCGGCAACAAAAGTAAGTGACAAAAATCTGAGATTGGTTCAGAAAATCCTTGTTCAGTTCCTACTTGCCTGAATTGCACAAAATTTTAGAATTCCCCTAAAAGAATACACATAATAGTAGAATTCAACTGTGCTAACAAAATTTGCGGTCTTTTTAAACTTTTAATCCATTTCATATATATGGCTCATTTTCTTTACTTTAAGCAAGATGAGCTATACTGTATATGTTTATCTGAGCTATACTGTATATGTTTATCTGTTCAAACTGCATGCGATGCATTCATTGTAGGGGTTTTGCTAATTTGAAATATAACAGCACAGAATTTAAATCCAATGGAAAAAAGTGCAGTATAGCAGACCCAAATTTATGACCATATTTACAAGCGACGTTGCCAGGCCTATGACGTCAAATGCTTGAATTCAATATGTGACGTCACAAACATACGTGCGGCTGTGATCATTTTCAAGGCAAGAACGCAGTTTATTATTGTGCTGTTTCCCTTTTATCTACACATATGTAATTCTTATTGTTTGCCACAACAACCTTTGGTAAAAAAATACTGACTATTTTCAGTTTTAATGGAAGCCAAATATGGGCATAAATTTGGGTCCGCTATACTGCACTAAACCCATAGCATAAAATCATAGTTATATGTCCTTGATTTGATATAATTTCAAACTATTTTCCAGAGTAGTGATAGCTGAAGAATAGAAAATGGGTGGGGGGGTTGATAAATTCAAGTGCATGTATTATAGTGGTAAGATCCAAAACCCTAAATACATTCAAGATTCGCTTTGATAGGCACTGGAGGCCATACAATATAATTCGAATATTATGATATTCGTAAGATAATGGACAGGCAAGCCACTCACACACGTACACGTGTATCCATCCATATACTACCTTAAAACAGTGGGCTTTCTAGCAAAGGCGCAGATCCAGAGGCCCTCATTTAACATGTTTTTGTATTTTTTTCAATTGGCATGGTGCATGTACATAGGCTATAACCAAATCGCTGCACCCTTGCTCAGTGATATTTGGATGTTGCTACGGGATGCTTTTTGACCTTGCTTTGAATTCCAAACCAGAAGGAATCTGAATAAATGAAGGCCTCTGGCACCATGGCAACTTAGCAACCATCTTTGCATGTCACAGGTCCTTAGAACCCATCCACACCAGATGCTAGGAGCCATTGGCATGTCATATGACCTGATAGCAGTGCTAGTTTTGTGACGTTTCCAGCCCCAGAAACAGGCCTATTGTGGATTCAGAAAGGCCATTTTAGCTGTTCAACAACAAACAGAATTTATTGATGTTTATTACTTTTTAAGTAAGAGCCTGCTAAATTTGGGAACTCGCTACATAAATGAACAAATGACAAAAATCTGCCATGTGTTCAGAAAATTTCTTTTTGTTGTAACTGGCCTGAATAACAAGAGACAACTATATTATTGTTCCAAAACTCAAGTGGTATACATGTCTCTATGATGTTTAGATTTTAGGAAAATTGATGTTAAAGTTGGGTGTCGCCCAACGTCCAAAAGAGAAAAACAGCAGCAGAAATCTATCACAACGCCTTGCTAGAATTGCTCAAAAAATGTACACAGCCACATACTATGTCAATTATTTTGTCAGAATTTGATCTCAAAGTTGGGCTATCAACGAACCCACAAATTAATACAATTTTACCAATTTGTCTTGACAAAAAGAAAACTGAACACATTATAAAACTTTAAATTTAACTGCGGAAACTAAAATGTGCTATGTTTAATATCTTGTATAAATTCATTGCAAAGGCAAAACATATATTCAGTACGGAATTTGAACAGTCAGAGGCTTATATGCATTTATGAGATTTTAGTTTCAATTGCATGTTAGATCTTTTGTAATGTCTGCATAAATTTAAAGTGTGTACATTTAATAGATTTTTGATGCCAGGCCATTTTATATTTTAATATGAGACTCGATCAATGATAAGGCAATCGGTGATGTGAGGAGCAGGGGCAGAGCACGGGATTGAGGACTCCCTGGTTTTGTGCGGGTATCCTGCTAGTATCTTATATTATGAGTGAGTAACCTCGAATTTGTGCATCAAGGGATGCTGCTGTTTGGGCCTCAATCGTGCCATGGCCTTCCCCATTCTTTCTATTTTCTCTGGTTCGAAATGTCACCATTACAACTCTTTATTTGCACTCTATTCCACCCAGGCTATCATTCCCTAAGTGAGCCCATGCTTGCTACCAAAATGGCCACCATCACTTTCAGAAAGAGACTGAATGGCACCATAGCAATGTTCACATGACATCCTCTAACAACTATGCTTGCAAGATTCAGCTCCTTAGCAACCATTCACACTATTGTTGCCAGGCTTGAATGAACACTCAGAATGAGGCTGAATGGCAGGTCACATGACCTGACAGAGCAAGTGACCTTTTTGAAGTCTGACTGAACAGGGAGGTGCTAGCATTTTGCAGCGCTCAAGTTGAGTCAAGGCCGAACACACAGCACAAAGTAATAATACCTATCTGTGTACCATTTGTGTAATTGGAAGTAGCAATAAATAATCCAGTCCATGACTGCATCCAACGCAGTGACCTCACCCACTTGGCCCAGTACATTTTTCCGGATCCAACCCTGCACCTTGGATGAACTAGAGAAGGATTTGACACTTCGAAAGTAATAAGAAGAGTCAAATTCGGCCAGAGCTGGCCCAAGGACCCCTGCTGCTTCCTTAAATACCTTGATTCTTTGATGTTAACTCTGCGCTTCAGTGAGCACACCCCTCATCACTGATGCCCTGCATTAGCAGCAATTACTTCCCTATAAATCCAAATTCAAAGTTTTTTTATTTCTTGTTTTACATCCTTGGAATCACTTCCAGTGAATGCCGCATGATCCCAGTATTCTAAAAGTGTTTTTACTGAATTTCTAGGTCTAATATTAAGGTAGATATGGTCTAAAATTAGTAAAATTACACTACTTTTTTTTTCATATGGAATCTATAATCTGTAAGAAGCCATAGATGTGATATGTGTTGAAATGTGTCGAACTGAGATACAGACCTTTAAAGATGCCTCGTTTTCAGATGTGCACAGATGTGTCATGATATATTTGCTAAAATCTAGTTTTTCCCCCTTATATACTTATGATAGCGTTTTCTGTGAAAGTTTTGCTTGGTCAAAGGTCACGAGTATTAAGGTGGTCAAAAAATTTGTGTGACACGGTAATTTTGGGCCAAACATTATATTGTCAGAAAATTCCACAGTTGCTTCGCAAGATATATGTCTACAAACTCTGAAATTTTGAAATTATAACTCCTTGGCATAAAAAAGTTACTTTCAAATGAATTTGACTCCTTTTTACATGAATATAAGCATATATTTTATGCTTTACCGTACTCAAGAATATATACTAACATGGTAAATTACAGCAAGTCACCATGTAGTATAGTCCAGTAACTGAACTACATGTAGTTCTGCTTAGAGTTATAATTTCAATTTTTTTTAGAGCTTGTACACATCATGTGCAGCAACTGCAAAATTTCAACAATTTTGCTTCATTCATTTGGTAGTTGTGAATTTTTAATTGAGCCAAGGTCTGTGTGGAGATATCGCACTTTTAAAGTTTAAGTTTACATCGATTTATTAGCAATTTATTTTGTGTTATGCTAGTTTTAACAACAAAAAAAATGATTGTAAAAATGTTGGCCCAAAATTGCCATGTAACTTAAAGTAGACCACCTTAATACTGGTGACCTATTTGTTTGGTGTTTGCTGGTTAAATTGTTATCTAAGGTTACCTATAAAAAGTAAAAAGTCACCTGAACAACAAAAAGTATACATTATAACAGTGTCTAGTGGCATGCTTTTGTTAGGGACGCCAATGAACATTATACTGAGAGATACAGCCCAATTATTTCAGTGGCAGGCTTCATTGAACAAACTTCTAAAAATGTGTGAAATGTGTGATAAATGTTGGCATGTTAATTTGTGCAGGCTTTCAGACCCCCCAGCAGCAGATCCAGCAGAAGTCGTGAAGAAATCCAAGAACAACTACCACCCATTGACCCAGAAGATGACAATGGAAGTATTGGGACAGTTGGGTCAAGGAGAAGCTCTGCTGTCAGTAGAGGTGTGATATAAACAGTGTTTAATTGTTGCAAATAATGATAAAAGGATGGCGGAATGTCTAATTGACATGATTAGAATTCAAGCCTCATTTATTTATAAACTACGGCAAGTCATTTGAAAAATATACATATTTTTGAAGTGAATTTATAGTAAATTAAGCATGAACAAACATGAGTTTATTTTGAGGAGTTATGCACGTAATTGCCCTCAAAAGTATTAAACACCTAGGCAATAGTTAAAGTGAATACAATGTGTGGTCTTGTTAGGTACTCGATGAAATTATACATCCTCTCTGTCCTGTATGTTAATGATAGGATCTAAAAATTGGACAACTTATTCATCATCTGATAGAGGCAACATTTTTCTTTAACAGCCTCCTTGAATGGAAGCCAGAGAAGCTCACAAATACGAGGAACGAGGCTGCCTCAAATTATGCGCTTTCAAAGAGAGACTGAGCCTACGGATGGTCAACGACCAGACAGTCAGTCTCACAAGGTCTCCTTTTCAAGGTGAGTACTCTGATGTACAACAAAGCATTATCAGGAATACATTTTCTATTTCCATTGACAGACTTTAACTGATGCAAACCAACCATTAAACGTTTATAAACAATAAATAATAATAGTTTATGAACAAAACAGACACTCACAGACAAGACAATTATTTACACAAAGAGACACAATTACACACATATGGACAATACACACACAAATCCATAAACAAACATATGACACAAGGGATAGTTATTTTATAGTGTGTCTCTTTGTGTAAATAAATGTCTTTATGATGTCTTACTATTCTCTGGGTGTGGGAGGCTTCTCTGAGGTCTTAGGTCCGCTATCAAGAGGCCACCCAACAACAATTTTCTAAACAATTTACAGCAACCTTTTGACTTGAATAACAATGAAATAAACACACACCAAAATTGTCAAAAATTCTATTTAGACAATAATACATGATCAATTTGATTTTTAGCTACTTCTGTATGCTAGTGCAGTGGACAGACATTCGCCAATTAAGTGCTTTCAGTTTTGCCTGTGGAGTAACAAAATTTAGATTAAAATGTTATTTTTCATTAGAAAGCCATCTCAAATGACGTCAAAAGAAACTCAGACGGAGTGGAGTTGGTTGGAGGACATGCGGTCATTACAACGGGGGTCTGCATCCTCGCATCGCATGAGACGGACATCGTCAAAAGCAAGACTAGACACACGTAAGTGTACATAATGTGATCAGACACTATAAAGAAGTTTTCTACACCATTGAAAACTATACACTATTCAGTTTGTCGTTGGGACAAATAATACTGCAAGAGAATATAGATATATTATTTGTATATTTTTAACCCTCAGTGAACAAAGTTCGAAGAGGCTTATTGTTTTCAATTTGAAAAATTATGACTGTCCGTGGGCGTGACACCTTCGCTTCCGGAGCAGAACTCAAACACTAATGCACAACACTAATGAAATTTCATACGGTAATACTCCATATGATATGGCCTTGTTTTGCCTTTTGATAGTCACACTGACATGTCTCGGCTATGTTTTACAAAATTGGAGAAAAATAGAAAAAATAATTATTATTTTCGTTTCGGGAGAAGAAATCCCGCTACATGTACACACTAAGAAAACTTGTGGTCTGAAAATAGATGGTTGCAATGCCTTCATGCTGTTCATCAGGAGTGTCTGGTGATGAATCGCCTTGTCTGATTGGCTGAACGGCAGTGAAATTAATTATTTTTTCATTCCGTGCTTTGACAACTTTTATATTTGTGTACAAGTCATAATACAAAAAAGAAAATTTTTGGTCATAGGAAGTGGTCGAACCATGGATGCGATTTCTGGTGAAGTTTTCTTAGTGCTACATGCCCAAAACTTTTCAGAATATCCAGAATACTCTGTCTTTTGGGGGTCTCATGGCCAAAAATAAATAGAATTTGCATGATAAGTTAAAAATGTAAAAAATTCTTGTTTTTTCTTCAAACCTCCATATCAAAGACACTATAATAGTGATCACACATGAGTAAAGTTTTGCGTGTAGTTGTGCCTTTTGGGACCCGGGTCTCATGGCCATCAAAGATATAGAATATTTATAATCAGGGGAAAATATGAAAAATTCTTGATTTTTCAAACCTCCATATATTATATATCAAAGACGCTATTTATCCTTGATGAATGCAGTTTTTGCATATAACATCTTAATTATAGTACTTAATTTTAAATTTCTTTTGTGGTTTTTTCGTAATGATTAAAAATCTTAATATAAATCTAAAAATGGTTTTATTTCCTACACATACTCTAACCCCCCCCCCCCCCCCCCCCCCAAATACATATGTAGAAATCTTGCACTGAGGGTCCGGTCTTATGAAGAATCAGTTAGTAATGAAAACTAAGCTTTAATGTGATTGGATATAAATGTATATACATTTTTCTAGTAATTGAGCACCCCAGCAATTAATTAAAAAAGAAATGGCTTCAATTACACGGTTGATATGTGAATTATAGCTGTTCTAAAAGTTTATTATGAAGGCAAAATATCATAGTGCGGACCTGCTTTTTTGCAGCATGACAGTATAAGAGGTAAAATTGTGAAAAAGTTCAGTGGTCATGCCCTACTTCAATGTAGCTAATTTGAATTATAACTTTATGATCTATCAAAAAAGACCAAAATTGTATATTGTTACATAAGTATTTTTTTTAGGAGGATTCAACCTAGAGAGTGTCTCCAGCCAAATGAGCTCCCTGGCACCAGGGGCAGCACCTGCTGGCTTCTCATTGGTCAGCTTGGTCAGGTGACCTGTGGTCATGTGACCAGGAGGCATAAATACCCCTCGCTGGCCACTGCATCTAGCTGACGCAGAATGCAGGTAGGGGCTGTCATCTTGCAGGAGGAATTCCTCCCGGTAGCGTGCATGCGCATACTAGGCTTTGTTATGGGTTTCCCGTGGACCGGAATGTGTTCCCCAGTCTAAAATTAGCACAGCCAATCAGAAAATTCAGTGCTTGGCCAATCAGCCATGCAGGATAGGTAGACCCAACCTGCCTATCGTGTTTACGCTTAGGCAGGTCCCAGCCAATAAATCAGGCCACCTGGGGGCTCTGGGCCAGACTAGAATGACACAGCTACCTCTGTAAGATCCTCTGTTTGGCCCCAGACTTGCCAGAGTCATACAGCCTCCTGTATAATACTCTGTCTGAGCAGATCTATCTAGTCATTGTACTGTGATATTTGTTGTTATAATAAATGTATAAACTCAATGACTAAGTTGCTCCTCTACCATATTAGAACTAGAGTCTAGAACAGTTTAATGTGGTCAACAGGCCTATTCAGGGCCAGAACAACTTTATATTGGCACCCGATGTAGGACCCTAGACTCTGATTATTATGGTAGAAAATTGCTGCTTCAATGAAGCTTCCTTCTAACATTATACTTTGTCAGTACAATTCTGTACTTTTCAGTACAGAAAACCAGTAGAAAGTTTTACACTTTTTCAGTGCAGCCTTGGTTTACAGACGCCGCCTTCTGATATTATGTGCTTTGGTAGTGAAAATTTGTACTTAGAAACCAGTAAAAGCAGAAATGTACTTTTTCAGTACAAATAAGTGCCATGTCAGCACAAATAGTCAGTGACACACATGGCTTTTCCTGCACACTGAAAATTTGAGGAGCACCCCTATACCACCTTGAGATAAAGGACTGTGAGCCGTCCTACAGAAGGCTCAAATGTGCCTAGAAAATTAAGAGACTGGAAATCTTCAGGCCTTTTCAGAGAGGACTCCTGCAAGACCTGCTCCAATGAGCCATGGGTCAATCTTCCCATGAAGGGATCAGGGAATTGGATCAGGCTGAGAGACAAAGGCAGTTGGGACCTATTTCATCAACTCCAGCTAGACTCCTGCCCAGCATAAATAATTCTATGCAATCATCCTGGGCTTCTTTCTCAGTCAGACAGGACTCAGGGAGGCAGGACTCTGTTGCTAATTACTCGCACTCTGAATCTACATAGATCTATTTGACAGGTGGCAGAAACCTCTACCACCAGGGAGACCAACAGACCTGACCATATCCTAAGGAATATCTACCACTCCATGCTCCGTGCTGGGGTTAAGATATGGGAGTTGTTTCCTGCACAGGCATGTTGGTAAACCCTAGACCCTAGAGAAAGGATGGGAGGGGTTGAGCGAATTTTCAGATGTTCTTGTCCTTCCTTGGTAGTCTCAGTAGCATTTGTTGTTATCCTCCCATTTAATTTATCAATTCCTTGGTTTTGCAATTGACTGGCCCCCTGTCCCTCTCTTATGTCCTCCCACTGATATCACTCCATCGAATGACCTGCCCTCCGCTTGGAGCGCTAGATTTCACTTAGGATATGACCATATCCTAAGGAATATCTACCACTCCATGCTCCGTGCAGGGGTTAAGATATGGGATAGAGTTGCTTCCTGTCTCTCATTTGGCAACTCCTTTGATTCTTTAAGATATTTACTAACTCTTTCATACCCCTATTTCTTATTAATAGATATTCCTTGCCCTTCCAGGATATTCACTCAACTCTTTCTTACCCCGCTTCTTATTAACTATCCACATGATGGTTTATAGTGTTGCTCCCTGAGCACTCCCATACCTAATTATTCTGGTATATGCATGTACATATGAAGACCACATAGTATTCAGTCAATACATTTTTAGTAAAGGCAGTGACTATTCGAACACTCATAGTCGGTTACTGGAATGCCGGTGGTAGGAGAGAGTCATCAACAAATGTCGGGTTGTCTGGTATATGGGCCATAATTCTAGCCATGGAAGTGTTTCTTGTGTACAATTTGGCTGAAGAGTGTGATGACCATCCCACATGGTTCATTATGGGTTCCAGGTTCGTGGATGACACATTATTGCGCATGGTTATGGCACACCCTGCTCTGAGACTGTGGGGTGTTTCCCCGTTATTTATCCCCAACCTGTTCAAGTAGTGTTTCAGGCGGTCATAGGTGACTTTACCTTCACTTGTCACTGGTCTAAACAGATAGCCTGTTTTCAGGTTTAAGAAGCAATTTCCATGTAGGTGGACAGGCCCAGAACTGGGCATATTATAGTATCGGGAAATTTGAACAGGGTGCACATTGGGCTTATCACAGCGATGCATCTTTCCCCACGTGTGTCTAATGACCATGCCCAGTCCATCCGTGAGGGCCCTGAATTCCTGGCCAAAGAACATAAGTTTAAAAAGTGCTTGATCTCGGGCCAAGACGTATTTTGATCGGGTGTGTGTTTCTGGTGAGAGAAGGTGGCAATCAATGTACATGGCAATGAGCCGTAATTTTGACGAGAAAATTGGGATAGCCTGTTTTGTGATACAGTGTCCCTTGCCATGGATCGGTCTAGTTTATCTTGTTGTTGCTCTGAATTCTTTGCAGGAAGTACATGGTTAGTTCTTGGATGATCCACGGTTAGTTAAAGTTAACGACTGTAAGCTGTCAAGGAATTTTAAATGTTAGACTTACCGAAATATTGTAACCTGTCAGCCTCTCAAATTCTCTGACTAGATCCTCAGATGAGTAACTTGAAAGGGTGTACTTCTTTGTAAAGCGTGCCATGTTGTTGTCTTGTAACAAGGGATGCAACTGTTGTAATCGAAGCACCACAGGTAACACATCTCTTCCCTTTAGACAATGATGCTGTTTAAGCACAATGCATTCCTTGTCATCCATGGTCAAGTCAGAAAAAAATGTCTATTCCTCACTGTATAGAACCAAGGACTGTTGAGCATTGAAAATCGAATTTTCCCTGCCAGATAGCGACCAATCAGTGACCTTAGCATGACCTCGTGATTACAGGGTGTTCATTAATTGGATGCCGTAATCCAGCCAAAATGCCATCAATGCAGCGTCTGCAGCTTTCCCGCCATGGGTGGCTTTCTGGCTTGCTCTTATCAGGGCAGGGCATGCTGGAAGGGTACTCATTGACCTCAGTGATTGAACCAAGTGCGTTGACATGTACTTGCACGTATTGTAAATGAAGACTCAGGTCATTTAAATATTTGGGCAGTAAGGTGAATCATGAAGTTGGACAATTTGTATGGAATATACTGCTGTACAATGATTTTGTCTTGAGCATTGCTATAGAAACATATGTATTCCCAAGTCACTAGAGACACCTGATTCATACACTCATGATGTAATAAAGAGTAGAGTATACAATGCAAAACACTAGTATGATGTATATGATCCAAGCCTTGTTGGCTCCATGATCCAAGTATTTTTATTGGCTAAATTAGTTAATTTTTATTGTTATCCACCTATTCACAATTACATAGTACTACATACAGAAGCAGTAATGAGTGCTAAAGATGTTTTACCCTTGGTTTCATTGCATTTCTTTGTTGCTTTTTACTATATTACCGTGGAGTGCACATGCATGAGAGTAGCGTGGTTACTATAATCTACCATGCAAGTAGATTATCATGGTTATCAACACATCAGGGTGCTAGCGTGTGTACCCTAATCACCCCAGTGGCTAATGAGCCGGTCGAGTGCAACAACCTGACCTACTACATTTAGTATAGCTGATATTTAGCACAATATTATATGTCAGCGTTATTTAACATTACGAGTGTGGAGAGTTGTATTGGTATACCTTGGCTTTACGGCCGTTTCAATTAGACATGTAGACATACATATGATGGCTCTGTAATGGTGTCATAAGATTTTGCACAAGCATTCGACAGCTGTTTACACAAGGTCTCTCGTACACTCTCAGAATTCCTTAGTCAGATTAAACAAACTGGGGAACATGCCAATTACACTAGACATTGTATACTGGATCACAGAAAGCACCGGGTGAATTTACCAGATCACACAAAGCACTGGTTTTACGCCAGGTCACACTAAGCACTGGCTGAAAGTACCAGATCACACAAAGCACTGGTAGCAGATTACACACATCACTAATGGATTTCCAGATCACATAAAGCACTGGTAGATGCCCACAATATAATTACACATGTGGTACATAGAGTCTATGTCCTAGTGTGAGCCATGAGGATGTCTAGGCAGTCCAACATGGAGCTCCTCTAACGTGCATGCTGCTGCCTTGACATCACTCCATCGAATGACCTGCCCTCCGCTTGGGGCGTTAGATTTCACTGAGGATAATAACATTAGTCAAGAGAGCCCCAAGACTGGGATGTAAACCAACACCAGCTCATTAGACAGTCACTGACTGACTGGCAATTACCCCTCCACAGGTGTGAGACAATTAAGGAGCAATGAGCCATATCTGGGTCATGATGCCTATGCACTGGCAGATAATAGGCTATATAGCTACCCAATTTATGGTCCTTCTAATATACACAGACCAATATCTCCCATTTCTGCAGGTCAAAAGGCCAGAAGGAGGCCCATAAAAGAAGTGTTGCCACCAACCTTTGATGGGAGGTCTAACTCATTTGCTGAGTTTGTAGATGACTTTACCAGGATAGCTGACTATAATGGCTGGGAAAGTGAAGACAGGAAATGTGAAATCTGCATAAAAACAATGCCCGCTCCTGCAGCTTATGAAGATCTCTTGTATAAACTGCTATCAGTTTTTGATAATGAGTGATCTTTGGAGTCATACAGAGATCAATTAACTGCAATCAATAGAGATCAATCCATGGATCTTGAGACCTTTGGTCGGGTGCTGCAGGCCTGCGCCTAAAACCTAGCAAGTGTGATCCATGGAAAATTGAAGTCATTTCCAAGTGGCCCCCACCTGTGAATGTGCATGAACTCAGAAGCTTCATTGGCATTGCATCCTACTACAGGAAATATGTGCCAAGCTTCTCAGAGGTAGCTCTCAATGCAGTGACACAGAAGCCCACACCGTACAATTGGAACTCCGATTGCCAGAGTGCATTTGAAACACTGAAAGAGGCTCTCATCTCTGCTCCAGTGTTTGCACTTCCAAGAGAGGGTTGTCAGGTGATACTGGACACTGATGCCTCTGATACAGCTATGGAGGGGTACTCTCCTAAATAATTGGAGAAGAAAAAGTGATTGTTTATGCATACAAAGTGATTGCTTACTACATACAATTAGCTCTTGGCAATAGCCAAAATGGCTAAAATTTCCCACCATACTTATATGGTCAACCCAATGTCATCGTTAGGACTGACCACAAAGCCCTTGTCTGGTTGCAAGGTTTCAAAGATGCTGAGGGTATGCTGGCTCGCTGGATGCTCTCAGTGAATATGATTTCAAAATAGAGCACAGGGAAGGCAAGAAATATAGCATCCCAGTTAGATCCTGCCCTGACTGCCCTGATGAAGCTTAACAGGCTTGCCAAGGGTGTAATTGTTATAGTTGGTCGAGCTCATCCACGAGGATAACAGACTCTGAACCCAGACATTCACCGCAGAATATTTCGTACAGATTTATCGGGGTGTTGAATCAATAAATATTATATTATTAAATATTATGTAACACCTGTTTGTGCACAGATTAAGGCCTTGAACATCAGGCATGGCTTTGACAGCTACAGGTATGCACACGTTGACCTCCCTACTGCAGCGCCACTGCAAGGCAGAACCTGAGTGATCCAACTGGCTCTGACAACCAAATGGGAGCGCTCCCTATGTCTGTATGATCCATTTGTCTGTGGATCGGATGGATCCCCTCCAACAAAGGCCTGATAACTGGCTAGAAACACGGTTGGAGGAGCAACTGCAGTTAGCTCAAACGAAGACAATGACCTCAGACAGGTCAGGAAGTGGCTTGAGAAAGGTGAAAGACCTCCTTTTCGATGCCATCACTCTAGCGAGGCACAGCTCAAAAATATCTGGGCTCAGTTAATATATCTCAAATTAAGCAATGGCAAAATTGTGTGCATGTGCAAAATGCCCAGTGGAGAAGAGACCACCCAACTGGTCAGGGTACAGGGATGACATTATCGGTTCATGTCAGTGGTGTGATCCTAGCGCGGTTTCACAACATAGGGAAATCCTGCCAAAACCGTTTTAACTTGCGCTTTGATACAGTTTTGGGAGTAGGTCAATACATTTCCAACCAAATTTGGTCCAAATCAGATCAGTGGAAGCTGAGAAAACGCTGGTTTTAGTGCAATGTCAGGCCTCTCAAAATCCATGATTTTTGGATGTCTGTCAAAGATTCACAATCTCCGTTCCCCCTCGCACACCACAACAACAACACTTTTAACTATTTCCACTTTTGATATTCATACAAAAGAAAAAGAATACAATATATAGGTTGGCATGTAGCTTAAGGTCATGGCTCTAAAAGGAATGTCAAACAGTAAGTCCAGCTTGCACTTATGTAGTTGTAGATGTAGAGTTAGTTGACGATGTTGTTATCTTTTGATGAGATGATGTAGAAACGCAACCAGTGTAGATGATGTCTGAGGTGAGTCCGCGACCACTGTCACTACTAAATGACCAGGAGATGAACTTGTAGTACCATCAGGTGCAGGCCAATGATGTAATGTAGTAGACAGGTGGGATGCCTCATGACAGTCGTTTCCAACGTCTGGACCTGGTGGTCCTTCTCAGCATGTAGTACAAAAAGGCTGTGAATATGTAAAAACATATTAAGTAAACTGTCCAGCCATTAAAAGTGCAATTGCCCAGCTAAGGCAGCATGGAGCACCATAGTTCCAACAACAAAGTTCAGCAATCCTTAGGATGCACATAATATAGACTTACATTCCTCATACATAGATTAGAGCCAAATCTACCTTTAAAACTGCCCTTAACAACTGTGCATTACAACATAATATGACTATTAACAGAACATATCAAAATATTAGTGTTACTGTCAACCATCATTACACTTGCCAATCATCACAGGACATGTGAATTCACTGTAATTTTATAATAACCACTTATTACAGACCATCTGCCAGCTCTTTGGCATTATTAAGATAAAAGTGCCTTTATACATTATTCAAATGCACGTAATACAATAATATAATAAAAAAAACATTACTTACAGAGCTGTGCTCTCCTTTCTGTCACTAATAGCAATTCACCTTGCTGATTCAATGGTGATTGATGGAATGATACTGTGACACCAATGGGCCCCCTATTTATATGGCCCATTGTTTGATTGTTTGTTGTTAGCAGCATGGGAGAAACAATCAGCTCAGACGTCTAATCCCCAATCCACCAAACAATGAAACTGTCAATGACCCTGTTATCTCAGTGCTACTCAAGTATATCATTAGTAAAAGAAATTACATTGCTCACTTACATATTTATGAATTAATGAATTCCTAACAATGTCGTACAAATCGTCCACACATAATTCGTTTAACATGATACAGAAAAAAAAAATTGACAGCTGTTTTTTTGAAGAAACGAACCCTTGTTTTTGTTTTATACTGATCTAAAATTGTTTAAATAGAATAAACATACTAAATTAGTGCTACTCAACACATTTAAGAGCTAAAAATGTTATTTTTCAGTATATTAAAAGCTATTAAATGCATGAGTGGTGGCGCACCTGTCACTTCACTGCAGCTCCATCTGTGAAAATATAATCTCCAATGTTTTAGCAAAATATTTGCCGTGCTTCATGGTATATAATGTATACCCTTGTCTTAATAGGCCGCAGGAGCGGCCCCATAGGGGCCGCCCGTAGGGCTTTTATGTTTAGAGATTGGCCAAAAACAAAATCTACTGACGTACTATTCTCAAATGACCGGATCGGAACTATGTTGTCCTAATTAATGAACGTTAGAAATCATTGCGCAGTCATTCGGCACGAGAAAAATAGGCCAAAACGTCACAACAAACTTGTATTGATGACGTCACAATGCCTTTGGCGGTGCCACAGCGAGGCAACCATATGCAGGGATGTTATTATATTGTCAACGGGGATTTTTTCCTGTTGAGATGGTCCCAAGGCAAGCTGGCTCACAAACGATGTTGTGTCACAGCATAGCCATCTCAAAAGTACAAGTCAGGGCATTTGGCCACATTTGTTGAAAATTTGTGTCTGATGTCTGCCTATTTAATAAGCTCATTGGCCAATCTGTTGAGTGGGAAGGGCCTTGCAGATTTAATTTAATTTGATTGGCTAAAATGTCAATGACTGACAGATTGTGTAACTTTATTTTGTCACAAGTCTACAATGTAACCAAAAAAGTAGAAACAATACACATTGTAACAAAAAATAATGGGCCAGTCATAAACAATGTCTGCACATAACTTTTGCAGGAAATGCACTTGACTTGACCTATCACCTTCATTTCTTATAATTATTAATAATAATCAGAGATTTACCTGAAATATATCAGTTCAGTCAAAAAGTGGGAACTTGCAGAACTCCACTTCTAAAAATGATAGAAAGATGCAGTTTTCAGCTAAAACTGTCGCTTTGAAATTACGTTTTGTGTATTTATAACTGTGCATCTTCTTTTTTCAATGTCCCAATGCTACTGAGTCTGAAGCTTACTCAGTTTATATGGCCAGCTGTTAGAGGCAGACATAATGATGAGATGATAAGACTTGGGCGTCCACTAAATTTTATGCATTTAAACCATTGTATAATTGTGTATTATACCAAAGATTACCAAGAGCTAATAGCCCATATGTAAACAATGTCTTAAAAGTTTATATTAATCCACAGTTCAGCAACACATTTAATATAATGTAAGCAACAAGAGCAATGAGCTTGAGTAGTTCCAAACCACATTTTGCGTTTACAATTTTCAGTATATCAGATATTGATAACACAATATTGTGTTAAGAACAAATTGGCCCATAAATTGCAGTAATTCTTGAAATTTGGTGGTATTTTTTTTTTCTTTCTTTTTTTCACAACCAAATGGCTGAATAATGCATGTAAAATATAAAGGATAAAACTCTATACATTAAAAATTATACATAATTTCAAGAGGAATTGCAACTAATTTATTGTAGTTTAATGCCTTGAATTTGTCGGTATCGATATCCTAGGTGTCAATTCAAGTGAATTGCAACTATTTAGCAATCAAAGCCTCCAGAACAACCTTTCCAAGAAAGATTGATTTTTCAATTAAGTAGATCTACGTGATATTACCCATATATGCATGAAAATGGCAAAGTACAATTTAAATCACACCTGCGGCCTCTCATGCACATTGCATTATCATATTAACTTTGAAGTTATTGTTAAGTACGTATAAATAATCTCAATCAATGATTTCTGTCATTTTTAACATTTTTTAATCTCTAAAATTCCGCACGTGCTATCACGACGTTGCTTCATGAGCAAGTAAATAAAATGGAATGCTACCGATTCGCAACTTTAAACTAGCCAGTTTAAGCTATAAAAGGATAATTATTGCATTTCAAGGTATGTTAATGTGTTTGGAAGATGTCATTTTCAAGTAAGAACACATTAGGATGTGTTTACTGTGGCTTTGTGATGCTAAATCGTGTCTAATCATAAGAAATTGCTTGTAACATCATAGGTGCCGATTCATTATTTTGTTTATATTTTTGAGGACGGCGTGACCATCACAATTTTTTTAGTGTGATTTCATTGCGATCTTGTAGAATTTTGTGGTTATTAAGCCAGCTTAGTGGCCAATAATTAAAACGGACATAGAAAAATATATTGCTACAGCTTTGACTGAGCAGATTGAAAATTTGTTTTATTCTTAAAATCGCCATTTTCAACAAACGGACTTTTTGAAAATGCCTTTTTGGCTGAAAAAAACTATGGTTTGGAATCAGTCCCTACATCTACGTGTAGGGACTGATGGATCAGTCTAGTGTGATCCATGCCACAAACACAAGGTCAGCACCCAGAAGAGGGCGCCTCTGCAGCAGAGGCCAGTTGCCCCGAACGTTTGTCATCATTGACATATTAGGCCCTCTCCCTGAAACTGAAGCTGGCAATAAGTACATCATGGTCATTGTAGGCCACTTGGACTGAGACTATGCTCTACCAGACCAGAAGTCTATGACTGTTGATGATGTACTTGCCAATAATTTCATTGTGCGATTTGGCTGTCCTCTGTAACTGCACTCAGACCAAGGTCCCTATTTTGAAGCAGAACTTTTGAAAGAGCTCTGCAACGATTACTAGTTAGCTCACCGTCTCTGCCAGCTCACCGCCCGGTAGGTGTGGTCAGCTCACTGCTCTTTTTTAGAAAGTCACCGCCGGCCGAGTTAGCTCACCGCCGGCCGAGATAGCTCACTGCCGCCGGCCGAGTTAGCTCACCGCCGCCCTTCGCTAATTGCAATCGAGCCGCCGACGCCGCCGCTAATTGCAATCTCCTTGGTCCTAAATACAATTGATATTCCTATAATTAACATTGTTAAGGGATTTTGCTCTGTGATGTTACATAATATTATGATATTTAATTTCTTGCCAATTGCCATTGCCAGCATAGAATATTCTTGCCAATTGCCATTGCCAGCATAGAATATTCTTGCCAATTGCCATTGCATGCCAGCATAGAATATTCCTATAATTAAAATGGTAAAGGAATTTAGCTCTTTGATGTTATATATGATATTACAGTTTTTTTAAGTCATGCTTGTGATTGTGATTTGTTACAAATAAAAATACTATATTAATTACTTTATTGCAATTTGCATCAAACAAATGCCACACATTTTTCATTGGTTTACATGGGTAATTAGCCCTTTAGTCTGATTGGTTCAGAGACTATAAAAAATATCCCAATAAAAACTTTAAATTATTTTCATTTGATCAATATAGTAAAAAAAAAAGGCCCAAAATACCAAGTAAAAGTAAAGAAAAAAAATCTAATTTCATATTAATTATATTAATATTGCCAAGAGACAGCCTTTTCTTTAATAAATTAATATTACAAATATCCCTTGATCAAAAAGAAAAAAAAATCTAATTTCATATTAATTATATTTATATTGCCAAGAGACAGCCTTTTCTTAAATAAATTAAATATTAATTATGGTCCCAAAATACCAAATTATTAAAAATTTTTGTAGCCTTTTTTTGAGAAATAGAATGTAAATATTTTTATCTATTAATGGTTTTTCTTTCCCGAATTAATTTAAGCCAAGTGGAATTTTAAATTTTCAAAATCGGATAAAAATTGACAAACTTATTTAAAAAAAATGTACAGGCATCTCCAAGCATGATGCGGCAAACGCTTTGCGCATGCGCGAAAATGACGTCATTCCGGGAATCTCTCATTAGTATCATTTTCTCCATGTAAAATGTTAACTAAAACTACGTTTTTAGGGCGGTGACTTGACATTGTTTTTCTCTAGTCACGTCACCGTCGATAAAAACAGGCGGTGAGCTGACTCTGGCAGTGAGCGGTGAGCTGGCATTGACGGTGAGTTAACCTGATACCTCTGCAACCTGCTAGGCATAGGCAAGACCAGAACAACTCCCTATCACCCCCAGTATGGTAGAGAGATTCAATAGATCGTTACAAGACATGCTGGCTCCAATCAGTTGATGAGGACAGGTCTAATTGGGATGATCTTCTTCCCTATGTTATAAAGCCACCAGCTAAACCTGCCAGCTCAGATTTGATGCCACAAGGCTCTGGAACAGACCTGGACGAGGGCTGAACGCCAACTCGTCACGCAAGAAAAATGGTCTGGAAAAAGACAATGCCCAGCTACACAAACAGCTGGCTGCAGTGAAGGGCACCAGCAGAAGACACTGATCCCCCCCCCCTACCCCAGAGCCTTGTTCTGGGCCAGACCTGTCTAGAGTGACACAGCTACCTGAGAAAGAAACACCATCTGAGTGTGCTTTCTGTGTGCTTCCTATTGATTTGGTTATTTGGAATTCATGAAATGTCTAGTTGCTCAACTACATTTATTACAGAGGTTTCCAACAATGTTTATGGTGCTCGTGTATTATGTGGCCATTCGCTGAGGGTTTGCTGCTGTGCAGCCTATGTTTTGCAGAAATTGTTTCGTAATGGGAGTCTGTTTTTTAAGAGTTTAAAACTTAATGAAATAATATATACTGATTTTTCATGTGTGTTTCAGATAATGAGGATCAAGCAGAAGATATTAAAGGTTCCCCCTACTCATTATCACTGATAAACAATTTCTTTATAATAACATGATTTTTAATATTAATCACAACTCAAAAAGTCAAAACGGCATCCCGATAGCCTTTTCACTGCCTTTAATCCACGTATAATTTAACTTACATTGATAATTGTAGAAAAACCAGTTGAAATTTCTCAATCTGCCAAACAGTCAAAAGCTTCAGTAAAAGAAAGTAAAGAAAGTGAAGCAGTACAATTTACAGAATCCTCCGATGTTCCTCCTCTCCCAATGCAAGACGACACTTATGGCATTCCAGTTTTAGAAATGGAAACATCTAGTGAAAGTGAAGTGAGTGTAGTATTATTTTCTGACTTCGATAATTTTAAATAATAGATATTTGTACACTGTACCGTTATGTGAGATTAGTTTCTGATAGAAATGGAGAGCTAACGGCTTTGGGAATTTTAATGAGACATATAGTCCTATACATGTTTTAAATGGAAAAAGTGCTGTATAGCGGACCTAGATTTATGATATTTAACAAGCCTCTTTGCCAGGCCTATGACGTAAAAGTGCTTGAAATCAATTGATGATGTCACAAAATAATGTAGTTATGACGGCGGTTTTCATATTCACGGTAAAGACAGAGTTTATTTTTGCTTTTTCTAGGGGGGCTACCGCCCCCAAACCCCCACTATTCTACACCAAATGTTATTTTAAATGTGGTAGAACTTCAAACTTGTGAAATATTTGATAAAATTTTTTTATTTTTAATAGACGCCAAATATAGGCATAGATTTGGGTCCGCTATACTGCACTAAACCCATGTTTTATATACTGTGAAATGACCATAATTGGAATATAATGAACAGCAACTTATGCTAAAATTGTCTCCTGGATTAATTGTGAAATCAACAACTTAATCTTTTCCAGTTTTCAATGACGGAAGAAAGTGAATTTGCTGAAGACTTATTTGATCCCACAAATTTACCAAGTGTTGGACCACCACCAATTTTGCAGGTATGGACATGTCTAATTATTATGGTTAGGACATTGATCAACTACGCTAAAAGACCTCTCTAAGTTAAATCCTGACCTGGATGCTCATCCTGAGCTGCCTTACTATGCCCAATTGGGCTTGTGTGATGTCACAACAAAACTCATAGACTTAAATTGGAAACTAACCTTTAGAGGAAATCATAGCAATCTAGGAATACCATTAGACTGAGGCAGTTCCTCAAGCAAATTGAGTGCTGGATCCACATGATGTTAAACATGCTTCATGGTCACTTGGGCTGGATCCAGGCACCCTGTACCAGCCTTAATTTCTATAGTGGCCCATGACATAGTGATCCAGAGACACCTTAATAGTCATGCTGAATCCACCAGTGCAGCTGGGACACAGCAGAACTAATATTCTTTAAAAAAACTGAACTCCGGAGGATTTCATTTGAATCCCATCGGCTGAGCTAAAGTCTCATGTAGCCAATGGGGGTCCTGGATCTTATGATGCCCTGCAGTTTCCTATCGAAGTCTATGAAATCTGTTGCCATTTAAGCCTGCCAGCTCTCACACGTTCACTGTGAGACTCATGCAATTTGACCTAGAGCTGTCTCACTCTGTTAGTGAAGTGTGGGGTCGGGGGCAGACAGGAAGCTTTTTGAAAAAGCAGAGAAAGGGTTTCTCCAAAAGGGAAAAAGAGGGGAAGGGGTGGGTGTTGGTTGACCAGTACTTTCTTAATATCTCAATTTACAAAAAGAGGGAACACCTCCACCCCATTTTCACATGGAACAGCCCTTTGGTATTTTCTTAAGTAACATTTTGATTTGTCTCACGCTTAGAGAATTACAATAAATCCTAGATATTTGAATATAAACTGGACAAAAATTCACCTCTTTAGAAGTTGACAACCCCGTGCAGAGTATACTTGTACTTAACTCAACTTGCTTTCAGTATAACAGAGAGTCTGACATGTCCGAGTTAGACATTTCCATCGTTCCGAATCAGACGATCAGTGAGGAGGAGATGAGGAAGATGGAGGAGGAATTTGACGGTGGGCTTTTTCAAGGAAGGTGCGAGTTTTGCAGCTCCCCTGTTAAGCCTTTTCCGAATCTTGAAGACCAGAAGTCAAAGTCTTTAGAAGAGCTGTATTGTTGTGAAGAATATAAGTAAGTATGCTTGTGTGCGTTTTTTTTTGTTGTCTAGTTTTGAATAATATTACTGACTTTTTTCCACACAATAAACAACATAGTTTAATGATTATTACAAAAAATTGACTACCTGTCAGTGGGAAACCATCAGTAGTCTGCTGATGCGACATTAGGCTTATTGATTATTCATTTTCTTATGATTTGTATTACTTGAGGTAAATATGAACATCATACATAATACAAAACATGCCATGTTGGCTTAAAATTCACCCCAAAATGGAGCCAGCATTGGGCGGACATTGGCAGACTTCAGGCCAACAATGGCCCAACACGGCAGGTTTTCAGAGTTCAAATATTGTATATCATTTCCATAACTGGCTCTATCAGTATCTCTTCAAATCAAATCACTTACATTTTTATTACTTTCTATTTGTCAAATTAGGAATCTTCTTCATTTTATGGTGAACCATCCACTCCATGAAAAGTTTAACAACACTGATCCAATGATTGACATCTCACCTCACAAGCCTTATGGTAGCAAAAAAGAAAGGAGAGCAGCAAAAGAAAGAGCTGTTATGAAGTAAGTGTGTCCCTTTAAAATTTAAAATCTGACAAAAAGGTTATCAGAATGTGAATTTGAAGGTCTAATGACAACACAATGTAATAAATGTCTTGATGTCAAAGAATGTTTCAATTTGACTACAATGTGCAGTCAGTTCCAGTATTAGTGAATAAGTTCACTGAATACTTGTTATTCAATTTACTAAGTTTATTTTATGGTAGATCATAATGTACTACTGCTGGGCTGAAGATTAGCCGCTCCTCGCTCCAGAACCACTCCCTTTAATTAAGAACACTTTTATACCCTCCAGTATTAGACTTGAATAACACAAGCAATTTCTGATCTGCATGACGCTCATTATTATAAATTCCCCCTCCGAGAAGTTATATTGTTATTGCTGATATTTATAAACTTTCCGTAGGAAAGTTTATATTGTTATTGCTGATCTTATTTTTCTTTATTATTATAACTTCCCTTAGTAGGGAAGTTATATTGTTATTGCCAGTTTTTATAATTTTTCTTATTATAAACTTTCAGTAGGAAAGTTTATATTGTTATTGCTGATCTTATTTTTTTTATTATTATTTTTTTTTTTATAAACTTTCCGTAGGAAAGTTAATATTGTTATTGTAAGTCAATCATTGTAAGTTTTATTATTATTCTTCACAAGAAGTAAATGCCTATTACTCATAAACTATTAAAGGCAGAGCTTTGGCACTTCAAGGTCACATAGACAGCCAGAGTGCGCTTTGAATGGCATAAATTTCATGACCAAATTTCGTGACATTTGCGCGGAATTCACAAAAGAAAAAATTAATTTACGACGACGGTTTCAGGAAACTGGGCAGAGATAATTCCATGGGAATTTTTCTCAAGATACCTTAGACAAATACGCAGTGCAGAAAGGAGTTTGAGCCAAATTGTGAGCCTGCTGACTGAGCCATGAATTTTTGAAAAAAAGTAGTTAGAAATTTTCATGAAATTTTTTTTGAAAACCATAGAAGCAATCATCATTTTGACTTGCCATTTCATACTTTTGTAGTCCTACCCTAGTACAACTACCATGCAAAAAATGAGCCCAGTTGGAAAAGTGGTCTAGGTGGTACAGGGGTCCAAAGTTGCGTTTTGACTGCTTATATCTGGGCTCAAAATTGAGATACAGGAATCTCAAAGACATATTTAGAATCCTTGAAATGTCCTCTGTTCAGAAATATATAGCAATATGCTCTAGGTAGTGCCGTTTGGAAAAGCGTCAGACATTGAAAATTTTTTTTCACTTTTTGATTTTTCAAAATGAAAAAGTCTAAAAAAACACTAGAAGAACTGCTTGGATTCTCACCATTCTTTTTACAGATATGTCCTCTAAGGAGTACTATGTAAATGTGAAAGAGGCAAGGGCTTTGATTAAAAACCTTAGGCCCTGGAATATTTTTCATTCCAAATTTCAATAATTTTTAACTCCATTTCTATTCAACCAAATTTCATGCAACTGGTGTCATTATGTAGAGAAAAATCAGCACTTTACATAGAATACCATGTCTATTCACCAACCTTTACCAGTTTCGAATTTGGAGTCAAAATTCTCTTTCCCATGTTATCCAATGGGGAGACCTACCCACCCTGAACCGCTGAGTCAGCAATTTTTACAATGAATGTTAGAAAGTTTACGTGCAACGCCCCAAAAAACCAGGAAGAAAGTCTTCAATTTCATTCATATTTTGCACATATATGTCCTCTGGGTAGTACTACATGACTGTAAAAGGGCAATTACCTTCATCAAACAGCTTAGGCCCTAGAATTTTTTTATCACTCATAAAGCCTGAATTGCTGACCTACCTACCTACCTCCTACCACAGACAACATACAGACATTTCACTCCCATTGAACCCCATAGTGCCACTGACCTAGATAGCAACATCTAGCAGGTGGTGTGGAGCAGGCTGAGGCAGGGTGTTAAATTATATGGGAAAAAGATGTCAAAAGACAGCTGTTACATGTCATTCATGACCAATGATCAAGTATGACAACAACCACAACCACTGGGGGAGGGGGATTCATAATTATGCAAAAATATTTTAAATATAAATGTGCATACACGACATTATTATGATATAATTATCCATGAACTACTCACTTGGGTTGACAATAATCTGATATATAGTCAGTGAAACAACTACAAGTATTCTAGTTACACATCCTTGATTCACCTTAGAATAGAGTCATAATGAGCTGCAATTAGTGAGTTAACTGCCATATGTAATATAAAACCACCATATACTAAATACAGGATGAACTTGTTACCATGAACATATCTGTTCTATATCTGTGCAGTAAAGAAAGGGCTCTTTTTTTTTTTTAGGAAATACAAGATATTCAAGATTCAAGAATATATTCTTGGGTTGATCAGGAGATACATAAAAATATGTCTCATATAATTAATAATTTCTAAAATCCAGATCAGAAATGTAAATGATGCTCTATTATTATGATAAGCCATGATATAGAAGGGTATATACATACAATATAGTAAGAAATTTAATATTTAATAGTTCAAATTATGAGAGTTATGAAAGATAAAAAGTGTGCACATAATAAATTATGTTTTCTTGGGTAAATAATATATATATATACAAATGTATATATATATATGCCTCATTGAGTTGAGAGTCCCACAGATTTTATACCAACTATCAGAAATAAGAATATCCCCCTTATGCTTTAATTTCCTCAAGGTTATCTCAGTAGTGCTTTTTGATATACAATATCTAAATTTTCAAATGATCATTATTTACATATTGCAATAAAGTCTTTTGTATCTTGTATCGCTGGCCAGCAATTGACTTTATGAGGGGCTCCAATGCGCTTACAAAAAGTATGTTGAACCTGTCATATATAAGAAAAATAAACAAAGTCTGAGTCAAATAAAAAAAATGGCTCATTATTTGCAAAAAATTTAATTTTCTATTTGCACTTTTAAAATAGTTTAAATTAATTAGTGAACAAATCATTTACCAAATGTAAAAAGTTGGGTGTTTAGTCATAGTAATTCTTTGCTTTTTATTGAAAGTGAAGAATTAAAAAAAAAAGTGTATTTCAGATTGTACACATGTATGATTGACAGTTTGAAATGAACAGTCAACATAATTTGTTTTTTCAATTAACAAATACTAAAAACCCATCTTATTTTCTCTAACAAGTTTGGAAATCTGTATCCTTTGAACTTCAAAATTGTTACGAATCAATAGCAATACATTCCAAGGCTTAAACTGTTGGTCTCAACATATCCTTGCTTCAGGAAAGACTGACTGAATAACCTACTAGGTTAAATTTGTTTGCTACAAGTTGTAAATATTATGAGGGTTATACGGTTAAAATTGAACTGAGGTTGAATGAAAATGTTAGGGGTTGACAAACATTCCCTACTGTAAAGTCCCTGCCAGCCTTTTGATCTTAGATCCTCTGCTCTCTGATTTATGCTTGACTTGACAGATAATTAACTAATATGTGCTGCTACAGACTGTACAGTGCAGCTGGAAACTGAGTTTTAAATCTATTAGCCTCTGGTTATGGAGAATTTGTAATATTCATCACGTTTCATGCTTGTACATCATATACAAATGATACAACAGCCCTGCCTGCTCCACACCAGCCCAAAGAGGGCAGCACCTGTCAGTTGAATGGCAGGAAATGGGAGTGAAACATCTGTATGTTGTCTGTGCTCCTACAACCCTGGACCGCTGAGTCAGCAATTTTTACAATGAATGTTAGGAAGTTTACGTGTTTTGCCCCAAAAAAATAGGAAAGACTTCTTCAATTTTCTTCATACTTTTCACACATATGTCCTCTGGGTAGTACTACATGACTGTAAAAGGGCAATTACCTTCATCAAACAGCTTAGGTCCTAGAATTGTTTTTATCACCCATAAAGCCTGAATTGCTTACTCAGACCAAAATTTTGTTGATAGATTGAACCAAAAAAATTCACAGAAGTGTATATACATGAGCTTCACAAATGTGAGTTATTTCAGAATTTTGGGTCACAGGGTCAAGGTCACAGAGTGTCCTATATATAAAATAATTTCAGGCGTTTTGAACTCGGGTCCTATACAAATTACAGACACCAAAAAAATATGTTTATAAATCCGATTTCATTATCTTTTAATTCCTGTACAGCTCGAGAAGCCAGGGCAATGATTTAAGGGGTTTTCGGGGACTTAATTACTTGCTCTTGTTGCATAAAAAAGTCTTGAAAATGTCAAATGTGTATATATATGATTGTCTTGTTTGGCTTTTTTCTTAATAATGAGCAAGACATCGCTAACTGGTACTGGGAGAATGGCATATTCTATGAAAGGACCAGATGTGACTACAAGGATCATCAGAGGAAGATTAGGCTCATCGAGGACAAGGCACAGACCCTCAGTGTCCCCTGCACTCGGCTACAGTTGAAGACCTGGGTTGAGTCTATCAAAAGCAGTGCTGGGAAGCTCATCAAGCAGGGCCCTTCCAGTACAGCCAAGAGAAATCCAACAGAGAAGGAGAAGTGGATTATCGCCAACTTTGGGTTTCATGAGCAACACATCTCCAGGGTGCCGTCTCGTCAAGCTGTCAACACAAAGAAGAAGATTGTAAAGAGCAAGAAGCAACTGCCCAACTTTGATGACAGCTCCAGTGCAGAAGCCTCCTCCTCTTCCTGCAGGTCCAAACTGAAGACGAAGCTCCTGCAGGGGGGGTTGTTTTGTGAAATCTAGCAGGCTTCTCAAATCATATGGTGTTGCCATGGGACTCTTCCTTCCTCTGAGTTGATATATTCCACCAAGTACAGTCGTTGTAATTTGGCACTCTGGGTAGCATAGTCCCCTCCGATCCTATGTGGTGGCATTTCAGCAATTTCTCCAGCTTGCCGCCAAGCCCCAGGATTGACCTCATGGGTGACTGGATCTTCGTGGTCAAGCATGTTGTTCTGGGTTGTCGGATATCTGATTCTCATGAGGTTGTGGAGGCAGCAGCAAGCAAGGACTAAAGATTCCAGTCTTGGTTTTCTGGGGCATAGTGGTTAGCAGACACCTAAACCTTGATGAAGGATACCAAAGGCATTCTCCACAATTCTTCTGGCTCTGGAGAGTCTGTAATTGTAGATCCTCCGCTGTTTGGTCATGTTGTGCAGAGGTATTAGTTTCATCAGCCAGGTTCTCAAAGGGAAGGCATCATCCCCAACGATGAAGTATGGTACAGATCGGTCACCACCAGCAGTAGGTTCAGGTGGAGGTAATCCAATGGTCCCATCTTCTAAAGCTTCCCTCAGGGCTGTAGCAGCAAAAACTCCTCCATCAGGTCCAGAACCATTTGCTCCACAATCCACATAGATGAACTTGTAGTCTGCATCCACAAGAGCCATGAGTACAATGGAATGGAAGCCCTTGTAGTTATAGTAGAGTGAACCTCCTTTGAGAGGACACCTGTTGGCCACATGCTTCCCATCTATGGCACCAATACAATGGGGAAAGTTCCATCTTTCCTCAAACAGCTGTGCAACTTCTCTCCACTCTTCTGGTGTTGGACAGGAGATGACATCTTCTGCATACTCGGCTATAATAGCTTCACACACTTCAGGAATGATGTTGCTGATGGTGTTGTGGGCCACTCTGAAGCCATACATCAATGACTTGCCAGTTGCCAAATACCTCAGGGTGATGGCAATCCTGAGTCCTGGCTCCAAAGCTTTCCTCCAGAAGGTGTCTTGCTTGCTAATTCTAGGCCCAACTTTGGCAAGCAGCTCTTGGAACATGGCTGGCTGCATTCTCACAAAGTTCTTGTAGTGGGTTCCATCCTCCATCAATAATTCATTCTTCAAGCGTTCGTATTGGCCCATCTGAGGTCTTCGCAATAGCCATGGCCTCACCTAAAATCTCTTCCTTCTCCTTCTCTTAATGACTGCTTGTATTCTTTCTGCAGCTCTTCTGGACTGTTCTTCATTGTGCATAATAGCCTGTGCAATAGTTGCTAGTTGCACATTTAATTCCAAGCTGGCCTGAGCCAGTTTTACAATGGCTGTTGGTTGGTCTACTGCATGTGCCATGGTCCTTTCTCTGTGGTAACAAGGAGCAGAATGAAGGTTACAGACAAGCAGCCACTTATATATTCACATCTGGCCCTCCATCGTGACAGCCAGCCTTCAACCGTAGTTCAAGTAGTTAACTCGCCGGGTCCTTCCTTGTAACCTTCACAGTCGTGATTGACATGTGCTTGATACGCCCCTCACACGTACAAGCCTGCGGGTGGTACGTAGATGCCGTGGAGTCTCCTGTCGTGAACGTGATTTACCCATGGCTCACTTGGCATCAGACCAGGCATCATCCCTCAGGTTTGGTACGTGTGATCCGCCGGGTGACCGCGATTCACACCTCGCTGCCGCCAACTCACCCGTCGCCTTAAGCCCCACCCCTTTTTGCTTCCAACAACCATGGTGAAGTCGTCAAAATGGGGTATTACATAATACAAGAGCAATACAGCTTCACCGGAAAAACTGGCTAGGGCCTCTTTCCTTATTTTAATGTATTCACGCATGCGCAGTGATGTGTCTAGATGGCTATGTAGGTCAACGCTCATGTAAGCAAGTTAAAAGTATGTTTTCAGTATAATTTTGCAGTTTCGACAGTGTCTGGATACCGTTTCTGTTCAGAAATGGATTCTATGACGTTCTGCCTTTCATTTAATGTATAATTTGTGAATATCGATAAACTTTTGACAAAGTTATGCGGTCCGGTCGTTGAGGGTAGCGAGCGTTCACTTTGATAATTCAAACTGTCAAATGTCAACGAACACTGTAACGCTTGTTCCTCGCAATATTTCCAAGGCAAATACACCTCTAATTACTAATAATCTGCCAGTCAACATGTATACAACAGTCCTCCAGCCGCCTTTTAGCTGGCCTTTGTTGCACATCTTATGTGTTCTAGTTAAATATTGTGCGTAGGAAAAAATATTCATTGTGTATATATTATAACTTCATATTGTATCATTCTTGCATTGCTTTCTTTACTTTTCTTTACCCTTTTCTATTGCGCATACTTTTTGTCTTTGATGTTTTAACTTGACGCATGTATCTTTTTTATATGGATTTTTCAATAAAATTTTATATATATATATATATTTATATAAAATGTGCTATATTTAATATTTCTGCTTCTTCCAGAATGAAAGAAAGACAGATGGAAAGACAGCAAACATCACAATCTATAGGTGTACAAGGCCCAGCTAATTTCTATCAGTGTAAGTGGTTTACCAAATAAGAAATCTGTGACACTATAATTGATTCTGTGGGTTCTCTGATGTGAAATGTGAAAGCTATCCCTCTCTAATTACATTGCCATTGTTAAAAAATTTGCATTATTGTTTCTTTGAAATATCCCGCACTTCTTACACATTTGCCTTAAGACTGTGTGTACACAATTGGCATCCTGTGTAGGTTGAACAAGAACCTTAGTAATTTAATACTTGACATGTTTAATGTTACTTGTATTGCATTGCAGCAGCAAAATTCTAATTGAATTGATATTGCAGTCGCCAGACAGATGAAGACCATAAACTATGCATTGTCCTCTCAAAAGTGCCTTGATGAGGGCTGGACGATACGCCCCCCAACCCCTGAGGAACCCCCTGAGCCCAAAAAAGAGGTTTACAAATCAGAATCTGCTCTGCCGTCTTGGGCAGACTATGGTGCTAAGGTGTGTATGATCATTAAGTCTCATACATCTGTGAAGTATATATATTTCAATTTGCAAGAAATTTATACCCACAGAATTCCAGATTATATATGCAGAACACTCTTAACACGTCAATTAGGCCCCATGTAGTTATAACCAAGCCTATTTTAGATCAGGATTAAAACATTGAATGAGTTTTATTATCACATTTTTCTGTTGATATTTTATGAAACAAAATATATACATGTATTGCATTTTCAGACTCGAAGAGAAGGTGGTCTACTCCAAAGATTTTATGAAAATGGGAATCCATACATAATTATGTTTGAAGATGGCACTGGGAATGTATTGTATCCTCTTGTGGTCAATTGTAATTATAACATGTGGCATATTATTGTCAAGCAATAGTTTTAAACACAAATTTGTTGTTTTTCACCAAGATATGTGAAAAGTTATTCTGAGTAATATTTAATCAACAGATTGCTAGATCTAAATTTAAATTTTGGACTGGTTATCATATGGATTATTAGTTATATTAATGGATGATTGCTTTGCAAAAGATTGATATATGGGTTATTCCACAGAAACAGTGCACCCCCCATCCTTCAACTTATAATATTCCTATAAACATAATCAAGAGAAGTTTAATTTTCAAATGCTGAAGAAAATCGTGAAATATTTGCAGTTCCAGTTACATTATCCATTCGTTTAAGTTTGTCCACATAATCAATGTCCCTCCTGTTACCATGGTATTAAAATGCTGCTAGATGAAAAAACAAAAATTGTTAGGTTTTGCACTTTTCAAGAGATGAAAGCACTGATATGGGGGACTGATATGATGTCTGTTTCTCTTACACATTTTGCCTACTATTTTTCAATATTTAAAGAAAAGGGGTTGTATTTGCATACTT
This sequence comes from Alitta virens, assembly GCA_932294295.1. Taxonomy (NCBI): domain Eukaryota; kingdom Metazoa; phylum Annelida; class Polychaeta; order Phyllodocida; family Nereididae; genus Alitta; species Alitta virens. The sequence continues at coordinate 8,462,576 of OW028579.1, read as the reverse complement.
TAGTGTGCGTCATTCCTGTCACCAAGTTTATGAGGAAACTATTTATCGTAGAAAAAGATTGAAAGCAATTCTGAATGTACTCCATGATTATAAAATGGAATGGAAACTTGGGTGAAATTACTACCATTTCCCTTTCAGATATTGTATAAAGTTTCCTTAAATGTCTATACTGTTAGTGCGTTTCCTGTTACCATATTGGCTGACAAAGCAGGTCACATGACCAACCAATTTAACTATATTCAAAAGAAAAAGATGAAAAATGTTTTGTTGTCATGTTACAAAACTGAAATGTATGAAAATTCTTAATGAAGATGCATTTTTGAAAGAGTGAAAATTTCATTAATTTTTTTATTTGAAGTGCTAAAAGTGCACCATTTCTGTGGAATGACCCATATGAGATTACATGCTATTACATGTGTGTATAGTATATGCATTCCTAACAGCTGAGGAAAATGAGGATGTTTAGATGCTTTAGGCCGTGATAAAAACAAGCAATCTTTTTCTAGTTGACTTTGAATCAGAGACCTATCCATTCATTCAGTCTTAACTCCACTAAGCTATCCATCTGGAAGAGTAGCTATTTCTATCATGAAGTTGGATCAGTCATCAAATCTACTTTCATACGCAATCGTTGATGACACTGAAGACCGTCCAACTCTTTTAGCCGTATTTGAGCCAGATGGTCATGCTGCCACTTATTATAGAAATGGTGACATAAGGTGAGAGATACTGAACCGAAAACTTTTAATTGAAAACTTTTAATTACTGTCATTCGCACGTTTAGCTGTTGTATATCTTCCAGAGTATATTGTGCTGCACTAAACCTAATTATTGAATATTTGTTATATCCTTCACTCAGATAAAAGCGAGCGGTAAGAGAGCATGGTTTTATGTTCCATGATGATGGGGTCACAATTTTGTTATATTCTATGTTCTTCTTGCTATATTTGGTGTTTTAAATCTTCCATCCACCCATCTGTATAAGAGCTCTATAATTCTGATTTGTGCAGGTTTAAATTAACAAGCCTGGAAAGTTAAACAATGTTAGCATTATTTGGCTTAACCAATATTATTTGATTCAAGTTTTTGTCTTTTTCAAAGCATGCAGATTAATTTTATTATTTGGTTCCCGCTCAATCAAGATTGTAATTTTACACATTAGATGATGTTTTTTCCTCTTGCTATATGTAACCCACTTGCATAAACTTTACATGCATACTGCATGACATTGACATATGTTAGCAACTGATGGATAAACTATTATTTTGTGTTTTCAAATAGAGTCTGCATGGACCAATATGGCGGCACAGAGTTGGATGCTCACGGTGGGCGCAAGAGGCAATGGTCCTGGAAAGAGCAGGTGACCCACGTCCATGCTCCTCCTATCCAACCTCTGACTTTTGGACTGAATGGCTATGTGGCTGTCCGCATCATGTCCCAAGAAAACATCACCCTCACTTTTGTGTCCGGCCAGAAAAACTGTCGCTTCCTCGTTGGTGCAAAGTTAAAGGTAATGCTGATTGCCATATTGAAGTGAAACTTAACTTAGCACGAGTACCGTAGTATATGTATGGATGAAATTCCTATTTCAAGACTTAGAATTGTTTATTGTATAAATTACTGTATTTTCATTGTATTCTCTCTTTTATTTTATAGAGGCTTTTATGTTCATAAAATTCTAATATAATCATATGTAATATATATGTACTTTGTATAGCTGAGGTCAATACCATCAACTGTCCTTATAGTCAAAATACAATAAGCTGACTTTCCTCTCTTATGATGTCATGCATATCCAAACAATCGTTATTAACAGTCTGACAGTATTCCCTGTTGGTTTTACGTCGTCCATTGTGATATCATTGGAGCACTTCGAATTTTTAGTGACTGACTTTCTATAAAATGCATACAATTTATATAGGCCCTTCTTTACTTATCCAGTGTGTTGCACCAGAAAATGTCTCCCTGGTGGAAATTGACGAAAGTGCCACATTCAAGGAAGAAACTGCGGTCAGAATTCAGTAAGTACCGTCGTTTCTTAATTTGAATAATGGCGAGTTTCATAAGCATCACCAAACCTAAGTTCTAATCTTCATCAAATTGACATTTTATCTTGGTTTTTTTTTCAGGGAATTATTAAACAAAGTCTCAAACCTGCTGAAGTTTCCCAAATCCCCGAAGTTGGACAGTATTCCAACACCTTTGTATATTGCCAACCGTGCTGTTAAATTAGATCAGATGAAAGATGGTAGACTGACTGTTGCAAAATCTAAAGAAAAATCTAATTTACTGAGTGTCAAGTGATTAAAAAAAATCTGTCTGCATAATGCATATATCCCTAATTATATCTTGCTTACACCAATATAATATTTTTATCTTATACTCATTTTCCTTGTAACTTACTGTAATCTAATATTAATATTATAAACACTCAGATAAAATACAATTGGCATGAACACTTAATTACAATTTGCAATGATATGCAGAATTATTGTAGTTATTGGTACAACTATACAAGCATTTCTGATATGTGATTTTACTTTGAGCAATAAATCTGTTGATAACATTTCTTGTTTTATTGTTATAAGCCAGGTAGGTTGGTAAAAAGAAAAAAAAATGTGTTTGATTGAAGGTTTATGTTATTAGCCAGGTAGATTGGTAAACAAAAAAAGAAGTTTTGAAATTGCCAGCTCTAATCCCCTGAAAATAAGGTTCTTTCTAAGTAAGGGACCTGGATCTCTGCAAAATTTTAGGTCTGTCGGTAAATTTTAACAGGTCGACATAAATACTTATTATATTTAAGGAAAAAATGCAGTATAGCGGACCCAGATTTATGACCATATTTAAGGAGCCTCATTGCCAGGCCTATGACGTAAAAATGCTTGAAATCAATGTATGACGTCACAAACTAATGTAGTTAATTATGGCGGTTTTCATCTTCACGGTAAAGACAGAGTTTATTTTTGCTTTTCTTGGGGGCTGCCACCCCCAAACCCCTGCTATTCTACACCAAATGTTATTTTAATTGTGGTAGAACTTTAAACTAATATTTGATAATATTAATTTTTAATGGACGCCAAGTATGGGCATAAATTTGGGTCCGCTTTACTGCACTAAACCCATATTTGTATTTAAAAAGCTCTACAGTAAATCTATATATATTAAACGGAATATATCAGAGGGTGAGAGCAGGAAATTTCGAAACCCTCGGTGAAAAAAGTTTGAAGAGGATTATTGTTATCACTTGAAAAATTCATATCCGTGTTTGAGGGGTCCAAAAAAAAAGGGGGAGGGAGTGGATGACTAGTATTTTCTTAATATCTTAATTTAAAAAGAGGGAGGAGTGGGGGGGGGGGGGGGTGTTACCTGAGCCCCACTCCACACCTAATTGGAACAGCCCTTATCCTAACGAAATTACATACAGTAATATTCTGTGGCCTAGTTGTGCTTTTTTCACAGAATTAGGTAAACTCCAGGTGCAGTAGTGCGCGAGTTCTGCTCCGGAAACGAAATTAATTATATATTTAGATTTTTTCCAAATTTTGTTAAACAGCTAAGACATAGGCCTACCAATTTGTACTTTGCTACCATGTCTATCTATCTTTCTATCTATCTCTATTTTTGCCTTCTTTCTGTCTTTCTAACTTTGTTTCTTATCATCTTTGTGAACAGTTATTTCGTCCTTTCTTTTGTCACAGATCGAGTGATCAAAAATTTTTGATGCAACACAATATTTCAAGAATTAACTCCAGACGGTAAAGTTTTGTGTATTGAGAAATTTGCTGGTGTTAATGCACTTAACTTAAAGAGCACAATTTTATTTCAAATATCATTATGATAAAAAGAAAATGCAGTTCTTTGCTAATTTAAAATCATGTCTTGACATAAACCTGTATATTTTTTAATATTTTTTTTTTATTCATTAATTACAAATAATGTGTTCCTGTTGCAATATAGGCCTATGTATGTATATTCTCACTATTCAAATTGCATGGGCGTCAATTCAAGGGGATATATACCTCCCACTTTCTGAGAAGGGGGGATGATCAATGCAATCCCCCCCCCCCCCCCCCTGAAATTCGCAAATTAAAATTACCCTTTTTCCACACACTTTTGTTTTGGAACATTTGTGCTTTGTTAGACAGCTTTACATTTGATATCATTACAAGTTTATAAGTTTGGCATAAGTGATCCACCATTAATTTACCTCTTGACCAGTGTCCGTGCATTAACTGCTACTACTTGTACGAGTGAGGGAAAGTCACAGTGGGACAGACAAAGTAGGTCTAGATCCCCCCTAACTGTCAAAGAAATTTACGCCCCTGTCAAATTGGAATATCTTAATGTTATAAGCAATGATGCAATTATTCTAAGGATTTTGATGCAATTATTCTTAAGATTTTGTTAAAGCATTTTGCTGAAAATGTAATATTTCTATATCGCAATTGTTTCCGCAAATAGTACTAAATTTACAAGGAACAGATGGCTCACTTTGTCATGCTATAAGATGTACTTTTTTAACTTATGTTTTTTATTCATCTGTAGGCCTACTAGTTTTTGCATGTTTTGTGTCCAAATTAGAAATTTAATAACACATTATTTATTTATTTATACATGTATGTGTAAATTTGAGAAAAAATTCACACCCTAGCACTAGGTCTAGATATGGGATGACTGGTGCAAACATTTTTAATTTTATGTGCATGTATAATAGTGGGCTTTCTAGTATAGAATAGTAGCAGAAATTTGGTGGTGTATAGTACATAGCCTAATCCCTTGGCTATTTAATGGTACCAAATATCGGTGCTTACCAGGTAGCTATAACTATCCAGTTACCATACGTTTGTTTGGCTAAGTATCAGTTTTTATGATAAAATGACACATACAAATCTGAGGAATATATGATTTCCTTAAAAACGTCATGAAGTGCAAGAAAAAAGTGCATGTGCATGCTTTGAGTGATCGTGCACATCTTTCTTTGGCATGTACATGCTATGAGTGGATGTGCTCTATATGAAAGCACAGTGTCGGATCCAGACTTTGCTGAATTTTGTGTTATACACAGCGTAAACAACTAGGCCTATCTGCCAGTGACATAGCTGGACCTTCTGGAAAGGGCTCATTGGGGAGCCAGGGTCTAAATCCGGGTGGCCGACTGGAAAAATGAATTTTCGATAGGGTGGTAAAAAAACCTGTGGAATTAATATTTGTTTGCTATAGTTTTCCTCAGGTGGCCATCTCAAGTTAGCCATCCATTAAGGTCTTTACTATCCATGCCCTTTTTGTTGCATCATTGATGGAGTTACCATGAGGCAACTTGAGGCAAGCACTGACAAGTACAAATTATTCAGAAGGACACTATGGGGGTCATTCAAAGCTTCAGGAGCTACAAGTTTGATAGCATTATCTGGATATGATTAGAAACTAGATTAATTGATTGGTTAGCTCCCTCCAGAAAACAAGCTTGGAGTATCCATAAGAGATATATTACTGGGTGACTCATGATCACTTATCAGCGTGAAATGTATATATTATCACTTAGCCGTTATCGAACTTGAAATGCATGATCCAGTGATGGACTTTATTATATAGCAGGACACAAAAAAAAATTCGCAAGAGACCCTACCTACCCACAGTTGTCAGTTGCGACGCCTCAAGATACGGAATTGGAGGTGTGTTGAGACCCATTGCCTGCTCTCGCACATTGTCTAGGGCAGAGCAGAGCTATGCCCAAATAGAGAAAGAATGCCTTGCTTGCACATGGGTCTGCGAAAAACTTCACACTTGTTGGGCCTGCCTAAATTTCAATTACTTGCGGACCATAAGCCGCTTATTCCACTGATGTGCAACAGAGATGCCGGCAAAGCACTCCCAAGAATTCAGCGATTATTACTGCACTTGATGCCCTACCGATGTGAACCAGAGTATGTTCCGGGAAAGCTGTTGCACGTGGCTGATGCTTATTCCAGAAGTCTGTCAGTCAACCTGACGATCAAGCCGAAATATTGCATGATGGGGTCATGCCATACACCCATGCTGTAGAAGCATCAAGGTCCATGTGCAGCATAAGAAAGACTCAGTCAAGTTCGTCAATTGGTTCAAGAAGATCCAGTACTACACCAAGTTTTGGAATACAAAATTGGCTGGCCTATGTACATTAGTGTTGTACCTGCAGACGTTAGATCATACTATTCTTTGAGTGCTCATTTATGTCAGTCTAGCATTGATGGTAATTACGTATGATGACTGAGTCGTTATTCCTCAATCACTGCAGCATGATATACTCATGCGTCTTCATCAAAGACATTGGGGAATCGCCAAGACACAAAAGCTGGCCGAGGAAATGGTGTGGTGGATCGGAATAACCAGAGATCAAGAGTATGATTGCAAAATGTGAGCACTGCCAAGTGCACCGTCCATCACATTAACATGAGACGCTGTTGCCGTCTACAACTCCACCTGGTGTATGGATCAGGGTTGTTGTTGACCTGTGTCAGGATGGACATAAAGATTATCTAGTTTTGATTGATACTACTCAAAATTCATAGAGATCTTATCTTCTCAGCGGTCAAGTGTAGAACTTATTTCTCAAATAAAGAGTGCGTTTGCACGATTTGGAATCCCCAGTGAAGTTGTATTGGACATTGGTCCATGGTTTGCCAGTAATGAATTCAAGCAGTTCGCTGACGACTGTGGTTTTCGCACTTAACTACTAGTCCCTAATACCCGCAGGCCAACAGCCTAACAGAAAGTGCCGTGAAAATTGCTAAGAAGATGGTGAAGCAGAAAGACCCCTTCATTGCTTTATTGAACTACATAGCTACTCCCATTTCAGCCACTGGCTACCACCCAGCTCAATTACTTATGGGAAGGCGTATTGCTACCTTGTACCAACACCTCACCAGAGTCTCGAACCGCACTGGCAGAACAAATATGCTGTACTGCAGCGTCAAGAAACAAACAAGCAAGAGTACACCCGCGTGCGGGATCATCGCCATGGTGCTTGTGATCTACCAACTTTACTCCCTGGTGATTCGGTACATTGCAAATTGGATAAATGCCAGGGAGCAACAGCTAAAGTTGTCAACTGTTGACACACCTCGTTCATACATCGTCCAACACCAAGATGGCTCTACAGATCGAAGCAATCGTAGACATCTACACAGTGTACCTTCACCTGTAACAGCCGAGCACAATGATCCAGGTGAAATGTGACTCCTAGCAATACACAATCGCAATCTGCAGTTGGTACTCCTACAACACCGATTCACAGGCAGTCTACTCGCACTAAGACTGCTCCTAAAAGACTTTTTGAAGAAATGTAACAAGATCAAGCAAAATTGATGATTGTGACTCTTTAGTTGTGTTTCTAAATTCAAGTGACATTTAATGAGTTTATTCTGTAGAAGGTGGACATTTAAACATTTTAATTGTAAAGTGACATGAATTTACAATGACTTTCACTTCGCTGTTTTTCAATGAGCATTTGTGAAATTTTATATGCCATTGGAATTTGCTGTATAATTTCATTTATGGTATAAATTTACAGTTTGTAAAGCTGTTACAAGTTGTGGTAAAGCTAAGAAGTTTCTGTATTACTTTGAAGCACCTTTGTGCTTGATATTGATCAACATAATTAGTGGTAATGTTTGAGAATTATGCTGACTTAAGCAAATTTTCAGTAATTCAATTTTCAACAACTAGTAGTTGTGTAATGTAAAATTTGAGTAGATGATTTGTTATAAGGTTCTAGTTGTCAAGATGTTTAATTAAATGTGCTGATTTCTGAAGTTCATGTTCATAATTACTTCTTATAACGGGGGAGATGTTGGAATATCACGGATAGCGTTTGGCGCCAAATGTCACGAACTTAGCATTTCATGAACGTTGTTATACTAAACTTGTACATGCGCATGTGTGGAAGTCAATAAAAACATTCAATCCTAGCAGCATGGCTGGTATTGTCAAGTCAATCCTGCCATTCAAAATAAAACTTTAACTTTGTTGAATAAATCCTAGCACGATTTTACGATTCAACATGTAATCTAGATGTCTATATAGTTAATTGTAAATGTAGACAAGAGCATTAATTAGCTTATACAGTGTGATTGCCTTGTTCCCCATTAAATTCAGTAAAGTGTTAAGTAATATTGCTGCAAATAAAATTTCCCTAGTGGTTTTGATTAAAGTACAGAACGAGACTATATAATTAATATTTAAAAATATATTTTCAGTCTATGTACTACTGTTTATGGGAACTGAATAACATGACTAAATGTCATACAAGTAAGAATTTGTCCTAACACAACAATATGGGAAACAGGTACCTTGTATCTCAGACAGATACATGGTTGGAACCAATGGCATTGTATAAATAATAGTATTGTGGAAATGTTTTACTTTGGACTTGTGGCACCAAGAGATAACATTGAATATTGTATTTGTTAATTTAACTATATATAGATTTTATTGACATGTAAAATATCATAAGTGATACATATGTCATTCAGTTAAAAGATAACATGAAAGAGACATTAATGTAAATACAGAAAGCAATAAAATTTCAATAATCAAGGTTCCAGCCACCAAGTTAACTATTAATACGTGTTTAAAATCCACATACACAATAAAAAAAAATACAAGCCGCTAATAAAAACATTTCACTCTTAAAGTCCAAAACATGACAAGCACATCATAACTAATAAACTAATAAACTAAATTAATAACTGTGTGGATACAGGAGATGGTTTTCTCTACACATCGGCTTGAAGGAGAAACTTTCCTAAACTATTTAATAACTCAGGTTCCTTGTTTGTCATTATTGCTGTAAACTTAGTTATATCATCTAGAGACAAGAAGTTGTTAATAAATTTAGTTGCATTCAAAAAAAGGTTAACAGGGTGTTGCTCATTACCAGGACAGACTATCAAACAGTGAATTTCGTCTTCTACAAAGTTTAACGTACACTTTTCACATATTCTATTTGGTGTGGGAATTATTGGTTTATGGTGTCGACCGGTTTCAACTCTGATGGCTGTGACATTGAGGTGGTTTGCAGTACTTTATAAGCAAAATTAAATTAGTTAACTACTGTTGCAGTCTTTCAGACCACCTAACTTATATATAAAGTTATGATCCTTTTAGAAATATTATGTTGAGTGCAGTATGAGCAAATGGACTGACTGGTGCTGGGATGACGCTACTGAAGCATATCTAGGCCTAGGGCCCATTTGCAGTTGGTTAATTTCAAGATTGCGATAATTACCAATTTGTTTGGTTTGTCTGACTTGGATATATTTTTCTTACTACAATGTCCAAAATGGGAAGTCTGGAATAGGGGGTCACTTGGGGGGCCAAGGTCTTGGCTGGAGGGGGGGGGGGGGGGCTGAATCAGTGTTGCCAATGCAATTTTTGACTAAATTTCATTTGAAAAGTAAATTCTGCCTTACGAGACACATAACTATGTCTTAAAATAGGCTATGCCACAGCTAAACCCTCAGCGAATCCCACATTGCACACAGGCATCATTAAAATTGTTAAGTGTTCGTCCAACAGGCAGGAGGGCGGGCGTTACACTTTCATTTCCAGAGTGGAACTCTAAAACACACTTTCATTCCTAGAGCTGAACTCTGACGCTTATGCACTTACCATAATGGAATTTTATACAGTTGCACTCTATATATGGTCTAGTGGTGCCTTTTGATAGCCATACTGACATATCTCGGGTATGTTTTATATAATTTGTGTGTGTTGAACCGAAACTATTGCCACTTGGCCTACATAGCCTGTTACGCAATGCTAATTAGAGTCCAAGTTGTCCTATTTATATTTCATTTTTTTATTTGTTCATTATATTTTTTTAAGTGTGAAATAATACAGTGTTCCCGTGGGTTATTACAAAGTCTGATGAAGTCTTCTTATAAGTTCAGACAGTAGCAGAAGTGAACTTCCCGACTTATTCTTAAATAATGGTAGGTGTATTCGGCGTTTTCTTGGATTTATCTAAAGCATTCGATACTTTAAATCAGTGTATCCTTCTTAAAAATCTCGAATTCTATGGAATTAGAGATTTGGCATTGAATTTATGTAAGAATTATCAGGGTAATAGATAACAATGTGTATTTCTCATAAACTATGAATCCGAAGTAAGATTAATAACTATCGGCGTCCCACAGGGATCCGTTTTAGGACCTTTATTTTTATCATACAGATGAATGATTTGGATGCTTTACATCACTAAATTTCATCCTATCCTTTATGCTGATGACAGTCACATTTTGCTAGTCTAAACTCCTTTTTACATGATAAATAAACTCTCTTTAAATGTATCTAAAACTAAGGCAATGTTGTTCCATATGCCCCAGAAAAAGATAAATCTCACTATGACCCAATATTTCAAAAACTAAGGTTATTCAAGATATAAAAAAACGTTTTGAATTACATTTTTTGTACAAGTGGAAAAATAATTTACAAACGTCCTAGATGAAAAAATATGGAATTTCGGCTTGCGTGGGAACTAGCTTTTTAATAAACGATTGCCACACGAAATACACCTGCTCTAGGGTTAGACATACCTTTTTTCTATCCCATCCTTTATGCTGATGACAGTCACATTTTGCTAGTCTAAACTCCTTTTTACATGATAAATAAACTCTCTTTAAATGTATCTAAAACTAAGGCAATGTTGTTCCATATGCCCCAGAAAAAGATAAATCTCACTATGATCCAATATTTAAAAAACTAAGGTTATTCAAGATATAAAAAAACGTTTTGAATTAAATTTTTTGTGCAAGTGGGAAAATAATTTACCGCCTGATTATTTGGGCATGACTTTATTGTCCAGAAAAGAGCTATATGATATGAAACCAGAAGTATACATCACTATATAATTCCCAGAGTGAAACATAAAAAAGCCCAAACAAAATTGTTATGTTTGTTCAAGGTGGTGTTTCTGCTAAAATTAAATTTTTGTATGTAAGACATAAAAACAAGATGTTCTCTACTTTATCCTGCCTTATAACAATACCTCCTTTTGGCACTATCCTGTTCCCTCTGGGATTCTCCTTTCCCCTTCTTATTGATCCGTTTTGATTCTATCAGTTCCTATATGGGATTCTTCTTTTTTCTGCTGCCACCTTTTATCATACATGTGATTTGCTGCTGTAAATCTCATTAACTATTAACTAGTCATCTAACCCTCAAAATTGCTTAAATAATACTGAGTTTTTTTTAATGTTTTTGTGATAAATAAAAAGATTCTGATTTTGATTCTTACTTTATTTTGTAAAAAGTAAGGGCTGGTATTAAGTCTTATCATTAAGTCTGACATTGTCTTATTTTGACACAAATATACCTGCCATGGATATTAAAATCCACATTGTAATATTCAGACGATTTGGTAAATATGAAGGAATGGAAATTATGAACTTTCTTGAAACACAAGAACTGCATTTATTTTATTGCTTAATAGCCAATACCTAGCTACAAGTCCCGGCCCACAGGACAGGGTTACAAACGTCCTAGATGAAAAAATATGGAATTTCGGCTTGCGTGGGAACTAGCCTTTTAATATGAGCGAAGCTCGTCACGGCTGTAGGCCATGAGCGAAGCTCACTTCCCGTAGAAGAGTGGCTAAACAGTGGACAAGCCAACCGGAACTGGATAAAAATTGATTTAACCTATTATCGCTGTTTTCAAAAATACATGTAATCCTATGGAAGATCAACTTAATATCGCTCTTTGACCAATGGTAAATATTTAGTTACAACATGTAGTATAGACTGTTGGCTTAACCCTCTTAGTATTGTTATCTAATAATTAGACTTTATTATTGTTGAAATAATGTATTGTATTTTGTATGCATATTTTATGTTTGATGTTTCAATGATGATAATATCTGTAAAATTATACATATAAAAATAAATCTGATATATCTATGTCATAATATATATTGTATAGCTTCGCTCACTCCTGACATTGACAGCTACATATTATGAGCGAAGCTCCGCCACCACAGGCGGCGTGGCAGCTCACTTCCCGTAGACAATAGGCTACACAGTGGACAAGCCAACCGGAACTGGTTAAAAATTGATTTCACCTATTATCGCTGTTTCAAAAATACATGTAATCCTATGGAAGATCAACTTATTATCGTTTTTTTTGGCAAATGGTCCAGAACGAGACTACGTCATCATGTCATAACAACGTCGTCGGTTCAAAAGTTGCGATGTCAATAATTTCGTAACGAATACACATCCAGCTTGAAACTTTGAGAAAACTTGTTTCTCTAACTGTAAAAATTCTAACAGTGACTAGAAATAGCGTTTATTTAGAAGGGGAACTCACCAGATATGAATAACAAATCATCTTGAATCGATCACGCTCGCGCCAACGACATTGTTGCGATGACGTTTTATCACACCAGGGGGCAGTTGTAAGCGATCGCAGCGCCCCTGGCGGCTGAGAAACGCATTACCATTATCTGATTTCTTTTGCCTCTAATATTGTTATCTATTGTCCGATTTTGAAAATTTAAAAACCTACATGAAGTCTAATTAATAGTTGAGATTTAAAGCTGCACTCTGTCAAATTTGCAATTTGCTAAAACTCATCAAATAGTTGAAAATAACTAATGGGCCAATATTTCTGTTGGATGCAAAATTCCCCGCCAGAAATATTCAGGGCATACTAAATTTGTGTGTTAACTAATGATTTTATCAGACATTATTACTAAAAATAAATCTTACATTGAGAGAAAATCCAGACTAAAACATTGGAAACACACTGGCTATGATGGCATGAAAAACTAATACTTAACTTATTTATTGTAAATTAAGACTAAATTGTTGTGCAAAAGTGGGCATGTGTAATGGTAAAAAATATCATAAGACAAGAAAGCAGTATTTGTATATATATAAATACTTGAATGTGCTAAATCTGGAGACACAGTAACTTTAAGTTGACATAAATATACATATAATATGAGCGAAGCTCCGCCGCCGCAGGAGGTGAGCGCAGCTCACTTCCCGTAGAGAGAGGTTCCAAAATAAGGCTACACAGTGATCAAGCTGAACCGGAAGTGTCCCAAAGTGTCCCAAAACTTCTAAAATACATTTAATCCTATGGAAGATCAACTTAATATCGCTTTTTGACCAATGGTCCAGAACGAGACTACGTCATCATGTCATAACAACGTCGTTGGTTCAAAAGTTGCGATGTCCATAATTTCGTAACGAATACACATCCAGCTTGAAACTTGGAGAAAACTTGTTTCTCTAACTGTAAAAATTCTAACTGTGACTAGAAATAGTGTTTATTTAGAAGGGGAACTCACCAGATAAGAATAACAAATCATCTTGAATCGATCACGCTCGCGCCAACGACATTGTTGCAATGACGTTTTATCACACCAGGGGGCAGTTGTAAGCGATCGCAGCGCCCCTGGCGGCTGAGAAACGCATTACAATTATCTCATTTCTTTTGCCTCTAAAATTGTTATCTATTGTCCGATTTTGAAAATTTAATTAATAGTTGAGATTTAAAGCTGCACTCTGTCAAATTTGCAATTTGCTAAAACTCATCAAATAGTTGAAAATAACTAATTGTCCAATATTTCTGTTGGATGCAAAATTCCCCGCCAGAAATATTCAGGGCATACTAAATTGTGTGTTAACTAATGATTTTATCAGACATTATTACTAAAAATAAATCTTACATTGAAAATCCAGACTAAAACATTGGAAACACACTGGGTATGATGGCATGAAAAACTAATACTTAAATTATTTATTGTAAATTAAGACTAAATTGTTGTGCAAAAGTGGGCATGTGTAATGGTAAAAAATATCATAACTTGGACATAAGACAAGAAAGCAGCATTTGTATAAATATAATTACTTGAATGTGCTAAATCTGGAGACACAGTAACTTTAAGTTGACATAAATATACATATAATATAGCTTCGCTCACTCTTGTCATTGACAACTACATATTATAGCTTCGCTCACTCCTGGCATTGACAGCTACATATTATAGCTTCGCTCACTCCTGGCATTGACAGCTACATATTATGAGCGAAGCTCCGCCGCCGCAGGTGGCGAGCGCAGCTTACTTCCCGTAGACGATAGGCACACAGTGGACAAGCCAACCGGAACTGGATTAAAATTGATTTCACCTATTATCGATGTTTTCATCGCATATTGGCCAATCAGAGCGCTTGTTACCTTTGATTTCACCTATTATCGACGTTTTTTTATCGCATATCATTGGCCAATCAGAGCGTCTGTTAGATCTTTTCAATTTTCACTGAGTCTTCTTTTTTGTTTTAAGTATTTAAGGTTATCTTTGTATTCTGCAATGTACACGAAATTGTTTCATATAATAAATTCAGTTGGTAATTTGTAGTAATTCATAACGTTTTTTGTCGCATAAATCAGTTGTCATAGCTTACAATGTTTTGGTACAAGTGGCGCCCCCCTATCGTTGTCATAGCTTACAATGTTTTGGTACAAGTGGCGCCCCCACTATCTCCCGCTTCTAGCTATCCTGTCGGAGGTGTCAGATATTGCATTGTGAGTTATTATTAACCTGGGTTAAGTTTAAAATATTCAATTATATTGAATAGGCTAAAGTATATTGAGAAGTAAATATCAAGCGTTGTAAAGCTGTTGTTCATAACTGCTGTGAATTTCAGACCTGCTTGATTGAGTCTTGACCCAAGTTAAATTTTCTTAAAAATATAATAAATGTTTTTTTTTTAAATTAAGTCAATTAATTAGAGCAATGCTTTTGGTCTTTAAAGTGAAAAGCTGTCATTATATGAGGTGAATTTCAATTAATTTTACCTACAATAATAGCCTTCTGTATTAATTTGAATTTAATCAAAAGTTTGTAAAAACAAAACATTTGGCTACAAATACAATTACGGTTCATTGGACAAGATTTGTGTGTGTCTAAGTCTTTGACAGAAGTGTCTGTACTAAAACGATTTTTCTTTTGGCTGATATCAGTTTTACTTCAAGTCCCCACAGTAGTGTCTGACAACTTATTACAAGTGAAAAACTGTTCATAAATCAGTTGTGATTTTTAAACTTGCTTCAAGTAATTAGCAATTAATATAAATACCAGTATCACTCTGTTAATTGGTGTAAAGATTATTACTGGTATATTTTAAAGGAAAAGTATTTTAATTCCTTGAAAATTATTCACACTTTTTGCAAATATCAATACCAGTAAAATAATTGTTTCTCTATCAATTAATCGGTGTCAACATTATAAGTATATTGTAAAGGAAAATTTTTCAAATTCCTTTCAAGAATTTGTTAACACTTATTTAACTTATTACAACTTCATAAATTAGTTGTTAATTTTCAAAACTGGGCTCAAGTAATTAATAAAATTACCATTACATTAAGGACAATTTGTTCACTATAACTCTGTTACCTAATTAGTTGGTGTAAAGATTATTAGTACATTGTAAAGGAAATTATTCAAATTCCTTGCACAAAATTATTCACACTTTCTGCAAAAACTAAAAAAAAAAAAAATATATTTTTGCTGTATCACATTTACTTGTTTTGTACTCTTCTATTCATAAGGTCCAAAAACTATCAATAAATCAATCAGCACAGGATCAAACTTAACTGAAAAGAATATACAAAAATTAATTTGACAGATTTTTAACAAATTACTCCTGTTTGCTAGTCTAGTTTTGCTAGTCTAGTTTTGCTGGTCTAGTGTGAGACCAGTCATTTGATAAGTTGCTCTTTGAAAAAATAAAAGTCAACATGTTGTCCACTATGATGTACACCAGTGGTAACAAAGCTGCCATACATGGCGAAGAGTTTCTTATTACAAATGTTCCTGGCGATGGTAGCTGTTTTTTTCATTGTCTGAGTTTGACATTGCATGGTGATTTGAGTCAGTCTGCCAGACTAAGAAGTGATATCTGCAACAACATAGCAGAAAATTGGTATTTATGGGCTAACGAAGTCACACTCCATCATAACCTCATGCCCACAAGGCTAACCTACAAAAACAACATGCTGTTGAAAAATGGATGGGCCGCAACACCCGAAATTAAATCTGCCGCAACAATTATGGGCTGTACCATAAATATCTGGTTGAAGGGATTAAATAATCAAGTCCGTTTGCATACCTTCAACCATGACCATGATAACACTTCAACCTCACAACAGAAGCAAATTGATCTCCTCTTATCCAATAGTCATTTTCAGCTCTTAAAGCCTACCAGTCAAAGGAACACCAAAATCAGTCTACCAACTTATGCTAATGTAGTAAAAAAGGGCTTACCTCACAATGAACATACATATTAGGGTGCATCAGAATTCCCAAACTTGGAAAATCAATCTTCTGTAGTCATAAATCTGTTCTACCACACAAAAAACATATTCTGTGAAAAGTTTACATTAATTGAGCTATGCCTAGGTATGCCACCATCGCTTTGAAAATATTTAATTATATTTTATTATGAAAATATGGTTTTTCAGTAATAACTCCAAAACTAAGGCAAATAAGCCTATTATTATTATGAAAGTTGAATATAAATATGGGGTTTCTGCACATTTTGAGCCTATTTGCAAGTCTCTAGGTGGAACAGTTCTTCAGATATGGACTTTCTATCACCCGTCATTGCCTAAATAAAATAAAAATCTGCTTTATCTTAATGACGTATTGTTGTTGAGTGCTTGTTCAGTTGTGTCCAGATAAAATGAAATATGCCTGTGAAATTATGTGATATAGAATGGTTAGAATTTAGAGTTTCCAGCATTGATGTGGGTCTTTTACTTGGCCTAGTCTCATGTGATCGACAGGCAGCAGACTAGTTGTTGATTAGTTGTTGATAGTTGTAGTTGGCTAATTGTAGCAAATATCATTTGGCAAAACTTGGCACAAGAGTCATTTTACAAATCCGCGTGAAGGTCTTGAGATCTTGGAAGACAGAAGTTCAGGTACCGAAGTCAAAGAGGCCATGGCTAAAACTCGCAAGTCAACAGATATATTTGGTCTTGGGCCTGGTATCAATGACAATGATGCTAATATTACAGGCAGCAAACTTCCTAATGAAATGCAAGTACTGAGGTGCATGCTCTTCCACATCAAGAATGGTTCTTCTAAGAACCGGACACAAAATGAAGCTGCAAAAATAGTTTTGCAGCAAATAGAGACCTTCTATGCAAAGGCAAATATACCCTTGGTGTCTGAATGGTATGCTTGTCAAAGGCTTGTTAAGCTAGTAAATGATAACAAGAAATTGAGGGATATCCCTGTGAAGAGAAGGTCAACACCATATGTTCAGAGCCTAGTTGAGAAAACCAAAAAAGATCTGGAAAAGACATTTCGACTGTGGCCTGAAAATGCCGAAGAACTCATCAAGAATGAGCAGGACAGAAAGTTTTTGCAATCTTTGAAGTCGGACAGAGTGGCAACATTTGGTTGTTTTGATATGAAGTTAGCCCAGAAAATTCAGAGAAAGGAAGACAGGGCAGCAGGAATGAATAAGATCAGACAGAAAGAGAAGGCCTACATGAATAATTTTGAGAAAACTTTTTCTCACTCAGACACTTCAGACAGTGACTGTGATGAAGAAATAGTCACAACTAGTGATGTTAGCCTTGTTAGGGAGAGCAGTGGCAAAAAAAAAGAAGAGTGGTACACCTGCATTTGTTCCAAACAACATCTTACGATCTGAACGCTTGGTGTCCCTGGCAACAAGAATGAAGATGACACCCTCACAACAGGCTGCCTATACAGAGGCACTAATTGATGAGATAGGTGGAGATTCATCCAAGGTCTGTTTGTCATATGCTTATGCTGATCGTGTTAGAAGGCAAGTATCAGAGACAATAACACAGGACATCAGGGATTCTTGAACTCCACCAAAACTTGCTTCACTACATTGGGATTCTAAGCTTATGCCAATACTAACAAACCAGAATGTCAAGGAGGAGCGACTGGTCATTGCTTTAGGGGACAATGATGAAGTCAAGATTCTTGGTACACCATCTTACAAGCCTGGGGGAGAACATAAAGCTGGAGAAATCATCACAAAGCTGACAAAAGATGCTCTGACAACCTGGAACTGCAGTGATAATGTTGTCAATATGGTGTTCGACACAACTGCAAGTAACACTGGGCATGTCTCAGCGGCTTGTGTCAGTATTCAACAACTTCTTGACCGGCCACTACTTTGGTCTGGATGTCGTCACCACATTGGAGAGGTAGTTGTATCTCATGTGTTTAATGACCTAAAGATAGAAGCCTCTAAGTCACCTGAGACCATGTTGTTTGTTAGACTCAGAAAACATTGGGACAAGCTCCAAACTCCAGACATGGTTGACATAAATCTAAAACCTCTGGATCTGGCAGGCTTCTCCCAGGGAAACCAAAAGCTAATCTTGGCTTGGCGTGATGAGGTCTCTCAGAAAGCATCATCACAACTATCACTGAAGAGGGACGACTACAAGGAGTTAATTGAACTATGTCTGCTGTTTCTGCAAGGCAATGTTCAAGTGCCCAAACAGCTCAGAACCCCTGGTGCTCTCCACAAGGCTAGATGGCTTGCTAAGAATATCTACTTGATCAAGATCTGTCTCATGGAAGACCAAATAAAAAAATTACCACGTGGAACCATCACTGCCCAGCAACAAGTTCAGAAAATCCGTGACATGGCAACATTCCTAACTTTGGTGTACAGCCATTGGTGGCTTTCTTGTGAGAACGCTGTAGATGCACCTCACAATGACCTCCAGTTTATCAAGCGTTTGATTCAGTACGAGTCTCTCAACCCCACCATCTCAAGCAGTGCCCTTAAAGCTTTCCAGCGTCATATGTGGTACCTGGTAGGAGAGATGATTCCATTGGCTCTTTTTAGCACTGTTGTCACAGATGAGCAGGAGTCATCAAACGCCAAGGCCTTGTTGAATGTTAAACCAGAAGACACTTCATCTCTGCCACAAGGAAGGTTTGGTTTGGGCTATGGTAAACCAGTATTCCCAACAGACATTGGACTCAACACTGAACTGGCAGACTTGGTGACAGCTGACTCCTGGTTCTTGTTTGAGAGTCTACAGCTACAACCACAATTCCTGCGAGAAGAAGTGATGACGTGGTCATCCTCAAGCTCCTACAAGACCTCCCTGGAAAATGTTAGGGCCATCAATGTCATCAATGACAGTGCAGAACGAGGAGTGAAGATGTGTTCGGATTTCCAGCAGTCTGCCCGGAAGGAAACCAACTTTCAGAATGTCCTGCAGGTAGTGGAGAAGGACAGAAGAAGCCTGCCTAACCTGAGAAAGAGGAAAGTATCTGATGCATAAACTGACACTTTGTGTTTTGTAAATATTGAACATAGTATAACCTCATTCATTCTCATTAACTTTTTACGTGTTAACGACATGCCATTCCTTCTGTATTCGCTGTAAGAGTTTTTGTAAATTTTGCATTGTGTTGTTTGCTATTGAGTACTTGATATCAACAAATTATATTGTTGGGCTTTACACAAACTGCTGTGAAATAATTATGAAAAAAGTAAATATATGAATCTGAACATTCTTTGTTGTTTTAATGGAGAAAAGCATAATGAGTCTCTAATACTTTATACTTTTAGGTAATGAATATTCATTATTGATTAAAATATCTTAACCATGTTTTCTTTTATGATAGTGGATACCATTGGACAGCTGTATACATTGATATATCTTGGAATGAATGTCAAAATAGCGAAAGATATATCTTTAGGCATTACAATATTTGAGATTCGCATCAAGTACTTGAAAAGAAACTCCATATTTCAAGAATAATCAGTTAGATTGGTCCTAGAGACTTGCAAATAGGCTCAACATGTGCAGAAACACCAAGTTTATATTCAACTTTAATAGTAACTATAGCTCTAATGGCCTTAGTTTTTGAGTTAATGACATAAGTAAAATACTAGGAAGGTTCAAACTGTCATATAGGTTATATAAATGATTCAACTTATTAAGTAGGTATCTAGATATCTAGTCACTTGAGATGGTCCCTGGTGAGCTGGCTCACAAACCACAAACATCATTGTAGGGGCGATCTCAAAAGTAAATCATTCACTTAGGTAAAAAATAAATAAATAAAATTTAGGAGCATAATTATTTAAATGTTTTCCTGAATATTACTTAATTTCCTTTCTTCTTGAATACTTAAAAACACTATATAATTTAAATGATATGTATAAGAGATCATTATATACAGTATGCTAGTTTCTATATTAATATTATTATAAGCGAAGACCATTTTCAATTGAAGACTGTGGTAGATCTGCCTTGGCTGCGCAACCAGGGTAATTAATCAGCAGCGGGCGGCAAATGAATGCCCCCCCCCCCCCAAATTCACACTGCGCCGAATTTACCAGTTACGGTGTGATTTAAGGCAATCAAAAGCTATCAACATTCAGCATATAATTCAAACCAAACATTTTTCTAAATTTTTCCAATTGAGTGTTCGTCATTCCACAGAACTTCAATATCAATATTAAAGATGGGTATAGCAATGTTTTTACAGCTATGATAACAGGCCTATATTTTATATACATGGTTAAGTGATAATACATTTTATTTAAATGATCTTACCAATATTTCTAACTATATATTGTTTCTTGGCAAAAATGTCTATTATGTGTTATGAAATTATTGGTCACCGCAATGAATGACAGTTCTAAACAGTTGGTGTTTATGCCATGACGGGTATGTGAATTAGTTTGTAATAAGCCTATCATGTGACACTGACAGGGTCGTCCCTGTACACAGAAACCCTTTGTCAGTCATTCACACAAGTGTCACTGAATGCATTCACTGACAGGGGCGTCTTTGGATGCTGAAATCTGATTGGCTATTTGATTCTTAAGTTGCGCCCCTGCTGTCAAGGTATAGATTCAATGACAGGGTCGTCCCCAGAGGCTAGGGGAGCCTCTGTGGTGGAATCAAATTCGATGACAGGGGACCCTTGTATGCTATACTAATAGGCTGACAGTAAACGTATGGGCTGGTGTAATGCAGTGTTTGATTAATTGGCTAATTGTGTGAAACAATTAACTAAAGGCTCAGTAAGTAATCCACATCTCAGCAGCGCCTCACATATTGCATCAACAAACAGTTATTTATTATAAATTACTATATCCTGATTTTGTATTGCACAAATCATAAGGACTTACGAAGATGATTTTGGCGATCCAGGTATGTGAATTTACAAAACAAATAATAATAAATAAATTCAATAAAAAAAATTCGAAAGGTTTCAAATCATATGCATAATAACCAGAGCCAGATTAAGCAAACTTTCATGTGTTTTAAGTAGGCACATACATATTGTATTGTTTTCCTTTGCTTAACACGCACTTAATATTTTTTTCTTAGTAAGGGGTGCATGCCCCCCTCCCCTAAATCCACCCATGTTGACCTTTTTTAAATTACCTGACTTATTGAAAATGATTTGAGCAGAAAGAAATTGCTAATATTATGATAGAAAAATGAGTAATATAAGCAGGCCACCATTTATAAGATTTATAAAAGACGCTCAATATAGTAAAACCTCAACAAAAAAGTTTCCATGCAAAATTTATTTATTGCATCAATGATTTGATCTTAAAAGTGAGGTAAATGCAATGCCTGGAATCTTTGTATAAAATTGATACAGTACAACAACTAATTGAGTAAGGAGGTGTTATAATTAAGAGGAGACTTTTGCTTTAAGCAACTTCCTTAAATAACAAGTGACGGTGTGCTGATGATTGATCAGTGTGGGATTGTTTCAATTGTTGTTTGCTGCTGAGGTCAGTTACTCACATACAACCCGAGATTTATACCTCAGCAAACTCTCCCGGATTGTTTGCTGATTGGCTACTGAATACCTGTTGCTTGATTGATAATTGATAGAATAGACTAATTAATCAGTTTGATACACTATATAAGATATAAACCCATATGTTACTTAAACAAAAAGTTGAAATTCATAAATTATTTGCAAGCATTGGATTTTCACACAATGAGTATGGACAATTGAAAAAATTATTAAACCGGTAAGCTTTAAAAGCAAACTTGCCATTTTACAGACATTATTTGTGTAAATTAATACATATGATATTTTGTTTTCTATCAAAGCCTGCCTCCACCCAAGAGTGTGTAATATTTATTGCAATCAGTGAACTACTTAACAATTAGCTGCTGTCAAGTTACCACTCAGTCTATTGACTATTTAGTCAAACTAGTAATGTTACTCATGACATTCATGTCACTTGTGCACAAAAAACCAAAATTATATTCATGATAGATTAACTATTTTGCAATAATAATTAATAAACTGCCTTAATCTGCCTCTTAAAATAATAAGTACTTGAAGTACTTGAAAGGTACTTGCAAGTACCCTGACTTCAAGTACAAGTCCTTGTACTTTATTTTGAACCGCTTTGAGTCTAAGTACAATTACACGTACTGAGTACTTGGTACTTAAGTCCAAGTACAGTACTTGACCCAAAGCCTGGTATTTAGACTTTATTTATTTAAATACAAGTAAATACAAACCTGGAAGGTTCATTTTGTATGAAATTATACCCAACATCTTTAAGTGGCATAACATTGTTGCTGCATTTCATATAAATTCCTTAGGATCATTGCCATAGTTCATGTATGACTATTTTGGACATATAAATGATACTCTTAGTTGTAAATTAGTTAAGGGAACATGTTATTGCATTGACTTGACGATTTTTATACATGAAATAATTTCATAGTACCTGGTATATGCATGGAATCGATACAACATTCAGCATATAATTCAAACCAAACATTTTTCTAAATTTTTCCAATTGAGTGTTCGACATTCCACAGAACTTCAATATCAATATTAAAGATGGGTATAGCAATGTTTTTACAGCTATGATAACAGGCCTATATTTTATATACATGGTTAAGTGATAATACATTTTATTTAAATGATCTTACCAATATTTCTAACTATATATTGTTTCTTGGCAAAAATGTCTATTATGTGTTATGAAATTATTGGTCACCGCAATGAATGACAGTTCTAAACAGTTGGTGTTTATGCCATGAAGGGTATGTGAATTAGTTTGTAATAAGCCTATCATGTGACACTGACAGGGTCGTCCCTGTACACAGAAACCCTTTGTCAGTCATTCACACAAGTGTCACTGAATGCATTCACTGACAGGGGCGTCTTTGGATGCTGAAATCTGATTGGCTATTTGATTCTTAAGTTGCGCCCCTGCTGTCAAGGTATAGATTCAATGACAGGGTTGTCCCCAGAGGCTAGGGGAGCCTCTGTGGTGGAATCAAATTCGATGACAGGGGACCCTTGTATGCTATACTAATAGGCTGACAGTAAACGTATGGGCTGGTGTAATGCAGTGTTTGATTAATTGGCTAATTGTGTGAAACAATTAACTAAAGGCTCAGTAAGTAATCCACATCTCAGCAGCGCCTCACATATTGCATCAACAAACAGTTATTTATTATAAATTACTATATCCTGATTTTGTATTGCACAAATCATAAGGACTTACGAAGATGATTTTGGCGATCCAGGTATGTGAATTTACAAAACAAATAATAATAAATAAATTCAATAAAAAAAATTCGAAAGGTTTCAAATCATATGCATAATAACCAGAGCCAGATTAAGCAAACTTTCATGTGTTTTAAGTAGGCACATACATATTGTATTGTTTTCCTTTGCTTAACACGCACTTAATATTTTTTTCTTAGTAAGGGGTGCATGCCCCCCTCCCCTAAATCCACCCATGTTGACCTTTTTTAAATTACCTGACTTATTGAAAATGATTTGAGCAGAAAGAAATTGCTAATATTATGATAGAAAAATGAGTAATATAAGCAGGCCACCATTTATAAGATTTATAAAAGACGCTCAATATAGTAAAACCTCAACAAAAAAGTTTCCATGCAAAATTTATTTATTGCATCAATGATTTGATCTTAAAAGTGAGGTAAATGCAATGCCTGGAATCTTTGTATAAAATTGATACAGTACAACAACTAATTGAGTAAGGAGGTGTTATAATTAAGAGGAGACTTTTGCTTTAAGCAACTTCCTTAAATAACAAGTGACGGTGTGCTGATGATTGATCAGTGTGGGATTGTTTCAATTGTTGTTTGCTGCTGAGGTCAGTTACTCACATACAACCCGAGATTTATACCTCAGCAAACTCTCCCGGATTGTTTGCTGATTGGCTACTGAATACCTGTTGCTTGATTGATAATTGATAGAATAGACTAATTAATCAGTTTGATACACTATATAAGATATAAACCCATATGTTACTTAAACAAAAAGTTGAAATTCATAAATTATTTGCAAGCATTGGATTTTCACACAATGAGTATGGACAATTGAAAAAATTATTAAACCGGTAAGCTTTAAAAGCAAACTTGCCATTTTACAGACATTATTTGTGTAAATTAATACATATGATATTTTGTTTTCTATCAAAGCCTGCCTCCACCCAAGAGTGTGTAATATTTATTGCAATCAGTGAACTACTTAACAATTAGCTGCTGTCAAGTTACCACTCAGTCTATTGACTATTTAGTCAAACTAGTAATGTTACTCATGACATTCATGTCACTTGTGCACAAAAAACCAAAATTATATTCATGATAGATTAACTATTTTGCAATAATAATTAATAAACTGCCTTAATCTGCCTCTTAAAATAATAAGTACTTGAAGTACTTGAAAGGTACTTGCAAGTACCCTGGCTTCAAGTACAAGTCCTTGTACTTTATTTTGAACCGCTTTGAGTCTAAGTACAATTACACGTACTGAGTACTTGGTACTTAAGTCCAAGTACAGTACTTGACCCAAAGCCTGGTATTTAGACTTTATTTATTTAAATACAAGTAAATACAAACCTGGAAGGTTCATTTTGTATGAAATTATACCCAACATCTTTAAGTGGCATAACATTGTTGCTGCATTTCATATAAATTCCTTAGGATCATTGCCATAGTTCATGTATGACTATTTTGGACATATAAATGATACTCTTAGTTGTAAATTAGTTAAGGGAACATGTTATTGCATTGACTTGACGATTTTTATACATGAAATAATTTCATAGTACCTGGTATATGCATGGAATCGATACTCCAATATAATTATTAGTCCGACATATAAAAATATAATTAAAATTGCAATAATTTTTACTGCATGGGCAAAGAAATGCAATATACATATAATATACGAAACGTTCATTTCGCTCTTTATAGTTACACCATAGATGACTGGAATTAATTAACTAAAGTGCTGTACTATTTCATTGCTATAGATGCACAATAAAATATACACTAACTAAATTTCAATACTTCAAACAGCTGCACAGGTTCATTTAACATGTCTGTATACTTCTGTGTACTATAATCAGTTTGACAAAATAAAGTTAAATTGATATCAAAAATTGCATGGGCAAATAATTGCTATATAGCAATAACCAGCTAAACTATAATAAAGGTCATATAGGACATGTTTACTGTTTCCTCCCTGCTATCATATGGTTCTTCACTTATTTTTGCAATCAGCAAAAGTGCACAACAAATTTCACAAGGACACACATAGTTAGTTCAACACATGAGGGTACCACATGAAATTGGTAATATTTGAAAGAGGACATCAGTTCCATCAGGCGCACAGTTTTGCAATATAGGGGTAAAGGTAAATGACCTCTGTAATCTATTGTGATGTTTATTAAGACAGGCATTTTTCAACATTGGGTAACCATATTTTCAGAATTATTATAAGGCATTTTTCAACATAAATACAAATGTTAAACTTACCACCAATAGAAGATATTCTATACTGTTTGGGATTATTCTCTTAAAATGCCCATTGACCTGGTTTTGGGTCAGTGATTATTAATATTCATGAGGAAAATGTCCTTACAACACTTTAAAATTACATAACATATCAAGGTAATTATAATGCACTACATAGTCACACAAGGTTGCCATGAGTACGTGTTATAATTTTGGTTGCCACGGATACCTTATTCCCACAAAGAGAGGTCAAATATGAAACTTTGGTGCCACTCAGTATGACCGAGCCAGCAGTGTTGGGCTATTCATTGGATTGTAAAGCCATGGAGATGATGTTCTTCTTGATAAAACCAAATTTATGACAGATTATATTACACATCACTGAGTAAATTGAACATAAAAGATGATCTACCTTCATATCATCATTTTGTGGGTGAAAATTAGGACACATTTAGCATTTATTAAAATAATTATAATATCAAACATTAACTGCATTCCATGTCAACACTTCCACTACACGAACAGCAATGCCTGAGCAATAATGAACATGCCACCATCTCATTATAATCAATTTAATTTAAATTTCTTAGGTCAAAGTTCAAAGTTCAGCGACCTTTCAGTGATAGTGAAGTCTCGCTGGACTATGCTTCATGTCTCTTAGGTTGTGCTATATTTTTGGGAAAACTGGTGAAGATGGACCAGGTAAATTATTCCTCAAAGAAATGAAGATGATTTTAAAGATTTGCAGTTGACGAAAATTGTGCAGCTTTGTAAGATGGTTGCCGTGGCAAGCAAGTCTTAAGTGCAGTACACTCATAACTGTTACTATAATGGCAGCACCATCACTGATCTGCTACCGCATCTTTCAATATACGTTAGACATCAACAGCGCCTTGGGCGGGAGAACCCACAGGCAAGCTAAACACTGCATCATCCCCCGCATGTTGGTACATTGCGGTATCATTCCTCTGCTTCTTCACACAACAGAAATCTCGCCATTAACAGCTTTACCAAAGCATTTCTCCTGAGGAACCATATTGCCCCTCCCAACAGTATTACACTTGCAGGGATTATTGGAAGCACCAACTGGGACCAAGGCAGACTGCTCAGCTCAATTGCCGAAAGTAGCATTTCTTGACACACATCACGAACCTGAGCAGCCACTGCTCCCTTCAGCTGAGGTAAAGTCCTTCTCATGTATCCTGAATTTAATGTCAACATGAAATAAATTGACCTTCAGTGTGTCTAGGCGGTATCACCAATCTCTGCGATAGATGAAGCTCGGGAATGCAATGCACTAGCCACCCAACGCTTGCAATTTTGCAAGGAGCCGGACAGTGCATCGCATAGGTTCCTGGTTGTAATTTCACAGGGTGGTACATTTTTCCAGGGCATCTCGTAGACACAGACTCCCCCAAGGTCACAATCACGTGCGCAAGGAGACCCTTTTTATTATGGTCACATTAGATTCCTTGATAATGTCGAACCGACAAGACCTAATCAACGCCGTCTGATTGAAAATCATGGCACAAGGCCTGTGTCTAGAATCATATAACGGACCGGCACTACATATGAGTGAATCATTGCCCACACACGCTCCTGGCTCGAAAAGCTGCCCTGTTGTGGTATATACACCATAACCTTTCTGGGGCTCCTCTCTGTTGCTGATCCAGTCTGATTTGTTCTCGATATATTTCGTGAAGATACTCGCATTCCTGGATCGCTCTTTGTACCTCGAGACGGATTTCGGTGGTGCTCAATCTCCAGTCCACATCCTTGGCTAGGCTCTCCAAATAGACATCCAACTGCTGTACATGGGCTCCAACCTTTTCCTGTTATATTTGCGGGATTCTTCAGGGGCCATGTTTTGTTGCCAGGGTCGGGGTGCATTCGGGCAGACCCCGGCGGCGGGGTCTGGGTCTTACTTCATCCCAGACTATCTCAGCGTCCACCACCCTAGCCTTCTCCCTATTCAAACGCTTTTGTTTCCTCGTACCCTTTTGGGTCAGCCAAAGCACCTTCCACGTATCCCAACGGCTTGTTAGAGTTTGAGCCTCTTCTGCTTTGACCACCCCACTCTTACACCTTCCACATTGGCTTTTTTTGCCAACCTTTTCCTGTTATATTTGCGGGATTCTTCAGTCAGGTCTCGGATCACTCTAAGAGCCTCATAAAATTCATGTAAGCATCCATTCAACACGGTCATACATAGTTCTTATACATCATACAACTCCCCTCTTGATAAAGCTCTGTGCAGTGGCAGACGCGGTCTTCTGCCAAAGTTCAAGAAATATTGGGTGTGTTCCGTGACACTGGTCACAATTGTAGCAAAGAACCGCAGGCCCCAGTTGCTCCTGCCACATGGCAGGCAAAAAATGGGGAACAAAATATACTGTAAAATTGTGTTAAAAACACCAGAGATATAAAAACAATATAACATCACATGGTATAGCACCGGCTATATAATTTTGTGTTCTTAAAATACCTTTGTAAGCAGTTTTGTTAAAAAATATTCATCTGACCATGGTTTAATATAATTATCATGAAATAGTAAATAATTAAGACTTTCTATAATGCCATTGCCCTCTCTACTAGATATACACTTAATTTTCTACTCTTTGAATAAGCGAACCTTGTATAATCTTGCCTGTACTTATATAATATAATAGAAACTTGCATTGTAAATTAGAGACTAAAAGTCTCGGTTTTAAATAACCTATTATACAAAGTCAAGGAGTTTCTCATAATAACATTGTCTCTTTTTTCAACATTCAAGGCATGTATCAAATTGGTATGGTGGCTTCGCTTGCCTAAACCAAGTACATTTTTAAGAATTGTGCCCTGCATTGAAATAATATGTTTTAGAATACTATTACTTAGTACATTCAGTACCATATAACAATGTTGGAACTCCCAACAGTTTTCTACAGATAAGTCCAGGATATAACATTCCACATGGTGACAACCTGAACATTGATTTTCTACAAGCACTTATTATTTTAGAAACATGAGTGTCATAACAACCTTTAGTATCAATAGTAACACCGAGAAGCTCTACTTTCGCTAACTATATCCAGCTATTATTACCGATATACCAAGTGGGTTTATACATATCTTTCCTGATGACAATAGTTTTGGATTTATTAATACCAAACCTAAAACGCCAATCATTTGAGTAATCAACACGGATATCAATAAGGTTTTGCAGACCCGTTACGGTTGAGCTCAACAGAGTTACATCATCAGCATATGCACAGGATTTCTCCTTCTCATTAAATATTCTTAGGCCAGAGTCTGCATCGCTGAGTTTTATCATTAGTTCATCAAGAAATATGTTAAACAGGCAAGGAGATCAGATACTACCTTGCCCCATTCCTTTAGATAGTTGGAAGCGCTTTGACTATAAGAAGTATTCCATTTTACAATGGCAAACGATGACTGATACCATTTATAGAGAAATAACCAAACCTAATCAGGTAATACATTGGCTAATTTATTGAGCAGACCCCTGTGCCATATACTATCAAAACACTTCTCTGCATCTAAACTACAGAGATAGGCAGCCGTTCCTCGATCTTTAAAATAGGAAATTGAATCATTTATTAAACATGTGACAAAGGAGGTTCCTTTGCCCTCCTGAAAGCCGAACTGTGTACTATGTACATTGTGTTTTGGAAAAATCAAGAGTTCTGCAATCTTGGACTTATTGTCATGGGTCTATAATTGACATTATTGGAGTCTAATGTTGGCTTTTTTAGGATTGGAATAATAATTCCCATTGTAAAGACCGTGAGTACAATTGAATTCGAAATTATAAGCGAACACAAATCCGTCAGGATTTCACATAATGGATCGCATAAACCATAGCTGGTGCTCGGCTGTAATGCCATCATCACCACCTGAGACCCCATTGTTCAGCGACTTAATCATAGTATACACTTGCTGTTGGGTAATCTTAATGACACGATTGACATTATTCAGACTCTGTGCTTTATCATCAACACTTTTACAGACAGCACTTTGATTCACAGTATAATATCCATCTTTTCCGATATTGTTTGTGAATAGTATGCACTAAAGTTATCAGCATGGAGTACAGAGTTAACATTTGGGCATTGTATACGCTTGAGTTTATTCCAAAAAGCCTTCATATTTCTCTTGTGATAAAGGTCGTTTATTTTACTGAATTTACTAGCCATAGCATGAATTGCCTTGTATCTGGCTCCAAAATCTTTTGTTGAGATCTTTATAAATGTCAAAGAGCACCAGTCCTTGGCCTGTCACACGAAACCCATACAGATCACTGGAATCTTGTATTGTCTTGTATTATACTTAATTGTGAAGACCAGAACGGTTTAGGTTTTAAGACTTTATGGGTGTACATCCAGTCTCTTTAGTGGCTTCATGAATAGCCTTACTAACATCACTCAGAACACTATTAGCGACATCAGTTAGCATAAAACCACATTGTACATTCAAAAATTTCGCAGCATCAACAATTGATATTAGTTTCTGTTTGAGAATGTCATTATAGAGTTCATTACGTTGGTGACTTAACCAGTTAGGTTGAACATAGCAGGTATTTGTTACACAACTGAAAGATTTGCTAACTTTAAGAACACATTTCATAGTGAATTTACATCTGACCAGCAAGTGGTCGCTGACATTACTTGCATAGGGTGGAACAATATTACAATTCCCAACATTCACTGCATCTTTTTCCAAGCATAATGCACTATGCATGCCATTAGCTAAAAGAAAATCATATAAGATAACACTGCGATTTGTAAAACCCTGTTGTCGGTACCAGAACTTATTAATCTTAACAGTTTCAGGTAGCTGTACATTGAAGTCACCCACCATTTTTATCTGAGTAACACCAGTGTAAGTGTCAATAAGGTTTTGCATTATATCAATCGTTTCTACAAATTCAGAAACACGAAATTTATCTCCAGCATTACAGAATGGCATGTAAACACAGATCACAAGTTGAACAATATCCCCACATAAATGTTTGAGAGCAATGGCAAGAACCCTTTGAAAGTTAACTTCAATTTCGGTCGGTTTGTACAGCTCACATTGTATTATACTTAACATCACTCATGGCTAAGCCACCATATCAGCTACCATATGGGCGGCCACTATGCCCAAAGTCCATATCATGCATACTAGATTTAAAGAAATAATCAAACTTATCAGTCATGATTAGTGAGATTGGTTATACAGAGTTTTTCATTTGGTAGGAGCCATTTTTCAGTAAGACACATGATATCACAGAATGTTAGTCTCTCGGGACATAATTAGGAGATTGGTTAAAACCGTGACAGTTAAACTAAAAGTTTCACAGACAACAGTGACATCTTTGCTATAAGCATCACAAACATCAGTAGTATGGTCCGTTCGGAGCAAGTCTATTCACTGGTGTATGTATCCCATACCGCAGTGCTGGTCTTCCGCATGCCAGGCATTTGCATATCGGTCATATTCTTGGTTGTAGTTTGTGTCTTCAGAGTACCAGTTGTTATCGTACCGAGCGTCAGAGCCTCGTAGTGGGAGACTCGGCCATTGGTTGTCATAGAGTTGTCATGAATGGGGTGCATTGTATATGCCGTGCACACCACTTGGGATCGTTTTGTATAAAATGGTGGTGTCGCTTCTGTTGGTGTGCATGTTTCTGGAACTTTGAGGCATTTCGGAGACTCGTCTTGGTACCACTGGTTTGTGGGTTTGGGTAAAAAGGACGGACCTTTAGACCCCGCGGCCATAGTGATGATTTTTTGACAGCAGTTGAGAGTAGTGTGTTTGCAAGACATCAATGCGGAAGGACTTCGGACTTCATATTTTTGGCACTGCCTGGTTGTGTCATGTCATTAGGGCTGATCTTAATTTTCTGCGTAAGAAGATACCGGCATATTGATCAGTCTGTGCAGTCTGGGTGGACATTTACAACATACACCGAGTTTGTAGCCTGTTGCTCCTTGCTTTCAGAAGCTGATATAAGGACAGTCGCCAGCCTCATTGGCAGTGAGGGTTGCAGGTCAGAGAGCTACAATTATGCTTTGACCTTTTTTCTTTTATTCACAGGGGCGGTCTCCGAGCTGTCTTCAGCATCTGAGCTAGCTGACGGACAGGAACTCACATGAACGATCTCATCAGCTACCGATGGTTCAGCGTTCCTGTAAATGTCGCAAGGGGATTTTGTTCTTCTTCGACAAGGTGATTCTCATCAGGACATTGTGGGTTCTCGTTTGGACGTTGGGGGTCTGCTTACTTTCTCCTGAAGTTCTTGGTTAGCCTCCTTTACTGCCTATACTTCTTTTTCAAGTAGTGCTACTCTCGTCTTCAGATCAGTGACAATTTGAATCAGTCTAGCAAGTTCTGTTACATCTGACTGATCAATCCCTGTAGTCATTATTATCAGTGTGTGAGGCAGATGCCCAGATGTTTTGACATATATTTTCTCCATGTCTCTATTTACAGCTGCATTGATGATACAGGACCCCATTGTGAATATGTCACTCAGAAGTGTGTGATTCACTTTTCGGTAAACTAGGTTCTTATCAGCATAATCTGGGAATTTTTCTAGAACATGAGAGTTCAGTGTATATCTTAGGATCGAAAGCACTGTTATGTCATGGGGCTCAATGGTGTTTATGACATTATTGCGTGAATACTGGTAGATAAGGGCTTTGTTTTGGACGAAGAATGGGCAAAGAGATTTTTACGTAATTAATACTTGGATGGTATGCTGCAGTCGGCAGATTGTATGCAGTCGGCGGATCATACTCCGCAGTCGGCAGATCATATGCTGCAGTCGGTAGATTTTTGTTGGTCTACCATAGACTTCCGTCATCTTTTGTCATCTTCCGTCGTCTTCCATCGTCTTCCGTTATCTTCTGTCAGTTATACGACGTGCCTTACGGCGTCTTGAATCATCCGGCTATGTGACATCCCCCTTACATGGCTTCCATGGCAGGAGCTTCATAAGCACCCACATATTCACCACAGAAGTCCATGAAAGTTACGGCGGATTATACGTAGACTTCCGTGGATCATACCTAGACTTCCGTGGATCACATGTATTAATGTCGTTGTTCTATACTTGTTCTGTGTCTATTGCGACGTAAGCCACGTTTGATCCACCGGAATAGCAGCATACGCCAATGCATACATAGCCATACATCAACACTTAGCCGCGTCCATTTTTCACAAATTTTTTCATCAAGAATCCTTGGCCAACACGTCGACTTGTTGTAGAACATCCATTCCGAGTATGAAGTAGGGACACTGCGGACCTCAGTTCTCATTCCACGCTGCACTATCTGGGTCAACCCAGCTGTCATCTCCATCAACTCAGTTGGGTTCCTTAGAAATGTCCAGGTCATCATATCCTCAGTGGATAGCAATTCCACTTATAAATATGCTCCAATCCTTTTTTAATGATCTCCTAACATAGGCAAGATAACGTCAGGGTCACCAATGTAAGAATGAAGAACTCTGCTTCATCTCAGCAGTTTCTGCTACAATTACATTCCATCCAATTCAACTCAATGTAACAAAGTCAAACACAGTCCAAAATTTTGGGTGTCTAGACCATAGTCAGGGGGCCAGCCCCTCAAAATTGGGATTTCTGTTTGCACTGATCCACACCTCCTCAAATTTGGTATCATCGAATTGGAAATTCTCTGTACTTTTTGTAATCTGTACTTGTTTTGTCAGTTTCTTGGACCGGAGATGTTTTTTTCTGGTATCCATGGCAACAAGTACGTTTTTGTATTGAACAAATTAACAAAAATTTTTTTGGTGGTATGCTGTTAATTACAATGCTTGACAATTGTTGGTACCATGGCTAATCTGCATGGCTGACCTCATTAAAGTTTTGCAGTAAACACTAGTTTTTCTCCATTTCCTGTTGCTATGGTAGCAGTTTTACAAATATTTTCATAAATTTTATTAATTTGCCTTGATATCTTTGACTGTCAAGCTTTTATAACACAGTAAAATAATATACATTTGGTATTTCAAGACACCTTAGGAGAAACCCTCTCAGAAAAGAAGCATCACTGAAAGTTCCTTCACTTTTGTGTGTTGCTATGGAAACTCTTTTTAAAATTGTCACATTTTCAGAGAAAGTCTCAGTAATATGGGAATAAACATTTTATAAGATATATTGAACATATAAAGGAGATATTTAACAATTTGCATGTAAAAACCTCGCTGATTAAAGAAATATACTTTTTGCAGTCTCTGGTTGCCATGGAAATGTTTATCTGACCCCGGTTTCCTTATATGGGTAAATTTGCAATTAGATTTATATAAGCAGTCTGTAAAAGAGGGAACAACAGCAAATTGCTAGTTATACAGTATTTTGTGAAGGCTGACACCCATTTTACCTTGCACGGATATCTTTTTATTTTTACTGTGTTACCCTTGCAACCATAAAAACAACAGTAAGAGACCCTGAAAGGTGGAAATGTTACATTATTCATATCTCTGGACCTATGACAGGTACAACCATAAATTGCTTATTGAACACCATGTTTTCAGGGTCAAGGAGTTCATTTCTGATCATTTAAAATGGCTAATTTGCATACATTTCATTGTATTGCAAATCTAGATAGGTCAATTTGCATAATATTTCCTTATATGGCTACTGCAATGGGCAGTCAAGGTGCCGAAGCATTTATATTTTTCTTTTATTCTCAACAATGTTTCAAACTGTTTCCAACAAATTACTGAACTTGAATAATAAGTAAATAAAATAAACTTGCATGGACTGGTTACCATGGTAACAAAACCGTCATAGTCCTGATATAGATCCATGCCAGCATATACGATTTCATCATAAAGCCTCATTATATAGGTGCCTTGATTCTATTCATATGGCATGATTGTTACCCCAAACATATATTGATATGAGGATGTTTGCTCCTATGATAAGTTAATTTGAAAACTTGTATCCATGGTAACTAAATTGAAAACAAATATGGACAGGATATTCAGTTATGTCACTATTTTTGTCTGCAGCTATCATCTTAAAACAGTTACTGGGGCTTGTAACATAGAAAGTATTTAGTAATATTTGGTAATATTTGAATACATGACAATGGAATTATACACAAGATTGGCCTAGTTGCCTAGGTAACACATTATTTCAGTATATTTATAGTAACCCTTGTGGATCTGTAACAAGTGGAGCCTCAGAATGCCACGAAGGGTGTTATTGAAGAAGTTTATATTGATATTGTGTCTCTCTGAATGCCAGCAGATACTAACGAGGCATCAAATATTGAAGTTCCCAAGATTACTGTACTTGTTGTTAATCAATATTGATTAGACATAGCACTGGTTGCCATGGAAACATAAAATCATAACAAAATAAGGTGCATTTTTTTCAAAAGTTTTCTTTTCTTTTGTCAATGCACAAAATTTGAGAAAATCTCAAAATTTACTGTGATGGTTCAGGAAGCCAACTTTATGATCTTTCAAATGACACCATATTTTATTTACTTTTGCAGTATATTTATATTTGAAAAATGGACTCCAAGGTAAACCCAGCCTCCAACATTTTCCAGCAAAATGCCATTTTTTTAAAGAAGATTATTGTGTGATATTGTTAACCGTATTGGGTAATAAAATATTAATTTAAGAAACATAATTGGCAAGGGGTGAAACTCCCAGTAATTGCCACTTTTACATTCACAGATAAGCAAGTTTTCATGAAGACAGCCATTTTTGAAAGTATTTATAAATTATAAGCAAATTAGCCTATTTAGATTTGCCATACAATGTAACACAGTGTATGCTTCTTAAAATATCAGAAATGAACTCATTAACGCAGAAAACATGATGGTTAATAAGCAAATTATGTATGTACCTGTCGTAGGTGCAGAGAAATAAACAATGTAGCATTTTCTAGTAATGAGCATTTGAAAAGTGTGATGCAGAGGTGTAAAAGTCATTGTTTCTTTCAAGCAATTAATTCCATAGAAATACCTGAGTTGGTTATTATAGTACAGTTTACTGTACTGATAAAACAAATATTACTTTATTTGGCAACATTGAGTAAAACCTGTTGTTATGTATGTAAGCAAAACTGTAGCCTTGGCAATCAGATTCAAGCAGTTATGTACGAAGTCTCAGAGCTGCTGGAAACTGTTGTACAATGCTTCGATAAGGCTCCATATAACAGCAACATGCCTTGATATTTTTTTGAATCAATACAAGCACCTTTCCAAAAAAAACATGATTTTTAAAGATATTTTTAAACTGGCTGTTTCTATGGAAACCTGCCTATTTGTAAATGCAAAAGTGGCAACTACAGGGATGTTTACCCCACCCTATAACCATTTCGGTTCCTGAAATCAATCTATTACATTTTATGGTTAACAATATCACACAAGAATCTTTTAAACATGGCATTTTGCTGGGAAATTATGAGAGGATGGGTTACCTTGGAGATCATTTTTCATATATAGATATACTGCAAAAGTCAACATATAAGGTGTCATTGGAAAGATCATAAAGTTGGCTTCCTGAACCATCACAGTAAATTTTGAGAGTTCTCAACTTTTTACGTATTAACAAAATAAAGGTGAAACTATTTCAAAAATGCATCCAATTTTGTTATAATTTAATGTTTCCATGGCAACCCAGTGCAATAACCAGTCAATATTGGTTAACAACAAGTACAGTAATCTTTGGAACTTCAAAATTTGATGCCTCGTTGGTACTTGCTGGCATTCAGAGAGACACAATATCAATATAAATGGACATATAATTTACTCATAATTTCATTAATTGGTTGCCATGGAAACAGTTGTCATTGGTAATATCCCAGTAAATGACAGTTTTCATGGCCGGTTCTAGAAAGTTTACTTTCTTGCAAATATACTGATATGTGCAACTTGCTGATGTACTAACTTCTAGAATATCGCCCTTGCTGGACTTGTGTTACGGATTCACAATGGTTACTATAAATAGACTGAAATATGTGTTACCTAGGCAACTATGCCAACCCTGTGTATAATTCAGAGAACCACTGCCATGCTTTCAAATATTACTAAATATTGCCTATGTTACAAGCCCAGTAATTGCTTTAAGTGGATATCTGCAGACAAAAAAAGGGACAGAACTTTGAATATCTTGTCCACATTTGTTTTCAATTTGGTTGCCATGGATACCAGGTTTCAAATCAACTTATCATAGGAGCATACATCCATATCAATATATGTTTGGGGCAACAATCATGCCATATGAATAGAATCAAGGCACCTATATAATGAGGCTTTATGATGAAATCATATATGCTGGCATAAATCTATATCAGGACTATTGGCGGTTTTGTTACCATGGTAACCAGTCCATGCAAGTTTATTTTATTTACTTATTATTCAAGTTCAGTAATTTGTTGGAAACAGTTTGAAACATTGTTGAGAATAAAAGAAAAATATAAATGGTTCGGCACCTTGACTCACCATTGCAGTAGCCATATAAGGAAATATTATGCAAATTGACCTTTCTAGATTTACAATACAATGAAATATATGCAAATTAGCCGTTTTAAATTATCAGAAATGAACTCATTGACCCTGAAAACATGGTGTTCAATAAGCAATTTATGGTTGTACCTGTCATAGGTCCAGAGATATGAATAATGTAACATTTCCACCTTTCAGGGTCTCTTACTGTTGTTTTTATGGTTGCTAGGGTAACACATTCAAAATAAAAAGATATCCGTGCAAGGTAAAATGGGTGTCAGCCTTCACAAAATTCTGTATAACTAGCAATTTGCTGATTTTCTCTCTTTTACAGACTGCTTATATCAATCTAATTGCAAATTTACCCATATAAGGAAACCGGGGTCAGATACACATTTCCATGGCAACCAGAGACTGCAAAAAGTATATTTCTTTAATCAGTGAGGTTTTTACATGTAAATTATTAAATATCACCTTTCTATGTTCAATATATCTTATAAAATGTATATTCCCATATTACTGAGACTTTCTCTGAAAATGTGACAATTTTAAAAAGAGTTTCCATAGCAACACACAAAAGCGAAGGAACTTTCAGTGATGCTTTTTTTTCTGAGAGAGTTTCTCCTAAGGTGTCTTGAGATACCAAATGTATATTATTTTACTGTGTTATAAAAGCTTGACAGTCAAAGATATCAAAGCAAATTAATAAAATTTATGAAAATATTTGTAAAACTGCTACCGTAGCAACAGGAAATGGAGAAAAACTAGTGTTTACTGCAAAACTTTAATGAGGTCAGCCATGCAGATTAGCTATGGTACCAACAAATTTCAAGCATTGTAATTAACAGCATACCACAAAAATAATTTTTGTTAATTTGTTCAATACAAAAACGTACTTGTTGCCATGGATACCAGAAAAAAACATCTTCGGTCCAAGAAACAGACAAAACGAGTACCAATTACAAAAAATACAGAAAATTTCCAATTTAATGATACCAAATTTGAGGAGGTGTGGATCGGTGCAAACAAAGTGCCCTTTTTATTCACATTTTCTGGCCTTGGCCCCCTGACTACCAGGGTGGGGGCCTAGCTTCCAACCACTGGGTCCTGGGTTCAATTCCCGGTCGAGGTTATGCTGGATGGCTGTTTTATCCTTCATCTCATTGCTATGGTCCCTACCTGTCCAAATTAGCCCATCAGGTGCAGAAATACAGGACGTAAAGCCCAAATCCACCCACCCACACATCATCTCATCATACCTTTGGCCCCCCTGGACCCACAACCAATCTCAACCACCATTTGGTCAGTCATCATTATCCTTGCCCTTCGGCCCTGACCAATCAGCAGAGCTATAACATTGGCCCATGCTTTTCCCAGCAGTGGACATCCCCCCATTCCCGGTGCTTCAATTTCCCTTGGTATGCTGATGATTAAAGCCACTGTCACACGGGCCGGTTTTGCCGTAGTGAACCCGTAGTATTACGTAATAGTTATGTAACAGCTCTTTCCGCCGGTTTGGCGA
This sequence comes from Alitta virens, assembly GCA_932294295.1. Lineage (NCBI taxonomy): Eukaryota > Metazoa > Annelida > Polychaeta > Phyllodocida > Nereididae > Alitta > Alitta virens. The sequence goes on along the minus strand of OW028579.1, from coordinate 8,423,738 downwards.
CAGGTTCTGGCAGCAAAAAGGGGCGGGGCAGCACCCGTCCGGTTACCCGCCGGGTTCAACGGGTTACCCGCTGGTTTCTACGGGTTACCCGCTGGGTTCTATTGGTTACCCGCCGGGTTACCTGCCGGCTTTTACGGGTTACTGCCGGGTACGGCAAATTAGTTGACGGCTTCCAGGGGTAGCCCGGCGGCTTCCACGTGTTGCCCGGCGGCTTCCACGGGTTGCCCAGCGGCTTTCACGGGTTGCCCGGTGGCTTCCATGGGTTAACCCGGCGGCTATCTCGTGGAATTTGCCAAAAATGTATAAAATAGGGGCTGCATCTGTTGTTCTCCATCATTCTGTCTCCGGCTGCTGAAGAGGAAAGACCATGTACATGCATCAACCCCAACGAAATAGAGCCTTGCTACTACTAGCTGCTCAGGCCAATTATACATTTATTTTACAACTTGCTTGTATGGAAGCACTAGCTGAGGAGGAGGAGGAGGAGAGGAAGAGAGAAGAAGAAAGAGAACTGGCAGCCAGGAGGAGGAGGAGGAGGAGGAGGAGGAGGGTTTGGGTGAAGCCTTGGCTGTTGAGAAGACCTCAGATGGGATATTATGATCGTCTACTGAGAGAACTGTTCCACGAAGACACCGCAAGTTATACCAACTTTATGAGAATGGAACCAGCCATTTTCCGAGAGATCATTGGCAAAATTGATCATAGGATTAGAAAAGAAAACAGCTGTATGAGGGAAGCTTTGGACCCAGGACACAGACTTGCCATCACCCTCCGCTATTTGGCAACTGGAAACAGCTACAAGTCCCTCATGTATGGCTTTAGAGTGGCCCACAACACCATCAGCTTGATAATTCGAGAAGTCTGTGAAGCCATAATTGCAGAGTATTCCGATGAACTCCTGACCTGCCCCACAACTCCAGAAGAGTGGAGAAAAGTCGCTGAACTATTCTTTTCGAGATGGAACTTTCCTCATTGTGTTGGAGCCATTGATGGAAAGCATGTGGCCATCAAATGTCCTCCCAAAGGTGGTTCCGTGTACTACAACTACAAGGGATACCACTCCATTGTACTCATGGCTCTTGTGGATGCTGACTACAAGTTCCTTAATGTAGACTGTGGAGCTAACCGAGCTGGGTCGGACGAAGGAGTATTTAGCACGACAGTCCTGAGGGAAGCACTTAAAGAAGGGACCCTTGGGTTACCGCCACCTGAACCAATCGTTCCTGGTGAAAGACCTCTTCCCTACTTCATTGTCGGAGATGATGCCTTTCCTTTGAAAACCTGGCTGATGAAGCCACTGCCCCTAAGAAACATGACCAAGGAGCAGAGGATATACAATTACCGACTCTCCCGGGCAAGAAGAATTGTGGAAAATGCATTTGGGATCCTTTCAGCAAGGTTCAGGTGTCTCCTGACTACCATGCCACAGAGGACCAAGACAGTGGAATCCATAGTCCTTGCATGCTGCTGCCTCCACAATCTGATGAGAGTAAGGTATCCAACTGCCCAGAACAAAATGGTGGACCAGGAAGATCCAGTCACACATGTAATCACCCCAGGAACTTAGAGGGCAGCTGGAGAAATTGATGAAATGCCACCACCCACTAGAGGCCATTCAATGACTGGTGTAGCCAAGAGTCAACGGCAGTACCTGGTAGACTATGTTAATTCAGAGGAAGGAAGTGTGCCATGGCAAGATGACATGGTATAATAAAGAAACCACAAAACAACTTCGGCCTTTTTCAAGGCCACCAAATCCTCCCAAAAGAGCAGACCATGTACACTTCTTGTGTAATAGAAAAAAAGTTCCTGTCTGACCCACACAAAAAATTTTATTGGTTCAGAAGTGCCGTAATTGTTTCTTGTTCAGAAGTGCCATACTTTTTTTTTTGTTCAGAAGTGCCGTATTTTTTCTCTTGTTCAGAAGTGCCGTAGTTGTTTCTTGTTCAGAAGTGCCATACTTTCATTATTTTCATTGCAGTATAATAGAAAAAACTACGGCAGTTCTGAAGCAAAAAAAATAATACGGCACTTCTGAACAAGACACAACTACGGCACTTCTGAACAAAAAAAAAAGTACGGCACTTCTGAACAAGAAAAAACTACGGCAGTTCTGAACCAAAAAAATTGTGTCTTCTTTGCTCAAAATTATTAAGTTAGTAACAAATTTGTTTGCTAAAGAAATATGAAAACTTTAGTAAAGTGTGATAATAAGCAATCTACTGAAAGATAGTTCAAGTGTATAATAAAGAAATATTGTGATCTAATCCAAAGGAAATATGAACAAGTTACTTGATGTAAAGAAATTGATTTTGTACTAAAATATTATTATTTTTTGGACAAAGATAGAGAAAAGTTTGGAGGGTTTTGGGAACTTTGATTGTTAACACAAATATGTGTACAAGGCGTGCTCTTTTGTGAGGATTTGGTGGCCTTGAAAAAGGCCAGGGTTGTTTGGCCTCGAAAAAGGCCGGGGTTGTTTGGCCTTGAAAAAGGCCGGGGTTGTTTGGCCTTGAAAAAGGCTGGGGTTGTCTACAAGTTCAGCTACTGGCTCATATTCAGTGGTGTTGAGCTACTGGATGGCATTTCGCATGAAATTCATCAAATGTGTCCGTGTCCATCATCAAGCACTCCGCTACGATGTAATCACCCATCGCCCGGATTCTCCTTTCGTTGAGATCTGCTGGATGACGAGGAGGAGGAGGAGGAGCAGCAGCAGCCATTTGATGAAAAGATGCCTGCAGGGCACCTGTTGAACTCCTGGCCAATTCCATCAGTTCATCCATTCGTCTTTGCTGGTGGGGTTCCTGCTGGGGTTCCTGTCTACGCTTCTTGTAGGGGCCGCCCTTGGAACGCTTGGCAGGAGCCGGGGGGATATCCATAGAAATATCCGGGTCATCAGAAATCTTCTGGGGCCCGGATTCTTCTGCAGCATTGCTGCTGTTGTCCTTTCCAAGTCTTTTTGCAAGAACATTGCTCCCTTGCCGACTGGGAATTCAGGTGATATGGTCAACTAGAAATCCGAAGTTGGCACATATCCACTGTTCTTTCTCTGTGGGATTTCTCTTGGCAGTTCCGGATGGCCCCTGCCTCATAAGTTTTCCGGCACTAGTCCTGATGGATTCCAGCCAGGTCCTGAGTTGCAAACCGGTGCAGGGGACACTCAACTTGGCAGCCATTGCATTAAGGAGGGCCGTCTTCTTGCCTAAGTCCTTATAATCTGATAGGGTCCGGTCATAAAATATCGGGTGGTCCCGGTACCAATCCGCAACTTCCTGTTCATCCTGGTGTGGCAGGAAGAGCTTCTCCTGCTTCTTCCGAGGCTCATTTCCTCTAACTGAGGGAACAGGTGATGCAGGACCTGCAGAGCGAGCAGGTGAATTGTCAGGAGAAAGAGCAGGCGCAGGAGAAGGTGCAGGCACAGGAGCAGGCACAGGAGCAGGCACAGGTGCAGGCGCAGGAGCATGAAGACGCAAAAGAGGAGCAGCAGTGGACTTCTGGGACTCATCCGTGCTGGCAGCATCTGAGGATGACCTTGTGGCAATTTTTCGTCTCTTCTCAGGTCCCTTGGCAAGTACAGTCCGCTTGGCAGGTACAGTCCGCTTGGCAGGTACAGTCCGCTTGGCAGGTACAGTCCGCTTGGCAGGTACAGTCCGCTTGGCAGGTGCAGACTTCTTCACCATCTTCTCCTTCACAGGAACAGCACTCTTCTTCTTTGATGAAGCAGAAGATACTTCATCATCGCTGGCTTCATGTGAGGAAAGCGATTTTTCTGAGTCCTCAGCAGGAACTGCAGTTGTCCTGGTCCTAGGTGCAGTAATCTTTTTCATCGGCATGATAAAAAATATTTTCTGGAGCGGTGTATTCTTGGTCTTCTCAATATGGTAGCAAGATGCTGAATGATCTGATAGCCACTGGTCAATCTTTATAATTTATACTGCCTGGATAACGTACCCCGCTGTGATGACATAATAAACCCAGCTCATTGCGTCGCATTGGATCCACACAGGATGACACTGGGCAAACACGATTGCTTGCTATGCAAGCCGGCGGGTTAACCGTGGAAGCCACCGGGCTAACTGTCAAAGCCGGCGGGTTAACCGTCAAAACCGGCGGGTTAACCGTAGAACCCCTCAACAAGCCGTCGGCTTTAGTAAAGGGTGAAATTAGGGACGGTTAATTCGCAGGTTCTACGGGTCACCCGCTGGCTTCTACCGGTCACCCGCCGGCTTCTACGGGTCACCCGCCGGCTTCCACGGGTCACCCGCCGGCTTCCATGGGTATTTTTTATTTTTTTTCACCCGTGAGATTTCTACGCGAAACCCGGCTCCGGTAGCCGGTTGTGCCATGCTTGCATGGCACAACCGGCTACCGGGGCCGGGTTTTGCGGCTTGGCCAAGGGTCCCACGGGTATCCCCGGGTATCCACGGGTGGCCATATTGGGGCCGCCGGCTTGGAGCCGGGTAGCGATTTCCACAACTATTACCTAATACTACGGGTTCACTACGGCAAAACCGGCCCGTGTGACAGTGGCTTAATTCCCCCCTCGAGGTGGTCAGTCCCTGCATTACCAGAAAGATGCATTCCATTAATCTCTCTCTCTTTTTTTACCAAAATTTCAAACACACCATACAAATACAATGCCCCTAGTTTAATTTTAGCCCTTCCTTTGTAGAGGTGATGAGCATTCCTCATTAAAGCCCTCTCAACTGGATACCTTTCATCCGCCAATCCCTGGTACCTTCATCCTTCTTGTACTGCACCCTTTTTGTCTGAGGCCCAGCTGCTCCCCCACCCCATGTTGAATGGCTGTTTCATCCTTCATCTCATTGCCATGAGCATTAGGACAGGTAGGAACTACAGCCGATCAATGCAATACATTCCAGACATTACGTGAATTTCTCCTGGACGAAACCCAAACATTGCACTCCAAATTTTCTGTACAAATAATTCATATAAATCATACACATATTTCATATAAAATTATTCACATATAAATCATCAACGTACTCATATTATAATTATTTACAGATACAGGCATTTCATATAACTTAAACAAAAAACACACATTATGAACATTACTCAAATTTTTACAGTTGCATCATTATTTATTTGCAGGGGACAGAAAGCCTAGTGCTTTTTGTAGTGTACGCTCGGTCCGCAGTTGCGGCCGTTCCGCATTTTATGTACGGAGCCTCATTCTGGAATAAAGACAGTTTAGAAAGACACGCCATGCTGTCGAGTTGTATGTGCTAATAAGCAACATAACATGGTGTCAGAAGTGGGATGTATCTAGCCCTCTACATATCCAGGCTCTCAAGGATTATCCAGATGATATGGCACTACAACTCAAAGCTCCCGGTCCGCTCGAAAAATCCGGTAACCTGGCGAAAAACTGGAAGAGTTTCAACTCAGCTATGACGAACTTCATGATCGCCACGGAGTACACGGCGAAAAGTGATGCAGTTAAAATCGCTCTACTTCTCTCATGCATCGGACAAGATTGGCAGGAAACCTATGATGCGTTTGTGTATGCCAACGGCAAGGACAAAACAACATTCAAAACAGTCCAGAAGAAGTTTCAAGAACATTGTGAGCCTCGCACTAACATTTTGTTCAGACGCCATGTGGTTTTTCTCACGTGGTCAAGAAGCTGGCCTACGTTACAGGCCTCAGAAATCTTTCCGCATCCTGCACTTTTGGCGATCTTGCAGATGGATTAATTCTTACACAGATGACCAGAGGATTGAAAGAAGAAAATCTGCGCCTCAAACTTCTAAGGGCAGACGATTTAACTTTATCTAATGCTGTCAACATGTGTCGTGCCTCTGATATCTCAAAGGAACAAGCCAAATCCATCACAAATGGCACCACTTCTACGGCAAATGCGAGTGCAAACGTGGATGCCATAAATCAAGGAAAATATTGAAAATTTTGTCACGAAAAAAAACCAGGTCAGTCAAAGCCTCAAAGCTCTCATCTGTCACGATCTCAGCCATCTCAGCCTCATCGTGCTCGTTCTCAAACCCAGTCTTCGTCGCCCACGACATGTGAGTACTGTGGTGAAACACCAGGTCATGCCCGTTCAGAATGTCCAGCCTCCACTGTTACCTGCAATAACTGCCACAAGCGTGGACACTTCGCAGCAGTTTGTTATGCCAAGAATTCCAGTAGGAAACACAGCTCAGGTCGGAAGAGAAATGTCGCATATGTCACACATTATGATCCTTACGATGATTACTCAGATGACGATGTACCATTCCTTGGCTCTCTCTTCAGTACTGATGACAATGTTGGTTCAGTCAACTCAGAGCATGGTTATGTCATGGTTAGTGTCAATGACTCTCTTGTCCGCTTCCGCATCGATACTGGAGCTGATGTTAATGTGCTCTCAAAATCTACATATGATGGGCAACTTTCACATGTTCCACTGCAAAACTCAGGTGCCACACTTCGTGGTCCCAATCAGAAAGAATTGGCTACATGTGGATTTATGAACTGTGTAATAAGATTCAAAGAGAAAGCTGTAAATACGAAAGTGTACATTCTTGAAGATGCCAAGCCACTTCTAAGCAAAGACACTAGTATTCAGCTGAGCTTAATCAAGTTTGTGTGTAGTACCAACACCACTTCCATTCAGGAAAAATTCCCTTCTGTCTTCTCAGGACTCGGATCATTCTCAACACCGTATGACATCTCAGTCGACCCTGAGGTAAAACCGTACAGTGTGCTTGCGCCTAGGAGGATTCCCATTCCGCTCACAGACAAGGTGAAAGTCGAACTGGACAAGTTGGAAGCTCAACAAGTCATCAGACGTATCACAGAACCAACAGATTGGTGTTCACCCTTAGTTGTCGTCCCCAAGAAAAACTCAGATGTCCGCCTATGTGTCGACTACACTCAACTGAACAAGGCCGTCAAGCGCGAACGGCACATATTACCATCAGTTGATCACACTCTTGGACAAATGCAGGGTGTCCAAATCTTCACGAAACTAGATGCTAACTCTGGATTCCACCAAATAAGAAAACCCAGAGGATGGGCTTTTTTCACAAGATCTTACAGGTAATGACTAAAGGTCTCAAGATCCATGGATTGATCTCTTTTGATCACAGCTAATTGAGCTCTGTATGCTCTCATTATTAAAAAAGGACAACAGTTCATACAAGAGATCTTCAAAAGTTGCAGGAGTGGGAATTGTTTTTATGCTGATTTTCCCATTTTTAACTAAACTATTCCACCAATGGAATATCCTGCCTTCACTATCCCAGCCATCATAGTCAGCTTCCCTGGTAAAGCTACAAACTCAGCAAATGAGTTAGACCTCCCATCAAAGGTTGGTGACAACACTTCTTTTATGGGCCTCCTTCTGACCTTTCGACCTCCAGAAATGGGAGACATTAGTCTGTGTATATTAGAAGGGCCATAAATTAGGTAGCTATATGACCTATTATATGCAGGTGCACCATGACATAGATATTGCTCATTGCTCCTTGTCTAACAAGTGAAGGGGTAATTTCCAGTCAGTCAGGGACTGCCTAATGAGGTGATGTCGGTTTACCTCCCAGTCTTGCAACTATCTTGACTCATGTCTAATGAAGTCATGGTCTCGTGGTCTCTCTGGTAGCAGAGGTAGATCTGATGTAGATCCAGGGTGCCAGTAATTTCCAACTCCTGGAGTTTTATGCCTTCTGTAGGATGATTCAGTCCTTGATCTCAAGGCCATATATATCCAGAAAAAGCCAGGTGATGTAAATATTTGTGCTGTCTTAGCACTAATTTGAACTGAAAAAATTCAGTTCTGCTTTTACTGGCTTCTTGAACTAAGTACAAATTTGCACTGCCAATGTGCAATTAGGTGGCTTCTTAAACCAGAATTACAATAATATACAAGTGGTTTTCTTGTACGGACTTTGTACAATGTCCGAAGGTAGCTTCCTTCAATCTGCAATTTTCTATCATAATCAGAGGTTAGGGTCCCACATCGGCCACCAAATCTGCAGTGGTTCTGGCTCTGAATAGGCCTGGTGACCACAGTAGGCTGTTCTAGACTCTAGCTCTATAACAACAAATATCACAGTGCAATGGTGTATGGGCAGTTATGTAGCTGACTTCTACAAAGTTCAAGTGACTAGATAGAGATCTCCTTAGACAAGAGTATGTCTGACCCCTTGGCCACATGACCACAGGTCACCAGACCAGGCTTACTAATGAGCAGGTGCTGGCAGGGAGCTTATTTGACTGGAGGTACTCTCAGACTCCGATTCAGATTCATTCATTTTATTTCAAATTCATATATATATATTATAAAATTACACAATTCACACTTGATACATAATGTGAGACCCCACTAAGAAGGTATCCCTTTGTTATCGTGGGACCACCTACAGGGTATCAAGATTCACAAAACAGATTCTATACTATTTCAAATTAACAAAATCACCAAACAGATTCTATACTATTTCAAATTAACAAAAACAATGTACTTCAATGATGACATATGAAAGGTAGGTTATGAATATGAGGACATTAATGAGGGTTTAGCCATGAACAAATATAAAAATTAGGAATCTTACAACATTCATAATATGTTGCAAACGGCTGATTAAAAGTTCAATCTGATCAACATTTAAAAAGCAAATTTTAACATTTTCCACTTGAAATCTAATTTTTTTATTATAATTTTAGGTCTTTCCCATTTCCAAAATACAACCAGACATATCATTTGCAAACACCATCACTTTTTGAAAGGCTCCAAATTAAAGGAATTATGATAACTTGTGGAAAAGTTTCTCATAGTTTATTAAACATTTCAAATTTCAAGATTATAGAAGAATTCCTAAAAATTAAATATTTCAAATTTCAAGATCATTGAAGAATTCCTAAAAATATTACTTTCCCGCAAAATCACAAAGAATTAAGTATCTAGCATCAACAAATTAAACAGTTTACAAATTGCTTTGACTAAGAATTGACTATACACAATTCACATGATGGTGTAAACCTATAATGAAGAAATGACGATCCGCTGTGGTGTTCTCATGCACCAGTACGGAAACCAAGATTCACCATAAGGCAGCATCTCATCAATCTTGTCTAAAATATAAAAAAAATATTACACAGGATGCTATTTATAGCAAAGATAGAAACACAGGGAATGCATGTTTAGAGAAATATAATTTTGCAGAGTCCATAGCAAACCTTGCTGACCTAAGTCCAATTCAAAATGGACCATTTTGATTTATAAATATGAGTAAGGCATGTTGACCCAAGTACACACACATTTATAATAAAATAATTGTTGGATGTCACCTTAATTATTATCCCGTCATTACGTCTGGCATATTTTGCAGGTACCCGTGAGTACTAATACTAAATAAACTGCAAAATATGACTGCAATTTGTCATCCATCAATGGCAGGCAAGATCAAGTTACAAGATAACTGCAGGTCATGCATTACTAAATCTTAATTGGAAAGATTAGGCAATGCATGACACTCAATCATGCATGACAAAGCTGGACTAAGCTAGGTCGCCACGACAAGGCCTGCAGTTTGACCTAGCCCTAACTGATCTAAGCTACCATGGTACTAACACCATATGCTACACAAAAATAGTTTTATATCTAAATCAACAGCCTATGTTGATGGCAGTTAGGAAAAGAGAGGTAATGCTTATATTAGTTATTATTAAATTAATAATGACATGCATTGCGATATGACAGCCATTGGATAATGACAAACAAGCAATCCAGACAAAAATCTCAGCAGAAACAGGCGACTCCCAAAAACCTCAACAGAAACAGGCGACTCCCAAAAACCACAACAACATGTCTCAAACTCAGCAACAAGCAATGAATTCAGAAATAATTCAGCAACAAAAGGTGATTCCGCAGCAAGAGAGGACTCCCAGCAGGCATGCCAGTATCACAGTGCACATTAAATTAAACTACTTATAAGTACACTACATATAAATATACACATTATCTCTCTTTTTTTTCTGTTTATCAAACTAAACCTGTAAATTGTTAAATTAGACATTCTAAGGTTGCCAACTTTAAAGTATAACAACTTAAATTATTTTATATGATGCAAAACCACAAATATTAATTTCAGACCTTCTACGGCCACATACTTTAAAGCACTCCTAAGTGATCATAATCATATAGAGAGACATCCAGCTGGGATGTTGCTCATGAAGGTGGCGCCACCCAGGTTTGAATCTGAGCCCTTCAGAGGAGCAGACGAGTCTCACCACTAGACCACCCAGCTGCATGCAACTTAACATGACCCAAAATAATCCATTTAGACCTACTGAGGCCATATATGCTTAATCACTCCTGGGTGCTTATGCCGAACAAAAGCTTATGTTTTTACCAATTTAGACCTTCTCAGGCCACTCCAATGCGCTTATTTTCAAAATTCTCCGTATTTTAGTGTCTTAAAAGATATATGCAAATCACTAATTTAGATGTTCTAAAGCCTCATATACTAAATCACTCCTGGGTGCTTATGGCAAACAAATTCTTGTGTTTCTACCAATTTAGACCTTCTAATGCTACATAACTCCTTTGTGCTTAAATACCAAAAACCATCAGTACTTTATTAATTTAGAATATATAAACAATTACCCAGAATGCAATCCCTTAACACAGAGCAAAAAAAACAAAAGTTGAAAGCATTCTTTTGAAAGAATACCTCAAACTTTATATCCCTCATGGAAAGCCAAATTTCAATACATAACCTTTGCTGCTCTCATATTTGCTATTGTACCATTCATACCCGAGTAATGCCAGATCCATCAGTCTATGCTTTACATCTGATAGGGGCTCTCTGAAATGATGGGGAAACATCATGTAAGTACAAATCGGCAATAACTTCTCGTTAACTTCTGAAGAACTCCATTATATGAAAATACGGTTTCATCTATTTATCAAACCGTCAGTCAATATAGAAATAAAATCCCGGTCCTTTGATGATCTGCGAGTCACCTGGTCCAGCGATGAGTACAGTTTTCTGGTCGATCCTATTACTCTTACAATAATATGTCAAATAAGAAATCTATTAGATTATGTAACAATTCCTGTGAACCCTACATAACTTACATGATAAATTTGAAAATATTACCCAATAATAGTTCTATGCAAATCACTAATTCAGGCCATCTTAGGTATTGTCTTATGCCAAAATCTTATAGAGAGACATTCAGCTGGGATGTTGCGCATGAAGGAGGCTCATCCTGGGTTTGAATCCAGTCCTTCCGAGGAGCAGACCAGTCTCACCACTAGACCACCCAGCTGCATGCAATTCAACATGATCCGAAATAGCCAATTTAGACTAACTAAGGCCACCCCTTACACTGAGCAAAATAAACAAAAGTTGAAAGCATTCTTTTGAAAGAATACCTTAAACTTTATATCCCTCATGGAAAGCCAAATTTCAATGCTATTGTACCATTCATACCCGAGTAATGCCAGATCCGTCAGTCTATGCTTTACATCTGATAGGGACTCTCTGAAATGATGGGGAAACATCATGTAAGTACAAATCGACAAACCGTATTTTCATATAATGGAGTTCTTTAGAAGTTAACGAGAAGTTATTCATCTATTAATCAAACCGTCAGTCAATATAGAAATAAAACCCCGGTTCTTCGATGATCTGTGAGTCACTTGGTCCAGCGATGAGTACAGTTTTCTGGTCGATCCTATTACTCTTACAATACTAGTCAATTAAGAAATACTAGATTATGTAACAATTCCTGTAAACCCTACATAACCTTACATGATAAATTTGAAAATATTACCCAATAATAGTTCTATGCAAATCACTAATTCAGGCCATCTTAGGTATTGTCTTATGCCAAAATCTTATAGAGAGACATCCAGCTGGGATGTTGCGCATGAAGGAGGCTCATCCTGGGTTTGAATCCAGTCCTTCAGAGGAGCAGACCAGTCTCACCACTAGACCACCCAGCTGCATGCAATTCAACATGATCCGAAATAGCCAATTTAGACTTACTAAGGCCACCCCTTACACTGAGCAAAAGAAACAAAAGTTGAAAGCATTCTTTTGAAAGAATACCTTAAACTTTATATCCCTCATGGAAAGCCAAATTTCAATGCATAACCTTTGCTGCTCTCATTTTTGCTATTGTACCATTCATACCCGAGTAATGCCAGATCCGTCAGTCTATGCTTTACATCTGATAGGGGCTCTCTGAAATGATGGGGAAACGTCATGTAGGTACAAATCGACAAACCGTATTTTCATATAATGGAGTTCTTTAGAAGTTAACGAGAAGTTATTCATCTATTAATCAAGCCGTCAGTCAATATAGAAATAAAATCCGGTCCTTCGATGATCTGCGAGTCACCTGGTCCAGTGATGAGTACAGTTTTCTGGTCGATCCTATTACTCTTACAATAATATGTCAAATAAGAAATCTATTAGATTATGTAACAATTCCTGTGAACCCTACATAACCTGACATGATAAATTTGAAAATATTACCCAATAATAGTTCTATGCAAATCACTAATTCAGGCCATCTTAGGTATTGTCTTATGCCAAAATCTTATAGGGAGACATCCAGCTGGGATGTTGCGCATGAAGGAGGCTCATCCTGGGTTTGAATCCAGTCCTTCAGAGGAGCAGACCAGTCTCACCACTAGACCACCCAGCTGCATGCAATTCAACATGATCCGAAATAGCCAATTTAGACTTACTAAGGCCACCCCTTACACTGAGCAAAAGAAACAAAAGTTGAAAGCTTCCTTTTGAAAGAATACCTTAAACTTTATATCCCTCATGGAAAGCCAAATTTCAATGCATAACCTTTGCTGCTCTCATTTTTGCTATTGTACCATTCATACTCGAGTAATGCCAGATCCGTCAGTCTATGCTTTACATCTGATAGGGGCTCTTTGAAATGATGGGGAAACATCATGTAAGTACAAATCGAAAATAACTTCTCGTTAACTTCTAAAGAACTCCATTATATGAAAATACGGTTTCATCTATTTATCAAACCTTTAGTCAGTCAAGTGTAGAAATGAAAACCCGGTCCTTTGATGATCATCAGGTCTGGCGATAAATACAGTTGTCTGGTCGATCCTAAGGCCTCTGACAATAAAATGTCAGTAAATAAATCAATTACATCTTGTAACAATTTCAATGAATCCTACTTTGCATTACATGTTAAACATGAAGAAACTTCCGTATACCGCAAAAACTCAGAACATTCCTAATCCTCTTTGCTAAGAATGCACTTCGTCTTACTAAAGCCCAGAACATTCCTATGCCTTTTTGATAAGAATGCACCAGGCCTTACTAAAGCCCAGAACATTCGTATGCCTTTTGATCAGAATGCACCAGGCCTTACTAAAGCCCAGAACATTCGTATGCCTTTTTGAAAGAATGCACCAGGCCTTACTAAAGCCCAGAACATTCATATGCCTTTTGATAAGAATGCACCAAGCCTTACTAAACAGTCCAGTGAATTACCACTAAACAGTAATGCTCTATCATTACCACAAATATGGTAGCGATAGAACAGCTACCATAAAAGAGGAATGCTCTACTGTTACTAAATTCTGGTAGCGTTTGCAGTTCATTAATAATATGTTAGATGGCAGCAGTATCCACTTTAAAAGGGGTGATTTAGATCTTTATCACTGATGATTGATACCAGCTGATGCTGGGTGTGCAACCCCCTCCCTTCACCTCTCTGTGATTTTACCCCCTCCCGCTTGTCACCCCCTCCAGCTGTCCAGTAGCAGCTAATAGCCACATCTTTATCATGTACAATATATTGGTATCAATTAAGAATGGGAGATAGAAACTCTCCATAGAAGAGAGAACATTTTCTGTCACACAACCCACACATTATTTGTAAAATATATACAGACACGAAACTATTTAAGCAGAAATCTAAAATGTTTGTTAAACATTGATAAATATTAAATATTAAATGTTACATTCCCATTTTTATCTAAATTTCTTTTTTGATTGCAAACAGCCAATCAACCAATCAATCTAACTATCAATCAATCAGTCTTACTATCAATCTAACTATCAATCAATCAATCTAACTATAAATCAATCAATCTAACTATCAATCAATCAATCTATACATCTATCAATCAATCAATCAATTGAACTATCAATCAATCAATTAATCTAACTATCAATCAATCAATCAATCTATCTAACTATCAATCAATCAATCTAAATATCAATCTATCTATCTATCTATCTATCTATCAATCAATCAATCACTCAATCTAACTATCAATCAATCAATCAATCTTACTATCAGTCAATCAATCTAACTATCAATCAATCAATCTTATTATCAATCAATCAATCAATCTAACTATCAATCAATCAATCAATCAATCTAACTATCAATCAATCTATCAATCTATCAATCAATCAATCAATCAATCACTCTAACTATCAATCAATCAATCAATCTTACTATCAGTCAATCAATCTCACTATCAGTCAATCAATCTCATTATCAATCAATCAATCAATCTAACTATCAATCAATCAATCAATCTAACTATCAATCAATCAATCTAACTATCAATCAATCTATCTATCTATCCATCTATCTATCTGTCTGTCTGTCTGTTTATCAAGCTATTATGCAGTGTGTGAAATATCATTATATAAGTTACTGTCGTTCTTTCTTTTCAATCAATTTAACAATCAATCAATCAATCTGTCTATCTATCTATCTATCTATCATCCATCCTTCTATCTATCTATCTATATATCTATATCTGCTATTTCATTTTGACTGACGAGGTTATTTCAAAAATCTTAAACCCTTGAAGAAATTACACCATCCAGACCTTACTATTATGACTACCTCACTATTAAGACCACTTCTCTATTAGGCCATCTCACGCAGACTACCTTACTATCAAGACCTCACTATTAAGAACAACTCATTACTGATCACCTCACTGTTAAGACTACCTTGCCACTAAGATCTGCTTATTATTTAGACCACCTCACTATTGAGACCACCTCTGAAACAGGCCACCTTACCATAAAGACCACTTTTTCCAATTATTGACCACCTCACTGTTAAGACCACCTCACAGTATTATTAACAACCTCGCCATTAGGATCAGCAATGCAAGGTCGGCATGATGCTATTATGGAACCACAACATGAGTAGTAAAGGGCCGAGCTCTACAGACGTCAAAGGAATCCACTTGACATTTGGTGAAATGGAGGTAGTAAGGTAGCAACATCAAAGGGAAACCCATTGTCTTTTGGAGAACAGGATGAAGTAGGGTAGTAATTAAATTTCACACTCCAATGCATCCGGTGAAGCTAGGGTAGCTTATGTGAAGGAAGGGTAGGTAATAAATCGCACACCTGTCAAAGTCATCACGTCATAGGAAACCCCCAATTCTAAAAATAGAAAATCCATTGCACCCTGCTGCGATGAAGTCATTTTCTAAAAATAACTCGCCATCCTGTAGCGGGCCAGCAGGCCAGCAGGCCAGCAGGCCTGCATTGAAATCACCATCATAAAAGCGATTGGTACTCTTGTTCCTCATCATTGAAATGGCAGAGAGCAGAGATGACGCTTTGATCAATGAATATTTTCAAAGTAACAATGGTCTCAGCGAAGTCTCTCAAGTTAGAGATAGATACAATCAGCTAACAACAAATGATTCAGCGTACAATGATTTTAAACAAATGCTTCAAAATTTCACAAACTCACACGATTTAATGCTATTCGCTCATAGAAACGATCTAACCCAAGACCCTCAAGTTAAAGATAGACTTTCTCAATTCACTAGCAATAGCAATTATCTGGTAACCGCATATGATGATTTCACACATATGATTCAAAATTTCACAAATGAACAAGATTTAATACAGTTTGCACACAGAAACAATCTGATTGGGGATGCACAAATTCAAAGCAGACTTCAGCAGTTAAACAACCATCTTTACTGTCAAAAATGTTTCAAACAATTCACCAATAGAGTCTTTCAAGAACTACATCAAAGCAATTGCCAAGGTAATATTCCAATTCAAACAGTCACTCATGATCCTTTTCCTGAATTCAATCAACCAGTACAACCAGTAAAACCACAACCGCATAACTGCAATGTTTGTGGTAAATCTTTCACCACTAGCTTTAAGAGGAACACACATCAAAAGAAATGTACAGGATTCAAAAAATGCGTACAATGTCATGCACAATTTACTTCAGTTTCTTTATTCGGTGTACATAAATGTCAGGAAATGATGAAATGTCAGCACTGTAACAAACAATTTCAAAGTTTCTATGCAAAGCAAAGACACGAACTTAAATGTCAACTTCCTAAGGGAACAAAACACAAATTTATTAGTCAAAAAAATAATCCAACTGATCTCCAACTACTGCAAAGTCTGCAGGTACCGCAGGTACCGCAGGTACCGCAGGTACCACAGCAGACTTTTTCGTGTCCAAATTGTTGCAAAACTTTTAAGAAAAAACCCTCATTAACCGAACACATGAAAGTTTGTGAGGGAGTGTTTGACTGTCAAAAATGTAAGAAAATTTTCACCAACAGCCTAGCTCATGATTCTCACTCGTGCGAAATTAAATGTCACTCATGTCACGCCATATTCAAATCAGAAAAAAGTTTTGGAAAACATATTTGTAAAAAAACTCGAAAAAGGACACTTACTGATTCACACAACACTGACAACACTGTGCAACCATGCAAACGAAGTTGTAATAGCGTACAAACAAATCAAACCGCAATTGTTCAGCCATGTGTTCAGTCAACCATTCAGTCAACCATTCAGTCACCTGTTCAGTCACCTGTTCAGTCACGAGATGTGCTATGCGAAGTTTGTGGGAGGATTTTTAACTCTGAAAAGAGCCTGAGTATCCATAAACGTTATCACAAAAAAAATCAAAGAATTAGATGTAGACGATGTTTAGAGGAATTTCAGGATAGACACTCATTAAATATTCATGTAAGAGATTCTCATTTCCAACGAGGTAGAGGTCGAGCTCAAATAGTATCATTAGAAGATGAGAAATTGCAAGAATTTTACAATAGATACCACTCATTCATTTATGATAACCACGAATTAGGGCAACCGCAAAGCTTTTATAATTATCCAGTAGTTGAAGATTTCAGCATTGAAGACCTTATGGGTTTTGCTAACGAAATATTCGATGACCAAAGCCAATCCTTTAAGTTAAATCTATCTTTTGGATCCATTTTACAACATATTGAGTCTGGAAAATACCGTTATTTCAAAGCCTATTCTAATGATCCCCTATTTGATCTACCCATTAGCATTTCAAATAGAGCAGATTTAGAGAAGCTCAGAGATCAACTGACTGAGATAGACGTTACAGCACATATTACTAAAGAGAGGCCTTCCACGAAGTGGAAATTAGTTCTTATAACAAATGTTAGATTCTACATTACTTCAACAGGGTTCCCTTTAGGATCGGGTGAACTTCCCAAATATATCAGAAATAGTAAATCTATTATATCCCTTATACATAGTTTTAAGAGTAAAAAGAAATATGAAGACAACCTTTGTCTATTCAGGTGCTTAGCATTCCACAAACACAGAGATCTATATAAAAAGACTGAACATTTCGAAGAGAAAGTTCACAAATATTACCAAGAATTCGCAAACGCTTGCGAGCAAGATTTGGAAGGAGGAGTTGACCTGCAGTTAATTCCAGATTTTGAGAAATTTTTTCAGTTAAACGTCAACATATTTTCTTTACACGAAGATGAAACTGCACACCCCATATTTAAATCAGGTCATAGATACGTCAACAGTATGAATTTGAATCTTTACCAGCATCACTTATCATATATCACTGATATTAATAGATATTGTAGTAAATATCAATGCTCAAACTGTGAAAAACACTTCAAAACTTTCTTCATATGTAAAAGACACAGCCAAACGTGTACATTAGCAACGAAATATCAATTTCCGGGTGGTTTTTACGATATGAAACGAAATATTTTTGAGCAGTTAGAAGAATTTGGAATAGATGTCTCCAATGATGAACGATTTTACGAATATTTTATAGTCTACGATTTCGAGGCATATTTGAAAAAAATAGAGAATGATTCGGTAGAAAATACAATGATTACAGCAGAGCACATTCCAATTAGCGTTAGTATTTGTAGTAATGTCCCAGACTTTGAAGAAGCTCACTGTATTGTCGAACAAGATCGCGAGACGCTTGTGAAGGCAATGCTCGCATATATGACTAGAATTCAATCAACCGCGCAAGCGCTTGTTCAAGAAAAACTTAGTTTTGTAATGCAGGAACTGGAATCTCAATTGAATACTTGGAATACTGAAGTAGATGAGAAAGAAAGCTTCAATGCCATAATGCGTACAAAAATCCAAAACATGATTGACGCATTCGAACATTATTACACTCAGATTCCAGTTTTAGGTTTTAACTCTGCAAAGTATGACATAAATTTAATCAAAAGAGAAATAGCTAGATGTCTAGAATTGCACAATTCAGAACGCAAGTTTATAGTCAAGAAAAACAGTTCATACTCCTGTCTTGCTAATGAGAGTTTTAGATTCTTAGATGTGATAAACTACTTAGCACCGGGCACGAGTTATTCTAGCTTTTTAAAAGCTTTTAAAATTCAAGAACAGAAAGGATATTTTCCATACGAATTTTTTGATGATCCCTCCAAGTTAGATTATCCAGAATTACCTCCGTACGAAGCGTTCTACTCTAACCTAAAGCAATGTAATGTCCTGGAGACATTTGAAAATTACCAATGGTTGAAAACAGTTTGGTTGAGCGAAAATATGAGTTGTTTTAAAGATTTTCTTATATGGTATAATAATTTAGATGTGACACCATTCGTTAAAGCAGTTATGAAGCTGCAAGACTTTTATAAGGTTAAGCGAATAGATATTTTCAAAAGCTCCATTAGTGTCCCAGGAATTGCTAGGCAATTAGTTTTTCAGAGTGCAGAGAAAAATGGTGCCTATTTTTCTCTGATTGACCAAAAAAATTCGGACCTTTACTTCTCCTATTTACAGAATATAATTGGAGGAGCTTCTATTATTTTTCACAGACAAGCTCAGAGAGATAAGACATTTATTCGGGGTGGTAATAATCGGGTGAAGAGAATAATAGGATATGACGCTAATGCGTTATATCTATACGCCTTCAGCAAAGAATTTCCAGTGGGTTCATTCATTAGAAGACACGCGAAAGATGAATTTAAACCCGTGGTGAGGGATAGATATGATAACATGTTCTATTGGATGGATTATTTAAGTCATAAAAGAAATCTAAAGATTTGGCATAAACGAAATGGAAATAAGGAAAAGAGAGATGGTCGTTTCTTTGCTGATGGAGTATCTTGTTCAAATAATATAACTAAAATATATCAATACGATGGTTGCTATTTCCACCATCACGGTGGTGATTGTCCTCTAATGAATAAAAATTTATCTGAGAAAGAAAAGAAAAAAGGGTTACTCGCGCAGAAAAGAAGACAAGATAGGAATAACTACTACAAAAAGTTAGGATACGAAGTTGAGGAAATATGGGAATGCAAATTTCTGAAAATGATTAAAGATACTCCAGACTTGCAAAAATTTGTAGAAAACCAAAGACCCAAGTTTTTCAAAAAACATAAGAAAACTCTGACAGAAAAGGAAATTTTAGAAGCGGTGAAACGGGATGAACTATTCGGTATGGTAGAAGTAGACATCGCAGTTCCCGAAAAATGGGAACAAGGTTTCAAACAGCCGGATAACTTGACACCATACGAATATTTTAGTGAGATGTCACCGATATTTTGCACTACCGATATTCCATTCGAAGTAATAGGTGAACATATGCAAAATTTTGCTCGTGATTCAGGAATGAATACAAAACCTAGAAGACTGTTGGTAGGAGGAATGAAAGCTAGGAAAATGCTATTTGCTACACCTTTGTTGAAATGGTATTTAGAGCACGGTTTAGTCGTATCCAAAATTCACCAAGTCATAGAATATAACAGAATGAAGTGCTTTCAGGAATTTGTTAGCGATGTGACAGAGGCCAGGAGAGCGGGAGATAGAGATCCAGATTTATCAATAATTGCCGATTTATCAAAACTTATAGGAAATTCCGCCTATGGATCAACTATCCTTAATAAACTGAAGCAGACCGATGTTAGATATGTAGAAGGTGAGAATGAGGCTTGCCTCAAAGCTAACGAGAAAGGATTCAAATCCATGACCCAACTTTCCGATGATTACGAATTTTATGAAATCGAATCTCAAAAAAACAAGATTAAGTTAGATTTACCAATTCAAATAGGTTTTTTCATTCTGCAATATGCCAAGTTAAGAATGTTAGAATTCTATTACGATTTTCTCTGTAAATACGTTCCTAGAGATAGGTTTCAAATGCTTCAGATGGATACGGACAGCAATTACTTTTCAATAGCAGGGGAAACATTGCAAGATGTGATTAAACCAGAACTCTTAGATGAATATAAACATAAGTTAAATGGATATTGTTCGGTTAGAGACGTTGATGCTGAAACTCATTGGTTTCCAAGAACTTGTTGCCCAGAACACACTAAATATGATAATCGTTGCCCCGGGTTATTTAAACGTGAATACGAAGGTGAGATATTCTATGGACTCTGTTCTAAAACCTATATCGTAGCCGACAAAGACCATTGTAAGTTTAGTTCTAAAGGTATATCCAAAAACAGAGTCAAAAACCCTCTAGAAATATTTAAAAGCGTTTTGGAGACTAAGGAAAGTCGTAGCTCTACCAATGTAGGATTTATCAGTAAAAGTAATACTATTTTCACGTACCAACAGAATAGAGCCGGATTCGCTTATTTTTATCCTAAAAGGGAAGTATTAGCTGATGGTATCTCAACCAAACCCTTAGATATAATATTAGAACCGATACGAACAAAGTATTTCAGGTAAAAAAATTTATTATAAATATTAAAAAAAATTTATTATAAATATTAAAAAAACACAAATTTTCGCAATAAGAATAAAATAAAATTAACAATATTTATAAAGACGATTCGGCGTATCGTTTGGTTCTTGTCTGGGTGGCGTGGACGTAGGCGATAGCGGGTGGGGTAGAGGAGCGACGAGATGGGGAGTGAGCCGATGGGGAGTGAGCCGATGGGGAGCGAGCCGGGGATCTGGGACCGGGAGTGAGAAGAGTTGGGAAACTCCATCGGTGTGGGTTGGATGGGGAGATTGGGAGGGTTGGGATGGTAAATACCGGGGTATTACCCCTTACGGAATCATCTCCGGTATAGCTCCCTTCCAAGTCTCGGTTTCTGAAAAGAAAAAGGATTATTTTTGAGATATTTTTCTATATGATTGAGTAATAGTTATAAATACACACAGAATTATCCAGAATACTTGTGAAAATAAACTTACTGCTCCGTTTCCGTCGATGCATTTTGAGTAAATGCTGACAACCTCTCAGCGCAAAAGTGAACAATTTTCTTTGTCCTGGCTGCACCCTAAAAATTAGGAAAAAATATCATTATAAAACCGTAAATTGCAATGATATTCGAGTTATCTATAAATTTATATCACCGTTAAATTCCACTAATTCGTTATAACATAACTATTTATATATAAATTCATAAAATTAGAGAGGTGAATTATTGTTTAAATTCCACTTACGAATAGTTGAATGCTTAATACTAGCATGATCCCTGCCAGTATCGTATACCCCAGGTATAAAAGTTTAACATCAGTTGCTGGGCAGTTGCAAGTAGAATTCATCTCAGAGTGTGGTTATGTAAATGCTTATTGCTGTCTATGAAGATTGTGATGCTATTTAGAAAAAATTCTGGACCTTATATTCCATTTCCAGGTGACACTACTCAACTTCAAAGTTTATTGTTTAAAGTACGCTTAACTATACGCGAGTTCATCTTAATGCAATGATACCACGATTGTTTCACACCCCATCCATATATTCAGAAGCTACGAAAGTTGACTTAGAGTAAATTGCAATGAAACCACGACTAGGAGGGTTAACAGAAACCCTATCAGGGGGAAACCCCAGAAGCTACGATTTTAAACAGGTGCATAAAACAATTTATGGTTGGTTTACTGCATGGTTGGTTTACCTGGATGGTTGAATACAGAGTTGAACATACGGTTGAAAAAGACAATTACTCATTTTTTTTGGTATTATTTAGCAGGGATTTTAGTTCCCGCATTCGACGCACAGTGGAAAAGACTCATTTTTGGTGTTATTTAGCAGTACCCGCATTCGACGCACGGTTGAAAAGACTCATTTTTGTTATTATTTAGCGTCCACATTCAACGCACGTGTCCAAGCGTGCGCGCGCACCCAAAAGCGTGCCTAAGCGTGCTCAAGCGTGACCGCACGTGAGCGCGCGTGCCCAAACCTGCTCAAGCGCGACCCCCACGCGCTCTATCTAAATAAAATATTTTTAGTTCGAAACATTTCCTCAAAATGCTCAGATGCGATCGTGATGCTTTGCGTAGGAACTTTGTAGTTTTGGTTAGAGAAGAACCTTGTACAGAAGTGCTTTCATTTCTTTATCAAGACGGAATTCTCAATCAGCAAATGGTAACTGAAATATTAGAAGAACCACCATCGAAACGAAATTACTCCCTTTTATTTCTGCTACAGATGCGAGGACCCGCTGCATTCGCATCCTTCCTTAACGCATTGAAGGAAACAAAAAGAACCGATCTAGCTAATCTCTTAACCAATCTCGAAGACGAATTCACAAAAGTATCGATATGAGTACTATGAGTACTACGAGTGATGATTTGGATTGGAACATTGCTTTGTTAAATGAAGAATTATTTGAGACAAAACCTAATCCAAAAATCCTTGTGAATCTTTTTGTTTGCATTCTGAACTCGGTATTAAGTCATACCGAATCCAATAGCCACCAAACCAATCTCTGTCAATGTCATAATTTCATCCAAACCCATAGACTCAATATTTTGGAGCGTAACATTCAAAATTATGCTTCCACTACTATTCAAACTAATCCAAATTCTTGTTGGATTATGCAAATGTCTGATAAATACAGACTCTTGAAACAGATGTATTTAAGAATAGGCTAGCTAGCTAGCTTGTAGCTTTTAGCTTGTAGCTTTTAGCTTGTAGCTTGTAGTTTGTAGCTTTTAGCTTGTAGCTTTTAGCTTGTAGCTTTTAGCTTGTAGCTTTTAGCTTGTAGCTTTTAGCTTGTAGCTAGAAGTAATGGCTACTGAAATATATATATATTTGGCTCGATTTGTATTAAAAAATGTGACTCGGTGTCAACTTCCTTTCGTAAGGAGATGGTTGAAGGATCTAAATCTCCGCCATCTCGGTGTGACAGCACCACTCATAAATGGCTGAGACGCTTAATTGTGTACAATACGCTTCATTTCATATTCACCCACTGTGGAAGGGAAAAATCCGACCCGGGTTAGATTTAACCATCCACATCATAAAGAGGGAGAGAAAACGAGTCACAAAAAAATTTAAAAATTAAAAAAAATTTAAAAAAAAGGACAGATTTCAACTGTCTATATTCCAAATTATGCTCAACCGTGCTCTGCGATCTTCCCGTGATGTTGGGCGAATGTGAGAGAAGTGTTTAATAGCTGTTCACGGCTAACATTTTTTTCATAACAAACTGGCAGAGTGTCTTTTGAAAAAAAAATCAAGTCATAATATCATTCAATCATCTTTATTTAAGTATATAATAATTAAAGCCCGCTCTCTACATCTTGGGGGCGACCACGAGGCGTCTCAGCAGCGGCGGCTGCGGCGGCAGCGGTGGCGGCAGCGGTAGCGGCAGCAGCAGCAGCAGCGGCTGTCATGGACCTCGTCACCGGGCCACTCACTGTAGGAGACGGGGATGGCGCACCCACCAAGTCCTGCAGGGTTCTCGGGAGTCTCAATCCGCGTGGAACTGAAATAAAAAATAATAAACTTAATATCAGCATTTTTCCCCTATTATTAAAACTAATTTACTCTTTACAACGATCCGAGGATTCCCTGCTGGGATATTCCCCGCTGGTATGACGTCATTTTTAGGATCTCCCCAGCAGCGCCAGCGGAGCCAGCGGAGCCAGCAGCGCCAGCAGCGTCAACAGCGCCACTCTTTACGTTGCGGAGGATAATAGAAGCTTCAAGATACCGCATCGCGCATGCGTTGTAGCGCGCAGCGTCAAGGGTATTCCCTACCGGGTGACGTCATTTTTAGGATCTCCCCAGCAGCGCCAGCGGAGCCAGCGGAGCCAGCAGCGCCAGCAGCATCAACAGCGCCACTCTTTACGTTGCGGAGGATAATAGAAGCTGCAAGATACCGCATCGCGCATGCGCGAAGCGATGCTTTTTTAATAATGTAAACATTAACGCGTGGGTAGTGCTATACAGTAAGACGCATAAACGTTCGGTTAATAATAAAAATTTAAATTTAAAAAGACTTACTTTCTAGAGAAGGGGGAGCCCTTCTCTTGCAAGCTTGACAGCGGCACATGAACATTATTACCCGGTGTATGATTTTCTGTAGCCATAATATCATGGAAACGGAACAGGGTGGTGGTGGAGCTTGTCTTCTGAATTGGTTGATTCTTCTCCATGTCTTCAGCAAACCGCACATAACGCTTACATTCAACGTCAACAATCCAGCCAAAGACACGGAGAAAAAACTGAACCACCCTTCAACCTCCACATCAAACATTTCATCATCATCATCATCATCTTCATCATCCGTTTTGTCTTCATCATCCGTTTTGTCTTCAGCCACATCATCCACATCATCCATAACAACAGTTGTTCCAACACCGGATTCGTCATTACACCCATAACTCCACTTCCTCAGCCGAGAGATACCACACACACCATAAAGTTCCACATGCAGATATCCTTCCAAATTCGAAGTCTTGACTCCATACCCATCTTGCACATTACTAAAGTGTGCAACCAACACAGTTTCAGTCCTTCCTTCCAGAGGTAGAAAGGGCACAACATTATCACACTTCATTACTGCATCTTCACAGACACAGTAATCACTTGCTGCACACAAAACCTGAGTTTGCACAAACTCAAACGATCCAAAAAACAATAACAATTCAAGCAATCCAAACATAGTGAAAAAAATCATGTGCTCCTCTCCAATGAAAACTAGAGAATGGGGTGGAACTTGGATTTAGCAGTGAATTCTTCAGTCATATCACTAATTAATAGTAATAAAGATAAATTAACTCTACATCAAAGCACATTATGCTTCTGATTAATGAACACAACAAAGACCTCCTTCTAGGATCAATACATCCTTGATCATTGGAGTGATTACACAGTAGGTGGGATTGGAGCAATATGAAATGATAAGACAAGATACCTTAATCCTTAATGAGTTTGAACCTACAGACACCAAACAGCTGTCAGCCCTATCAGTCTTACATCTAATCTGGGATAAGGTCAATTATGCTATGGTGGCATACCAAACCTAGACCAAACTGTGATTTGGGGTAAAGGAGTTGGGTAATAGGTTTATAACCTCAATGGATGCCTATCAAACTTTTAATCTGAAAAAACTCTTTCAAAGTTTACTGTTTAAACATAATAGCTGTATCTCCTCACCTCAGCAATTTTTTGAATGCACTTAATGAATGTAATGCACCCACATGGGTTATATCCTCAGCAATTTTTTGAATGCACTTAATGAATGTAATGCACCCACATGGGTTATATTTTAGGAAATGAAAGGGTTTTGGTTCAATTTATTGATCCATACCCCATTGCACACATGCACACATCACTGCATTTTTTTAAATTATGCGAACTAGGGATTTTTTCAAATTTCACTTCAGTTGTGATTAGTCCACTACAGGAAAGAGATCACTAAATTGGATGTGTGTGTAATATGTTTGGTAGATGGTGGTAAGCAATTGTTCTGCTGTAATGCCATAATTCACCACTCATGTTGTTCAGCATACATTAATAATTTCGATTTCGTCATTTATGGTGCTTTGAAATGTCCACACTGTCGTAAAGAGTGGCTTTTTGAAGAATTAAGCAAATTTTTACATGAGAATTTGGAGGAGAATCCAATGCTGGAAGCGCAGGAAAATCCAATGCTGGAAGCGCAGGAGAATCCAATGCTGGAAGCGGAGGAGAATTCGGAGGAGAATTCGGAGGAGAATTCGGAGGAGAATTCGGAGGAGAATTCGGAGGAGAATTCGGAGGAGAATTCAATGCTGGAAGCTGAGGAGAATTCGGAGATAGGAATTGAGAGGGAAATGGTGGTATTAGAGGTGGATCAGCTGGAAGCTGGGGAGGGTGGAGATCCTCAGGTAAGTGTTGGATCACCACAGGATATTTTTGAAACGGAAGACTTTCAGGTAGGACCTTCAATTTATTATGACTCATCAATTGATGAGATGGTGGTGGATTACAGCAGAGTCTCATTTCAAACCATCTCTGATGCAATGGTTAGAATTGTTAATGGTAGATTGGAGAGTGTTGAGTGGGAAGCTGATGAATTTTCGAGATTTTAACTAGTTTTGGGGTATTAGTTCCAACTATTTATTACTTTTTAAAAAGTGATAAACAGTTGTATCCAACACTGACCACGTGGAGGTTCCCCAAAGTACAGTGTCACTAGTCCTAAATATTATTTTTTGGTGTTATGATGTTTACAGATTTCTCAATCCTGCCAGTGACATCATAACTTTTTTTTATTTTATTTTTTTGGTGTTATAATGTTTACAGATTTCTCAATCCTGCCAGTGACATCATAACTTTTTTATTTTATTTTTTTGGTGTCATGATGTTTACAGATTTCTCAATCCTGCCAGTGACATCATAACTTTTGAAAATTTAAATTTTTTTTGCGGTTTTATTTTTTCAGTGCGTTATTTTGACTTATGGGTAACTTAATACCGCGACAGAGGTCAGATAACGCTCTCATACATTAGAGAATATATAAAACTATCAAGATTCACATTTTTCAACAAACGAACGATAGAAGAAAATTCTATTCCCTGACTACGCAAAATAGTATAGAATATACAAAATTTACCGCAGTCATCGGATTTAAGGTTTTGAAGAGCGATATCATTGTATACGTACCTACCGCACTTTTTAATTAAAAACTTGTGCCAATAAGAATGATAGTTTTCAGGGTTTTCACCCAAAGAATCAAAAAATTCGCAAGTATGATTATTCACAAATACAGCAACCCAATGAGTGCCTGCACTATTGGCTTCATCGGTATTCAATATAGCTATAGTGTTATCTTTGATTAAATGAATATGGTTAGCAGGGTAAACCCCACCAAACTCTGGATAGTGTCTACGTAAAATGTTAGTTATTTCCGAAGTGTTCATTGTGTAGTAATGTTTCGTGCAGCATCGATACTCAACAAGCCTTTAAATTTCCCATACAGAAAGACTACTATTGAGTCTTCCAGAGCTTTTGAAAATCTAAGTTCGAGTTTGGTTGTTCCTGTGTGCGAAATTGGAAGCAACTCTTCAAAATTTTCTCTATTCCCAAGATCGAAGCAGAATATTGTGTATCCTCTATGGAAATCTTCGAAAGAAATGATAGAGTCTGGGTTCAGTCTGTGAAGTCTCTGCCAAGCCTCTAAATAATGAGATTGGTAAGCTGTATCACCGAATTTAACTTGAAGTGGTTTAGCTGGGAGAGAAATGTTGTTTAAATACAATCCTATCTCACTGATGTTAAAGTGACTAAAAAAATATGGATTGTGTTGGAATGAACCGCTGACAGCTGCAGATTTAGCCATACAAACGATTAATTGTTCTGGGCATTCGGTTCCGAATAAATCATTAATCGTAGCCACTTGACTACCTTTAGCTATAGTGTGAGTTCGCATTTTTGAATTGATATAAGGATATTGAGCTGATTTAAGTTTTAGGGCATCACTGATAGCAACACCAACTGCTGGGTCTAAGGTAACATGACATAACACTAGCTTAGCATCCAATATTTTAATATTAAATTTTTGTGTTAATTCGGAAGAGAGCAAGGAAAATTCGGGTGTAGAAGGCCAAAATTTCAATCCAATGTTGGTGTTGTGTAATAATAACCTTTTCTGTTTCATGAAATCCACTCCAATAGATCCAGTCATAACAAACTCTTGCCCCTGGTTAACAAACTTTGTTCTTTTTTTCAATGCAGGGTTCCCATCCGTAACGGCATTATCAGTTCCTGCTACTGCCTTGAAATTACTACAAGTATTTATCGCAGTACTTAGATCTTTGGTGAATAATATTCCCAGTTGTTCGTCTACTTTACTCGTTAAAAGAGTATCCAGCATATATTTATAAGGATAGCAGTAAGTAGGGATATCATTAGATATCGATTGATGTTGTAAACTGAGGTCAACTTTCTGAAACATTGATGCGATTAAACAATTTGTAGGTGCTACATCACCGGTAGCATCATATTTCTCCAATGATTCAACAAATTTGATAGGATCATTCTCCCCTATAACAATTTTACACCTAAGTTGAATGTGTGAACGGGAAAAGTCGATAAAATTTTGTGAAGTTACACTAAATTCCGCACATCCGCTGGATAGTTGTGAGATTGGAAGATGTTCTATCATTTGAGATTGCGATATTGCTTTGTTGGTAGGTTGTACGCAAAAAAGGTTGAGAGAATCATCGTGAGCTTGCATTTTATCGTCTCCTTCTTACAACCTTTTTCTTAGTCTGTCTAGTTTTAGTGTTCTTGCTCCGGTGTTTAGATCTAGACTGAGGCGATTTTTTCTTTTTACTCGATTTTATAGCTTTGTTAATGATAGAGCGTGACATGTTATCTTTCTGTGCGGCTGCAGTTACAACTTGCAAACCTTTGCCCGATTGAGTAGTTGAATCGTTTACCACAAATATTTTTTGATTTGGTAAAATTTTTCCATCAATCATTGCAGCGTAATGCTTTTTCCAACTATCGTAATCATTAATAACTGACATTGTGAAAACGAAGTGTTACGTTCAGTTCCGAAAGTGATAGTGGTGGTGATGTGGTTTCTCTGGGTTTTATATATATTCTGAAGCGATTGAGTTGTCCTTGAATAGTTTTCAATTTAATTGGGCGTACGAATTCTGTGTGAGAAACCTTCAACCCCGGTAATTGAAAAACTCGCAAGACTGGTGACAATTTTCCGTATAGAAAAGATTCCTGACACACATTGCTAAAAATATATATCTCTTCTTTGGTTCTTTCGTTAATTTTACATCTAATGTCTAGCAATTCCACATAAGATTCCGCGCAGAGGTTGATATTTCTATCTAGTTGCACTATAAAATCATTAGGATTATTGTCAGTGAAAATATTTTTACTATCTGTACTAGAAGCATACACCACAAACGATGTCATGATTAAGAATGTTCTTTTTCTCATTCACCGCTGTGTAATATACTACCGGGTACTTGTACGCAAGAGTGCACCCAAGATGCACCCAAGTGTGCACCCAACAGTGCACGCAAGAACGCACATAACAGTAAGCCCTACCCTGGGTTTGGAACCCCGGGTTTGGAACCCCAGGGTTACAGCCCTGGGTTGGAACCCCAGGGTTGGAGACCTGGATGTACCAGTTCTTAGTCTAGGTCACAAAACTAGGTCACAAAACTAGGTCACAAAACTAGGTCACAGGTCACAAGACTAGGTCACAAGACTAGGCCACAAGACTAGGTCACAGGCTAGAACACAAGACTAGGTCACAGGCCACAAGACTAGGACACAGGTCACAAGACTAGGTCACAGGTCACAGGTCACAAGACTAGGTCACTAGTGTTGCTTTTTGGAGATGTTCTATTTCACTTTTTTTCATCCATGTCGAGTGTTTCTTAGGCCAACCTAACCATTTAACCAACACTTTATCTCGTTTCTTTTTAAGTATTTTTTCTATGAGGTAAGTCTGATTATCATCAACTACCACTTTCTGCAGCTCGTTTTCTTGGAAATGCCCGTTTAAGACTTCGTTTTTCAAGTCTTTTACTACATAGATTGGTTTGATATCTCTCATAATTCTATCAGCAATGATGAAATGTTCTCTTGTCCACGATTCGTCAAATGCTCTCATGAATGGGTGTCTGACTACACTTATCCTAACCGTATCGTGTATATTAAAACGAAAATCGGTTTGTATCTTATCAGGCTGCTTCGTTTCGTATAACTGCTTCCATATTTTGTATTCATCCGATACTGTAACGGAAGCAGGAGTCTGTTTAATACTGCTATGATAAGAGTGATTGTAGGAATTTGTTGCTTTCTGCAACTGATCAACCCATTTGTGTGTATTTTGAGCAAGCATATAGGTAAACAATAACTTTTTTAAAGTCTTGAAAAATCTCTCAACTATGTTGGCTTTTGTTTCTGTATTATTAGTAAAAAAATGATTTATTCTCAGTTTCTTGAATAAATTCTGTGTCGCACGGGATCTGAACTCGGGACCTCTATCAGAACGACAGTTGGTTATAGTCCCTAATTTTAACAACAAGCTTTTTAAAGCTGGGACAAATTCTTGCGATTTCAAACTTTTCAAAGCTACTGTATGAGCAACTTTACTGAAGCAATCAATCCCAGCTAAGATGTAGATATATCCGGAATTATCTTTATCGTACTGCGGTATATGAGCTGTATCCAAGTCTATTTGATAACCGATATATGGAGTTACAACTCGATTTCTAACAAAGTTAGTATTCACTTGTCTAAGTAATGTGTAATACTCTCGACTTTGTAGAAATTCTTTGATTTGTTTTCTGGTTAAGATATGTTTATTATCTTTTTTTATAGCTCTGTAGAATTTATCAACGCTACTATAGGCTCCAGGAAAGTTAAAATCTTGAAATTTTTCCAGAAGATAGTTTCTCACATCTTGTGCCAAATCCATCTCTCTTTTTTTTCAGTAATAGGAACACCGGGTGGTGGTTTTCTCTGTGAACTTTGTTTCCGAATTATCCCTGAGCCATTCTGAACTAGAGTTTGAGGTATATTGCTATCTCGCAGTGCTACTCTAAACTGATGTAAACCTTCTGGTTGTACATTTTTATAACGGTAAAGCGTGCATTTTATCAAATCAATGATGTGACTGTTTGGTATAAGATTTTGATTAATTATTACCTCACCCTTTTTATTCCAGGTTATATTTTCGTCATTATCCTCAATATGTTGTAGTATAGCTCGAGCTTTATATTTGATATTCTGAGGGATTGATGACAGAATACTATCAGAACTTAGTTTAGGAGTTGCTGCAGCTGCTGCTGCAGGTACTGCAGGTACTGCAGGTGCTGCAGGTACTGCGAGTACTGCAGGTACTGCAGGGGCTGCAGGTACTGCGGTTGTTGTTGTAGCAGCTGCAGTTGCTACTGCGGGTACTGCAGTTGTTGTTGTAGCAGCTGCAGTTGCTACTGTGGGTGCTGCAGGTACTGCAGGTGCTGCAGCTGCTGCTGTTGCACTACTGTTGGTAAATGGAATTAAAACGTATTTCTTCATTTTAAGACTTTAATCAGGATCTTTTTAGCTGATAGCAGAATGTTGTGAATCTTGGATGAATTATTTCTAATGATAGAATAATTCTTCTTATCGGAATTCTTTTTATTGGTTATTTTTGAAATTAACTTTTTATGTTTGGAAAGCAATTTTTGGGTTTGAGGTGATAATACTGAGGAGTTGAGTGTAATATTATATATGATGATTACTGTGTTAGCTACTTGTTCTTCATTAGCCGTTTCTAATAGGGCTATGGCTTGATTTTTGCTACAAGAAAGAAGTAGATGAAAAAAATTTGTTTGAAAATTTTTTTTTTGAAAAAAAATTTTTTTCATGGTAAAATATTTTCATTAATTTTGTGATTTTTAACCCCTTTCAAACGAGGGTTAGGCATGAGACAGCCCAGGCTGGAAGCTAGCAATGTAGACCAGAGAGTTTTATCACCATTTTCTATGGAAAGGTTGATTACAGAAGTAATAATGATGATATAAATTACGATAATCTGACTGATGAATCCGAACTGAGATTTCGGACATTTACGTGTGAAGCAATACCACTCTTCGTAATTAGATGTTCTCTCTTCCATTCCGACCCTGTAACTAATTTACTTTCCTATATTTCATTCATTTATATCATTTAGACGCGCACGAGCGGGCGAGCGCCCCGCTCGGGCGAATATAAAGCACCAAGCGATAGTTAATCGGAACGCTCCAGCCTGCTACTTCAGGGTATCGCTTCAGTGGGTGCACTAGGTATTTCAATCTTTTTTGTATATAATAGTATCTTCCATGGGGAATATTTTTGTTCTGAGTCGTAATTCATCAGGGCATTGCGCTGTTAAATCTATAATGAGATACCCGTACTGCTCATTTTTCATTATATCATTATAAGCCTGGATTAACAATCCAGGGATATGAGGGAAGATTTGACTATTAAGATATGATAATTGTAATAAACTACGAGGAGAACGAAATACTTCCATGTATTTTGTGTTAAGATTTATTGTCACTTGCTTCTTTCCTTGAATGAAAGCATTCTGCAGTATGTAGAAACATGTGCAATTCCTATGGTGACTTATTCTTGTAAATAACAATTCCATAACTGAGGAATTAGCTGCTTCATCCATGAGATCATCCACAATTATCAAACTATGTTTTTCTGGATCAGTAAATGCTAACAATTCATCTTCAGTAGGTAATCCTTGCTGAAAACTAATGTTTTCTATGATTTCTTGTATTTGGTCATAGGTATTTTGCCAGATACCATAGTAATATTTTATAATAGATGGTGGTTGTTCACCGAATAAATGCTCCTTATTTTGTAGTATTCGCTTAATAAAATTAGTCTTTCCCGATCCTGACTGACCAAATAAGATATGCGTGGATCCGGGTTCAAACCCCAACATGTTTACCGTATCACAACTCGTGAATAAATGTTAAGTTATTTCGTATATTAGTACTTTTATATCAACACAGAATATCCAGACTACGGAATTGTGCAGACCGGTGTGCAGAGCAGTGTGCAGCAGTGCGATAAGCTACATTCTCAAATGCTTTCAACCGTACAAAAAAGCATTATTAGGACAAACCATGGCTGGTTGAACCCCTAACAACCACTAAACAGCTGATTTGGGGGAGCTGGTTATCAAAAGAGTTGAAGTATAACAGATTCCAACTCATTGATTACTATTCTCATTTAATCAGCATATTCTACAAACAACTAGTGGGATAATGGTGATGAAAATTTTATTTGATCATGAATGGAATGATAGTGGTGGTGGTGGGTTTTGAATTGATTGTTGGGTTGAAACTGTCAGTTTGAAGCTTTCAGTCAACAAGTTACACAGTCTTGTAAAAGCAACAATAATGTGTAACCTGTTTTACAATGTCGCGACGTGAACGCAAGCTTGTGACATCATAATTTTGTACAGCCATTTTGCTGATTTTTTTTAGAATTGGAGGGTTTTAAAATTTTTTTTTAACCCAGTAGGGTTATTTTATAAATTATGGGAGCACTAGAAACATTTCTGACAGATTTTGTGATTTTTTGGATGTTCGAATTGACAAATCTCTGCGTTTTCATAACGCACGCAATCCAACAATTCGGTCCATTCCGGATCCAGATTGATGAATTCCTGAAATTTTAATGAAACACCGGGTATACCGGGCAATGGTGTTGGATCGTCTTTTCTTTTGTAGAATTGACGAATTGTGAGACATTTGTAATCTGGCTTAATTTGGAGGAAAATCATATCACCCAAAGGGAGAAAGAATTCCTCTGTCATTTGCTCAGATTTACATTCATCCACGGCACGACGTATTTCGTCAAAGAATTTGTTCATAACTTTGACTGAACCACATCCCAGTGTGATTGAGTATTTTCTCAAATCGCTTGCTTCTACATCGGGGCGATGAATTGTCATTCCTTCTGGAAATGATCGCACCCTAACGCTCCTCCTATGGCCTATGTCCAGGACATAGGTTGACCATTCACCAGGTTGGGTGGTCATAGCGTAATAGGAGGAGCTCGTCGTTGCCATGGTTAGAAGCAGTTTGAGTGTTGAGAGTGGGGGTGATGGGGCTTTATATTGCAGGAGGCCAGCTGGAGGGTTACACTGGCTCCCCCTATTTCCCATTACCTCATAGGCTATTTTTAGAAAATGATCACCCTGTCTATTTTTAGATTAGGGGGTTCCCAAGTATTGCACCATAGACTACAGCCAGCTACAGCAGACTGCAATGGATTACAATGGATGGGGGGATCAAGAGGGGGTCTGATTCACTGCACCGTGACGATGACTTTGACAGGTGTGCGATTTATTACCTACCCTTCCTTCACATAAGCTACCCTAGCTTCACCGAATGCATTGGAGTGTGAAATTTAATTACTACCCTACTTCATCCTGTTCTCCAAAAGACAATGGGTTTCCCTTTGATGTTGCTACCTTACTACCTCCGTTTCACCAAATGTCAAGTGGATTCCTTTGACGTCTGTAGAGCTCGGCCCTTTACTACTAACATGATTTATAAATTGATTCAATCACTATGTTTG
Organism: Alitta virens; assembly: GCA_932294295.1. Lineage (NCBI taxonomy): Eukaryota > Metazoa > Annelida > Polychaeta > Phyllodocida > Nereididae > Alitta > Alitta virens. The sequence goes on along the minus strand of OW028579.1, from coordinate 8,389,160 downwards.
CTGGTCATTATCTAATCTATTTTACATGCTTGCAAATATATTTATCTATTTCATATTTAATGTCTCGCCGATTCTCCAGCAAATGTATGTAATAATACCCCATGATCACATTATTAAAATAAACAGAAACTGAACTGTCATATAATTGTCAATTTACTGTACCTAACACTATTTTGAACCTAGATCTGAAAATACAAGAATCTGGAATAAAAATAACATTTCATAATTTATTTTAATCTGCACAGTATTATAATAGCTATTAGAGAAACTAGACCTAATTTCACCAAGATAAAATCATGGAGCTAAGAATCCACTCTGGTCTCCATGATATTTGTAGTTTTAGTTTCAAAGTTGGCAAGACCTGTTTTTTCCTACACTGCCTTTTTCCCTGGTAGTAGCTTCAATTTCTAGTTCAAAGTTTTTGCCAGCTAAAGTGGTTCATTGATGCATCAGGGAGGTAATTTCTATTGGTCATATGAAAAAAAAATTCTAGATGTCAACAAATGCGATTACCTTTAAACAGACATGGATGCTTCTCAATAAATGGACAGCCTCTGGTGAAGGGGCCACCATTTGGCTGGCACTCTGGAGTTAAAACACCCCCCGGAAGTTGGGCTTCAAAGCAGAAATTAAGTCCCATTTCAAGGCCCCCAGCTGCATATGCAGTGCCAATATTATATATACTATACATGTGTGTGGTGCCAAAGCCATGTATGCCCCTTCCTCAGGTTTAGATGTTTTATTAACACTTTTCCATGTATTTCGAAAAAAAAACTAATTCTTAGGCAGGGTGGATACAAGGGTGAGTCAGTCAGTCAGGTACTTACAGTATTCTACATTTATATTTCTGTCTCAATCTTAACATAAACTTTTGTGGTTACTCAAGACCATTTTGCATAAAACAATACCACGGTGGCATGAAGAATGGATTGAATCAGGTAGTGCAGCCTTCTACTTTCTTGACCTATGTACATAAGAATTTATTTATTTTGAATTCACTCACAAATGTTATCAGATTATTATAGGCATTATGATAATTTTTAGGCTTTAGACATGGTAATTTGTTACAATGAATTAAGCCAAGCATTATTTCACCATGGAGCAAAGGTTATTACATACAATATGTTTGAGGCATTTATATGCTGTTTTGAGATGTCCCCTACTTCTATAAGTCAGAGCAAGGATCTCATCATGCGTCTTTGGCTAAATCATTGGGGACCATCTCAAAATGATAAACTGCTGAGAATTTTATTTTTTTAGAAACTTTCTCCTTTAAACAGAAGTTATATCAATCAGTTTATCTATATAATTATTATTATAACATGTTATAGTACACTTACTTTATACCCAGATAGCATTCCAAATCGGGCAAGCGTCGTTTCTACATTGTTTTGACGTCGCCAACATCGCACCGACGTCGATACGATTTGTAATGCTTACTGGGTATAAAACATTCAAATGCACTTGACAATACAACGATAAAATCAGTCTAAAAATCTAGAAAATCGAATTAAAATGAAGCCAACTGATGTACATAAACTAAAACTAGAAGAATCGGGTAAAGGCCATATGTCTAACGAGATATTATCTCCTTTTATCTATTTCAAACGAGATACTATCTTGTTTGAACGAAATAATATCTCATTCTAGCGAAATAACATCGCGTTCTAAAGAAATAATAACTTGTTCCAACGATAAAGTATCTTGTCCTAACAAATAACTAAGTTGTTCTCGTTTGGACAAGATAGTTTTTTGTTGGAACAAGATATTATTTTAGCATTATTTCACTAGAATAAGATATTATCTCATTTGGCCCAGATAGTTTTTCGTTGGGACCATATAGTTTTATATTGGGACAAGATAGTTTTTCGTTGGGAAAAGATGTTATCTCGTTAGAACCAGATATTTAAAAAAAAGTCCATATCCCCTCCCAGCCGCTGCAGAAAACTGACATGTTTTTCCTTTAGTGGGGAGGTAAGCCATTCCACAGGAAGGTATTATTGAATGGGTCTAATTATGTTTAAGAACCAGTTTGAATACAGACAATTAAGAGAAATACAGACAGATAGATAGATAGATAGATAGATAGATAGATAGATAGATAGATAGATAGATAGATTGATAGATAGATAGATAGATAGATAGATAGACAGACAGATAGATAGATAGATAGATAGATAGATAGACAGACAGATAGATAGATAGACAGACAGATAGATAGATCGATAGATAGATAGACAGACAGATAGATAGATCGATAGATAGATAGACAGATAGATAGATAGACAGATAGATTGACAGATAGATTGACAGATAGACAGATAGATTGACAGATAAACAGATAGACATATAGATAGATAGATAGATAGATAGATAGACAGATAGATTGACAGATAGATAGATAGACAGATAGATTGACAGATAGATTGACAGATAGACAGATAGATTGACAGATAGACAGATAGATTGACAGATAAACAGATAGACATATAGATAGATAGATAGATAGATAGATAGACAGATAGATTGACAGATAGATTGACAGATAGACAGATAGATTGACAGATAGACAGATAGATTGACAGATAGACAGATAAACAGATAGACATATAGATAATTAGATAGATAATTAGATAGATAGATACATACATACATACATACATACATACATAGATATATAGATAGATAGGTAGATACATAGATACATGGATAGATAGGTAGATAGATAGATAAATAGACAGATAGATAATTAGATAGGTAGATAGATATATAGATAGATAGATAGATACATAGATACATAGATAGATACATAGATACATAGATAGATAGGTAGATACATAGATAGATATATAGATAGATAGACAGACATATAGATAGATAGATAGACAGATAGGTAGACAGATAGATAAAGAGATAGACATACAGACAGACAGATAGACAGATAAATAGACAGAAAGATAGATAGATAGATAGATAGATAGATAGACAGATAGACAGCTAGACAGATAGATAATTAGATAGATAGATAGACAGAGATAGATAGACAGACAGATAGATAGATAGATAGATAGACAGATAGACAGATAAATAGATAGACAGATAGATAGATAGACAGACAGACATATAGACAGACAGACAGATAGATAGTCAGATAATTAGATAGATAGATAGGTAGATAGATAGACACATAGACAGATAGATAGATAGATTTTAAGAATAATGTGATCTTAACAGTGAGGTGGTCTTTTGTAACAGTGATAGTGAGGTGTTAATAGTGATGCGGTCTTAAAGTGGTCTTATTGGTGATGTGGTCTTAATAATGGGTAAACTAAAATTTGGAGAAATATCATGATAGGGTGAGAGAAAGTTTGGGGAAATATCAGCACAAATTTTCCAATAGGCCCGTGGAAGGGGCGGGGGGGGGGGGGCACTGTAAACGCCACTTCGTATAGACTACAATAATGAAAAGAATACAGTTTTCGGATTAGCTAATACAGTGTATATACTGAGATTAAATATGTTCAATCAATTAATCAATCAATCAATCAGTAAATCAGTCCATCAAGCCATCCACCCATTTAGCCATCTAACTATCTTTCTTTCTTTTTTTTTCTTTCTGTTTTTATTTCTTATTTCCAGCTTTTTTTTTCTTATTAATTTCTATGTATCTACCTTTCGTTTTTTCTTTCTTTCTTTCTTTCTTTCTTTCTATGTTTCTTTCTTTCTTTCTGTCTTTCTTTCTTTCTTTCTTTCTTTCTTTCTATGTTTCTTTCTTTCTTTCTTTCTTTCTGTCTTTCTATCTTTCTATCTTTCTTTCTTTTTTCTTTCTTTCTATCTTTTCTTTCTTGCTTTCTATCTTTCTTTTTTTTATTTTGCTTTTCTCTAATACGTTTTTACCCTTCACACCAACTTATACATTATTAATATGCATTATACTTATTAATTTACATTTTAAAGAATTTTTTTTCAGTGAACATTGTTTAAAATGAAATGAAGTTCCTTAAATTACAGATATCTAGCAAACAAGCTGAAACAGCCATTCACTTGTGAACTTTATTATTAAGACAAGAAATTGAGTTATGAGGCTGACTTATCAAACAAGATTGATAAGCATCATAATGTACACTGCTATCTGCATATAGTAGACATCGGTCAAGGGGTGCGGAGCTGATAGGAGAGGGGGCAGTCAAAAGGGGGGGGGGTGTTAATTGGCTGTCAGATAAGAGGTATGGCTCTGCCTGACCTCTGGGGTGAAAATGATAAACTATGATAGGCTTTTAAGAGGGGTAAACTTCTATCATTACCATTCTGTCGGGAACGCTAGAATTTATGAAAACAAACTCTTACGAGCACTTTTTTCCCCTTACGATCACTTTTGATGAAAAAAATCATGAGTAAACTAGAGACACTGGGTCAATTTTTAGTGATGGTTTGAGGTCGATAGGGCAACTGGAACATATTCAGAAACATGTTTAAAGGTGAAAACCGGCCTCAGAGCGTTACCACAGAAGTGTAGCTGTTGCTGCCTGCCTGCCTATCATTACCAATTAAATGGTAGCGCTAGAGCGCTACTATTTCGTGATAATTCACTCGACTGCTAAAGCCCAGAACATTCATATGCCTTTTCATAAGAATGCACCAGGCCTTACTAAAGCCCAGAACATTCGTATGCCTTTTGATAAGAATGCACCAGGCCTTACTTAAGCCCAGAACATTCCTATGCCTTTTGATAAGAATGCACCAAGCCTTACTAAAGCCCAGAACATTCATATGTCTTTTCATAAGAATGCACCAGGCCTTACTAAAGCCCAGAACATTCGTATGCCTTTTGATAAGAATGCACCAGGCCTTACTAAAGCCCAGAACATTCGTATGCTTTTTGATAAGAATGCACCAGGCCTTACTAAAGCCCAGAACATTCCTATGCCTTTTGATAAGAATGCACCAGGCCTTACTAAAGCCCAGAACATTCGTATGCCTTTTGATAAGAATGCACCAGGCCTTACTAAAGCCCAGAACATTCCTATGCCTTTTTGCTTACCAGTCGGTCATATTTCTCAATGTCCATGTAACTTAATTACTTACAATTCCACACTAGTGTTAGTCCACCACCAAAAAATATTTGTTTGTTCTTAAGTATATAGATAAAAACTGGGTCCTCCGAGGATCAGTAGAGTTGTCTGGTCCAGCGATGAGTACAGCTGTCTGGTTGATCCTATTACTCTCTTACAATAATATGTCTATTAATAAATCAACTGCATCACGTTACAATCACTGTGAATCCTATAAATCGTATAATTATAAAAAAACTACTGGTGTACCGAGATTCCGCTGTAAAACCTTGAACATGCCTATGCCTGTTTACTAGGAATGCGCAAAACCTTTGGGGAGGGGTCGGGGCACCCCTTGCAATGGGGAGGGTAGATGGGTGACGATAGGTATATGTAGTAGATGATGGGTGAAACTGTCATTTGGTAAACTCGTCGATGGTAAACAGTCAAGTTGTAGTCATGCATAATACATATATAGTGGTAAGATGCTTGCCTGCTGCTCTGAAGGACCCGGGTTCAATCCCAGGCCCGGGCACCTTTCATGAGCATCATCCCATCTGGATGTCATTCAGATGAGACGTTAAATTGGTAGTCCCTTGTTCTCAGTGTCTATGCTGAGGCAAGTAAAATACCCCACCCATGGGGTTACTGTACAACATGGATGGACTCCTCTCTCACCAACAATCAATCCTCGATAGTATATATTCTGTATTTTTGATTGAGTAAACAATTTTTATTTTATAATTTTTTATTTTACTGGGGGGCATCCACCCTATGGGCTACTGTATATTGTTATACTCGGATGTACCCCCATTACCAGTCAGTTTTGTGATATTCATGTATTTCGTAATATTAAGTTGTAAAAATTGTATTTGCGGAGATTGGTAAAAATAAATAAACTCTAACTCTCAATAACTTGTTTTAGTCACCCATAAAATATATAACCTTAGCAAAAAAAAACAATCCATTAAACCCATAACAATAACCCATGCTAAATACCTATATCTCCATTTACAAAATCCTAATAACCCAACAAATAATAACTCCGACACTAAAATGTGTAATGTATATTCAGCAATAGTATTCCTATGTGTTTCTAATGTCACCCTAAATTCAATGTGCACAAATGTATCATATTGTGCATACATAAAACGGTAAACCGGTATGTGCAGCATATATATTATTCCTATGTGTTTTCTCATTATAGGCATATGTTAAATGTTACTCCAAACTTCAATGTAATAAATACCTCGTGTTCTCAGAGCTCTGAGTGTGTGAGTGCCACTGAGTGGTGTACATTGTGATGACCCCAGGTCACTGACCTTACTAGGTCAGTGACCGACTTTGACGCGCACTGGGTGACCCGGACCACGTGACCACGGGGTCTTGGCCGCGTCAGTAGCTGAAGAAGCAGAGGATAGGCAGGCTGTGCGGCGGGGCAGGGCAAATAAACTTCAAAAACTGGAATATTAACGCTTTGTCTTTCTTGGGGAACCTTACAAATTGGCGCCCGATGTGGGACTTGAAGAATCAGTTGTAGGGTTCCCCAATTGGATAGAAGACATGGACGACGCATGGACAAGGACATAAAGAACTTTTTGAAAAAATGACTTTGCGACGGCCACGCTGGATAAAGGTGCCAGCGACCGCGTGGTTTAGTCAGTTGCAGCGGAGCACAGGAACCGTCAGCATCTACATTGAGCGTCAGCAGCAGCGACGTTGCGACTTCAAACTTCAAGCTACACATATCTACAGTTAAGTAGAATTCACGCTACAATACTCTACCTTATTTAGTGTGTTTTAGCCCCACGTATAATGCCTGCAAAGTTACGTAAGAGACCTGGCTTGGCATTAGCCGAAACGAGTGAGCCCGCATCGACTCCGGTGCCGGGCCCCTCGCAAACGGCGGATGAGTCAGCTCTACGTGCTTCGACTAGGAGTAAAGTAGTGCGAACGCCGGGACGCCCTCGTAGACGAGAGGCCACGGCGGATAGGACTCCAAGTCCTGGACTCGCAGTCACGAGTCAGGAAAATACGCGGACAACCAGCGATCGAGGGCGCCGAAGGGAGCCCTCGCCAGCTGGGTATGAGTCGAATGATTCATCCGCGTCGACGCCTGTTTCCTCGCCTGAAGTGCGGCCCTCCGTTGTCGAGCGTGCGGAACCACGTGGCTCGGCCCGGGCCGTCATGGCGTCTAACAGTACTCCGCAACGGAGTCTGGGTTCTTCGGGATACAGGCGGAGAAAAGAAGCAATTCCTCCGAAATATGACGGCCAGGGCACGGCCTTCATTGATCATTTGGACGAGTTCACTCGGGTCGCCACTTTCAATAAGTGGACGGACGAGGAGAAATGTTTTCACCTTTGGACCAGCGTCACTGGTCAAGCTAAGTTGAAAATGCGGCCCCTAACTTATCGGGACGATTGGAGAGAGATGGTGAGCCAGTTGACGGCCCTGTTCTGCTCCAATCGTGCCCTGGATGCATACAGGAATAAATGGTTTAACGCAAAACGAGGCCCAGAAATGGACCTCGAAATGTATGGGTTGTTTTTGTTAGACCTCTCCAGGAAAGCGAACCCCGCTTCCACCCCAGCCGAGCAGGAACGCTTTGCAAAAGAGCGTTTCATGGAGACGGCTGGGTCCACTAGCATGAGGTTTTGGTTGGCTGCTTTGAAGCCACCCACACTGCAAGAAGCCATAGATTTGGCGGTGCAGTATGAGGCAGCGTATGAGGCCACAAAAACAAGCAAGCCTGACGTCGGGCCGGCTGGCGCTATCGCTTTGCCAATACTACAGCCCGAGGCTTCCGTGGCTGCTACTGCTTCAGCGTCTATACGTGGCGGCCCGTCCTCTGAAAAAGAGGGAGCCATCACGAGGCAGGATTTGAAGGATTTAGTCTATTCAATCTTAGGCGAGGTTATGTCCAAAGAGAAGGGAAAGGTTTACAGCAATACTCGCCGGCAGGAGCAAGATTACTCACCTGAGACACGGAGGTGCTACCGGTGCAAGAAGACAGGGCATCTCCGCAGGGACTGTCCCAAGCGAAATGCCGATGATGATCGCTCCAAGAAACGAGCGCCCAGCAAGGACAGGGAACACCGATCGAGTAAGCACGGTGATAAACGGTCCCAGGGGCGGAGCGATCAGGGCAAAAAGGGGGGCAAGGATAAGAAGGAGAGGAAACACTCGGAAAACGAGTAAGGGTGGAGGAAGTATCCACGGATCCTTCACCTGCTGAAAAAGCAGCCCCTCAGCCTGCTGAAGAAGCGGCCCCTCAGCCTCCGGAATGTTGGGAAGGGGTGAAAGTGGGACAGCATTGGCCCAGACAAGTGGCCATGCAGAATTCGAGCGCATCATGGTATATTACGATTAGTGTAGGGACACGTCACGTGGATCTCCTGATCGATACCGGTGCGCAGGTGTCTCTGCTGAGTAAGCAGGAGTACGATGAGATACCTGGCGCGAAACGAGAGACTTTAAGACCTGTGGAAGGCAAAATCTCGGCTGCAAATGGCGGGCCAATTAATATTTACGGTAAGGTGGAGCTCACTCTATGTTTAGAGAGGGTGCTTTATCCTTGTGAATTTTTGGTAGCGGATATCGGAGGTCTCCCTGGTTTACTGGGGATGGACTTCTTGAAGAGACACGATGCATTGCTAATGTGTTCAGTAGGAATGCTGAGGCTGGGAGGCGTTGATATCGCGTGTAGAGAAGGTCGCCCTGGAAAAACAGGCCGAGCAATCTTACACGAAGACGTCTACATACCAGCTCGCCACGTGTCGCAGGTCTCAGTCAATTTGGTGTCCTGGGGCGTATCTAACGGGGGCGACCTCATATTCGAGTCGTGCCCACGGTTTGCCAGGATTTGCACATAATGATACCCAGAGGATTATTGGCATCCCAATGCTCTGGGGCTCACGTGTGGATAGCCAATCCCACGACTGAGAGTGTTCATATTGCGAAAGGTCAAGTGGTAGGTCAATTGAGCGAAGTCGAAAAAGTGGATTCATCGAAAACGGTGAATGCTGCTGAGGTCAATTTTGAACTCAAGCGGAAGAACACTGAAACACGACTGCCCGTTCATTTGCAGCCTCTTTTGGACGAAACTGACGATTTGACAGCAGATCAAAGGTCAGAGCTCAAAAAGGTCTTGATGGAGTATGAACATTGTTTTGAGGGAGGTAAATACGGGCTGGGACGTACGAGTCAAGCCACGCACAAGATTGATATGGGTGACAATCGGCCTTTCAAAGTGCCGACCCGGAGATAAGGGTGGGCTCAAAACAGGGCGCTGTCAGAGGAAGTGGATAAGATGCTGAGACTCGGAGTGATCGAGCCCAGCAGCAGCCCCTGGTCTAGTCCCCCTGTGTTGGTTAGAAAGAAAGATGGAACTTTCAGGTTTTGTGTGGATTATAGGAAATTGAATTCGTGCACTAAAAAGGATGCTTATCCTTTGCCACGCATTGATGACTGTCTAGACACTTTGTCAGGGGCAAAATGGTTTTGTACCCTGGACCTGTCATCTGGCTATTGGCAAATAGCCATGGATGACAGAGACAAGGAGAAAACTGCATTCACTGCTCCCAGAGGACATTTCCACTTTACAGTGATGCCCTTTGGTGTTACAAATGGACCAGCTACACTGGAACGTTTGATGGAGCTAGTGTTAGGAGGATTGGACCTGTCCACTTGTCTATGCTACATGGATGATATAGTGGTACAGGGCTCCACATTCCAGAAGTGCCTAGGTAACCTGATAGTTGTACTGAAACGCATTAGCCAGGCTGGGTTAAGATTAAAGGCAAGCAAATGCGAGTTATTTAAGAGCGAGGTCTCCTTTCTAGGGCATGTGATTTGTAGAGAGGGTGTAAAACCAGATCCTAAAAAGATAAAGGCGGTGCGAGAGTGGCCAGAACCAGCCACAGTACAAGAGGTGCGCTGTTTTGTAGGCTTCGCATCGTACTATAGAAAGTACGTGCGTGACTTTGCTGGACTAGCAGCACCACTACATGCTCTGACAGCGCACCAGGCCGTCTTTAAGTGGGATGAAACATGCAGAAACGCTTTTAAAAGGTTAATCAGGGCCCTCACGACTGCACCAATCTTGGTGCTACCACGTGAAGGGTGCCCTGTCATCTTAGACATGGACGCCTCTGATCTTGCGATAGGAGGTGTATTGTCGCAAATAATTGAGGGAGAGGAGCGCGTAGTTGCCTACGCCTCGCAGTGTCTGTCTTCGTCGCAAAAGCATTATTGCACTACGTACAAGGAATTGTTAGCTGTGGTCAGAATGGCGAAAATATTTCGGCCCTACTTGTATGGACAGGATTCAGTGTGTTTGCGCACGGATCATCGTGCTTTGGTGTGGTTGCAGAACTTTAAAGATGCGGAAGGAATGTTGGCGAGATGGATGGCTTCTCTGACCGAATACAACTTTGTAATCGAATACAGAGAAGGCAAGAAACACGCTAATGCAGATGGCTGCTCACGTATCCCCGTGAGGGCCTGTAAGCGCCAGGAATGCCCCGACCAAGGTCATGGCCAGAATGTTGACCTTGTGGCTTCCATCACGCAGTGGAACCAGGTACGAGGCTTCCGCACGATTACGTGTGGACAGCCTCGGGCAGCGACTGGAATCGGCTCAGGAGAAGCCGAAGGACCCCAGGTGCGAGTGTATATGGCGGAAACAGCTGGAGAAACAGCTGGAGACAGCAGTGAGAGATCTCTGGATCCAAATTGGATAGAGTCTTTCACCTTGGAGGAAATACGGTGTGCTCAGGGCCAGGATATGGCCCTAGCTACCGCCAAGAAGTGGTTAGATGCTGGCCAGCGACCGCCGTATCACGCTATTGTCACGCACTTGGCCCAGGTGCGAAATATATGGGCCCAGTTTTATTGCTTGAAATTGCAGCGAGTCATCATGTATCGAAGCCATAAGCTGCCTACTGGTGAATTGGTGAAGCAAATGGTGGCCCCAGCAAGCATCAGACGCAGTATCTTCAGCCATCTTCATACGTCTCGTCTTGGTGGCCATATGGGGATCAACAGCCTCATATCCAAGTTGAGACGGAGGTTCTATTGGCCTGGCTACAAGGAAGATGTGATACGTTGGATAGGTTGGTGCGATGTGTGTCAGAAGCGGAAACAGGGCGGCCTGAAAAAGGCTCCCCTGCATCAGGTGCCAGTAGGAATGCCGATGGAAAGGATGGCCATTGACATAATGGGACCATTGCCTGTCACAAAGTCCAATAACAAGTATATAGTGGTCGTTGCCGACTACTTTACTAAGTGGACAGAAGCATTCGCTCTTCCTAATCAAGAGGCTTATACGGTGGCTGATTGCTTGGTGACCAATGTGATTTTGCGATTTGGAGCTCCCTATCACTTGCATAGTGACCAAGGGACTAATTTCGAATCGAAGTTATTCCAAGAAATGTGCAAAATATTGGGGATTAATAAGACCAGGACCACGGCTTATCATCCCCAAAGCGATGGGTTGGTGGAACGCTTCAATAGGTCATTGGGTGATATGCTATCGAAGTTGGTGAATGAAAGGAGAGATGACTGGGACGACATGCTCCCCTACGTGATGTGTGCCTATCGGGCTACGCCCCATAGATCCACAGATATCACGCCAAATAGAATGATGTTGGGCAGGGAGGCGATGCTCCCTGTGGATCTAATGTATGGCCACGCTCTCCAACATAAGCACCACTGTCCAGTGGAATATGTGGAGTGGATACGTGAAGCCATGGAAGAATCCTTCGTAAAGTGCAGAACCCAGATGAGGAAATCAGCCCAGAAACAGGCGAAGCATTACAATAGGTTGGCAATGGAGCAGTCCTTCCATATTGGAGACTGGGTCCTATTGTTTTATCCGCCCCTGGCTAGACAGAAGCTGGCCTTGAAGTTTCTGGGACCTTACAAGGTGACGAGGAAGATGGGAGAGGTCAACTATGAGATAGAGGCCCCAGCCACTGGGAAGAAGCGCATCGTCCATATTAATCAGCTCAAGATGTACTTAGCTGAGGTGACCCCAGACGACATGATCCGGATCCCTGATATTCCATCAGACGATCCGTACTTGGACCCATCATTGTATGAGGACGAAGCAAGTGCGACCCCCCTCGACGAGGGGCGGGATCCGCCCTTGCCCGGAGAATTGAGTGGTGACGCAGCGCAGCCTTGGTCTGGGCGGCCAGAGCGGGGCGGAGCTGCGAGGACAGGAGGACACAGGGGGCGCGGCTTGCAGACACGCGATCCCCTGGACACGAGAAGGTTGGCAGATTCGTGCTCGAATCTGGATACAGCTCCTTTTCTGGACTTGGAGCTGTCCTCAGCTCCTTTTCCGGATTTGGAGCTGCCCTCAGCTCCTTCTCGGGAATTGGATCCGGAAGCGGCTCCATTTCTACCAGGTAGGCTGAGGAAGCCACCTGATAGGCTAGGCCACAATGTAGGCTACCAGTGAATTTAAGATTCTGGTTCCTGCATATCAGAGGGAAATAGCACTTATTGCTTGACTTCTGGCACTTTGTTTTTGAGAATCTAGTGTTAACACGATTATGCAATAAATAACAGTTGTAGCTTCATTTAGACAATATGTAGTTTGACTTTACTTAGTTTTCCCCATGCACATGATTTTTATTTCTTTTTATTAAGGATTCTCTCAAACACGTGGTAAATGTCGACATTATGAAGCGGTGCGTCGCTGCAGTCACTTTCTAGTGACTGGACATTTCGTGTACCTGATTCTCGTGGGCGGAACACGTGGCCGTGTCCTGCAGAGTGGGTTTTTAGACGTGCCACCCAAATGTTCACTACAGGTGCAGCCCTTTTTGAATAAAAAAGGGAGGAATACTGCAAAGGTAGAATTTGGGCACTGCTGGTTAAAAGCAGGGGCAAAACACGAAATTAGGTAATAAGAATGGTTAAAATGCCTCATAACACTGGAAATATCAGGAAAATAACTTAATTAGCAAGAATTAAGGGCTGTAGTGGTTATGGAAATGTTTAAAAAACCATGATAAACTTTATATGGCAAGTTGGGTAATCTGGAGAGGTCAGCAAAGGGATATAGTTTGCTAGATTATGGTAACAAGGACAAATGGTTATTTTCTCGTGGTATGTCATAGAATGATAAGAAATTGGCTATTTGTCATCATGGAACGTGAAACGTTCCTGATGGTTTGTTTTATTTGGCTGATAGGAGTTGCTGAATTATATATTTAGCAACTCAGAAATTCTCACTTTCTGTGTCTTGTGAAACTGTGTCACTGATTCTAGTGACCTGCATTCACTGATTCCAGTGACCTGCATTCATGGAAAATTTCCACTGGGGAAAAAGGTCAACCAGGTTCGATACACGAACAGGCACCCCTTTGTACTAATTTTGAAATTTTTGGTGCAGTCCTCAATTAAGAAATTTTATGAGGGGGGGAGGAAGGGTCAACTGGTCAACAAGGTGATTAGGGTCACATGACCTGTGATTCTGGTCACCTGACCTGTCACATGACCTGTCACATGACTCAGAAAGTGCGGCAAAAAGCTGGAGAGCGTGGGGCGCCCTGTCTCACACCTTCTGAAACCAGCAGAGAAGACACAACAAGCCAACCAGAATTTTAGCATTTCGAAGACATAACCAGCGCAACTTGACAGATATAAGGATGTCTGCTGCGGATACAAACAGCAAGGAGGCTACTGCTATGCCAGCAGTGCCCCTGGACAACGAAGTGGAAGACGAGGGACCCCAGTTAACGCCAGCACAGACAGATATGGTGTTAGCTGCTATGGAGGCAGCGGGTCTCGAGATCGGAGCTGAACTGGAGGTCTCTGCCAGCGACGCTGAGGTGGCTGCCGTTTGCGGCTTGTCACCCACGTCAGAGCTGCCCGTCTCCCTGGCCCCGGATTATTGGAGCCAGCAGAGATTGGGTCTCCTGCACCTGGACATGTGGGCTTACATGTCCAGAAAGGAGTACGAGCTGGAGGACCCGGCAGTGGAGCGTTATGGAGCAGCAGAACTGCCAGAAACAGCCAGGATGAGGAGGTATCTTCGTCTCCGCCCTCGGAGAGAGGATATGCCCATTCTGAGTGGATGGATCATTGGAGACCTGGGTGTAGCGACCACCCAGGAGGAAGTGATGGACAACCTCAAGAGGCGACCTTGGTACGCCAAGGAACGAGTGGCCAGGCCCAGCGCAGAGGGCGAGGTCTCTCACACCAAGGCTGCCAAGTCGCCTACGAAAGAACCCCAGGCAGCTCCGCTTACGGAGGCTGCCATGGAGGACGTAATGACCACTCCAGCCAGGGCCGAGGAACGGCCACTGAAAGGGAGGCTGGAGGAAATGGAGAGTGAGGGGACTACAGACGATGGGGGGACGGAGAGCGATGTCTCAGCCCCGGAGAGCACGGCCCCAGAGAGCACACCAAAAGTCGTCTTGCCGGCTGCGCCCCAGGGTGTGGAGGGCCTAAATTACATGTGTGCCACGTGCGGGAAACGCGTGAGAGACCGGAAGTCTCTCACTCGCCACGTGAGCGTGGCTCACGCAGCAGCATATGTGGGCTTTCAGTGTCCTGTGTGCCCGCTGCGTTGCCCTCGGACCGAAGGACCAACTTCAGGCGTCATCTGGAGAGGTCCCATGGTTACACCCGTGCACGGGCTGAGGAGCTGACGGCGGCCACGAAGTTGACGACAATCCAAGGGCCGAACTCTGATGGATCCCTACCAGCGACGCCGGAAATGAGGGCCCTGGTCAGCAGGGCGCCTACCTCTCAGGAAACAGCATCTCCAAGCACCAGGGTGGTGCAGCTGCGCCGCGTCGAAGCAGCTTCGAGCGTGACGCCCCGAAGCCGCCAGACAACGCCAATGCGGCCTCATCCAGCAGCAACAACCACCAAGACGCCAGCAGCAGCAGTAGCCGAGGAAATGGTGACCAGGGCCCAGTACCAGGACATCGTCCTGGAGGTCCATAGGGCCAGGTCACAAACGGCCGCAGCAGCTCGCGAAAACGAGGAACTGAGGGCCAAGCTTCGCGCAGAGACTGAGCAACGCGAAGCCAAGGCCCGGCAGTCTGATCTTCTATACCAGGAAGTGAAGAGACTAACAGCAGACCGGAACCGGTGGATGGAGGAAGCGAGGGCTGCTGGATCCTCATCTGCAAGGCCTTGAACGCAAGGCCTTGTAGAGGGATAACAACGACGACGACCTGGACCACGCCCCCCACTAAACAAAGCCTGGATACGGACTGGACTTGAACGCTGGACATCAACACGAAATGACACCTGGGCACAACTTGAACGCTGGACATCAACACATCGTGCAAGGGCGGATCCAACGCCCTGCGGGGAGCCAGGAGGTAATGATGGAGACGAGTGGGATGGTGACTTTTATAATGGCCGAATTTAGAAACTGTGATAATTGGAAAATTGTATTACGGCTAATTATAAGAATGTCATCACTCGGAAATTACGAGCAGCTGGTTTACCCGCGTAAAAAGACCTTGCAGAATCCAGAAATCGATACTGGCCTCTGTCCAAGGCAAAGATGGACTCGGATAAAGACGATGGACTCTATGTGTATTGTTGTGTGTTGAATGTTGTGTTTGTAGCGGTGCCAGGAAGTCAACCACGTGGATGATGGCTGGGAAAAAGAGCCAGGCCTTGGGGCGGGCGTGACAGCTTCCTAGTGTCACGCAGCAGGGCGATGGTTATGAAATGATTGATTGATTGTATGTAAAAATTGTGATTTTGATGAATCTCGTTGATTTTATGTCGTCCTGATCGTCGTCGCACATCCTATTGAGTGTATTAGTTTGAATATGGGGGCATATTCCCAGTAAGAAGGGAGTAATGTGATGACCCCAGGTCACTGACCTTACTAGGTCAGTGACCGACTTTGACGCGCACTGGGTGACCCGGACCACGTGACCACGGGGTCTTGGCGGGAATACACCCAGACCGCGTCAGTAGCTGAAGAAGCAGAGGATAGGCAGGCTGTGCGGCGGGGCAGGGCAAATAAACTTCAAAAACTGGAATATTAACGCTTTGTCTTTCTTGGGGAACCTTACAACATGCAAACGCGACCCGGGGGGATATCCAGCGATTTCCGGCGGGAATAGGTTTTTATAGTAACAAACAGCAATGCAAATGACCGGCCAGACGTATGAGCCAATCATATTCGTCGATTACAGCCCCTCCCCTTTAATTAACACCTCGATTTTGCGCCCAAATTTACCCTGGATTAATGCGAAACTTCTACACTGTAATTATTGATTTATTGAGAAGCAATGCCAAAACGGCATCCCCTGTGGTTTATTTTGTTTACTCATAAATGTTCAGTTTGATAATAGTGCTCATTATTATCATTATCGTGGCAAGGTCGCCAGAACGGCCTCCCCAGCCAGATATTTATTTGCATCAATTATTACGTGATAAGTGTTGGAAGTACAATATATAAAAGCATTTAAAAGGATAAGCTAATTGAAACTATTGGAAATTAACTTCGATCATTACCATCATAATAACAGAAAATGATCATTCAGAACATCCCCTGCTACAGACTTTTTTTCCATAATTTTTAATGAATATTTATTGCTCAGAAATATTCTAAAACAATGATATTCAATTTAATGCAATTTAATGCACTGACTTATTACAACGTGATAGCGAGCTTATAAGTAATTACACTCAAGCAAACAAACAGCTTAAGCTAATCCCAGGTCAAACAGTGCATTGCATTGCACTTAATGTCAGACTTACTTAAGACGTTTTATGGTACACTCGGCGACATTGAAGTTCGCCACCCCCCCCCCCCCTAAAAAAACAATTATGCACCTTGCAAGTTCATGATTTGTCTCAAGAAACTTCTAGAGCTATAATACAATATACTTAAAAAAGAAAGAAAAACGCAACATATATAGTGTCTGGTGCTGATCAAATATAATAACCAGAATCTAAAATGTATATCTATAGCAATTTCCTTTATATGTATATACATATATCTAGGAAATGGAAGTGCTGTTTTGAACTTTCAGAATATAGGTCATCCAATTTTCAAAATTTTTAATTTCGTAAATAAGAATGAATTACGCAATATTGCATATCGACGAAAACTTGGCACCGCGGCTCCAATGCGTGGTTTCAATCAATGGCCTCATGAATTTAAACAGAATAATGTATATATATTATTTTTTATTATTATATTTGAGAAAATATAGTTTCCTTCAATTTATTTTAAATTCATTTTATTGAGTGTAAATACACTTGTTCACCTCACTTTGATTGTGACACCTTAAATTGTTTTTGTAGGTGTCACTGTGTTGGTAAACAACATTTAACAAACAACTGTTTTGTTAAAGTCCTAAAATCCAGTCAGTGGCACCGTGAACAACACCTTTTGGTGACAACAGCATTTATCTGTATAACTTAAATTGAACAAGACCACAGAAGAAGTTGAAAACAACGAAACTGTCAGAGTTGAACTTCCACAGTTAATATTCACAACAAAACTGCAAAACACCATATTATGACAGGATGACTGGCTTAGATTACCTTTCGCTGTTTATATTGCCTGAAACTTGGATAATCACACGCTTACACTTAAGCGTCAAAATTATTCAAACATAACTTTACTGGGCCTATTTAATTTTTTTCACATTAAATTATTAGTCAAATGTCGATATGACAGTGATTTACTATTGTATTTCTCTAAAGTTAAGATATATCAAATGCTACATTTTTGGCGATTACATAAAAATCTATAAATCCTGTAAACTTATAAATGGAGCTTTGAGAAATTTTACAGAATTATGCCAAGATGAACCATGAAATGCTGTCTTTTAAATGAATGTCATTTTCCAAACACTTTTGTTTTTTTGGCCTTTTTTGTAAGCCTAGTTTTTATATTACAGCTATGTTCTTTAAATGCAATCATTTTTGTTAATAATCCTTTATGGAAAAAAAAAAATGTTCCAGCTTGTCAGTTTGTTAATAACTGACAGGAGGTGCCCAGTTATCCTGCCTCTATCGCCCTGTTCTCCTCACTGGAGAGAGAACTGGGCCACTTTTTCTGAAATTTAATTTTCTTGTTACACAGGAAATGGCTGAAAATTTTTCAAAAAAGGAATTTTAAATTATTAGAGGAATATATATTTACAGTATAATTTAGAATGAAAAAACGTGACTTTGCTCTGTCACTTGAAGCAAAAAAAACAAAACAGTGATCAATGGCCCAATTCTCCTTACTTTACCCATCACTGTACAAAATTATAAAAAAAACCGTGTGAACAATTATTTTGAACCCCACGAGTGACTCCTGGGACTCGTGGCAAACCCAGGAGTTTCGCAGCCGGTAGCTGGCAAACTCCCGGGTGTCCAAAAACCGTCATAAGTCGGCGGATTACCCGTCGAAGTTGGCGGATTACCCGTCGAAGTCGGTGAGTTATCCATCCCCAATTTTAGTCGTAGTAAACCCGATGGCTTGTTGAGAGGTACTAGGGGCAAGTCGACGAGTAGTAGGAGTGACTCGACGGGTATCGCCGGGTAGCCGTCGGGTTGGAGCCGGGTGTTGGTCCATTATTTTGTAATATTTTTTTATTTAAATTACACTTGGACTATTTTTCAGTAAATTTCTTATTATCACACTTGAATAAAGTTTTCATATTTCTTTAGCAAACAAAATTTCATTTAACTTAAGTGTGGTGTCTGAGTAAAAGGACCCATCCATGTTGCCCATTGACCCCTCGTGTGGGCTATTTTCCTTGCCTCAAGAAAAAGACACAGAGTGCAATGGACCAGCAATTTTCTTTCTTCTTCTCTCTTCCTCTCCTCCTCCTCCTCAGCTAGTGCTGTCACACAAGCAAGTTGTAACTAAATGTATCATTGGCCTGAGCAGCTAGTAGTAGCAAGGCCCTATTTCGTATATAGCATGAAATGCCCTAAAGTTTGATTGGACAATCCCTATGGCTTTATAAACTTTAAATGCTCTTTCATTTAAATATTTATTACTGTCCCCGGATCAGCTTAATGTATACAATATTTTTTCGACATGAGAGCAGTAAAGGAAAAGTTGGTGGATACTATTTGTGTAGTGTATCAGACCTTATGCTCCCCCTAGACAGTTTTCCCATTGTTCTTTACAGGATATAACCAATCAAAATGTTACCCAACTCCCTCCCCGGGTGCAAACTGTACTTTACCTGCTAAATAACCTCAGTTACAATAATCAAACAATCGATATGGTTAATGGACAATAAGTGTTAATTTTTGACCTAGAGAGAATTAAAATTGAATTTATTGCGGGATATAACCAACAAAAGTGTAACTGCCTCCTATTTGAGATATAACAATTACATAAACCATATAGATATAAAAAAGATATAAAATTACTTAAATTCACATCCACATTTATGTATGTATTGCTGAATTTATCTTCCAGGAGCCAGTGTCTTGCATCAATACATGCAAAAAGCTCCCTTGATGCTGTGGCCCGCTTACTCATGGGGTGCTACATCAACCCGAAACAAAGAGTAAGGAAGAAATGTTTGTGGCCCAAGGTATCTTGTAAATACTCGGATGTATCCCTTTCCAACAAATTATATGTAGTTGCTAAGAAAGGGATTATTGAAGCCTTTGTGCAAAGAATGTGGAAAGCAATCACTACAGACAGGCCGATATGATATCACGATAAGCTAGTTATTTGCCCTCAGGGGCCTGATATCATATCGAGCTGTGGTCCACCGATCCCTGTCCCTCTCATTCCGCCCCGGGCTATGTTAATCATTATGCTAATTAGTACAGAACGGTTCTTTGATACGGTGCCCTCAGGCGTTTAGGCTAAACACCACACTGTACTTAATGACATAAAAATGTAAATAGATGTAAATAGCTTAGGGGCACACTTCTGTGAGCTCTCCATTTTGTACTGGTCTTAGTATAGAGGTGGTTCATTGCTGGAGTATAATTGTTAGCACATATATTATATTATTCATTCGAACTCTACACAATGGGGAGCGAGGACGTCGGAGAGAAGTTCATGAAGTTCATGGGTGGTTCACCTTTGGAGGATTCAGAAGAGAAATATGAAACCTCTGATGTCGATTCCGGGGCACAGTCTTCTACAGGGAAAATAGACATTCATTCAATAGGGAGTAATAGTAACTGGCTAATTTTTGGTAGGCTTCTTCCCAAGCATGAAGTTATTTTCATTTGTCAGGTAGTCATTCTATATATTGTCATCATCACTTGTATTGTCAACCTCTCGATGCGCAATGGTGATAGCAATTTATGGACTGCACTCTTGTCTTCATCCCTTGGAATAATGCTCCCCCAGCCAACATTGTCAACTAGGAAACAGTGACATTTTGACACCTGACAAATCACCCAATGATGACCCCCCCCCCCCCCTGGGCTAATCTTTGAGAGCCATCTCAAATGCTCAATGACAACTCTGCTTCACCTGACACCACACCTGTGCTATGTCCTCTGGGTTAATGGAGCTGAATGCTCTCCATGGATTGGGTTAACTCAACCTCAGGACATGGTCATTTGCACAAACCTTTGAACCAATGAATGCGCTGCATGGTATATAAGGTGGCATGTGGTGTGTAAAGAGTATTCACTTCTTCTTCTTCTTCACAAATCAACATGACTAGCAGCCAGCTTAACTCCGAGACTCCACAAGGTGCCAGTGGTATGACTATATGCCTGTCTGAGAAAACAAGAGTTTGTCAGTACAAGGCTGGTTACATAACAATATCCAGGTACAACAACGATACCAATAAGTGGCGGAACGTACACATCGCTAAGAAGTCCTTCGAGAAAATTAAAGAATCAGTTACTCGATGCTCTCGCGAATCACAAGACAATGCAACTACGATTGACTAAGAAACAGTTTCTGATGATTACGAAGTTCCAAAAGTATAACAAGGAGGAGTTGTACTTTTTATCTATACTACATCCTAAAACTGAGCAGGACAACCTCACCGAAGCCACTGAATACACCCATAGTAAAACCAACAATTTACGTCTGGAAGAATTCGAAAAACTTCATGCCTCTTACGATCAACTTTACCTCGTTATTACAACACCTCAGGCTGAGGACAGTAAGCAGGGTCACCTGGAAGAATATCCAACGGTCAAGTGCTTCCGTTGGTTCATTGAAAAAAGAGGTTTTAGGTCACACACAGTGTTCCTCACTCGAGAACAGTGCGAAGCTAATGTTCAGAGCTTCATTCAGTCAGACAATGATGATGAGCCCATGGAGCCATCCACTTATGTCATCGAACCTGAACAAGTATTGCGGCCGTCAAAGCTTGAAATCACTCAGAGGGTATTCCACTGTCTCCTTCTCGAACAGATCGGCTATGATATGACTGACATGATCATGATGTCACCTCCAGCAGAAGTTGTCAGGAGTACAATAGAAGAGAAAGTTACCAAGGACCATGTTCTGAAGATTGTCGACGAAGTCGCCTCAGTGCTCAACCACAAGAGACTGTATTTCATGAGCGAAATTTATGATATTTTCACATATGTTGGGGGTATAGGCAAAATAGAGGCTGACATTGTAAAGGCAGTCAATCCACCTTTTCTGAAGACCGAGAGATTGATCGATTTTTGTTTTGGTCTGGTTATGAAAAAAGACCCCAACACTGCTGTACCTCAAGTATGTGCCGAGAATCTTGTGCATAGTAGTCCAAATGATATGTAATTTTGCGATTCTTTTAATAAAAAATTTTCAAAAGTGAACACTTCATTTTCACTCGTTTCTTTCTTTTCATTAGGGTGGCCTGTGACTTTCATGTTCATGAAAAGGCTGACATAAGTAATAAATTATGCTACTCTATTTAAATGAATATTGCATTAGTTGTCAAGAAAGCTTTGTGAAATTCACGAAATGAGAAAAGGTCAGCAGATTTAAGTTAAAAAGACTTGGCAGTCTATCTTTTTTAATTGAATATGCCTCAAGGTTGTTAAGTGTAATTTTGCAGTTTCACACATCATACATCAAACAATTTCTTATATATTTCGCAGTTTCACACATCATACATCAAACAATTTCTTACATATTTCACAGTTTCACACAGCATACATCAAACTGTGGGGTGGTGTGAAATGTTAAGTGTAAGCATAAACAAATTTCAGTTCACGCATCATCAATTTCTTACATATTTCATGGTTTCATGCATCATGCATCAAACACATATTTCACACATCATACATCATATATCATACATCAAACTGCGAGCGACTAGTAACAAATGTATACTACTACTACTACTACTACTACTACTACCACTACTACAATGGTATTATATTCAATTTACAACAAACAATATGACAATGTATAATAATAATTAAAAAAAAAAAAATGCAGTCAATACAAAAAAACATTTAATTGCAATATAAATTCAAACCCCTCCAACACTGCTGTACTTTACTCCACTCTACTCTACTCAACTAAAAACCGTAAGGTTCAGTGTCATATGTACCGGGTAGGAGTCGTCGCTTGGAGTATGTAACACAGAATTTTTTAAGTTCTTCCTTGCTAAACAACTTAAACTTGTACTTATCACGCCTGATCTTGCTATAGGCTACTTCCACATGGGGTTGCTCATCAGGGGGCAGAGGGTTGTTGTCAGGGTCAGCCCAGAAAAGCACTAGTCTACAAATGCTATCGAAGTTTAAGAGTTTCGACACCTCATGATTCAGTGTGAAACCCTTGAGCTTTGCTGTTCGCTCCTCATCGTCATTTGTAATGAATGCATATGACTTAGGGCCACTGCTAACAAACCGTGAGATGTGCTGACCCTTCTTCATTTCATTTGTCCACTGCCCGAAATGGTCCCCCATGTCAGGAGTGTACTCATCTAATTCCGTGTCATCATACTCGTAAATAACTGAATCGGTGTCAAAATACAGTACCCTCCTACCCAGTTTATGGAGTACATTGAACAATCTACTGCGTGCATCGGCAGTCGTGAACGCAGCAATGAATACATTTACGTGCCCCATTTCTGGCAGGAAACCCTCTGAGTGCGAGTACTCTAACATGCAATGTTTCTCATCAAGAATATGCATGCCCTTCAGAGAAATAGCAGGGTTTCTGAGCAATTTAAAAATGTCAATGCCCTGCTCGACTAGTTGGTGAGTACGATGGTTATTGTTCTCGCCGAATTTCCCCCAGAAGCTGTTAAGGAGTAGCTTGTTTGTGGCCCTTTTCCCCTGATTTAGTGAAATACTACCGGGGTCCAGGCAAATACCTTCCACTGTCTTATACTGCTCGATGTAATCGCTCTTTTCAGAGTCAGACAGGTCAGCCGAAGGCCACCCTGACGCCTCCTGCTTGCCCTTCAAAAACATATTTACATAGTCAGAAAACAGACCAGGAGTCTCCTGAGTCTTGTCAAATGTTGCCCTTTCTTTGAAATGATAAATTTCAAACAGCTTTATGATTGTGTAGCCGACACTGAGGGCATCTTGAAGGTCAATAGTGGTCCATGTACCGGTCAGGTCTCTCTTCTCATCTGAACAATTGCATGCTTCTTTTGACTGGGTAGTAGCACATGTGAGGCAGAGGGGGAAAAACAGCTTACCATTTAACCTAACGGGGAGGCAAGGGTGATACAGCCCACGAGGTGGTCTCACCCGAGCCTGAATGATGCCGAAAAATGCACTGATGTCTGTGCCTGGTGGTTCCACAATGACCTCAGGAATACCCACTGGGAAAACGTCATTTTTTAACACCATAGGGTACAATGAGCAGATGTCTGTGTACCCTATTTTCCTCCCTTCCTTGGCTTCATGGTATAGTTTGACAGCATTTACCCGACCACCATAGAAAGAGGAACGGGGGTCGAGTCGAGGTAAAAGTTCACATGCGCTTTCTATTTCATGGAGCATCTGGTTACCCTTCAGCATCATGCGATACTCGCACTCCCACACAGTGTGAACCTCGAAATTGAGTACCATCCTGAGATAGGCTAACCTGTCCATAGTACGTATGTACAGCGTCTTGAGACTTTCACCAGTGTGAGGGTGTCGGATGTTAGTCGAAACCTTCTCACCACCAAAGCACCACGTACAGCCATGAAAAACACAACCGTAAAATTCCCAGGCAGTCTCCTTGCCGGTGACCACGTCAAGGTGATAGCCATCTAGCTTCAGCCACCCGTCACCGCTCTGGTTTCGCACCCTGTGCTCTCCACCACTACGGGCATGTTGAATAGGTACGCCTCGTCTCTGCGACTCATATTCCAGCCAAACAATGGACGATCTACTGTGCGCGTCTATTCCAGCGAACCCACATGAAGGCATTCGGGCAAAGGGGGTTGACTCAAACTGCATGAAGCCCACTTGAGCGCTGTCCCTTTCGATTATTTCTCCCCCTTCCCCTACAAGTTTCATGTTGTCATTTTGCAGGAGCCCGTTAACCACTCTACCATCGGCTAGAGTAACTGAATATTTTTCAGTTAGAAACATGTATCGGTAGGTTGCCATGCAGACACTAGCCAGAGTGTTGTACTGCAGGGGGTCAATCTTTGTAACCCTTTCTCCACCCTCGCAGACATCAATGACTTCTTCCCTCGAAGTAATACCCAGAAGCCAGCTCCTGAAAGCATTACAACTTTCCTGTAGGATATTCACATCATCCTCACAATAAGCCAGTAATTCGTTTTTGAAATGAAACACCTTCCCCCTCATGAACTCAGCCCGAGCCTGGGGCTTCATGGCATTCACTCTGTAGCAATAGGGGTGTGGCATTGGTCCGACATAGTCCCAGTTTTCTTTCTGGTTGAAAAATACTGGGAAAGTACCCTTCTTCACACCCTTCAACCCAAAAACTTTGGGCATCTGACTCAGGGGGAATGTGAGAAAGTTCAGGGAGTCAATCACTCTGAACTTACCTGTGTCAATCGCAACTATCTTGCTCCCCCTGTATATCACTTTGGGTAGTTTACACATGGTGCAGAAGATGTACTTTGCTATGAAGTATGCATCATACGCCTGTCCATTATGAAAGATAGGCGTGTAACCTTCGAATTCTTTGGCAAAAAAAAATTCACAAAATTCAGTGGCTGTGGCATCACCAAAAAAGCGGGCCGATCTCATTCCACATGCATCACTGGACATGCAGAGAGCTCTTTCAGGGTGCCCCCTAGACGTAGTGCTAGAGGCGAGCTTTAAGCATTCCTCACATGCAGTACCACAGTGGCTACAGTGCTTATTCTCACGGTATGTGTGCTCAATGCAGTGTTCACACTCCCAGTGGGCGATGAGAAGATTGGGGGTGTGGTACTCTGTAGTGGGGTCAGTTTCAAAATCGGCAAACATATATTTACAGGAGACTCCCCTGGGCTTACGCTGCCGTATGTAGCAGAAATGAACACCTGACACCCACTTCTTACAGATTGTGCACTCCCTCATGCCACACTTGTGCTCTTTCGATGGTGCATAGAAAGCTCCACAGTCTTTACACCTGTGAGCGCTTGAACAGACACCGTTTTCCATGTGCATGTGTGCACACTCCTCTGACTTGATGAATCTGTTACATTTCGAGCAGTTATGCTTTTCATCTTCCACTGCAACACACGGAGAACTGCGACAAGACACACACTGTTCACAGCTTTGTTGCCGTAGCGTTTGTCATACGGCTGAAGGCACTTTGAGCAAAAAGCGCTCTTTCCAAAAATACAGTGCACACGTGTTATTGTGTGGAAATGCCCTACAGCCCTGGGTTTCAGAGGGTCACTCACATAAAGTAAATAAATTGTACGCTGGCGATGAGCTGCACCAGCATAAATTGCCCTCGTTCCAGAGCCTCTGCTGAACACTACAATCCGCACATTGGCTTCCCTCTCAAAAGCAGGAATGTCTGTGAAGGTTGGTACGTAACCGGCATTGAACCCTGCACTCGAGTGCAGCTGCTCTGCCTTCACCTTTTGTAGCTTACGCTTAGGGTTAATCACCTGGTAATAAGCTGATCGGGCTGCCAATTGTACAGCTCTGTTTGATGAGGGAATTGCATCTAGATCAGCTCTGGCCAGACCCACAACAATTGACCGTGCAAGGCACAAATTGTCATCATTTCCTATTTTACAAATACACCTGAACTTGTGCAGATCATCAACATAATTGAGTTCGTCTCCACGCCCAGCACCCAGAGGGTTACGTATAACTCCTACATGAATTTCAAGGGCCTCATCTAGATATAGCTCATCATCTGACTGTAACAATGTTTCCAGTAGTTCAAGAATTCTAAAAATGTTAATCTGATGTAAAGGCATAAGGCCTAGAGTGTGGGGACTATAGAAAGCTTCATTCTGAATGAAAAACCGTACAAGGTCGAAGGGGTTGTAACTCTCTCTGAGGCGTTCCAGGATGTCTTCAATCACTCCTTCTAGGCCTCCCATTATGTCACGTAGATTGACCCCTGACCAGTTTGCATCAAGGTGCACCCTGTATACAGTCTCTCTAGCTGCACCCCCACCAAACTCTAGATCACGTATATTTTTTACATCAATGTGTCGATGGAAGTTCACCGAGTAATCAGGACCATCGAAAATCATGTTGTCTTCAAAATCACCATCACCACCACCATCATCATCAACAGCATCATTAACAATAGGTACATTTTCTCCTCCTCCTCCTCCTCCACCCTCTCTATCTCCCCCCTCCTCCTCCTCTCCTCCCTCACCCACTATGTTGTTATCATATAAAATGTCCATAAGTAGTTTCATCTCATTGCCATCATGCAGCTCCTCAAGCTCTAACTCCTCAACATCAACCTCACAGTCGCGTGTCAAAATTTCTTTCAAGCTGAAATAAAAAATAATAAAATAAATAAAAAATATGATTTAATTTCATAAATTTTTTATTTTAAAAAAAAGAAGCTGTACAGAGACTTCAAGTATAATGATATGAAATAGCACTGGGGCACTAACGTACTAAACTAATGACGACTTGTTTGTTACATCAACCGGTCTACTGTTGGCATTCTCCCCCTCATGGCTGTCGTCATTCTTCTTCTTTTTCACCACTGAACCACCATCTCCACTGTTCCGCTGCACGCCATGGCTCTCTCTACAGAGTAATGAAACCTTATGTCATTATCCTCAATTCATGGAGACTTTGCTAAACATGCATCCTAAATTCATCTACACACACACACCCACACACCCACACACACACACACACACACACACACACACCCACACACACCCACACACACACACACACACACACACCTCAAAATGGAATGGTCAGTAGATGAAGTCCCCTCACATGGATCATAATCACACTCCCCACTCATCAGGCTAGAGACCGAGCTGGTCGATGCTTGAGGTCTGGAGGAGAAAGAATAAATAAAAAAACACTGTTAAGCACGGGTTTACATTGTAAATAGAATGCTTTGTTTTTTAAAAAATAATAATAATTAAAAACTTACTCATTGGTTAATTTTAGTTTCTTGGGGGGAGGGGCTTCATTAGGGTCAGAGTTGAAACACGTGAAAAAGGCCTCAATCTCACGGGTCCTTTTCTGGTGATACTGTAGCTCCTTCTTCAAACGCTGAAAAAATATTGTCAAACCATACCATTCTTATAGTGTCAATGTTAATTAATTAATTTATAATTCGCAAGCACGGGTGCTGATCGCATACATACCTTGAGTATTTCACTCTCGGTTGAGCGAAGAGCATCGTCATCATCAGCAGTGTCCCACTCCTCATCCTGGACATACACAGCACCTGGTTCAATAGAAGGTGTCTTCTGTTGAGCAACCAGAGGTCTCGGCAGTATTTCGCTCTCCATCAACTGAAGAGCATCGTCATCATCAACAATGTCCCACTCCTCGGTGCATGCATCGTACTGTTTAACAGCATTATCACCACTAGAGGTATTTATTCCAGTCAGTGGAGGTGGAGGTATCCACGGCTTGAGGCACCGAGACCCTCGAGTGGGTGCAATCGCACCGTCTCATCGGTGGTACACGTGAGTTGGTGTGAATGCAGACATTCCCTCCTCCCCCTCCTTCTTCTGCGGACTCACCAGTCACCCCGGAGTCCTCAATATTGCTGTGGTCGTCGTCGTCATCGTCAGTGCCACTGTCGCTGTCAGTGCAACTGTCGTCCTCGGTGTCTGCGTCAGTGCCGGTATCTGTCTCATCGTAAGTTTCGCAATCACGACCATTTACAGCTGGTACAGAGGCTGAACAATTGTCCCTAGCAGTAGTAGTAGTAGTGGTAGTAGTAGCAGCACTAGTAGTAGCAGTAGCAGCAGTAGCAGTAGCAGTAGCAGTAGCAGTAGTAGTAGTACTAGTAGCCGTCATGCTGCTAGTGACCACTTTGCTGGTGACTGTACTTGCAGCCACACTTGCACTTGTACTCGCACTTGTACTCGCACTTGTACTTGCCCTTGCACCCATAATAGTGCTATCACTGTGACAGCTGGCTGTTGTGCATGACTCAGCAGAAAGCTGACTCTGCAGCTGCCTCTGCCTCTGCCTCTGTCTCTGGCTGCTAGTAAGACTTAGAGACGACTTTCGTGCAGTTGACGGCGTCGCTTCTAATAAAACCTGGGCAGGACGTTGAACATTGACCTTAGTCTTGACCCGAGTCATATTCTGAGCACGAGTCTGAGCCCTTGTGCGAGGTGCTATGGCCGTGAGTCGAGACTCCGACTCAGACAGAGACTGATGTTGAGGTTGGGGCTGAGGCTGTGTCTGAGGCTGAGGCTGTGTCTGAGGCTGAGGCTGTGGCTGAGGCTGTGGCTGAGGTTGAGGCTGAGGTTGGGGCTGAGGAGAGTCTTTCACCTCCCCCATATCCATATCCATTTTCTCCTCGACTCTCGGCTGAGCTGCACTGACTCTTCGGGCCATTTCATTCAGGTCCTCCATAACCTGGTCCGCAAGACTGTTAGAAAAAAAACAAAAGAGACATTTTGTTTAAAAAAACAGCAGAAAAAAAATCATGGAGAAGTCTATGGGTGTATTCAAGTTCGAGTCACCCGCCTCTACTGTTATAGCGGGACCATCAATGTCGGGTAAGACTGTCCTGACTCTAGCCATTTTGAGGAATGCAGAAGCCATGTACACCATACCCCCTGAAAGAATACTTTACGCGTACGGCGTACATCAGAAAAAGTTTGATGACTTGGAGGCTGAAGTGACAAATCTAAACGTCCATCACGGCCTGCCTACTCGTGAGATGATTGAGGAATTGAAAAGTGACAATGACACAGGCCACAGCCTACTCGTACTCGATGACCTCATGGATGAAATATGTAAATCTAGCGAATGTGCTCTCTCTTCACGAGAGACGTGCATCACAGTCGCATTTCAGTCATCATGATATCTCAAAATGTCTACCACCAGTCACGATACTCGCGCACCATCAGTCTTAACACTAGTTATTTGATATTGCTAAAAACATGCCGTGACTTACAGCAGATACACTTCCTCTCACGTCAGATGTTCCCCGACACTCCGAAGAGGCTAGTCGAAGCTTACGAGGATGCAACTCACCAACCACGTGGGTACTTAGTAGTGAATAACTTGACCAGTTCAGGGGACGACTACGTGCGACTGAGTACCTCAATTCTACCCTCGGACACTCTCGTGCTATACACTCGTAAATAATGGCTGAGAGAGCGATTAGTTGCATGAAGTTCTTAGAACTTTTAACAACCACTTACAGGATGACAGCTCGACTCAGTTCGCACCCTATTGGCCGATGCGACCCGTGAGCAGGTGCTTTGCATAACAGAAGTCGTCCTGAACACTTTGGAAGGGAACGTCGAAGTACCCATCAGTGTGCTACGTCAGTTAAGCAGGGGCAAGCGTGTTCTCAGAAAGGTCACTAGAATTGTTCTAGGAAATGATGACCACTTAACTTCGTCCATTAAAATCAGCGTTGCGTCACGGCGTCAGTTGAAGCAGGTTTATGTGACGCACTACAAGACTCTGGTGGAGTTTTTAGAGCACTGTCTACCCCACTTGAAGAAATTACTTACTACCCTAGATGACTCTGACATTGAAATTTAACAAGAAGGTCTACGTGATACCTCATGAAAAATACGAAAGTCTTATGGAGTCCAATAGAAAGAAGTCGCCAGATGAGCCAGGGCAAATGGCCCCTGCCGCTGCCATAGGCAGCGGAGCGGGCCAGTTGCCCTCCCTGCGGGATCTGAACGGTGAGCCGACTTCTAGCCCGTCGCAGAGTCGGGGGAGAGGGCTCATTGAAAGCGGTGGAGGGCCTGTCAGCAATGGAAATACATCACTAAATGGGTCGGCGTCGATGACATCTCAGACTCAGCTGGATGAAGACTCTGACAAATTCCCCAGCGACGCGTCTAGCAATCAGTCGAGGAGAGGTGCGAGAAGTGCGAGCAGCGACGCCACTTTGAGAAATATTGATATTGATATTGATATTGATACTCGTCTGACTTCTGCTTCTCACCGAGATAAAGCGCGCCAAATATTGAGGGCTCTCATCCCCCGCAACTCTGCTGGCTCAGGGGCTCACACTATAGATTACTCTGCGTTCCTACTTCACACTCAATCTAGCGAGTTCCCTGTGCCCACTGGACATCACAAGTTTTACTGGCTCATGTTAGAGAGAGATGTTCCTCTTAGCCTAGTCTCTAACGTCAAATTGAGGCGTATATTGCACTACATGAAGAACAAATACTCCAGGGGGGAAGAAGAAGAAGAAGAAGAAGTAGAGGAGGAAGAAGAGGAAGAACAAGAAGAGCTTAGTCAAGAATTTGGTACCAGGGAAACCGGTAAAAAGAGTTCTTCCGCTGGTTCTGGCTCTGGCTCTGGCTCTGGAGCAGTGAATAAGAGGAAAAAGAAAATAGAAGCTACTGATGAGGAGGTGAATAAGAAGAAGAAGAAGAATAATAATAAACTTAATTGGATAAGGGTCAAGGCTGTATAATGGTCCTACCTAAAGATATAGATGCATATTTATCCAGACGTTTTTACAATCCTCGATCGCCAGCTAGTTTCACAAGTGCATCAAAGCTGCACTCTGTAATTAAGAGAGAAGGACGCTACAACATTAGTCTGAGCCGAATTAATGATTGGGCCAAATCTCAGGACATTGTCACGCTACACAAGGAGGGGAGACAAAAACCTGTCAGATATAGAAGAGTCATTGCACCAGGCATCAATCACCTGTGGGACTGCGATTTACTAGTTCTGAATGGAGAGAGATTTGCACGAGCTAATGACGGCCTTGCTTACATCCTTGTCACAATAGATGTCTTTTCGAGGTTCTGTAGAGCGCAACCTGTCAAGAGCAAAAGTGGAAACATGTGTGCGAAGGGTTCAGGAAAATATTTGATGCTCCCGCTACTGCTGCTGCTGCTGCTGCTGCAAGTGGTCCACCTGGTGAGAGAGAGAGTGATGGAGATGAGGATGACGAATCGAAGGAACTGCCTCGATTTATAAGGAGTGACAGAGGCACCGAATTTACCAACACCCTGGTCACTGCACTAATGGGCGAGAAGAATATAAAGATGATTTTTACAAACACTGAAACGAAGGCCAACTACGCTGAGGCAATGATCAAGGGGTTGAAGAAAAGATTGTTCCAAATTTTCCAATACAGCAACAGTTACAGCTACACTGATGAGTTTCAGAATATAGTATCTTCGTATAACCGTACTGTTCATTCGAGCATAGGAGTCAGTCCATCACAAGTGGATAAGTCGAACGAGCAGGACATTTGGGACTATCAGTACGTGACTCAAAACACAATAGATCTAGCGTCTGCTTTCCGGAGGGCCAGTTCTTCATCGAGGAACAAGAAACGAAGTGTTTACAAATTCGCCATTGGTGACAAAGTCAGGGTGTCTTATCATAGGAAAAAAATATTTTCTTGCTCATATGACGAGCAGTTTACTGGTGAAGTGTTCTCGGTGAGGGCAAGAAAATTTTCGGACAACGTTGCCGTCTACTACCTGAATGATTACGGGGGTGAGACTGTTGATGGTCCATTCTATTCGAACGAGCTGACTGCAGTAAGGTTTGACCCCGATGCTTTCTTCCGCATTGAAAAGGTGATCAGAACAAGAGTGAGGGCTGACGGTGAAAGTGAGAGTCTTGTTAAATATCAATTGTGGCCGAGTAAATATAACCAGTGGCTACCTAGCGCAGGCCTTAAGACTCTGAAGAAGAAGAAGAAGAAAAAGCAGAAGAAGAAGAAAAACTAGGAAGGAGGCAGCAGACATGTTTATTTACGCCGCTAGCGACCAGACTCTGGGGATCAACCCGAGAAACAGTGCGGGGAGTTTCACTGTGTAAATGCCTGAGTCATTCCTCAAACCAAAAAATACATTACTGAAAGGACAGTGGTACTTGGGGCTTATTGACATAACAGTGCCCTCACTAAGCAGTAAGTGGTCCAAATGGGATGTAATGTATGTGACGTGTCCTCAGTTGGAAGGCTCCATAGTGGGTGACACTTACAGCCCCGTGTTACGCTCAATTCCTCTGGGGGAAATAAAAAGGCATAACTATGCACACCTACAGCCAGTACTCTATGTACCAGTGAGAGTGGCGGACGTGGAGCACCTGTCGATCGAGCTCAGGGATTCGAGAGGAGACATTTTACAGGAACTTAGTAGTGAGACAGTTCAGACTACGAGGTGCACTTTGGAACTGTTATGGCGGAGAGATATAAATCACTAGCAGCCATGAAAGCTGAACCGTGGATAGAGCATTTTCAGAAGACTGCAGGGCAGACGAGTTTATGGTAAAAAAAACCTATGGCAGTTGTCATTAAGCCTGGCAAGGGGGCTAGGGGTGAGGGTCAGAGCGAGGACGGATCGAGTCAGAGCAGAGGCGAAAAGAATGGTCAAAATTTACCACTAACGGTGGTGTCGCCTATTGAGCAGTCCAACGAAATGGCTCATGCAGAACTGGCGGGGAAAATTGATAAAAAAACCCACTCTCTAAACTCACGGGCTCAGTCACACCACAGCGTAAGTCAGGGACGCAACGCATCAAGCGCAAGACAGTTGGAGCGAGTGGTGCACCTAGTAAGAAAATAGCGAGGATAAACGACATATTCACTCGTCATGTCAAGCGGTGAAAAAGTTCTAGAGTCGTCAGACCTAGCCTATGAGGATACTCTTAACTTGTTCAACGTTCCAGCTAGTAACTTGGGCGTCACCGACGTGAAATATCTCTCACACAAGCCAGTCAACCAGTTTTCAACTGAGAGTGAAGCAAAATTCCATGTACCAGGCGTAGGTACTTCTTACATTGACCTATCGAATGTATACCTAGCTACCAGAGTGCGAATTGTCAGGGGTGACGGCATGCTAGTGCCAGAGCGAGGAACTGAGCCAGATGCTGCTGCGGCTGGTGCTGCTGCCGCTGCAGGGGCGGAGAGTGTTTCTGCAGACGAGGGGGTATGGAGTGTTGGACCTGTTAATAACCTGGCTCAGGGCCTATGGGATCAAGTGGAAGTACGCCTCAACGATCGTGTTGTGATAGGTGGACAAACAGGCTACAGCTACAAGGCCCTAATGAACACTCTATTAGGCGAAACTGAACTTAATGACTCTGAACTAGAATGCGCAATGTTTCATAAGGACTCTGCTGGCTTCATGGACGACGTCAGTCTCCTGATTGGTTGCAACGAGGGGCTTAAAAAGAGAGCCGAGGCGATGAGTGGGAGCCGCACTGTTGAGCTTCTGGCCAAAGTGGATGTTGATGTATTCAAAGTCAACAAATACCTACTAAATGGTGTCACTATTGACATCACTCTCACACCAACTTCCAATAGGTTCAGACTGCTGAGCCCTAACGCCAGTTCAACTGATTACAAGCTGGAAATTGTGGATATTACTTTAATTCTGAAACACGTGATTCCACTAGTCTCATTCTACTAGGTCACCAAGATGTCCTGGTGAAAGAGATTTCACTGGCCAAATACTTCTACACCAAAGAAGAGCTCAGAAAATTCAATCTGTCACGCGATACATCCTCATATTACATAGAGGACGCATTCAATGGACGAGTACCGAGTAAAATTGTCATAGGCTTGGTGTCTGGGGAATCAATGAGTGGCAGCCTAGTCAAGAACCCCTACAACTTTTGACACTACGACATCACTTTCATTAACGTGAGTCTGTCTGGTACCCCTACACCAGGGGGGCCTCTGAGTGTTGACTTTTCAGCGGATAAGTATCTACATTGTTACTCAGACCTCTACAAGGGGAAACAGAATTGCTCCAATCAGGGGCGAATAACTCGTGAGGAATACAAAGAGGGGTACACCTTGTTTGTGATTGACCTGGCTCCCCAAAATCACTCGGAATTCTACCCCGTGACTCGAGAGGGCTGTGTGAGAATAGAGTTGAGATTCAAGTCACCACTGTAAGAGTCAGCTGTTATGCTCACAAAAGTGACATATCCAGGTCTATTCTCAATCAATTACGCGCGTAACCTCTATTTGACATGAACACAAACGAGCTATATGAGATACTTTGGAATGACAAGACAGCCTCTTCGTACGTCATGGCAATCATACCCTCGAGAGCCCTGAGCTATGTTAAAGCTGACGGCCGTGAGCGCTGTTACATCGTTAATTGTAATGAAAACTCTAACTTACGCGGCGAGGTGGGCCACTGGATGATCCTGACCATTCATGGTAATTCGAGGGAGAAGTGGAAGTTGAAGAGCGAAGATTCGAGTCTTTTAGAAGTATTCGATTCACTGGGGGAGCGGACCTACAATGAAGAAATAACTGCTTTTATGTCAACATTTAAAAGTCACATTACTTGTTTGGGGTATTTAGCTTCTACTCACTGCGGTTTCTATGCACTGACCTTTGCTTACTATAGAAGCAGGCAATATGAACCCTCCTGTATTTTAAAAATGTTTAAGGAAATAACAGATGTTAAAAGTCACTGCTTAATGCTGTATAGCTAGGGTAAATTGATTTGATGCACAGTAAAAATTAAAATAAATTTTCATTCAAAGTCAGTACTAGAATCGAGATAAAGCATTATTTATGTATAAAAAATATTGTTTCAGCCACTTGGTATAGTCTTTTTTACTGTATTGTATTGCACTGTATTGCATTACACTGTATTGCATTGCATTGTATTGTATTGTACTGTATTGTAATGTTATTTTTATTTAATCTAAATTATTATTGTATATTATCCATATTTTACTTTAACTATTATATTAATTTATGTCTGTTATTAATGCGAAAGCAAATCTTATATCAGCCTAATCAAGGTAGCTAAGAATATCTCCTTGGATCCCTGCACCCTCTAACCGATTCCTTATTAGGAATGGCATTTCATGGGAAGTGTTGAGGTGGCAGGAATTTGAGAGGCTGTGACCTCTGATTGGCTGATAGGTCAAAGATCAAGCTTGGCTTGCCCCCTGGGGGAGGGAGTTTGATCCTGAGTCTTGAGGTGGAAGGACCCTGTAACTTTGTGTAAAGGAATAAAGGATTTGAACTGGATAATACTTGATCTTACTTCATTTTAATAATAACCAACAAAAGGAATATTACAGTATTGTATTGTATTGTATTGTATTGTACTATTATTATAAACTTTCCGAAGGAAAGTTTATCTTATTATTGTAAGTCTTATTTTTCTTTTTTTTTTTTTTTTTTTTTTTTATTATAAACTTTCCGAAGGAAAGTTTATCTTATTATTGTACGTCTTATTTTTCTTTTTTTTTTTTTTTTTTTTTTTTATTATAAACTTTCCGAAGGAAAGTTTATCTTATTATTGTAAGTCTTATTTTTCTTTTTTTTTTTTTTTTTTATTATTCTTTATTATAAACTTTCCGAAGGAAAGTTTATCTTATTATTGTACGTCTTATTTTTCTTTTTTTTTTTTTTTTTTATTCTTTATTATTTATTATTATTATTCTTCTGAAGAAGTAAAGGCTTATTACTCAGAAACTAATAAAGAGAGGGCTTTGGCACTTCAAGAGTGCACAGACAGGCAGAGCGCGCTTTGAACAGCACAAATTTCATGACCAAATTTCATGACACTTCTGCGTAATTCACAAAAGAAAAAACAAATTTAAGAGCACGGTTTCAGGAAACTGGGCAGAGATAATTCCATGGGAATTTTTCTCAAGATACCTTAGACAAATACGCAGTGCAGAAAGGAGTTTGAGCCAAATTGTGAGCCTGCTGACTGAACTATGAATTCTTTAAAAAAAGTAGTTCGAAATTTTCATGAAATTTTTTTTGAAAACCATAGAAGGAATAATGATATTGACTTGCAATTTCACACTTTAATAGTCCTACACTAGGACAACTACCATGCAAAAAATGAGCCCATTTGGTAAAGTGGTCTAGGTGGTACAGGGGTCCAAATTTGCATTTTTTGACTGCTTATATCTCGGCTCCAAATTGAGATACAGGAATCTCAAAGACATATTTAGAATCCTTGAAATGTTGTCTTTTCAGGAATGTATAGTAATATGCTCCAGGTAGTTCCGTTTGGAAAAGCGTCAGACATTGAAAATTTTTTGTCACTTTTTGATTTTCTCAAAATGAAAAAGTCTAAAAAACACTAGAAGAACTGCTTGAATTCTCACCATTTTTTTTACAGATATGTCCTCTAATGAGTACTATGTAAATGTGTAAGTGCAAGGGCTTTGCTTAAAAGGCTTAGGCTATAGAATTTTTTTTCAATCCAAATTTCAATAATTTTTAACTCCATTTCTATTCAACCAAATTTCATCCAACTGGTGTCATCATGCAGAGAAAAATCAGGACTTTACACAGGATACCTTGTTTATTCACCAACCTTAACCAGTTTTGAACCTTGAGGCAAAATTCTCTTTCCTATGTTATCCAATGGGGAGACCTACCTCCTACAACCCTGGACCGCTGAGTCAGCAATTTTTACAATGAATGTTAGGAAGTTTACGTGTTTTGCCCCAAAAATGTAGGAAAGACTTCTTCAATTTTCTTCATACTTTTCACATATATGTCCTGTTGGTAGTACTACCTGACTGTAAAAGGGCAATTCCCTTCATCAAACAGCTTAGGCCCTAGAATTTTTTATCACTCATAAAGCCTGAATCACTTACTCAGAACCAAAATTTTGTTGATAGATTGAACAAAAACATTCACAGGAGTGCCTATACATGTGCTTCACAAATGTGAATTATTTCAGAATTCTAGGTCACAGAGTGTCCTATATATGCAATTTTCAGGCGTTTTGAACCTGGGTCCTATACAAGGTACAGTAACCAAAAAAAATATGTTCTTAAACCTTTTTTCATTATCTTTCTATACCTGTTTAGCTTGAGAGGTTAGGGCAATTATTTATGAGGTTTTCAGGTACTTTATTATTTGCAGAAATTCATGGTACTGGACAAAAAAGATAAAAGGAAAGGAAAGTTTATCGTAATTGTCAGGGACAATTGCAAGTCTAGTTATTATAAACTTTCCGAAGGAAAGTTTATCTTATTATTGTAAGTCTTATTTTTCTTTTTTTTTTTTTTTTTTATTCTTTATTATTATTATTATTCTTCTGAAGAAGTAAAGGCTTATTACTCAGAAACTAATAAAGAGAGGGCTTTGGCACTTCAAGAGTGCACAGACAGGCAGAGCGCGCTTTGAACAGCACAAATTTCATGACCAAATTTCATGACACTTCTGCGTAATTCACAAAAGAAAAAACAAATTTAAGAGCACGGTTTCAGGAAACTGGGCAGAGATAATTCCATGGGAATTTTTATCAAGATACCTTAGACAAATACGCAGTGCAGAAAGGAGTTTGAGCCAAATTGTGAGCCTGCTGACTGAACTATGAATTCTTTAAAAAAAGTAGTTCGAAATTTTCATGAAATTTTTTTTGAAAACCATAGAAGGAATATTGATATTGACTTGCAATTTCACACTTTAATAGTCCTACACTAGGACAACTACCATGCAAAAAATGAGCCCATTTGGTAAAGTGGTCTAGGTGGTACAGGGGTCCAAAGTTGCATTTTTTGACTGCTTATATCTCGGCTCCACATTGAGATACAGGAATCTCAAAGACATATTTAGAATCCTTGAAATGTTCTCTTTTTAGATATGTATAGTAATATGCTCCAGGTAGTTCCGTTTGGAAAAGCGTCAGACATTGAAAATTTTTTGTCACTTTTTGATTTTCTCAAAATGAAAAAGTCTAAAAAACACTAGAAGAACTGCTTGGATTCTCACCATTTTTTTTACAGATATGTCCTCTAATGAGTACTATGTAAATGTAAAAGGGCAAAGGCTTTGATCAAACGGCTTAGGCAATAGAATTTTTTTTCAATCCAAATTTCAATAATTTTTAACTCCATTTCTATTCAACCAAAATTCATCCAACTGGTGTCATCATGCAGAGAAAAATCAGGACTTTACACAGGATACCTTGTTTATTCACCAACCTTAACCAGTTTTGAACCTTGAGGCAAAATTCTCTTTCCCATGTTATCCAATGGGGAGACCTACCTACCTACCTCCCTGAAACCGCTGAGTCAGCAATTTTTACAATGAATGTTAGCAAATTTATGTTTCTCGCCCCAAAAAAGCAGGAAGAAAGTCTTCAATTTCATTCATATTTTGCACATATATGTCCTCTGGGTAGTACTACATGACTGTAACAGGGCAATTACCTTCATCAAAAAGCTTATGTCCTAGAATTTTTTTATCACTCATAAAGCCTAAATTGCTTACTCAGACCAAAATGTTGTTGATAGATTGAACCAAAAAAATTCACAGGAGTATATATACATGTGCTTCACAAATGTGAGTTATTTCAGAATTCTAGGTCATGGGGTCAAGGTCACAGAGTGTCCTATATATGCAATTTTCAGGCGTTTTGAACCTGGGTCCTATACAAGGTACAGTAATCAAAAAAATATGTTGTTAAACCTTTTTTCATTATCTTACAGTTCCTGTATAACTTGAGAGGTTAGGGCAATTATTTATGAGGTTTTCAGGTACTTTATTTTTTTCTCTATTGGAAATTGAATAAAAAATCTTTAAAAAGCCAAAACCCAAAATTTTTCATTAGATCAGTCCCAAAAAATGTACAAGTGTGTATATACATATGACTGAAAAAAAAGAAAATTTCAGAAATTTAGATCAAAGGGTCAAGGTTACAGTGTTTCCTACATATGTAGTTTTCATGCATTTTGAACTCAGGCCCAATGCAGAGTACAGAAAAACCCAATAGATATTTTTTGAAAGTCAGTGCTGGTGTGTGTTCATCTTCTGAATAGTTTAAGACAATAAGGCAACGATTTCTGAATTTATGAAAACAATTTGTAGTGAGGACACCTATTTCCCACCCCCATGATACTTAGCAAGTTGGCACCCCTAGTAAGGCCCAATCGCACTCTGAACGTTTCATGACACCTCTGCGCATTTCAGGGTATACAAAAAAAAATTTTCTTCACGGTTCCAAGAAACTGGCCAGAGATAATGGTATGAAATTTTTTTTCAAGAGACCTTGGAGACTTTTCCAGTGCAGAAATTAATGGTACTAAACAAGAAAGATAAAAGGAAAGGAAAGTTTATCGTAATTGTCAGGGACAATTGCAAGTCTAGTTATTATAAACTTTCCGAAGGAAAGTTTATCTTATTATTGTACGTCTTATTTTTCTTTTTTTTTTTTTTTTTTTTTTTTTTTTTTTTTATTATTATTATTCTTTATTATTATTATTATTCTTCTGAAGAAGTAAAGGCTTATTACTCAGAAACTAATAAAGGCAGGACTTTAACCCTTCAAAGTCACATAGACGGCTAGAGCGCACTTTGAACAGCACAAATTTCATGACCAAATTTCGTGAAACTTCTGCGTAATTTACAAAAGAAAAAACAAATTTAAGAGCACGGTTTTAGGAAACTGGGCAGAGATAATTCCATGGGAATTTTTCTCAAGATACCTTAGACAAATACGCAGTGCAGAAAGGAGTTTGAGCCAAATGGTGAGCCTGCTGACTGAACTATGAATTCTTGAAAAAAAGTATTTCGAAATTTTCATGAAATTTTTTTTGAAAACCATAGAAGGAATAATGATATTGACTTGCAATTTCACACTTTTATAGTCCTACCCTAGGACAACTACCATGCCAAAAATGAGCCTATTTGGTAAAGTGGTCTAGGTGGTACAGGGGTCCAAAGTTGCATTTTTTGACTGCTTATATCTCGGCTCCAAAGTGAGATACAGGAATCTCAAAAACATATTTAGAATCCTTGAAATGTTCTCTTTTTAGATATGTCTAGCAATATGTTCTAGGTCTTTCCGTTTGGAAAAGCGTCAGACATTGAAAATTTTTTGTCACTTTTTGAAATTCAAAAAATGAAAAAATACCAAAAACACTAGAAGAACTGCTTGGATTCTCACCATTTTTTTTACAGATATGTCCTCTAAGGAGTACTATGATAATGTAAAAGGGCAAGGGCTTTGATCAAAAGGCTTAGGCCCTAGAATTTTTTTTCAGTACAAATTTCAATAATTTTTAACTTGAGTTCTTTTCAACCAAATTTCATGCAACTGGTGTCATTATGTAGAGAAAAATCAGGACTTTACAAAGAATACCATGTCTATTCACCAACCTTTACCAGTTTCGAACTTGGAGCCAAAATTCTCTTTCCCATGTTATCCAATGGGAAGACCTACCAACCCTGAACCGCTGAGTCAGCAATTTTTACAATGAATGTTAGGAAGTTTACGTGCATCGCCCCAAAAAAGCAGGAAGAAAGTCTTCAATTGCATTCATATTTTGCACATATATGTACTCTGGGTAGTGCTACATTACTGTAAAAGGGCAATTACCTTCATCAAACAGCTTAGGTCCTAGAATTTTTTTATCACTCATAAAGCCTGAATTGCTGACCTACCTACCTCCCAGTACCCTGGACGGCTGAGTCAGCAATTTTTACAATGAATGTTAGTAAATTTATGTTTCTCGCCCCAAAAAAGCAGGAAGAAAGTCTCCAATTTCATTCATATTTTGTACATATATGTCCTCTGGGTAGTACTTCATTACTGTAATAGGGCAATTACCTTCATCAAACAGCTTAGGTCCTAAATTTTTTTTATCACTCTTAAAGCCTGAATTGCTTACTCAGACCAAAATGTTGTTGATAGATTGAACCAAAAAAAATTCACAGGAGTGTATATACATGTGCTTCACAAATGTGAGTTATTTCAGAATTTTGGGTTACAGGGTCAAGGTCACAGAGTGTCCTATATATGCAATTTTCAGGCGTTTTGAACCTGGGTCCTATACAAGGTACAGCAACCAAAAAAATATTTTCTTAAACCTTTTTTCATTATCTTTCTATTCCTGTATAGCTTAAGAGGTTAGGGCAACTATTTTCGAGGTTTTCAGGTACTTTATGAATTGCAGAAATTCATGGTACTGGACAAAAAAGATAAAAGGAAAGGAAAGTTTATCGTAATTGTCAGGGACAATTGCAAGTCTAGTTATTATTATTATTCTTCTGAAGAAGTAAAGGCTTATTACTCAGAAACTAATAAAGAGAGGGCTTTGGCACTTCAAGAGTGCACAGACAGCCAGAGCGCGCTTTGAACAGCACAAATTTCATGACCAAATTTCATGACACTTCTGCGTAATTCACAAAAGAAAAAACAAATTTAAGAGCACGGTTTCAGGAAACTGGGCAGAGATAATTCCATGGGAATTTTTCTCAAGATACCTTAGACAAATACGCAGTGCAGAAAGGAGTTTGAGCCAAATGGTGAGCCTGCTGACTGAACTATGAATTCTTTAAAAAAAGTAGTTCGAAATTTTCATGAAATTTTTTTTGAAAACCATAGAAGGAATAATCATATTGACTTGCCATTTCATACTTGTATAGTCCTACCCTAGTACAACTATCATGCAAAAAATGAGCCCATTTGGTAAAGTGGTCTAGGTGGTACAGGGGTCCAAAGTTGCGATTTTTGACTGCTTATATCTCGGCTCCATATTGAGATACAGGAATCTCATAGACATATTTAGAATCCTTGAAATGTTCTCTTTTCAGATATATATAGCAACATGCTCTAGGTCGTTCCGTTTGGAAAAGCGTCAGACATTGAAACTTTTTTGTCACTTTTTGAAATTCAAAAAATGAAAAAATCCAAAAAACACTAGAAGAAATGCTTGGATTCTCACCATTTTTTTTACAGATATGTCCTCTAGGGAGTACTATGTAAATGTAAAAGGGCAAGGGCTTTGATCAAAAGGCTTAGGCCCTAGAATTTTTTTTCAGTACAAATTTCAATAATTTTTAACTTGAGTTCTATTCAACCAAATTTCATGCAACTGGTGTCATTATGTAGAGAAAAATCAGGACTTTACATAGAATACCATGTCTATTCACCAACCTTTACCAGTTTTGCACTTGGAGTCAAAATTCTCTTTCCCATGTTATCCAATGGGGAGACCTACCAACCCTGAACTGCTGAGTCAGCAATTTTTACAATGAATGTTAGGAAGTTTACGTGCATCGCCCCAAAAAAGCAGGAAGGAAGTCTTCAATTTCATTCATATTTTGCACATATATGTACTCTGGGTAGTACTACATTACTGTAAAAGGGCAATTACCTGCATCAAACAGCTTAGGTCCTAGAATTTTTTTTATCACTCATAAAGCCTGAATTGCTGACCTACCTACCTCCCAGAACCCTGGACCGCTGAGTCAGCAATTTTTACAATGAATGTAAGTAAATTTATGTTTCTCGCCCCAAAAAAGCAGGAAGAAAGTCTTCAATTTCTTTCATATTTTGCACATATATGTCCTCTGGGTAGTACTACATTACTGTAATAGGGCAATTACCTTCATCAAACAGCTTAGGTCCTAAATTTTTTTTATCACTCTTAAAGCCTGAATTGCTTACTCAGACCAAAATGTTGTTGATAGATTGAACCAAAAAAAATTCACAGGAGTGTATATACATGTTATACATGTGCTTCACAAATGTGAGTTATTTCAGAATTTTGGGTTACAGGGTCAAGGTCACAGAGTGTCCTATATATGCAATTTTCAGGCGTTTTGAACCTGGGTCCTATACAAGGTACAGCAACCAAAAAAATATTTTCTTAAACCTTTTTTCATTATCTTTCTATTCCTGTATAGCTTGGGAGGTTAGGGCAACTATTTTTGAGGTTTTCAGGTACTTTATTAATTGCAGAAATTCATGGTACTGGACAAAAAAGATAAAAGGTAAGGAAAGTTTATCGTAATTGTCAGGGACAATTGCAAGTCTAGTTATAAACTTTCCGTAGGAAAGTTCATATTGTTATTGTAAGTCTTATTTTTCTTTTTTTATTATTATTCTTCTGAAGAAGTAAAGGCTTATTACTCAGAAACTAATAAAGAGAGGGCTTTGGCACTTCAAGAGTGCACAGACAGCCAGAGCGCGCTTTGAACAGCACAAATTTCATGACCAAATTTCATGACACTTCTGCGTAATTCACAAAAGAAAAAACAAATTTAAGAGCACGGTTTCAGGAAACTGGGCAGAGATAATTCCATGGGAATTTTTCTCAAGATACCTTAGACAAATACGCAGTGCAGAAAGGAGTTTGAGCCAAATGCTGAGCCTGCTGACTGAACTATGAATTCTTTAAAAAAAGTAGTTCGAAATTTTCATGAAATTGTTTTTGAAAACCATAGAAGGAATAATCATATTGACTTGCCATTCCATACTTGTATAGTCCTACCCTAGTACAACTATCATGCAAAAAATGAGCCCATTTGGTAAAGTGGTCTAGGTGGTACAGGGGTCCAAAGTTGCGATTTTTGACTGCTTATATCTCGGCTCCATATTGAGATACAGGAATCTCATAGACATATTTAGAATTCTTGAAATGTTCTCTTTTCAGATATATATAGCAATATGTTCTAAGTCGTTCCGTTTGGAAAAGCGTCAGACATTGAAAATTTTTTGTCACTTTTTGATTTTCTCAAAATGAAAAAGTCTAAAAAACAGTAGAAGAACTGCTTGGATTCTCACCATTTTTTTTACAGATATGTCCTCTAGGGAGTACTATGTAAATGTAAAAGGGCAAGGGCTTTGATCAAAAGGCTTAGGCAATAGAATTTTTTTTCAGTCCAGATTTCAATAATTTTTAACTCCAGTTCTTTTCATTCAAATTACATGCAACTGGCGTCATTAGGTAGAGAAAAATTAGGCCTTTACATAGGATACAATGTCTATTCACCAACCTTAACCAGTTTCGAACCTGGAGCCAAAATTCTCTTTCCCATGTTATCCAATGGGAGACCTACCTACCTACCTCCCTGAAACCGCTGAGTCAGCAATTTTTACAATGAATGTTAGCAAATTTATGTTTCTCGCCCCAAAAAAGCAGGAAGAAAGTCTTCAATTTCATTCATATTTTGCACATATATGTCCTCTGGGTAGTACTACATGACTGTAAAAGGGCAATTACCTTCATCAAAAAGCTTATGCCCTAGAATTTTTTTATCACTCATAAAGCCTAAATTGCTTACTTAGACCAAAATGTTATTGATAGATTGAACCAAAAAAATTCACAGGAGTATATATACATGTGCTTCACAAATGTGAATTATTTCAGAATTCTAGGTCACAGGGTCAAGGTCACAGAGTGTCCTATATATGCAATTTTCAGGCATTTTGAACCTGAGTCCTATACAAGATACAGAAACCAAAAAAATATGTTCTTAAACCTTTTTTCATTATCTTTCTATTCCTGTATAGCTTGAGAGGTTAGGGCAATTATTTTTGAGGTTTTCAGGTACTTTATTAATTGCTCTATTGGAAATTGAATAAAAAATCTTTAAAAAGCCAAAACCCACAATTCTTTATTGGATCAGTCCCAAAAAATGTACAAGTGTGTATATACATATGACTGAAAAAAGAA
This sequence comes from Alitta virens, assembly GCA_932294295.1. Lineage (NCBI taxonomy): Eukaryota > Metazoa > Annelida > Polychaeta > Phyllodocida > Nereididae > Alitta > Alitta virens. The sequence goes on along the minus strand of OW028579.1, from coordinate 8,344,215 downwards.
AGAACAATTTCAGAAAATTAGATCAAAGGGTCAAGGTTACAGTGTTTCCTACATATGTAGTTTTCATGCATTTTGAACTCAGGCCCAATGCAGAGTACAGAAATCCTATATATATATTTTGAAAGCTTAGTGCTGGTGTGTGTTCATCTTATGAATAGTTTAAGACAATAAGGCACCATAGTGGGCACCCCCATGGTACGGCCCAATCGCACTCTGAATGGCACAAATTTCATGACCTTATTTCATGACACTTCTGCGCATTTCAGGGAATACAAAAAAACTTTTCTTCACGGTTCCAAGAAACTGGCCAGAGATAATGGCATAAAATTTTTTTTAAGAGAACTTGGAGACTTCTCCAGTGCAGAAATTAATGGTACTGAACAAGAAAGAAAAAAGGAAAGGAAAGTTCATCGTAATTGTCAGGGACAATTGCAAGTCTAGTTATGAACTTTCCGTAGGAAAGTTCATATTGTTATTGTAAGTCTTATTTTTCTTTTTTTTTTTTTTTTTTATTCTTTATTATTATTATTATTCTTCTGAAGAAGTAAAGGCTTATTACTCAGAAACTAATAAAGAGAGGGCTTTGGCACTTCAAGAGTGCACAGACAGCCAGAGCGCGCTTTGAACAGCACATATTTCATGACCAAATTTCATGACACTTCTGCGTAATTCACAAAAGAAAAAACAAATTTAAGAGCACGGTTTCAGGAAACTGGGCAGAGATAATTCCATGGGAATTTTTCTCAAGATACCTTAGACAAATACGCAGTGCAGAAAGGAGTTTGAGCCAAATGCTGAGCCTGCTGACTGAACTATGAATTCTTTAAAAAAAGTAGTTCGAAATTTTCATGAAATTTTTTTTGAAAACCATAGAAGGAATAATCATATTGACTTGCCATTTCACACTTGCATAGTCCTACCCTAGTACAACTATCATGCAAAAAATGAGCCCATTTGGTAAAGTGGTCTAGGTGGTACAGGGGTCCAAAGTTGCGATTTTTGACTGCTTATATCTCGGCTCCATATTGAGATACAGGAATCTCATAGACATATTTAGAATCCTTGAAATGTTCTCTTTTCAGACATATATAGCAATATGTTCTAAGTCGTTCCATTTGGAAAAGCGTCAGACATTGAAAATTTTTTGTCACTTTTTGATTTTCTCAAAATGAAAAAGTCTAAAAAACAGTAGAAGAACTGCTTGGATTCTCACCATTTTTTTTACAGATATGTCCTCTAGGGAGTACTATGTAAATGTAAAAGGGCAAGGGCTTTGATCAAAAGGCTTAGGCAATAGAATTTTTTTTCAGTCCAGATTTCAATAATTTTTAACTCCAGTTCTTTTCATTCAAATTACATGCAACTGGCGTCATTAGGTAGAGAAAAATTAGGCCTTTACATAGGATACAATGTCTATTCACCAACCTTAACCAGTTTCGAACCTGGAGCCAAAATTCTCTTTCCCATGTTATCCAATGGGGAGACCTACCTACCTACCTCCCTGAAACCGCTGAGTCAGCAATTTTTACAATGAATGTTAGCAAATTTATGTTTCTCGCCCCAAAAAAGCAGGAAGAAAGTCTTCAATTTCATTCATATTTTGCACATATATGTCCTCTGGGTAGTACTACATGACTGTAAAAGGGCAATTACCTTCATCAAAAAGCTTATGCCCTAGAATTTTTTTATCACTCATAAAGCCTAAATTGCTTACTTAGACCAAAATGTTATTGATAGATTGAACCAAAAAAATTCACAGGAGTATATATACATGTGCTTCACAAATGTGAATTATTTCAGAATTCTAGGTCACAGGGTCAAGGTCACAGAGTGTCCTATATATGCAATTTTCAGGCATTTTGAAACTGAGTCCTATACAAGATACAGAAACCAAAAAAATATGTTCTTAAACCTTTTTTCATTATCTTTCTATTCCTGTATAGCTTGAGAGGTTAAGGCAATTATTTTTGAGGTTTTCAGGTACTTTATTAATTGCTCTATTGGAAATTGAATAAAAAATCTTTAAAAAGCCAAAACCCGCAATTCTTTATTGGATCATTCCCAAAAAAATGTACAAGTGTGTATATACATATGACTGAAAAAAAAAAGAAAAATTTCAGAAATTTAGATCAAAGGGTCAAGGTTACAGTGTTTCCTACATATGTAGTTTTCATGCATTTTGAACTCAGGCCCAATGCAGAGTACAGAAATCCTATATATATATTTTGAAAGCTTAGTGCTGGTGTGTGTTCATCTTATGAATAGTTTAAGACAATAAGGCACCATAGTGGGCACCCCCATGGTACGGCCAAATCGCACTCTGAATGGCACAAATTTCATGACCTTATTTCATGACACTTCTGCGCATTTCAGGGAATACAAAAAAACTTTTCTTCACGGTTCCAAGAAACTGGCCAGAGATAATGGCATAAAATTTTTTTTCAAGAGACCTTGGAGACTTCTCCAGTGCAGAAATTAATGGTACTGGACAAGAAAGATAAAAGGAAAGGAAAGTTCATCGTAATTGTCAGGGACAATTGCAAGTCTAGTTATTATTATTATTCTTCTGAAGAAGTAAAGGCTTATTACTCAGAAACTAATAAAGGCAGGGCTTTGGCACTTCAAGGTCACATAGACAGCCAGAGCGCGCTTTGAAATGCATAAATTTCATGACCAAATTTCGTGACGCTTCTGCGTAATTCACAAAATAAAAAATAAATTTAAGGGCACGGTTTCAAGAAACTGGGCAGAGATAATGGCATGAGATTTTTTTTCAAGATACCTTAGACAAATACGCAGTGCAGAAAGGAGTTTGAGCCAAATTGTGAGCCTGCTGACTGAGCCATGAATTTTTGAAAAAAAGTTATTCGAAATTTTCATGAAATTTTTTTTGAAAACCATAGAAGGAATAATGATATTGACTTGCAATTTCACACTTTTATAGTCCTACCCTAGCACAACTTTCATGCAAAAAATGAGCCCATTTGGTAAAGTGGTCTAGGTGGTACAGGGGTCCAAAGTTGCATTTTTTGACTGCTTATATCTCGGCTCCAAATTGAGATACAGGAATCTCAAAGACATATTTAGAATCCTTGAAATGTTCTCTTTTCAGGAATGTATAGTAATATGCTCCAGGTAGTTCCGTTTGGAAAAGCGTCAGACATTGAAAATTTTTTGTCACTTTTTGATTTTCTCAAAATGAAAAAGTCTAAAAAACAGTAGAAGAACTGCTTGGATTCTCACCATTTTTTTTACAGATATGTCCTCTAAGGAGTACTATGTAAATTTTAAAGGGCAAGGGCTTTGCTAAAAAACCCTTGGCCCTGGAATTTTTTTCATTCCAAATTTCAATAATTTTTAACTCCATTTCTATTCAACCAAATTTCATGCAACTGGTGTCATTATGTAGAGAAAAATTAGGCCTTTACATAGGATACAATGTCTATTCACCAACCTTTACCAGTTTCGAACTTGGAGCCAAAATTCTCTTTCCCATGTTATCCAATGGGGAGACCTACCAACCCTGAAGCGCTGAGTCAGCAATTTTTACAATGAATGTTAGGAAGTTTATGTGCATGGCCCCAAAAAAGCAGGAAGAAAGTCTTCAATTTCATTTATATTTTGCACATATATGTCCTCTGGGTAGTACTACATTACTTTAAAAGGGCAATTACTTTCATCAAACAGCTTAGGTCCTAGAATTTTTTTATCACTGAATTGCTGACCTACCTACCTCCCAGAACCCTGGACCGCTGAGTCAGCAATTTTTACAATGAATGTAAGCAGGTTTACGTGTTTTGCCCCAAAAACAATAGGAAAGACTTTTTCAATTTTCTTCATACTTTTCACGCATATGTCCTCTAGGGAGTACTATGTAAATGTAGAAGGGCAAGGGCCTTGATTAAACACCTTAGGCCCTGGAATTTTTTTTCAGTCCAAATTTCAATAATTTTTAACTCCAGTTCTATTCAACCAAATTTCATCCAACTGGTGTCATTATGCAGAGAAAAATTAGGAGATTACATTGGATACCTTGTCTATTCACCAACCTTAATTAGTTTTGAACCTTGAGGCAAAATTCTCTTTCCCATGTTATCCAATGGGGAGACCTACCTACCTACCTCCCTGGACGGCTGAGTCAGCAATTTTTACAATGAATGTTAGTAAATTTATGTTTCTCGCCCCAAAAAAGCAGGAAGAAAGTCTTCAATTTCATTCATATTTTGCACATATATGTCTTCTGGGTAGTACTACATTACTGTGAATTTATGAGAACAATTTGGAGTGAGGACACCCTATTTCGCACCCCCATGATATTGAGCAAGTGAGGACACCTAGTGGGCACCCCATGGTATGGCCAAATCGCACTCTGAACGGCACAAATTTCATGACCTTATTTCATGACACCTCTGCGCATTTCAGGGAATAAAAAAAAGCTTTTCTTCACAGTTCCAGGAAACTGGCCAGAGACAATGGCATGAATTTTTTTTTCAAGAGACCTTGGAGACTTCTCCAGTGCAGAAATTAATGGTACTGGACAAGAAAGATAAAAGGAAAGGAAAGTTTATCGTAATTGTCAGGGACAATTGCAAGTCTAGTTATAAACTTTCCGAAGGAAAGTTTATCTTATTATTGTACGTCTTATTTTTCTTTTTTTTTTTTTTTTTTTTTTTTTTTTTTTTTTTTTATTATTATTCTTTATTATTATTATTATTCTTCTGAAGAAGTAAAGGCTTATTACTCAGAAACTAATAAAGACAGGGCTTTGGCACTTCAAGGTCACACATACAGCCAGAGCGCGCTTTGAACAGCACAAATTTCATGACCAAATTTCGTGACACTTTAGCGTAATTCACAAAAGAAAAAACAAATTTAAGAGCACGGTTTCAGGAAACTGGGCAGAGATAATTCCATGGGAATTTTTCTCAAGATACCTTAGACAAATACGCAGTGCAGAAAGGAGTTTGAGCCAAATTGTGAGCCTGCTGACTGAGCCATGAATTTTTGAAAAAAAGTTATTCGAAATTTTCATGAAATTTTTTTTGAAAACCATAGAAGGAATAATCATATTGACTTGCAATTTCACACTTTTATAGTCCTACCCTAGCACAACTTTCATGCAAAAAATGAGCCCATTTGGTAAAGTGGTCTAGGTGGTACAGGGGTCCAAAGTTGCATTTTTTGACTGCTTATATCTCGGCTCCAAATTGAGATACAGGAATCTCAAAGACATATTTAGAATCCTTGAAATGTTCTCTTTTCAGGAATGTATAGTAATATGCTCTAGGTAGTTCCGTTTGGAAAAGCGTCAGACATTGAAAATTTTTTGTCACTTTTTGATTTTCTCAAAATGAAAAAGTCTAAAAAACAGTAGAAGAACTGCTTGGATTCTCACCATTTTTTTTACAGATATGTCCTCTAAGGAGTACTATGTAAATTTCAAAGGGCAAGGGCTTTGCTTAAAAACCCTAGGCCCTGGAATTTTTTTCATTCCAAATTTCAATAATTTTTAACTCCATTTCTATTCAACCAAATTTCATGCAACTGGTGTCATTATGTAGAGAAAAATTAGGCCTTTACATAGGATACAATGTCTATTCACCAACCTTTACCAGTTTCGAACTTGGAGCCAAAATTCTCTTTCCCATGTTATCCAATGGGGAGACCTACCAACCCTGAATCGCTGAGTCAGCAATTTTTACAATGAATGTTAGGAAGTTTATGTGCATCGCCCCAAAAAAGCAGGAAGAAAGTCTTCAATTTCATTTATATTTTGCACATATATGTACTCTGTGTAGTACTACATTACTGTAAAAGGGCAATTACTTTCATCAAACAGCTTAAGTCCTAGAATTTTTTTATCACTGAATTGCTGACCTACCTACCTCCCAGAACCCTGGACCGCTGAGTCAGCAATTTTTACAATGAATGTTAGCAGGTTTACGTGTTTTGCCCCAAAAACAGTAGGAAAGACTTTTTCAATTTTCTTCATACTTTTCACACATATGTCCTCTAGGGAGTACTATGTAAATGTAGAAGGGCAAGGGCCTTGATTAAACACCTTAGGCCCTGGAATTTTTTTTCAGTCCAAATTTCAATAATTTTTAACTCCAGTTCTATTCAACCAAATTTCATCCAACTGGTGTCATTATGCAGAGAACAATTAGGAGATTACATAGGACACCTTGTCTATTCACCAACCTTAATTAGTTTTGAAACTTGAGGCAAAATTCTCTTTCCCATGTTATCCAATGGGGAGACCTACCTACCTACCTCCCTGGACGGCTGAGTCAGCAATTTTTACAATGAATGTTAGTAAATTTATGTTTCTCGCCCCAAAAAAGCAGGAAGAAAGTCTTCAATTTCATTCATATTTTGCACATATATGTCCTCTGGGTAGTACTACATTACCGTAATAGGGCAATTACCTTCATCAAACAGCTTAGGTCCTAAAATTTTTTTATCACTCTTAAAGCCTGAATTGCTTACTAAGACCAAAACTGTTGTTGATAGATTGAACCAAAAAAATTCACAGGAGTGTATATACATGTGCTTTACAAATGTGAGTTATTTCAGAATTTTGGGTTACAGGGTCAAGGTCACAGCGTGTCCTATATATGCAATTTTCAGGCGTTTTGAACCTGGGTCCTATGAAGAGTACAGCTTTCTGAAAAACATTTTTTGAAAAGTCATCACCATTACAGTTGTCTGTTCATTTATGAATAGTCTCAGAGGATAAGACAGTGATTTCTTAGGATTTAGTGCCTTAATAAATTGTTGTCATTGTGAAAAATCATAACGCTTCAGGAATGATCAGAGCACAAATACTACCGGCTTTTTTGTTAGGTTATTTGTAGTATTTATATGAGAAAGAAAAAGGTTATGAAAGTTAAAGGAAAGGAAAGTTTATCGTAATTGTCAGGGACAATTGCAAGTCTAGTTATTATTATTATTCTTCTGAAGAAGTAAAGGCTTATTACTCAGAAACTAATAAAGACAGGGCTTTATCACTTCAAGAGTGCACAGACAGTCAGAGCGCGCTTTGAACAGCACAAATTTCATGACCAAATTTCGTGACACTTCTGCGTAATTCACAAAAGAAAAAACAAATTTAAGAGCACGGTTTCAGGAAACTGGGCAGAGATAATTCCATGGGAATTTTTCTCAAGATACCTTAGACAAATACGCAGTGCAGAAAGGAGTTTGAGCCAAATGGTGAGCCTGCTGACTGAACTATGAATTCTTGAAAAAAAGTAGTTCGAAATTTTCATGAAATTTTTTTTGAAAACCATAGAAGGAATAATCATATTGACTTGCCATTTCATATTTGTATAGTACTACCCTAGTACAACTACCACACAAAAAATGAGCCCATTTGGTAAAGTGGTCTAGGTGGTACAGGGGTCCAAAGTTGCGATTTTTGACTGCTTATATCTCGGCTCCATTTTGAGATACTGGGATGTCAAAGACATATTTAGAATCCTTGAAATGTTGTCTTTTCAGGAATATATAGCAACATGCTCTAGGTCGTTCCGTTTGGAAAAGCGTCAGACATTGAAAATTTTTTGTCACTTTTTGAAATTCAAAAAATGAAAAAATACCAAAATCACTAGAAGAACTGCTTGGATTCTCACCATTTTTTTTACAGATATGTCCTCTAGGGAGTACTATGTAAATGTAAAAGGGCAAGGGCCTTCATAAAAGAACTTAGGCCCTAGAATTTTTTTTCAGTCCAAATTTCAATAATTTTTAACTCCAGTTCTATTCAATCAAATTTCATGCAACTGGTGTCATTATGTAGAGAAAAATTAGGCCTTTACATAGGATACAATGTCTATTCACCAACCTTAACCAGTTTCGAACCTGGAGCCAAAATTCTCTTTCCCATGTTATCCAATGGGGAGACCTACCTACCTACCTCCCTGAAACCGCTGATTCAGCAATTTTTACAATCAATGTTAGCAAATTTATGTTTCTCGCCCCAAAAAAGCAGGAAGAAAGTCTTCAATTTCATTCATATTTTGCACATAGATGTCCTCTGGGGAGTACTACATGACTGTAAAAGGGCAATTATCTTCATCAAAAAGCTTATGCCCTAGAATTTTTTTATCACTCATAAAGCCTAAATTGCTTACTCAGACCAAAATGTTGATAGATTGAACCAAAGAAATTCACAGGAGTATATATACATGTGCTTCACAAATGTGAATTATTTCAGAATTCTAGGTCACAGGGTCAAGGTCACAGAGTGTCCTATATATGCAATTTTCAGGCGTTTTGAACCTGGGTCCTATACAAGGTACAGAAACCAAAAAAATATGTTCTTAAACCTTATTTCATTATCTTTCTATTCCTGTATAGCTTGAGAGGTTAGGGCAATTATTTATGAGGTTTTCAGGTACTTTATTAATTGCTCTATTGGAAATTGAATAAAAAATCTTTAAAAAGCCAAAACCCACAACTCTTCATTGTATCAGTCCCAAAAAATTTACAAGTGTGTATATACATATGACTGAAAAAAAAAAGAAAAATTTCAGAAATCTTGATCAAAGGGTCAAGGTTACAGTGTTTCCTACATATGTAGTTTTCATGCATTTTGAACTCAGGCCCAATGCAGAGTACAGAAAAACCCAATAGATATTTTTTGAAAGTCAGTGCTGGTGTGTGTTCATCTTATGAATAGTTTAAGACAATAAGGCAAAGATTTCTGAATTTATGAAAACAATTTGTAGTGAGGACACCTATTTCCTACCCCCATGATACTCAGGAAGTTGGCACCCCTAGTAAGGCCCAATTGCACTCTGAACAGCACAAATTTCATGACCTTATTTTATGACACTTCTGTGCATTTCAGGGTATACAAAAAAAACTTTTCTTCACGGTTCCAAGAAACTGGCCAGAGATAATGGCATGAAATTTTTTTTCAACAGACCTTGGAGACTTCTCCAGTGCAGAAATTAATGGTACTGGACAAGAAAGATAAAAGGAAAGGAAAGTTTATCGTAATTGTCAGGGACAATTGCAAGTCTAGTTATGAACTTTCCGTAGGAAAGTTCATATTGTTATTGTAAGTCTTATTTTTCTTTTTTTATTATTATTCTTCTGAAGAAGTAAAGGCTTATTACTCAGAAACTAATAAAGAGAGGGCTTTGGCACTTCAAGAGTGCACAGACAGCCAGAGCGCGCTTTGAACAGCACAAATTTCATGACCAAATTTCATGACACTTCTGCGTAATTCACAAAAGAAAAAACAAATTTAAGAGCACGGTTTCAGGAAACTGGGCAGAGATAATTCCATGGGAATTTTTCTCAAGATACCTTAGACAAATACGCAGTGCAGAAAGGAGTTTGAGCCAAATGCTGAGCCTGCTGACTGAACTATGAATTCTTTAAAAAAAGTAGTTCGAAATTTTCATGAAATTTTTTTTGAAAACCATAGAAGGAATAATCATATTGACTTGCCATTTCATACTTGTATAGTCCTACCCTAGTACAACTATCATGCAAAAAATGAGCCCATTTGGTAAAGTGGTCTAGGTGGTACAGGGGTCCAAATTTGCGATTTTTGACTGCTTATATCTCGGCTCCATATTGAGATACAGGAATCTCATAGACATATTTAGAATCCTTGAAATGTTCTCTTTTCAGGAATATATAGCAATATGTTCTTAGTCGTTCCGTTTGGAAAAGCGTCAGACATTGAAAATTTTTTGTCACTTTTTGATTTTCTCAAAATGAAAAAGTCTAAAAAACAGTAGAAGAACTGCTTGGATTCTCACCATTTTTTTTACAGATATGTCCTCTAGGGAGTACTATGTAAATGTAAAAGGGCAAGGGCTTTGATCAAAAGGCTTAGGCAATAGAATTTTTTTTCAGTCCAGATTTCAATAATTTTTAACTCCAGTTCTTTTCATTCAAATTACATGCAACTGGCGTCATTAGGTAGAGAAAAATTAGGCCTTTACATAGGATACAATGTCTATTCACCAACCTTAACCAGTTTCGAACCTGGAGCCAAAATTCTCTTTCCCATGTTATCCAATGGGAGACCTACCTACCTACCTCCCTGAAACCGCTGAGTCAGCAATTTTTACAATGAATGTTAGCAAATTTATGTTTCTCGCCCCAAAAAAGCAGGAAGAAAGTCTTCAATTTCATTCATATTTTGCACATATATGTCCTCTGGGTAGTACTACATGACTGTAAAAGGGCAATTACCTTCATCAAAAAGCTTATGCCCTAGAATTTTTTTATCACTCATAAAGCCTAAATTGCTTATTTAGACCAAAATGTTATTGATAGATTGAACCAAAAAAATTCACAGGAGTATATATACATGTGCTTCACAAATGTGAATTATTTCAGAATTCTAGGTCACAGGGTCAAGGTCACAGAGTGTCCTATATATGCAATTTTCAGGCATTTTGAACCTGAGTCCTATACAAGATACAGAAACCAAAAAAATATGTTCTTAAACCTTTTTTCATTATCTTTCTATTCCTGTATAGCTTGAGAGGTTAGGGCAATTATTTTTGAGGTTTTCAGGTACTTTATTAATTGCTCTATTGGAAATTGAATAAAAAATCTTTAAAAAGCCAAAACCCACAATTCTTTATTGGATCATTCCCAAAAAATGTACAAGTGTGTATATACATATGACTGAAAAAAAAAAGAAAAATTTCAGAAATTTAGATCAAAGGGTCAAGGTTACAGTGTTTCCTACATATGTAGTTTTCATGCATTTTGAACTCAGGCCCAATGCAGAGTACAGAAATCCTATATATATATTTTGAAAGCTTAGTGCTGGTGTGTGTTCATCTTATGAATAGTTTAAGACAATAAGGCACCATAGTGGGCACCCCCATGGTACGGCCAAATCGCACTCTGAATGGCACAAATTTCATGACCTTATTTCATGACACTTCTGCGCATTTCAGGGAATACAAAAAAACTTTTCTTCACGGTTCCAAGAAACTGGCCAGAGATAATGGCATAAAAATTTTTTCAAGAGACCTTGGAGACTTCTCCAGTGCAGAAATTAATGGTACTGAACAAGAAAGATAAAAGGAAAGGAAAGTTCATCGTAATTGTCAGGGACAATTGCAAGTCTAGTTATTATTATTATTCTTCTGAAGAAGTAAAGGCTTATTACTCAGAAACTATTTAAAGGCAGGACTTTAACCCTTCAAAGTCACATAGACGGCTAGAGCGCACTTTGAACAGCACAAATTTCATGACCAAATTTCGTGAAACTTCTGCGTAATTTACAAAAGAAAAAACAAATTTAAGAGCACGGTTTCAGGAAACTGGGCAGAGATAATTCCATGGGAATTTTTCTCAAGATACCTTAGACAAATACGCAGTGCAGAAAGGAGTTTGAGCCAAATTGTGAGCCTGCTGACTGAACTATGAATTCTTGAAAAAAAGTAGTTCGAAATTTTCATGAAATTTTTTTTGAAAACCATAGAAGGAATAATCATATTGACTTGCCATTTCATATTTGTATAGTACTACCCTAGTACAACTACCACACAAAAAATGAGCCCATTTGGTAAAGTGGTCTAGGTGGTACAGGGGTCCAAAGTTGCGATTTTTGACTGCTTATATCTCGGCTCCATATTGAGATACTGGGATGTCAAAGACATATTTAGAATCCTTGAAATGTTGTCTTTTCAGGAATATATAGCAACATGCTCTAGGTCGTTCCGTTTGGAAAAGCGTCAGACATTGAAAATTTTTTGTCACTTTTTGAAATTCAAAAAATGAAAAAATACCAAAATCACTAGAAGGCCCTAGAATTTTTTTTCAGTCCAAATTTCAATAATTTTTAACTCCAGTTCTATTCAATCAAATTTCATGCAACTGGTGTCATTATGTAGAGAAAAATTAGGCCTTTACATAGGATACAATGTCTATTCACCAACCTTAACCAGTTTCGAACCTGGAGCCAAAATTCTCTTTCCCATGTTATCCAATGGGGAGACCTACCTACCTACCTCCCTGAAACCGCTGAGTCAGCAATTTTTACAATCAATGTTAGCAAATTTATGTTTCTCGCCCCAAAAAAGCAGGAAGAAAGTCTTCAATTTCATTCATATTTTGCACATAGATGTCCTCTGGGGAGTACTACATGACTGTAAAAGGGCAATTATCTTCATCAAAAAGCTTATGCCCTAGAATTTTTTTATCACTCATAAAGCCTAAATTGCTTACTCAGACCAAAATGTTGATAGATTGAACCAAAGAAATTCACAGGAGTATATATACATGTGCTTCACAAATGTGAATTATTTCAGAATTCTAGGTCACAGGGTTAAGGTCACAGAGTGTCCTATATATGCAATTTTCAGGCGTTTTGAACCTGGGTCTTATACAAGGTAAAGAAACCAAAAAAATATGTTCTTAAACCTTATTTCATTATCTTTCTATTCCTGTATAGCTTGAGAGGTTAGGGCAATTATTTATGAGGTTTTCAGGTACTTTATTAATTGCTCTATTGGAAATTGAATAAAAAATCTTTAAAAAGCCAAAACCCACAACTCTTCATTGTATCAGTCCCAAAAAATTTACAAGTGTGTATATACATATGACTGAAAAAAAAAAGAAAAATTTCAGAAATCTTGATCAAAGGGTCAAGGTTACAGTGTTTCCTACATATGTAGTTTTCATGCATTTTGAACTCAGGCCCAATGCAGAGTACAGAAAAACCCAATAGATATTTTTTGAAAGTCAGTGCTGGTGTGTGTTCATCTTATGAATAGTTTAAGACAATAAGGCAAAGATTTCTGAATTTATGAAAACAATTTGTAGTGAGGACACCTATTTCCTACCCCCATGATACTCAGGAAGTTGGCACCCCTAGTAAGGCCCAATTGCACTCTGAACAGCACAAATTTCATGACCTTATTTTATGACACTTCTGTGCATTTCAGGGTATACAAAAAAAACTTTTCTTCACGGTTCCAAGAAACTGGCCAGAGATAATGGCATGAATTTTTTTTCAACAGACCTTGGAGACTTCTCCAGTGCAGAAATTAATGGTACTGGACAAGAAAGATAAAAGGAAAGGAAAGTTTATCGTAATTGTCAGGGACAATTGCAAGTCTAGTTATTATTTTTATTCTTCTGAAGAAGTAAAGGCTTATTACTCAGAAACTAATAAAGAGAGGGCTTTGGCACTTCAAGAGTGCACAGATAGCCAGAGCGCGCTTTGAACAGCACAAATTTCATGACCAAATTTCATGACACTTCTGCGTAATTCACAAAATAAAAAACAAATTTAAGAGCACGGTTTCAGGAAACTGGGCAGAGATAATTCCATGGGAATTTTTTTCAAGATACCTTAGACAAATACGCAGTGCAGAAAGGAGTTTGAGCCAAATTGTGAGCCTGCTGACTGAACTATGAATTCTTTAAAAAAAGTAGTTCGAAATTTTCATGAAATTTTTTTTGAAAACCATAGAAGGAATAATGAGATTGACTTGCCATTTCACACTTTTATAGTCCTACCCTAGGACAACTACCATGCAAAAAATGAGCCCATTTGGTAAAGTGGTCTAGGTGGTACAGGGGTCCAAAGTTGCATTTTTTGACTGCTTATATCTCGGCTCCAAATTGAGATACAGGAATCTCAAAGACATATTTAGAATCCTTGAAATGTTCTCTTTTCAGAAATGTATAGTAATATGCTCTAGGTAGTTCCGTTTGGAAAAGCGTCAGACATTGAAAATTTTTTGTCACTTTTTGATTTTCTCAAAATGAAAAAGTCTAAAAAACACTAGAAGAACTGCTTGGATTCTCACCATTTTTTTTACAGATATGTCCTCTAAGGAGTACTATGTAAATGTGTAAGGGCAAGGGATTTGCTTAAAAGGCTTAGGCTATAGAATTTTTTTTCAATCCAAATTTCAATAATTTTTAACTCCATTTCTATTCAACCAAATTTCATCCAACTGGTGTCATCATGCAGAGAAAAATCAGGACTTTACACAGGATACCTTGTTTATTCACCAACCTTAACCCGTTTTGAACCTTGAGGCAAAATTCTCTTTCCTATGTTATCCAATGGGGAGACCTAGCTCCTACAACCCTGGACCGCTGAGTCAGCAATTTTTACAATGAATGTTAGGAAGTTTACGTGTTTTGCCCAAAAAATGTAGGAAAGACTTCTTCAATTTTCTTCATACTTTTCACATATATGTCCTGTTGGTAGTACTACATGACTGTAAAAGGGCAATTCCCTTCATCAAACAGCTTAGGCACTAGAATTTTTTATCACTCATAAAGCCTGAATCACTTCCTCAGAACCAAAATTTTGTTGATAGATTGAACAAAAAAATTCACAGGAGTGCATATACATGTGCTTCACAAATGTGAATTATTTCAGAATTCTAGGTCACAGAGTGTCCTATATATGCAATTTTCAGGCGTTTTGAACCTGGGTCCTATACAAGGTACAGTAACCAAAAAAATTATTTTCTTAAACCTTTTTTCATTATCTTTCTATACCTGTTTAGCTTGAGAGGTTAGGGCAATTATTTATGAGGTTTTCAGGTACTTTATTAATTGCTCTATTGGAAATTGAATAAAAAACCTTTAAAAAGCCAAAACCCAAATTTTTTCATTGGATCAGTCCCAAAAAATGTATAAGTGTGTGACTGAAAACTGGCCAGAGACAATGGCATGAAATATTTTTTCAAGAGACCTTGGAGACTTCTCCAGTGCAGAAATTAATGGTACTGGACAAGAAAGATAAAAGGAAAGGAAAGTTTATCGTAATTGTCAGGGACAATTGCAAGTCTAGTTATTATAAACTTTCCGAAGGAAAGTTTATCTTATTATTGTACGTCTTATTTTTCTTTTTTTTTTTTTTTTTTATTATTCTTTTTTTTTTTTTTATTATAAACTTTCCGAAGGAAAGTTTATCTTATTATTGTACGTCTTATTTTTCTTTTTTTTTTTTTTTTTTTTTTTTTTTTTTTTTTTTATTATTCTTTATTATTATTATTATTCTTCTGAAGAAGTAAAGGCTTATTACTCAGAAACTAATAAAGGCAGGACTTTAACCCTTCAAAGTCACATAGACGGCTAGAACGCACTTTGAACAGCACAAATTTCATGACCAAATTTCGTGAAACTTCTGCGTAATTTACAAAAGAAAAAACAAATTTAAGAGCACGGTTTTAGGAAACTGGGCAGAGATAATTCCATGGGAATTTTTCTCAAGATACCTTAGACAAATACGCAGTGCAGAAAGGAGTTTGAGCCAAATGGTGAGCCTGCTGACTGAACTATGAATTTTTGAAAAAAAGTATTTCGAAATTTTCATGAAATTTTTTTTGAAAACCATAGAAGGAATAATGATATTGACTTGCAATTTCACACTTTTATAGTCCTACCCTAGGACAACTACCATGCCAAAAATGAGCCCATTTGGTAAAGTGGTCTAGGTGGTACAGGGGTCCAAAGTTGCATTTTTTGACTGCTTATATCTCGGCTCCAAAGTGAGATACAGGAATCTCAAAAACATATTTAGAATCCTTGAAATGTTCTCTTTTTAGATATGTCTAGCAATATGTTCTAGGTCTTTCCGTTTGGAAAAGCGTCAGACATTGAAAATTTTTTGTCACTTTTTGAAATTCAAAAAATGAAAAAATACCAAAAACACTAGAAGAACTGCTTGGATTCTCACCATTTTTTTTACAGATATGTCCTCTAAGGAGTACTATGATAATGTAAAAGGGCAAGGGCTTTGATCAAAAGGCTTAGGCCCTAGAATTTTTTTTCAGTACAAATTTCAATAATTTTTAACTTGAGTTCTTTTCAACCAAATTTCATGCAACTGGTGTCATTATGTAGAGAAAAATCAGGACTTTACAAAGAATACCATGTCTATTCACCAACCTTTACCAGTTTCGAACTTGGAGCCAAAATTCTCTTTCCCATGTTATCCAATGGGAAGACCTACCAACCCTGAACCGCTGAGTCAGCAATTTTTACAATGAATGTTAGGAAGTTTACGTGCATCGCCCCAAAAAAGCAGGAAGAAAGTCTTCAATTGCATTCATATTTTGCACATATATGTACTCTGGGTAGTGCTACATTACTGTAAAAGGGCAATTACCTTCATCAAACAGCTTAGGTCCTAGAATTTTTTTATCACTCATAAAGCCCGAATTGCTGACCTACCTACCTCCCAGTACCCTGGACCGCTGAGTCAGCAATTTTTACAATGAATGTTAGTAAATTTATGTTTCTCGCCCCAAAAAAGCAGGAAGAAAGTCTCCAATTTCATTCATATTTTGCACATATATGTCCTCTGGGTAGTACTTCATTACTGTAATAGGGCAATTACCTTCATCAAACAGCTTAGGTCCTAAATTTTTTTTATCACTCTTAAAGCCTGAATTGCTTACTCAGACCAAAATGTTGTTGATAGATTGAACCAAAAAAAATTCACAGGAGTGTATATACATGTGCTTCACAAATGTGAGTTATTTCAGAATTTTGGGTTACAGGGTCAAGGTCACAGAGTGTCCTATATATGCAATTTTCAGGCGTTTTGAACCTGGGTCCTATACAAGGTACAGCAACCAAAAAAATATTTTCTTAAACCTTTTTTCATTATCTTTCTATTCCTGTATAGCTTAAGAGGTTAGGGCAACTATTTTCGAGGTTTTCAGGTACTTTATGAATTGCAGAAATTCATGGTACTGGACAAAAAAGATAAAAGGAAAGGAAAGTTTATCGTAATTGTCAGGGACAATTGCAAGTCTAGTTATTATTATTATTCTTCTGAAGAAGTAAAGGCTTATTACTCAGAAACTAATAAAGGCAGGACTTTAACCCTTCAAGGTCACATAGACGGCTAGAGCGCACTTTGAACAGCACAAATTTCATGACCAAATTTCGTGAAACTTCTGCGTAATTTACAAAAGAAAAAACAAATTTAAGAGCACGGTTTTAGGAAACTGGGCAGAGATAATTCCATGGGAATTTTTCTCAAGATACCTTAGACAAATACGCAGTGCAGAAAGGAGTTTGAGCCAAATGGTGAGCCTGCTGACTGAACTATGAATTCTTGAAAAAAAGTATTTCGAAATTTTCATGAAATTTTTTTTGAAAACCATAGAAGGAATAATGATATTGACTTGCAATTTCACACTTTTATAGTCCTACCCTAGGACAACTACCATGCCAAAAATGAGCCCATTTGGTAAAGTGGTCTAGGTGGTACAGGGGTCCAAAATTGCGATTTTTGACTGCTTATATCTCGGCTCCAAAGTGAGATACAGGAATCTCAAAAACATATTTAGAATCCTTGAAATGTTCTCTTTTTAGATATGTATAGCAATATGCTCTAGGTCTTTCCGTTTGGAAAAGCGTCAGACATTGAAAATTTTTTGTCACTTTTTGAAATTCAAAAAATGAAAAAATACCAAAATCACTAGAAGAACTGCTTGGATTCTCACAATTTTTTTTACAGATATGTCCTCTAAGGAATACTATGATAATGTAAAAGGGCAAGGGCTTTGATCAAAAGGCTTAGGCCCTAGAATTTTTTTTCAGTACAAATTTCAATAATTTTTAACTTGAGTTCTTTTCAACCAAATTTCATGCAACTGGTGTCATTATGTAGAGAAAAATCAGGACTTTACAAAGAATACCATGTCTATTCACCAACCTTTACCAGTTTCGAACTTGGAGCCAAAATTCTCTTTCCCATGTTATCCAATGGGAAGACCTACCAACCCTGAACCGCTGAGTCAGCAATTTTTACAATGAATGTTAGGAAGTTTACGTGCATCGCCCCAAAAAAGCAGGAAGAAAGTCTTCAATTGCATTCATATTTTGCACATATATGTACTCTGGGTAGTGCTACATTACTGTAAAAGGGCAATTACCTTCATCAAACAGCTTAGGTCCTAGAATTTTTTTATCACTCATAAAGCCTGAATTGCTGACCTACCTACCTCCCAGTACCCTATTATTCTTCTGAAGAAGTAAAGGCTTATTACTCAGAAACTAATAAAGGCAGGACTTTAACCCTTCAAGGTCACATAGACGGCTAGAGCGCACTTTGAACAGCACAAATTTCATGACCAAATTT
Source organism: Alitta virens (assembly GCA_932294295.1). Classification (NCBI taxonomy): domain Eukaryota; kingdom Metazoa; phylum Annelida; class Polychaeta; order Phyllodocida; family Nereididae; genus Alitta; species Alitta virens. The sequence continues at coordinate 8,326,106 of OW028579.1, read as the reverse complement.
CGTGAAACTTCTGCGTAATTTACAAAAGAAAAAACAAATTTAAGAGCACGGTTTTAGGAAACTGGGCAGAGATAATTCCATGGGAATTTTTCTCAAGATACCTTAGACAAATACGCAGTGCAGAAAGGAGTTTGAGCCAAATGGTGAGCCTGCTGACTGAACTATGAATTCTTGAAAAAAAGTATTTCGAAATTTTCATGAAATTTTTTTTTAAAACCATAGAAGGAATAATTATATTGACTTGCCATTTCATATTTGTATAGTCCTACCCTAGTACAACTTTCATGCAAAAAATGAGCCCATTTGGTAAAGTGGTCTAGGTGGTACAGGGGTCCAAAGTTGCGATTTTTGACTGCTTATATCTCGGCTCCATATTGAGATACAGGAATCTCATAGACATATTTAGAATCCTTGAAATGTTCTCTTTTCAGGCATATATAGCAATATGTTCTAATATGTTCCGTTTGGAAAAACGTCAGACATTGAAAATTTTTTGTCACTTTTTGATTTTCTCAAAATGAAAAAGTCTAAAAAACAGTAGAAGAACTGCTTGGATTCTAACCATATTTTTTACAGATATGTCCTCTAGGGAGTACTATGTAAATGTAAAAGGGCAAGGGCTTTGATCAAAAGGCTTAGGCAATAGAATTTATTTTCAGTCCAGATTTCAATAATTTTTAACTCCAGTTCTTTTCATTCAAATTACATGCAACTGGCGTCATTAGGTAGAGAAAAATTAGGCCTTTACATAGGATACAATGTTTATTCACCAACCTTAACCAGTTTCGAACCTGGAGCCAAAATTCTCTTTCTTATGTTATCCAATGGGAGACCTACCTACCTACCTCCCTGAAACCGCTGAGTCAGCAATTTTTACAATGAATGTTAGCAAATTTATGTTTCTCGCCCCAAAAAAGCAGGACGAAAGTGTTCAATTTCATTCATATTTTGCACATATATGTCCTCTGGGTAGTACTACATGACTGTAACAGGGCAATTACCTTCATCAAAAAGCTTATGCCCTAGAATTTTTTTATCACTCATAAAGCCTAAATTGCTTACTCAGACCAAAATGTTGTTGATAGATTGAACCAAAAAAATTCACAGGAGTATATATACATGTGCTTCACAAATGTGAGTTATTTCAGAATTCTAGGTCATGGGGTCAAGGTCACAGAGTGTCCTATATATGCAATTTTCAGGCGTTTTGAACCTGGGTCCTATACAAGGTACAGTAATCAGTTGTTAAACCTTTTTTCATTATCTTACAGTTCCTGTATAACTTGAGAGGTTAGGGCAATTATTTATGAGGTTTTCAGGTACTTTATTTTTTTCTCTATTGGAAATTGAATAAAAAATCTTTAAAAAGCCAAAACTCAAAATTTTTCATTAGATCAGTCCCAAAAAATGTACAAGTGTGTATATACATATGACTGAAAAAAAAGAAAATTTCAGAAATTTAGATCAAAGGGTCAAGGTTACAGTGTTTCCTACATATGTAGTTTTCATGCATTTTGAACTCAGGCCCAATGCAGAGTACAGAAAAACCCAATAGATATTTTTTGAAAGTCAGTGCTGGTGTGTGTTCATCTTATGAATAGTTTAAGACAATAAGGCAAAGATTTCTGAATTTATGAAAACAATTTGTAGTGAAGACACCTATTTCCCACCCCCATGATACTCAGGAAGTTGGCACCCCTAGTAAGGCCCAATCGCACTCTGAACGTTTCATGACACTTCTGCGCATTTCAGGGTATACAAAAAAAAATTTTCATCACGGTCCCAAGAAACTGGCCAGAGATAATGGTATGAAATTTTTTTTCAAGAGACCTTGGAGACTTTTCCAGTACAGAAATTAATGGTACTAAACAAGAAAGATAAAAGGAAAGGAAAGTTTATCGTAATTGTCAGGGACAATTGCAAGTCTAGTTATTATTATTATTCTTCTGAAGAAGTAAAGGCTTATTACTCAGAAACTAATAAAGAGAGGGCTTTGGCACTTCAAGAGTGCACAGACAGCCAGAGCGCGCTTTGAACAGCACAAATTTCATGACCAAATTTTATGACACTTCTGCGTAATTCACAAAAGAAAAAACAAATTTAAGAGCACGGTTTCAGGAAACTGGGCAGAGATAATTCCATGGGAATTTTTCTCAAGATACCTTAGACAAATACGCAGTGCAGAAAGGAGTTTGAGCCAAATGCTGAGCCTGCTGACTGAACTATGAATTCTTTAAAAAAAGTAGTTCGAAATTTTCATGAATTTTTTTTTGAAAACCATAGAAGGAATAATCATATTGACTTGCCATTTCATACTTTTATAGTCCTACCCTAGTACAACTACCACACAAAAAATGAGCCCATTTGGTAAAGTGGTCTAGGTGGTACAGGGGTCCAAAGTTGCGATTTTTGACTGCTTATATCTCGGCTCCAAATTGAGATACAGGGATGTCAAAGACATATTTAGAATCCTTGAAATGTTCTCTTTTTAGATATGTATAGCAATATGTTCTATGTCTTTCCGTTTGGAAAAGCGTCAGAGAGTGAAAATATTTTGTCACTTTTTGAAATTCATAAAATGAAAAAATACCAAAAACACTAGAAGAACTGCTTGGATTCTCACCATTTTTTTTACAGATATGTCCTCTAAGGAGTACTATGTAAATGTAAAAGGGCAAGGGCTTTGATCAAAAGGCTTAGGCCCTAGAATTTTTTTTCAGTACAAATTTCAATAATTTTTAACTTGAGTTCTTTTCAACCAAATTTCATGCAACTGGTGTCATTATGTAGAGAAAAATCAGGACTTTACAAAGAATACCATGTCTATTCACCAACCTTTACCAGTTTCGAACTTGGAGCCAAAATTCTCTTTCCCATGTTATCCAATGGGAAGACCTACCAACCCTGAACCGCTGAGTCAGCAATTTTTACAATGAATGTTAGGAAGTTTACGTGCATCACCCCAAAAAAGCAGGAAGAAAGTCTTCAATTGCATTCATATTTTGCACATATATGTACTCTGGGTAGTGCTACATTACTGTAAAAGGGCAATTACCTTCATCAAACAGCTTAGGTCCTAGAATTTTTTTTATCACTCATAAAGCCTGAATTGCTGACCTACCTACCTCCCAGTACCCTGGACCGCTGAGTCAGCAATTTTTACAATGAATGTTAGTAAATTTATGTTTCTCGCCCCAAAAAAGCAGGAAGAAAGTCTTCAATTTCATTCATATTTTGCACATATATGTCCTCTGGGTAGTACTACATTACTGTAATAGGGCAATTACCTTCATCAAACAGCTTAGGTCCTAAATTTTTTTTATCACTCTTAAAGCCTGAATTACTTACTCAGACCAAATTGTTGTTGATAGATTGAACCAAAAAAAATTCACAGGAGTGTATATACATGTGCTTCACAAATGTGAGTTATTTCAGAATTTTGGGTTACAGGGTCAAGGTCACAGAGTGTCCTATATATGCAATTTTCAGGCGTTTTGAACCTGGGTCCTATACAAGGTACAGCAACCAAAAAAATATTTTCTTAAACCTTTTTTCATTATCTTTCTATTCCTGCATAGCTTAAGAGGTTAGGGCAACTATTTTCGAGGTTTTCAGGTACTTTATTAATTGCAGAAATTCATGGTACTGGACAAAAAAGATAAAAAGAAAGGAAAGTTTATCGTAATTGTCAGGGACAATTGCAAGTCTAGTTATTATTATTCTTCTGAAGAAGTAAAGGCTTATTACTCTGAAACTAATAAAGACAGGGCTTTATCACTTCAAGAGTGCACAGACAGTCAGAGCGCGCTTTGAACAGCACAAATTTCATGACCAAATTTCGTGACACTTCTGCGTAATTCACAAAAGAAAAAACAAATTTAAGAGCACGGTTTCAGGAAACTGGGCAGAGATAATTCCATGGGAATTTTTCTCAAGATACCTTAGACAAATACGCAGTGCAGAAAGGAGTTTGAGCCAAATGGTGAGCCTGCTGACTGAACTATGAATTCTTGAAAAAAAGTAGTTCGAAATTTTCATGAAATTTTTTTTGAAAACCATAGAAGGAATAATCATATTGACTTGCCATTTCATATTTGTATAGTACTACCCTAGTACAACTACCACACAAAAAATGAGCCCATTTGGTAAAGTGGTCTAGGTGGTACAGGGGTCCAAAGTTGCGATTTTTGACTGCTTATATCTCGGCTCCATATTGAGATACTGGGATGTCAAAGACATATTTAGAATCCTTGAAATGTTGTCTTTTCAGGAATATATAGCAACATGCTCTAGGTCGTTCCGTTTGGAAAAGCGTCAGACATTGAAAATTTTTTGTCACTTTTTGAAATTCAAAAAATGAAAAAATACCAAAATCACTAGAAGAACTGCTTGGATTCTCACCATTTTTTTTACAGATATGTCCTCTAGGGAGTACTATGTAAATGTAAAAGGGCAAGGGCCTTCATAAAAAAACTTAGGCCCTAGAATTTTTTTTCAGTCCAAATTTCAATAATTATTTTTTAACTCCAGTTCTATTCAATCAAATTTCATGCAACTGGTGTCATTATGTAGAGAAAAATTAGGCCTTTACATAGGATACAATGTCTATTCACCAACCTTAACCAGTTTCGAACCTGGAGCCAAAATTCTCTTTCCCATGTTATCCAATGGGGAGACCTACCTACCTACCTCCCTGAAACCGCTGAGTCAGCAATTTTTACAATCAATGTTAGCAAATTTATGTTTCTCGCCCCAAAAAAGCAGGAAGAAAGTCTTCAATTTCATTCATATTTTGCACATAGATGTCCTCTGGGGAGTACTACATGACTGTAAAAGGGCAATTATCTTCATCAAAAAGCTTATGCCCTAGAATTTTTTTATCACTCATAAAGCCTAAATTGCTTACTCAGACCAAAATGTTGATAGATTGAACCAAAGAAATTCACAGGAGTATATATACATGTGCTTCACAAATGTGAATTATTTCAGAATTCTAGGTCACAGGGTCAAGGTCACAGAGTGTCCTATATATGCAATTTTCAGGCGTTTTGAACCTGGGTCCTATACAAGGTACAGAAACCAAAAAAATATGTTCTTAAACCTTATTTCATTATCTTTCTATTCCTGTATAGCTTGAGAGGTTAGGGCAATTATTTATGAGGTTTTCAGGTACTTTATTAATTGCTCTATTGGAAATTGAATAAAAAATCTTTAAAAAGCCAAAACCCACAACTCTTCATTGTATCAGTCCCAAAAAATTTACAAGTGTGTATATACATATGACTGAAAAAAAAAAGAAAAATTTCAGAAATCTTGATCAAAGGGTCTACATATGTAGTTTTCATGCATTTTGAACTCAGGCCCAATGCAGAGTACAGAAAAACCCAATAGATATTTTTTGAAAGTCAGTGCTGGTGTGTGTTCATCTTATGAATAGTTTAAGACAATAAGGCAAAGATTTCTGAATTTATGAAAACAATTTGTAGTGAGGACACCTATTTCCTACCCCCATGATACTCAGGAAGTTGGCACCCCTAGTAAGGCCCAATTGCACTCTGAACAGCACAAATTTCATGACCTTATTTTATGACACTTCTGTGCATTTCAGGGTATACAAAAAAAACTTTTCTTCACGGTTCCAAGAAACTGGCCAGAGATAATGGCATGAAATTTTTTTTCAACAGACCTTGGAGACTTCTCCAGTGCAGAAATTAATGGTACTGGACAAGAAAGATAAAAGGAAAGGAAAGTTTATCGTAATTGTCAGGGACAATTGCAAGTCTAGTTATTATTATTATTATTATTAGCCGAGGGAGAATATAGGTATTTACCGTATGGTACTGCATGGCAGTCAATAGCAGCTGTTAAAAGTAGCTTTTTTTTTTTTTTAATGCTGTATAGTATAGTATAATTCCAAAAATATTTTTATATATATATATATATATAATTTGTCATTTAATAACGGTACCAGAATCTAGATAAAGGTCTATTTATATATGTATTGTAGTCTATTAAAAAAATATGGTAAATAAAATGAAGTACAAAAAAAAACACATTGAAGAGTTACGAGTTTCCATGACTGACTGTTATGGGGAATGAATGTACATTAAAACAAGAGGAAAAAGGTGACTTACCTGTTTTCAAGCAGAGTGTTGCTGTTGGCGGTGTTTTGGCTGCTGGTGATGTCCTAATGCCCACTAGTCCTGGTTGTGAATGGTGTCCTCTGCCATTGAGCCTTGTACTTTTTATACTAAATAATTAGCTGGAGGGCAGAACGGTCTGTTATGGGGGGTCTCCAGAACTCAGCCCTCATGGTCATCTCCCCCTGAGATCATACAGGTGACATGCGCATCACACAGCTTCAGGCCATAGGTCTTTTCTGCTCAAGCGGCATCTGAGCACCCCCCAGTGGGTGGCCCCTGACACGCTTATCTCATGATCAAATAAACGTTTTCAGAATGCTCATTTAATACCTGTAGCATCTCAAGCGGGTACAAATAATTTTTTTTTATTTTTTTTATTATATATAAATATAAGTTTATAATTTGTTTATAAATTTTTTTTTACTCACGAGTGTCTTATAATATAGTGACAGTGACATGAGTGAAATTTGGAGAGACTTCCTATCAAAATTAGTGACATTACAATCAGAACTAATTAATATATGTGATGAATAATGATATGAGTGTGCAATAAGAGTGAATATAACTCAGCCCATTGTGTCTAATATACCCTTCCATTTGACATGCTGTGGTCACCCCCTAGCCTTCTTTTGTTTTCATTATGTAACACCCCGTATTGAGGTCAGACTGAGGGTGATTCTTGACCTGGATAGGGGTGTTAAGTGGTCATTACAGGCCTTTTGTTGGGAGAGAAAGCAAGTGGAAATTGCAAGCGGATCATTTATTGAGTGCCATGGATCGAATTGCTGTCTTTTTGCTGCTGGTGATTAGCTTGAGTCATGCCGTGGCCTGGTCCTGCGGAAATGAGGGACAATGCAGTTGTGGCTTTTCGGGGGCCGTACTTTGTAAAGAGGTGGCCGCTGCACCATTCTTTGCTTCTGAACACAGGACAGGCAAAGTACTGACGATAAGACCCGGAATGGAGAACTTTGACGTGGCGAGTCTCAAACGTACAATAGGATTCGCTAGAGTTATAGTTATTGGCCTTTCGGGTGAACTCTGCCTGAAAATTACTTCAACCTTTCCCTGGGCTCAGTGTTTGGCATCCGATGTAGCTGGAGTGACGGTGACTTCATTGATAAAGACCACAGTCGAGATCGATTACGACCATTCACATGAACCGCATGAACCTCTCTTTGCATCCAGAAAGGCTTTAAAGAGTTATGGCACTGGGATGATCGTGTGGACGACAGTGAGCAGCATTTTGGGAGGAGTTGTAACATGCTGCATTCTCGTGAGTCTTGTGAACTTACATGCCCGCATCAATAGTCACGCCAGGGCCGACGATCCAGCAATGTGCGCGATTGATTGCTGCTTGAAATGTATGGCAATAATGCTCCTCCCTGCTCATCTGGCTGCAAAATGCTGTAATTGTACTTGGGGCAATCTTCATAAGCTGAAAAGAGGCGACACCCCTCCTTCAACTGCGTTCACTGCTTAGGTGGGTTTTTTTTCGAAATGATTAAATACTGTTATTGACACCACGGCGTAAGAATGGCCAAAATTGAAAATGCTAAATACTATAGTTGTAAAACAGTAATACAGTAATGAAGTTTGTGTTTGGTGCAGTTATTGACAGCACAGAGTAAGAATGGTCAAAATTGAAAAAAACGACATAGTCAATGTGCACTTATTTTTTCAGAGGCGAGATGGAGTCTTCCGCATTTTCAGAGTCCTGTCAAGGCTGATGAGGTTTTTGTTTGCGGCATGGCTGGTTTATAGGGATGACGACTTGATGCGAAGAATAGAACTTCATGAGGTACTTGTCAATCATGAAGATAGACAACTTGTTGAGGAGGAGGAGGAGGAGGAGGAGGAGGAGGGGGAGGGGGAGGAAGAGAAAGAGGAAGATAAGGTGGTGGGCGACCCGTATCTTCATGCTAATGACGATGATGAGGAGGATCAGGGTGTCCCTGACAAATTTAAACGGGGGAGCAGTAGCCAATGGCTTGATCAAGGCAATGTTCTTCATCACCGGTTGAGATATGCCAGAGGCGCTCATCCTCGAATGTGATGTATTTTTTTTTTTTGGTAAAATTTTGCGATTTTTTTTAAATTTGTTTTTATGTACTTTGGTAGTATGACGTAGTGTCTCATTGTGTATATATGTGTATATATGTATATATTGCTCTCATAGCCGTGTATTGCTTTTTTTACTCTCTTTCTTTATTATTATTATTATTGACTCTTTTTTACATGTGCCACTGATCAGTATGTACAGTCCATCAATGGAAGCGACTTGCTGATTGATGTACTGTACAGTCTGGACTTTTTTATTGCAATTTTTTACTGATTTATTTTCTTATGTCATTTTTCGCTGTCCAGTTTGTCTCCAGCTGTGCTGTTGACTCCTGTCAGACATGTTATGCTTATGTCTACTGAGACTTTTTCTAAACTTACATTTTTACATAAACAGGAATTTTTTAACACTGACTTTTTTTTTTCGTTTTTTCTTCATTTTTAAAACAATATTTTGTATACGGAGAAGTTGGGAATTTACAGATCAAAAAGAAAGATAATACACAAGCCGTGTTTGTCATTAACAGCCCTTATCAGTACATTTAGGGTAAAAACGGCAAACAAAAAAATGGGGCGCACTTGGCGTGAATTAGCCCCGAGGGTGTATACAATAATCAAGCATGCCATTTAAGAGGCAGGCTTGTTGACTGATGCTGTTGACTGCTTGGCATATTGCTCACAGCTTGAAGACCCTTATCTGTTAACATTCTCAATGCAGCCTTCTAATTTGGGGTTCCATTTACATGGGGTAGCAAATTGAGTATGACTGTGACAGGCCTAGGGGGTAAGGGGTTTGCTCTAGTGTCACTTATGGAAACAGCAGGCACAAAGTGACACCTAAATACTCTTAACAGTATAATGCCAATCGCAGTGGGGAGTACTGAGAGATTGTGCTTTCATTTCTGACTGACTGAATTAATGCGAATACACTGACTTTTATTCTTAAGTAGTGTAATTTGTAACAGTGTAATTTGTAGCTCATAATTTTGAAACTATGATGTAAACTGGTTAGTTTCATGACATAGTTATAGTTCAATTGCTATCTAAAAGAGCATTATAAAAAAAATATATATATATAGATTTAAAAAAAAATTGTAAATAAATGCATTTTCAGCCAAATACCAGAGTTCAATGATCAGCCACATACTTCAGAGGAAATGGAGTTCATTTTAAATAGTTAATATAGAATTATTTTACCTATCTTTCAAACATTCAAGATTTATTAATACACAAGGGCTTAATATCTCATTTAAAATAAAAGTGTCACCGAAATTAGAAATTTAGTTGTTGAAATGTCTATTGTGGCATAGTACTCATATTAACAAAATGGCTTAAAGTATTTCTAGTAGTTGAACAAAAGTTTTAACTGTTTTAACTGATAAAAAAAAAAAAAATTTATTGATCAATCAAATTAATCTAATTTATTCATACTAGATAAATGGATAGCCCCAGGGGGTGTGCCTTCAAAGACAAGTTGTGTACTAATTAGCATAATGATGAGCATAGCCCGGGGGCGAATTTGGAGGGGCAGGGATCCATGGCCACAGCTCGATATGATATCAGGCACCTGAGGGCAAATAACTAGCTTATCGTGATATCATATCGGCCTGTCTGTAGTGCAATCAAATAAGTAACACAAAGCTAAAAATTATTTAAAGAAATGGATAAAACCTTGGGCTCAGGCTACACCAAAGAAAAAAAAATTGTATAGCCAGTTTAGACACACAAAGTGTACTGCAGTTGTTTTTATTGGTGATATATTACCTTCATGATGGGGAAGGGTATTTCCCGTCGACCAAAATGTCAGTTAACTCCCTCCAAATCATTATGTTGCTAATTACCACGTGCCACAATTTCTCAATTTCTTTGGTTTTAATTACTGCCAGTCAGTTAATAGTGTTATGACCGAAGATCATTATTAAAATGTGCTGCAACGCAATTCAAAACATTGCAAATAAATTAAGGGCACTCTGTTTAAAAATTTAATCATCTGCAAATTGAATAAAGCCTGTTGTAATCAATACTAATCATAGATAGATAGATAGATAGGTAGGTAGGTAGGTAGGTAGGTAGGTATGTAGATAGATAGATAGATAGATAGATAGATAGATTGATAGATTGATAGATTGATAGATAGATAGATTGATAGATAGATAGATAGATAGATAGATAGATAGATAGATAGATAGATAGATAGACCAACAAATAGATTCATAGATACATAGATACATAGATACACAGATATACCCATAATTTTGTTTTGTTTTTAACATTTCAAAATTTGGTACATGTAGATATCGGCCTTGTGGATCAGTGAAATTAGGTCTCATTATATAAAAATTATAAATAAATATTATAGGTGATGAAAATGCCTCCACCCCCCGCCCCCAAGCCAAGATATCTTAACCAAGTACAATGTGTAGTCACTCATGCCTGCAAAACTGTGACGTGACTGGCACACCACTTTGATGCAATTGGCTGTAGTAAATTCAGAATATGAAATTAAACATCTCGTGAAGTTAAACTTAACATTGCCTTAAACCTTTAAACTCAGAAAAAAAGCATATGAAGGCATATGAACTAAGTTTTATTTTATTTTTTGGCATGTTAAAAGGAAATATGTGGAATAATCATTTAAACTATCTGAACTCACGTAACAGAGATCAACAATCCAACATGTGTGCATGTGATCAAAATGTTCTTGTACATGCTGAGGTTTAAATTTTGCATTGTACAATCAATAAATTCAGTCTCATGATCCTCCACTATAATTGGATAATGACATAATGACCATGTAAAGCGTGAGTCCAAAGCTGCAGACACAAGGCATGTATGAATCATAAATGCACATACAGACATAAGCTCAGCACTAAACTGACACAAGCATCAATTGAAATTAAAACTGACATAATTGTCCTTCCTATCATTATAAATACCATAATTAATTATTCTTAGATATGGAACTTCGCTCAGATTAGGTGCAATTTTATTGTGATAACATGAATTACAAACTGTGAATACACATTTTGGTCTTTCTAGTAGATTTCCAAGTATTCATTCTCTCATGGAATTCATCCCTGGTGCTGCACAACAATGCAGGAGAAGAAGAAAAGTTGAATAATACATGTTATCGCCATCTGGAAACCCTTTGATGTGGTCCACCATTGACAACAGGTTGAACACACTAATTCATATAGCTCACACCTTCTCATTAAACAAATGAATCAAATCATGAAAAGGTTCATAAATGAGATATTTTGCAGCAAAATGTAATTGAAATGGCCAGTTGATATCTACTAAGGAAACACTTAGATGTTTTTACTAGAATTCACTGTAGAATCGTGGTGACCTCAAACAATGCGATCCACAATCTTCAAGATCTGGCTTATATGGACCAAGAATAGAGTTTGTCAATCACACTCCTCATCTCCATGAATTCTGTCATGATTTCATTGACATTTTTGGTATTTGTTGTAAATTTCCATGCATCAAGCCTCTCATGTAATTCATCCCTGGTGCTCTAATTTGTGGCTTTTGCCTTACAACTTACTGGAGAACTATTTGCCATATCTGCACAACATTGTAGGAGAAGACGAAAAGAAGAATTCAACATGTGTTCACCATCTGGAACTCCTTTGATGTGTTCCACCATTGACATAAAATTAAACTTTTCATCACAATTAGACTTGTACAGTACCTTCTCCTCACACAACTGATTCAAATCACGTAAGGGTGAATAAAAATTGTTAACTTGGCAGCGGAATTTGTTTGGGAATGGGCATTGAATATTATAATTATCAAATACCATAATATTTTTGAAAATCTGTGCTGTTTCACTGTCTGTCAGAAGCCCATCAATTGTTGTTACAGAATTAGCAAAATCTTGTGATGTCATCGTTGGGAATCTGATTTTGTACAATGCATCCCCAATGACCTTTCTCATGTTTTCTCCAGTTATTGGCAGACCTTGATCTGCACATCGATGCTCCATCCATTGTTTTATGAAGCAAAACAGTATAGATTCTAGGACATTTCTTTCATATACATCAAGCAATGCTGAGAGAGCTGGTTGAGACAACTTCCTAAATGATAGCAAAAATATGTGTGTTTGTTGTTGTAACAAAGGAATTTCTGTTGACCCTGAGAAGAATTCTGAGTTAGCAGAATGGAAAGTTCCACAGAATGTAACAGACTTGCACAGATTTCTTGGATTTATCACTTATTATAGAAAATACATAGATGATTTTGCAAGAATTGCTTGTCCTTTGACTGATTTGTTAAACGGAGACCATAGGAAACTAGGAATTGATGTAAGAAGACATATACATAAACCACATGGAGTTGGGAAAGTGAACATCAAGAAGCTTTTGACAAGCTGAAACAGTGTCTCACCTACTGCTCTTAGGTTATCCAGATCCTCCATATTGTCTTTTGAACTACACATTGGTGGAAGCAGACATGCTTTAGGTGCTGCCCTGTGCCAGAAACAGAATCATCACCTGAAAGTTCTTGCCTATGCTAGTCGAACGTTGAATAAGTCCAACTATTCAGCACACAAAATCGAGTTCCTTGTCTTAAAATGAGCAGAAACATAACAATTTCATGATTATTTGTATGGTGCAAGATTCACTGTGTACACGGATAACAATTCGCTCACGTTTGTCCCGACAACAGCACATTTTGATGCCACTGGTCAAAGATGGGTAGCTACATTGGCTGCACTCAACTTTGACATCAGTCCAATGTTGATGCAGATTGTCTTTTCAGATTAGATACTGATGTTGTTCAAGCCATTTGTCAGGTTCAACAGCCTTGGATTCATGCTCTCAGTTTGCAGACTCCAGATGATGCTGACTCTGTCAGTTTTGCAAGTCATTGGTCATTGTCAAAATGGAAAAATGTCAGCAAAATGGTCCAATCATTTTTTATTAACTTTTGTGAGAGATGGAGTATGTCCCACATGAAGACAGAATCCGACTGATAGTTTGCTTTTACTGCGAGAATTTGACAAGCTTTACATCAAGAACAATGGTTTGTTCAGAACAGTTCTTGTGAATGATATGTCTGTTGATCAAATTGTTGCCTTTTTGTTTAAAGCAGATTAATTGTTCTTCGTCAGCTACATGATGAAGTGAGCCACATGGGTTGTGACAGGACAATTCAGTTAGTGAAGGAACAATTCTTTTGGCCAAGGTTGATGTCTGATGTTGAAAATTACATGGCCAGTTGTGGCAGATGTATGCAGCCAAGAGGCCTGCTAATCATGCACCATTGATTCCAATTGTGACTACGCAGCCTTTAGAAGTTGTAAGTATGGACCACTTGACGTGAGAGCCAATTAGAGGAGAATTTCAGCATTTCTTGTTATTACTGATCTCTTACGAGATATGCAGTGGTGCAGTTCCTGTTCAAAATTTATCAGCTATAGTTATAGCCAAAGCTTTCATTAATAACTTCATTGCTCATTATGGAATACCTATGCGTATCCACAGTGATCATTGAGAAGCTTTCGAGAGTAAATTAGTCGAATAACTTTGTGTTATTGGGAATGCAAAAGTCACACACTACTGCCTATCATCCGGAAGGAAACGGGATGACAGAAAGGTTCAATTGGCGTTTACTGGGAAGCACAAGCTTGCTGATAAGTGGGAGCCGGATATTTATATCCCAGTCTATACAGTTCATCCAGAAATCAGACATGATTGAGGTACAAGAAAGCGATTGGCACAGAGAACTGTGCATTGTAATCATTTGTTACCAGTAGACAGACAGACAAAGACATTTATTTACACAAAGAGACACACATTTCATATACAGACATTGTTTGAAACATACATAGACATATAGACAAATAAACAAGTAAAGAAATATTTAAAATGTATTTTTCTCTATGTGTGGGAGGCCTCTCTAAGGTCTTAAGACCGCTATCGAGAGGCCACCCAGGTGTTTAAAGGTAGGCTGAAATATCCTGAGTCACCAATTACAATTTATCAAGTAAATAAAATATTTTAAGAATAATAATAGTAACAATAATGATAATAGAAATGACTGGACAGAAACAATGATGTACAAAACACTAAATGAAATTCACATGCTATTGTTACAAGCATTTTCTATTTAGAACCTGATTAAATGAAATTCACATGCCATGTTGGAAGTTACTGAAATGAAATTCACATGCTACTTTTACAAGCATGTTCTGTGCATTTTCTGTGCAGTGAATGACTTTTGGTTCATCACTTCCGAATAAAAAGTACACTGGATATCTTAGAACCCTATAAAATAAGATGAACTGCAGAAAATTAGTCATTAAAATTCACAAAAGGGATGTAATGAGTGCAACACAGGCATTTATGAAGCAAAGCTCACCCTGAAGAGGACTGACAAATGTAACAATTTCTTATCAAGCAATTTTCTTTATAATTGTTTAGATAGTCATTCTTGATATATTTTGCGAATCCAGAGAGACTGTGGGTGTAAATTTTGTTTATGATAAGCGGAATACTATTATTAAAAGCCATGGGAATTATATAATGAATGCCATGTTTGGCAAATTCATGCCTAACTCGGGGAATATGGAATGCATTGGCAGATCTGGTGTTGTGTCGATGAATGTTTCTATTTTTTACAAATATGTTGTCTTGAAAGTAAGCGGGTACCAATTTGTTCTCTAATTTGTAACAAAATTTTAATTCTTGAAGGTTACATAGATCATTAACTTTCAGAAGGCTTAGATACTTACAAATTGGTTCTGTGTGAGCATTGTATTTCGCACCCATTATGATTCTGACAGCTTTCTTTTGAAACTTTACAACAGAATTAATCTTTGATTTCCAACAAAGAATCCCATAATTGAGATATGGCATGAATAAGCTATAATATAAAGTGAGAAGGATATCCTTCGAGATAAAATTTTTCATTTTTAACATTATTCCTATAATTTTAGACATTTTCAAGGATATCTTATGAATATGCGACTTCCAACTAAGATGTTTATCTATTGTAATTCCTAGATAGTTAAAAGAATCCACAAAGTCTATAATTGTACCATTTATCATAATATTTGGATAATTCACATTTTTGCGTACAGTATGAAAAAGCATGGCCTTTGTCTTGGAAGAATTTAATGATAATTTATTAAGTTTCAGCCACAAAGAGATATTTTCAAGTTCTATATCTATATTTCTATCCCTGTTTTGACCTGCACTGTCAAAGGCACTTAAAGTTGCAGATAATGCTGTATCATCAGCATATATGATGGGTTTAGTAGGAAGTTTGCTGTACTCTGAAGTCAAACCTGAGTGTGTTGCTCACAAACCCAGAAGAGATGAAAGGCTGATGACAGAGGAGTTTAATTGTCTGAGTCTGACTAGTCAGACACAGAAGATTTCTTAGTGTCGAGGACCTCTCAGGATGACCCAGCTCATGTATCACAGGAAGAGGCTATAATGAGAATGCAGATGAGCATTAATTCAGAGAGTACTCGATCCGAATGATGGGGCAGTTGCACCTGAGAATGCAGCATCAGCGCCACCCCATATGTAGATGGAGATGACGATTCTGATCAGTCTAACGGAACATATCCACAATTAGAACGTCAAACTCCAGATTATTATGGGTATTCTATATCTCACTCTAGCAAGAAACTTAATATAATTCAGCTACTCGTACATATCTGAAATATAGAGTAGTTTTAATCACACCAATATGTGTTTGTTATTTATTCATTGCTTTCAGTTAGTTTTCTACAGTAAGTGTTGGAATTTTTTATGGGTAGCTATACTTATTTTAATTTATGTTCAAATATTTGAGCAATTGTGGTGTGGGTCCTATTATTCATATGTTTCGTATCATATTCATACGTTTCAACATTATTGCACAGACTTATTTTCATAAGAAGGAGGAGGATGTTACAGAGATCAGCACCTCCTGTTAGTTTTGAGATCCTAACCTCAGTGTATTAATTATCACGAGGTGGCTCTTATCAACCACTAGGTGGCTCAATATTGCCACCCTGCCATTCGTATTTGGTAAGACATTGGCACCAAGAAGTAAGGTTGCCTTGAACAAGGTGTAATATTTCACTTGTGCTGAGTTTAACCGGGCTTTATTAACATTAAGGTGATTATTAAGGTGAGCAAAATTAATTAATTATCGAGCTTCAATCAATTATTTTTCATAAATTATTATTTATATTGTATGTTTATTAGTTCAGTTTATATATATGTATATATCTTTCAGTAATTTCTTGTGGACAATTATGCTGTCCCAGAGTTGTACTTCTATGCCAAATAATTGAAATTATTGCTACAACCACCTCATTGAGGTATGTTGTATGTACATGATAAATTATATTTTGTATTTGGGTCCTTTGCCATATGTATGTGAAACTATGGACATAATGATGTCAAGTGTTATAGAGAATTTTCCAAGCAAATATTAGGTACTTTAAAGCTCCACTTTCTGTTAAAATTACAATTTTCTAAAACTTCATCAAATGATTAAAAATCACCTTATTTGATCAATGCACACCAAATTCGTGTAAGCTAATGAATCTATCAGGCATTAATTACAAACTAGAACCCCAAGGGGTTGAAATAGCTGGCCGATTGAAAAGATGCAATTTGCTCTTTGGATTTCAGCGATACAGTCAAGAAAGGTGTTCATAAAACGTGAACATAATTAGCTGTGTGTCTGTGTGCCTTAATAGCCACAGTACCTCACAGGCCACCTAACATTCCACAAAACAACTTCAATTTTATATTTTTGTCATTTAATGTAGGATTAACATAGAGATATTCTAGAGTGTGGGGAATAAACCAATGAGGACATGTCCCACTATCTATATACCACGGTGTGCTAGTATTAGTACAACCCATTCGGTCGTCACTTTGATCAACTTGGGATGGATCAAAATCACGCTATTTCCCGCCATTGCTGGTTGCATATTGGCCCAAAAACCATTTTCACGATGATCAACTAAGGGACTATATACCTACATACTACAGCTAAAAAACGGCCTTTAACATATGTTTAAAAGACAGAACTAAGTTGGAATAAGTCAATAACACAACTGACTTCAGATTCACTTTTCTGCATGAAAAAGCCTTGAAAGTGTCAAACCATCGCCCAGAAGTCAACCGGAAGTTGTCGGCGAATGTGAACAAAACTCCTGGAGCCAGGATGGCGGGCAAGCAAGTGCCGGTAGGTGAAATGACTGACGTCCTGGGCACTGTACACTCTCATTTTATGCATTTTAAGCACACTTTTGGACTTTAAATCATAATATCCAGGTAGAACGGTTTGGAGTTTAGACTAGCCCATCCCTATTATAACTACAGATAACGTACCTACAACTGTCATGAGAGTTGTTTTTCCTCAGATACCGGTCTGGGAGTGTGGCTGGGGTTCAGAATTGGTGTAAATATACGGTTCATACACTTTGCTATATTAATTCAATTGTTCTTACCCAGAGTTTGATTCTGGCTGGGTTCAGATTATTAATTACTCACTCCACTGGACACCTCAGGATGTGATCTGTCACTTCCTGATCAATGTCCTGTCAATTATTCCTTGTATTTTCTGACCCAAATTACACTGGTTTTAGGTGCAGGTGTTCCCTATCCGTTGCAGTAACTACACAGATTTCGAACTCTGTTAAGGGTCTTTGCACATATCATCAGCTTACATCTGTCTATACATGCTCTGGGGTAATTGTTCTCGCTTGCTTGCTTTTGAGGTTTCAGTATATTTCACTTAAGTTACTAAGTATGTAAATCACATGGAGAAACGAAATATGTGGTTAAGTTTCAAATATGTATTCTCATGAAAATTCATACAACATGAAATATAGTATGTTTTCACACAATAATTGGTGTTAAATGCCACCAATGTGGGCCTAATTTTAATACACTTATATGACCAATAATTGGTCATGGAATTTTAAATACTCAATTTTCTAACATTCAAACACACAAATCTCATACAAAAAATGGTTGTACACCCACTCAATGGTAGATTCTATGGTAAGAAAGTCACACACTCATCCCTAATAACTAGTCAAACAATGCACAGGTTTAAGCAAATGGTCATGTACTGGCATTTGGTTTCAGACGCACATTTATTGGTGTTTAACTTTTAGCTATTTTATATACGAGATGCTGATAATAATTTAGACAATGCCACACCTGATCTCAGGTGTGGATATATATATATTTAGCAAATTAGATTATGGATACTTGGGGAAATGTCTCAGGCATACATTAATTTCATTTCAAATGGCAAGACAAATACATTAATGTTTCGACATACTCTTATGATAAGGTCCTAGTTTCTCACTATCCTCTCATACAAGACTCAAAATTATGACAAGGTCCTAGTTTCCCACTAGCCTCTCATACAAGACTCAAAATTATGACAAGGACTTAGCTTCACTGGCTATCTCTTCTCAAGACACTTTAAAACAGACTCTTTGACTCAATATGGCAAGGTTTTAGCTACTCTGGCTACACCTTCTCAAGACACTTTAAAACAGACTCTTTAACTCAATAATTAATACAATGGCAACTCAGCAAAATGCTTTACTAATCAGATATATAAATGAAAAAGAAAATACACTCACTTTGTTAAATAATGGATTTTACAGAACACAGTTAGGCTGAGTTCTTGAAGGCTCCTCTCGACTTGCTAACTGCTTGGTTCAAATTCACCTCAGCTGCTGTGTGTCCACCTGGTTCAGCACTTCCTAAATGGCAACTGGCAACTCACCACTCTGCTTCTCACTGACTGACTGACTGGCTGACCTTTTAGCTATGGCTTTTGCCTTACTATATACAGACTGGGTTAAAACTTGTTCTCACATGTGGCTAGCCTGGGGCATTTTGGTCACAGTCTCTGGTTGAGCTTAACTCCTCCTCTCCATTCACTGCTTTCTACATAGCACTTAGTGTTGTTAAGATACACTCATTTACTGGTTAATCTATTTCTCAGGTTTTCCTGTACAATCACATCACAACTGGTTTCCAAGTTAATGCCATATGGGTCCCTTTGTACTTGGGGTATTCTGCATATTAATTTCTAGAATTTGTCAGTGCCTGCCTGGACATGGTGTTTAATTGCTGCATAGGTGAGGCATGACCTGAGGCCACCTTTGGTATTCTGTTTTAATTGTATGTTCAAATAGCAATTGCATTTCCTTATCTCTTCAGTGTCATATCTTAATGCTAGTGTCTTTATCTTGCTGTAGCTAGGATTCTCTGGTCATGTTTTATCTACTCCATGATTTTAGCTTTTCCATTAATGTGAGTTGCTGTTAATTTTACACATGATTCCACCTGTTATTTAATTACAGTGATGTGCCATTTGTTACTTGTTCACCTAATTTCCTTCTTACATTCTTCTAATCATTCCTGCTTAGTTAACTCTATATTTAACATTCAACCTGGTGTTTCCAGTATTTTGGAGTGGTCTGTTGCTCTAGTGACATTTCTTAGTTACATGAAGTGATTTTGTACAATATCTCAATCCTTGCTTACTTGTTCCTACAGTCATATTAGTCTGTTTACCTTATTCCTTGGCACATTATTATATTCACAATTAATACCTTTTACAGTGTTTTTGTTTATGAGTTGATGATACAATTTGGACTTTGTTGTGATATATCTTCATATAAATCTCTGTTGACGTTTTGTTGTGTGCATCTGCCAGTAGGTGGGTTCCCACCAGTGCTGCCCTCTTGTGGGTAGTGGTTGGTTCATCTTGGGTGTCCTTCATCATTGCTGTCATTGTACCTTTATATAGGCCTCGTTGATTCTATACAATTACCATACATTTTTGCTAGCTGTTTCAAGTAAAATCATTCATTATATAGGCATTATACATTCCAAAATGACAAGTATATATATCTTTGCTGTTTGTTTTGTTGTGTGCAACTGCCAGTAGGTGGAGTCCCTCCAGTGCTGCCATCTTGTGGGTAGTGGTTGGTTCATCTTGGGTGTCCTTCATCATTGCTGTCATTGTACATTTATATAGGCCTGGTTGATTCTATACAATTACCATACATTTCTGCTAGCTGTTTCGAGTAAAATCATTCATTATATAGGCATTATACATTCTACATGACACAACCTCCTCAAAATTACGAGATCCTTTACAAGTTTACAAGCAGTGCTCGTGACTGACTCCATTTGATGTCCATCGACTCAACTCCTCCATTTCACCTCAAACTGAACGGATTATAATAATGTGATGGGCCTATTGGCCATCGATTAAAAATAAATGATATATTGAAGAAATCAAGACCAAAACATTGGAAATACAAAAGAAATGACATCATTACCTATTGTTGAGTATTGGGACGTCATCACTTGGTTTGTTTACATATTGGATTTTTGATGGCATGAAAAATTTAACACTAGGTGAAGTTTATTTATCTTATGAGATATAGCGAACCCAGCAAGGCTCTGGATGGTAGGTAATCAGTAATATGTAGCTGTCAATGCCAGGAGTGAGCGAAGCTATATTATATGTATAATTATGTCAACTTTAAGTTACTGTGTCTCCAGATTTAGCACATTCAAGTATTTATATATATACAAATGCTGCCTTCTTGTCTTATGATATTTTTTACCATTAGGCATTACACATGCCCACTTTTGCACAACAATTTAGTCTTAATTTACAATAAATAATTTAAGTATTAGTTTTTCATGCCATCATAGCCAGTGTGTTTCCAATGTTTTAGTCTGGATTTTCTCTCAATGTAAGATTTATTTTTAGTAATAATGTCTGATAAAATCATTAGTTAACACACAAATTTAGTATGCCCTGAATATTTCTGGCGGGGAATTTTGCATCCAACAGAAATATTGGCCCATTAGTTATTTTCAACTATTTAATGAGTTTTAGCAAATTGCAAATTTGACAGAGTGCAGCTTTAAATCTAAACTATTAATTATACTTCATGTAGGTTTTTAAATTTTCAAAATCGGACAATAGATAACAATTTTAGAGGCAAAAGAAGTCAGATAATTATAATGCGTTTCTCAGCCGCCAGGGGCGCTGCGATCGCTTACAACTGCCCCCTGGTGTGATAAAACGTCATCGCAACATGGTCGTTGGCGCGAGCGTAATCGATTCAAGATGATTTGTTATTCTTATCTGGTGAGTTGCCCTTCTAAATAAATGCTATTTCTAGTCACAGTTAGAATTTTTACAGTTAGAGAAACAAGTTTTCTCCAAGTTTCAAGCTGGATGTGTAGTTGTTACGAAATTATGGACATCGCACTTTTTGAACCGACGACGTTGTTATGACATGATGACGTAGTCTCGTTCTGGACCATTTGGCAAAAAAAAAAACGATAATAAGTTGATCTTCCATAGGATTACATGTATTTTTGAAACAGCGATAATAAGTGAAATCAATTTTTATCCAGTTCCGGTTGGCTTGTCCACTGTGTAGCCTATCGTCTACGGGAAGTGAGCTGCGCTCGCCGCCTGCGGCGCCGGAGCTTCGCTCATATTAAGAAGACAATGAAGTGAATACAATAGATTTTGACCACTGCCATATTGAGTGACAATCCAGCTTTGAGGTACCTATTTGGAATCTGTAACTTATAATAAACAAAAAAATGATCTTGATAAATAGTTTTGTAAAAAAAAAAAACTTGAGAAAAATTGTTGAAAATAGCCATGTTGGATCTTGTCATATTGCATATACCAGTTGTAAATACATTCAATGTTTTTGATCTTTTCATATTGCATATACCAAGTCGTAAATACATGCTATGTTTACCATATTTATAAAGCTAAAATAAATTGTATAAAGATATGAGCATTATATGTTCTTATGGTAACTTTTGTATTTCTGATTTATGATGTAAATAAAAAGCCAAGGGATAATCCGCAGAACAACAAATTTCCGAGCACATAGAACACAAGTAAAACCAACATGGTCCGTGATGACATTTCGAAATCTTTCTTGGCTTCTTCTATTTTCATGCCGTTCACAGCATCTTTCTGGTCAGCAACTTCAACTTTGCTCGCTGTAGAGAAAAGCAAAAAATTAATGTGTAGATAGCTAAGGGATGTTATGCTATACTGGTCTGAAACTTATACAGCCAGAGGCAGACGTAATGATGATATAATAAACCTTGTAGTAGAACCCATGTTACACATGGATCATTATGTGGATGGTCTTTTAATTGCAAACACTAATTGAGTACAACACCGCACTTCAGCTGAGATGCGGCTCTTGAAGAGTACCATGGGTGAGATTCTAATCAACTTAGGTCTTCAGGCAAGGGCTTTAACCACAAGACCACTCAAAATATGACTGCTATAATTTCCCCACTAATAAGAGCACTCTGTAATGAAATAACATAAAATCCATGTGGCCTTACCCTCTGTCTTGCATTTGATGATTTCAAGAATGAAGTCAAAGAGAATATGGAAGGCAATCCACACAATGATTATGACGGTTTCTTTGAATGCAAGACCTTGTTCAACAAGACTGACGTTGAAGCCCAACACCACTGCAATGGCTGAAACAAATCGAGAAATATATTTCAGTCTAGCTCAAATCATAACAAAAATTAATAAGAAAGAGTTCAGATGATGAAATATTTACCAGATGTAATAAGAGCCAGAATTCCACCAATCCGATGACCCCAATTAAAAATAAGTCTTCTGAAATGACCTCCAGCTGGCCTGAGGAATCCACCAATGAGCTGGCAGAGAAGTAGGCCAGTGGCTATTAGGCCTAATATAGCATGTAGTGTTGCATACTGAAAAAGGCAATAACTTTTTCACACTTCTTACAAATTAATCATAAGTGCATGGCTCATAACCATAAACGAGTCATAAAGTTTAAGCTAAAAATTAAATAGTCAATAATGTAGTTCACTGCCAAAATATAAGACCACTTTGTCCAATGTGAACAGCTCAGGTGGTCTTATATTTTTGCTTTAAATAAACAAATAAAAAACCTACAAGAGTCCATGCTTTCAGATAAACAAACATGAGAATGATTGCAGTGGCTGTGAGGGCTGCAATAATGAATGCAATTGCTCTGTGCACCTGCAAAGAGAAATATTAGTTCAGACGAAGTGTTGGATTTCTGTGGATCATTATGGCTATATCATGGCAGATTTTCAAAGTACATTTTAAGATAGAATTTCCTGCTCAACTGGAAGATTATTATCATTAAACAAAAATAAATAAAAATTTTGAATATGCTGCCCACCTGGAACCACACTGCAGCGCCTCCTATGAGCTTCTTGAGAACTCCTTTGAAATGCCTGGCTATTATGACACTAGCACAACCAAGCATTATCCAGGCAATGATTGCCATGGCAGCTGAAAAATAAATACAGAAAATTAATTACCAAAACAGATTTGTTTTATAAAATATAACGAAGACCAAGTGGAGATAAATCACAATCTCAGCTTAAACTGTATCACTCAAATGGTCTCATATCTGCAGTTATCCAAAAAAGGTACAACAAATTTTGGCATACCATGAGCGTGGTAAAGAACAGGGAATGTGGATCCATAGATGATGCTGTGGTCGTAGAAATTCACTTTTTGATTGGATATGATTGGTAACTGGTGATGGTGTTTGACTACTGTTGTGCCTGAAAGAAAAAAAAACATGTTGAGGTACAGTGTACAATATACTTTCAACCTTATAGCAATAATGTTGAGATACAGTCATCTTATATAAACAGGAACTACTTCTCTGACAGGTGTTTCTAACATAACCTGAATGAGTTTTTAATTTGCATACCTTGGTAAACATCTCCCCAAGCAAGTACAAGATAGTGGACATCTGATTTCTTGCCCAGGTCAAAGGTCTTGTTTTGAAGTTTGGTCAACAGAGGACGTGAATATTTGCACAGCAGTGTGTCCCCCTTGCGGGAAATTATGATGTCCTTAAAGGAACACTGGAATTAGAAAATACGAAAGTATAAACAAATTTATCGACAAAATTTATATATATATGTGTGTGTGTGTGTGTGTGTGTGTGTGTATGCTACCCATTGCATGCACATATAAATCCTATCAGATCAGTGTATTCATTTTGCTCAGGAGCTTACTGTTAGTTATGCTTCTCAAGTAGAGCCGTATATATATACAGCATATATGTTTCCTAGTTGTCAATACATTGCAACACCGAATTATGACCACCCCTTTAATAAATTTTCAAGAAATAGACAGGACAACTGGCCAAACTTAATTTGGACCATTGCATCTCCCTGTAATTGTGTAGATAAATTATCATTTCATTAAAAAATAAAAATGCACCAAGCCTTAATAGTGAGTTCCACTGTAGTTAATCAACTTACCCTAAGATGGCGCTCATTGTAATATGCTGGATTGTAGCCAAATTGGAAGTCAGCAATCCCGTTGCCATGGATACACGTGACAGTCTCATCTTCACCCTGGCATGACACAGCAAATATAAAAGACACGAAGCAGATCTACATCAAACTTTGAACTTTACAAAAAGTTTGAAAATGGAAGAAATAGAAGAGAAAAAATGGAAATAATGAAGAAATAGTTGAAAACATTTGTTGACACAATGACTTGGCAAAGTTGCAATCTCTATATAGATAGACAGAGAGCGGTCAATTCTGACCTATTTGTCACCTATTTGCCTATATATAATAATATTTATATAGTGCCTTCCAGTGATACCTGGCCATAGTTTCCTCATTCAAGTGTGACATTATTTTGAGCATAAATATATCACCTCCCAGATAACATGCCAAATCGGCTCAACATCAGGGTGACGTTGGCTAACATCGATTCACGTTAACCCAGGTGATCAATCCCAGATAGCTTTCCAAATTGGCCCAGCATCATTTCAATATAAGCCACCATCAGAAAAAAATCGTATCAACATTAACAAAATCGCAAAGATGTTTTCCCAATTTCGAATGCTATCTGGAAATCTGAAAAAATGTTGTACCGGTTTGGAATTTAAACTGGGAAATTCTTAATATGCTGTTTATTATTTTACCATTTTCTTGTCACTAGTCAGTGACACTGATGCGTATCCCTTGGCTGTTGATTGGACCTCAAAATTGATGACGTCATTAGCCTCATCCACTTTGTATGTTACAACATGGCGGCAGTTGTTGCCACGGCAACCAGTTGGAAGCAATAAACAACCTTTTGTGTCTCCACATTGGTCCACTGAGACAGAATGGTCGTCAGTAATCGAGATCTAAGATAAAATAAATTAATAAATACATAAAATATTCTGGTATGGACCGAAAATACTATTTTAGAACTTAGAGAATTGTGTAGGCATATATATATCCATTGTGATATCATGCACTCTTTCTGCTGAACACATTTTTCATGTAAGATCTTAAAACTTTATCTCAATAATACCATGATATCTGCAGAACTTTCCTGTCTATATTTAATATTCTTATATAAATTCAATATTCATGTTCACTCATTTGCTAAACACTGATCATTACAAACTTTTTTTTCATATGATGACATTAGATAACTCAAACTCTGCCTTTGCTGTATATATTAATTTTAATGCTCCACAGATACAAGCTATGATTATTGATTTTCAACTAGTAACTGGAAGACAGCAAAAATATTACCTGTGCTCCATATTCAGCCTCATTTTGGGGTTGTATTGACTTCAAGGTTAGTTGGTTGCTGGTTACCCAGAATTCTTTGAACTCGTGAACAAATGCACCACTACAATGGAATACAACAAATCAATAGTAACACAGTGGGAGGAATGTTTATTGAACTGGTAATAAATCTCAGTTAACCTGACGTAGCTCTAAAGAACTTAAGAGTTTCTATATTGGTACACTGATTATGCAAGTGTGTTTACAAAGCAGTGGCTCACTATGAAAATCACTTGATTTTGAAAATACAGGAGTTTTTTTTATAGTTTTTAATTTTACTTTACCATCCAGACAAATTCACCATTACAGCCAAATTCATTGAGTTGGAAACCAATCTCATAGTCTTGAAAGCAAAGCTCCATTTGAAGTCATGTGAATCCAGGACTGCCATTGGCTAAGGGAGTCACTCGGCCAATGGGTGTCCTGGATTCACATGACTCATCTGGAGTTTGACTATAATATTCGTTTTACAGCCAAATTCATTGAATTGGAAACAGTCTTATTTATCTCCATATCACAATTGGAGACCTTCCATCACAAAATTATGCTAACGCTATTCAATTTACGTTGTACTGAACTCATATTGCACATAAAAAGGGCACCTTATTTCAATATCTCCAACAGAAACTTCTGGTGTCCTCCATTCAACTTCTAGGGACTCCCTGTCAATATTTACTCCATGACAAACGCAGTTCTGTAAGAACAAGAATATTCTTTAAAAAAAAACGAATAGATACCTGGTGTTGTGTGTAGAATGCCAGCAGCACTAGGCCTACAATGTAAACACTAAATACAGTATGATGGCTACTGCCTCATTGAGACCAGTGTTTGTGCCTTGTATACTCCATTCTTTACTCAGAATTTTAAAAATGTATTTATCTATTGCATAAATATAAATTCTATACGTTTTCCTGAACAATTCAGTCTTTATTAGACGAAAATCGGACCAATATTAGAAGAGCAGCAGCCTTTTAAAGTATATATTATGTCATAGAATAGGCAACCCCTTCCCTACCTGTGCTGCATACACAACTGCTGCGTTGACCTATATATTGTCGCTTAGAGATACCTGGGCTGTCATAGAACATAGTATGATAGTTCTATACTGATAAAGGCCTAGGCCCAGGTATCAAAAAAATTATTAAAGAAAAAATTATTTCCCAGACAGTACGTTATACACCAATTATTTGGTTATGTATATTCTTATGCAATGGGCTGATGGCTGCTCATTTGGAGACAAGCATTCAACAAGTATAACCACTCATAAATTCACTTAATTCTATCTTAATGTTTAGGACTGTTAGGACCATTCTATAGCTAACAATGAATCTAAGGAGTAAATATATTTGTCAAGAGGAATAGTAATATTGTTATACTATACAGTTATAGTAAGTGTTGAACTGCAATAATCCTTTGGCTTTAAAGTCATTCCTTGTGTAAATGTTCAATCCTGGCCTGGGTGCCTATTGAACTATAATTTTCGTCTAGAAAAAAAGTACCTTTTCTCCTTTTTTCATAGGGTACCATGACCTTGGTACAGCATGACCAGGAAATGTCACAAAATCCCCAACCAACTGCTCCTTGTCACCGTTCAACCTTCTACCTCGAAGTATGAATCCTCTGAAAGTCTTCTTTTCTGGAGAGCTAACGCTGACTGAAAATCAGTGCAAGTGACAATTAGCAATTTGCGTGTGTTTGTAACAGTTCATTTTTCCACTTAAATGCCTTAAGTACCTAAGCAAGACCAGACTATAAATATACATTGTAACTTTGCAGGCTGCTGCTATGAGAGCAGCCACACTAAAAAATTATTGTTTCTTATTACTCTTTCCTAAATTTCTCACTTTATTTGGGCTAGAACAGGCACACATTTTAGCTCCGAAGTTGTTTAGATGACTTTTGAAGGGGAGACAATTCCAACCGCTCCATCATCTCCTACGCATAGAAGCCTTCCATGCAACTTCGGTGAATCAGTATTCCATGGCCATAAATTGTCCACAGAGAAACTACTCACTTTTGATGACGTCACCAGGCGTGTAATCTGATTGGTTGAGAGTGATGACGTAGGGGCTAGGTGTCGTCTGCTGCTCTAGGTGATGCTTAGGAAACATGTCCATGCAGACTTTTGGCGGGACTCCAGTGGCAAAGCCTTGCACATCTGTAATTAATAAGACACTATAGTCAGCTTAGTAGCGTGTTTTTGATAGTTAGATCTACTTGAGAATGCCAGTTAAAAGGAAGAAACCTACAGGTATTATGCAATATAGATCCCAGATAGCATTCCAAATAGGGACAACATCATTTCAATAATGGCCCCCATTGGGACAACATCGTTTCAGCATCGCCAACGTTGCACTGATGTTGATCCAATCTAGTATGTTATCTGGGAAATGAATAAGAATTTCTAGTAATATAAAATTAAACAAATACATATTTATAAGTCATACTTTGGAATATATAACAATGTTGCAGTTAACAGACAGTGTAATAGATAGACTGCAGACAGACAGTGCAACAGACAGTAAGGGACAGACAGACAGCACAACAAAAAGAGCAACAGACAGACAGCAAATGGCATGACAAAATGACTGACTGACTGACTGACTGATCGATGTAAGAAGGTCCCTCAATTAATATAACGCAATGAAACTTGGTGAAAATCAAATATTCTTCTTACCTTGCAAAAGTGCAACAGAAAGAAACAATGCAATCCACATCCTCATAAATTTGTAACAGCAACTTCTGAAATGTATGACACTTGCATTGGTATACAATAGAATAATATTCTGACACAAGGGACACTCTCGCCTACACTTTATACTAAATCCACCAGAGATCGCACAGGTCGTGACCCTATGAATATTCAAATCAGGAAGTGACAAAGCTTTTCTTTGAATTCCTCAACTTGAACATTTCATGTTTTGTTTTTTGTCTAGCTGTTGGGCAGGTATTGCGAGGAAAATCATTTCCAGTGGAATTTGGAGCTTTGCCATTATAATCCACCTCACAATTAAGACCACCTCACAATTAAGACCACCCTCGCCATTAATACCAAATGTTATCATCAATTCCAATTCTGTTTCAAAATAGTGAAGTACAAAAAACACTTATTAAATACTCGTATTATAAAGAAGAACATATAACAACCTCATTACAATAGATATGACCATGTAAAAACGTAAATTTTAGTCAGTAACAACTTTGGGTGTAGAAAAGATATGACCCAATGTAAATGCAGGGCCACACATATTATTACCCAACATTACACCGGAAATTGGTTTTTACAATCAATTAAGGAATAATTAAATTTCAGCTGCCAATATCCATATGCATTAAAATCATGAACATTTTAGGCTCAACACATGACCTGGCCATATTACCAAATATCTAAACCCTGCAATCTACATGATCTAAGAACAATTAATTGCTATCACTCTTTAAATACAATCAAGCAAATTGCATGTATACTGATGATATTTTAAAGTTTCCGCTAAAATACCAATTGTGCAATGCTAATACTGTACATGTGTGGGCCTATACAGTGTACTTTTTGCATTAATTCAACAGCCAATCAGGTGCTCATCTGTGTCACGTGATAACCAACCTTACATTAAATGAATAAAGATAAGTTTGTGAGGACATGTTGACATACATTTTTGCATATTGATCAGGATGTTTTAAGTGAGATCCAAAGTATAAGAAATAAAGGGATATATACAGCTATTAGTATATTATCTGTGTGCAAACAACATTGATCAAATGACTTTGTTTGTGTATGTAATTTTTGCAAATATTACAATGTATAACTTTTTTTATTAAAACTAAAATAAAAGTTAGTGATTTGTTTTAAGGTATTTAATATTTAATCTGGTTGATTATCTAGTATTCAGACAGATATATCAACCTTCAAAGTTTATTTCCAATTGAAATAATCGTCTCTTAACATATGTAAAATTTATTACTATATTATTGACATTTCATGTTAACCTTCAGTTGATATAATTCTAACAAAACATCACTTGAAAAAAAAAACATACATGTATTGTATCGCTCCGATCAGCTACAAAGTCATTTAAATTACATTTCTTTTGGTGAAGTTCAAAATATAGACTGTTCAATAT
Organism: Alitta virens; assembly: GCA_932294295.1. NCBI lineage: Eukaryota > Metazoa > Annelida > Polychaeta > Phyllodocida > Nereididae > Alitta > Alitta virens. The sequence continues at coordinate 8,296,124 of OW028579.1, read as the reverse complement.
TAAAATAGTATCGCGAAAGTCTCCAAACATGAAGTCCGTTTTTTTTTTTGCACTTAATATTTCCATCACACATTCTGAATTGCTTTAATATGAGGATCTTTTGGCCATCTTTTAAAAGCAGATTACGATGTAGCAAAACCTGTCTGAATAGACTGTGACAACGAGCATTTTAGAAGAGATTTAAACTCAGTGACAATTCATAGCCAAATATATAGTGTCTAATTGTGAAATGGTAAAGCATAAACCATATGTATACACTGTACATCAACTATTATGTACGAGTATATGCATTGTATTTGCATTTTTATTTAAATATTAAATTTATTCCATTAAAAAAAAACTTATTTTGTTTTGCTGAAGAAATACTGGTTTATATATGGACTGCATCGCGTAGACAAGACAAGATAAGATAAGGTAAGATGTAAGATAAGATAAAATGACATAACATAACATAAGAAAGAAGCTATTTTGCTGACAGACTATATATGGAAAAAAACGGTGCATGGGACCCAGGTTCAGTCCCAGCACATCACTCATCATCACGTCATATTTCTCTCTAATTGCGTTGTATTGCGGTGCTATGAATTTATAAAACACGAACAATAAATGTGATGAGATTACATAACTGCATATGCTAATTATACTATAATACTGAGAAACAATACCTGGTAAAAATTAATTGTGATAAAAAATATAAGATAGTCTCAGTTGTGAGGTGTTCTCAGGAATAGATTATTTTGTAGCAGAAATTACTATGGACAACTTTGTAAACAGTGGTGACTTCTTTAACAAGAATTAAGACCGCCTCTATTAAGATCACTTTGCAGTTCGGTCAACATCTACAATATATATCCTTGCAATTGTTATATTTACCTCACAAACGAGTCTACCTCATCATGAAGTCCAGTAAATTTACGCAAAATGTTTGCTCAATACTGAAGTACTGCTGAAGTTTTCTATGGCTTCTAGGAGTGTTTATCATTGTTTATATGCCTTGTCAGTGTTACCAGGAATAAGGGTGACAAAGCAAATTAATAATTAATAATAATCATGTACCTATTAGTAACATAGCTGCCCTAGTTTCGGACTGGGTTTACATCCTGTATTTGTGCACCTGATGTCTAGTTTCGGACTAGAAGAATACACGATGATATTGGACCCTATGTAAAATGCCTGACCAAAAGCACAATAACCAACAAACATTTTAATGTTTAACAATTTCTAAAGAAAGAAAGAAAGACAGAAAGACAGAAAGACAGAAAGACAGAAAGAAAGACAGAAAGACAGAAAGAAAGACAGAAAGACAGAAAGAAAGACAGAAAGACAGAAAGACAGAAAGAAAGACAGAAAGAAAGAAAGAAAGACAGAAAGAAAGACAGAAAGAAAGACAGAAAGAAAGACAGAAAGACAGAAAGACAGAAAGACAGAAAGACAGAAAGACAGAAAGAAAGAAAGAAAGGATGAAAGGATGGATGGATGGATGGATGGATAGATGGATAGACAGATAGATAGATAGAGATAGATAGATATATAGATAGATGGATGGATGGATGGATGGATGGATGGATGGATGGATGGATAGATAGATGGATAGATGGATGGATGGATGGATGGATAGATAGATGGAAAGACAGACAGATAGATAGGTAGATAGGATAGATAGACAGATAGACAGATAGATAGATATATATATATATATAGGATAGATGGGATATATAGATGGATAGATAGGATAGATAGATAGATAGATAGATAGGATAGACAGATAGCTGGATAAATAGATAGATAGATAGATAGACAGATAGACAGATGGCAGCGCCAATGGATGGTAGTCTGGATTATATATTTATTACATACTAACTCCACATTATATATGAATATGATTCATACTACATTTTGCCAGTCATGCATTTCATAAATTGCTATCTCAAATAAAGTTGAACGGATAGTCCACTAGCTCGATAGCTGTTGATTGTTTCTTAAAGTGAGTCTTCATAAAAAAAAAATGTGGAGTTAAGGAGGGTTCTCACATAGTCGGTTTTTCCGGCGAAACCTTTTTGCTCTCATAGAATGATGTAATATTGCGCAAATTGGGCATCCGTACTGCAACCGTGGTTATCAAAAGTGAAGCCGTCGTTGCTGTAGAGGCACTCATGGCATAAGCCAAGTCACATGTGAGACACTCGTAGAAGCCGGCGGGTTAACAGTCGCACACGTGGGTGTCAAGAACCTGGCAGAAGAGGTACGTGCGCGACGATTAAATCGTGGTCTTTTACGTTTGCACTTATGTGTACTACGGATAAGTCACCGGTTTCTATGTGTAGAAAAATCAATACCTATGTATGCTACGTGTGACTCATGTGTGCCATGAGTAAGTCACTGGCTGCTATGTTAACGACGGGTGCAGGATGGTTGCAGGGCCGGTTGGCTCGTCACGTGACCTCGGCCAGCAGTATATAATCATTCGCAGTGAGGCAAATTTCATTCACACCTCTGCCTTTGATAGAAACTGATCGAACTCGCCGTACTCTTCTCTGCTGCTGTTGCTGTTCCTGTTTGCTGTTTCAACTTTACCTTTTCACCATGGGACCAAAGAAGAGACACAATCTTGGAAAGAAAAAAGTTACAGAAGAAGAGCCGAGCCTTCTGCACTTGCCTCTGGGGAAGAATTATTTTATTTGAGTCTGAAGAATCCAGTGTTCCTGCAGCTCCTGCTAGTCCTGCCATTTCTACTTATTACGCTCCCACCAAGTCTCCTGCCAAGTCTCCTGCGCCAAGTCTTCTGCCAAGTATCCTGCTAAGTATTCTGTCAAGCCCACTGCCAAGTCTTCTGCCAAGTTTTCTGGCAAGTCTTCTGCCAATTCTTCTGCCAAGTCTTCTGATGTTGAAATGGTTGACAGCAACAGAGATCCAGACTTTGATGTAGAGAAGGAGAAGAAAGACACACAAGAAGATGATGACAGTGATGCCAGTGAATTTCCTGCCACCCAGGCCTCCTCCGCCACTGCTCCTGCTGCATCTCAGAAGAAGCCAAGAAGAAGGACTGAGAAGATTTTTCTACCTCCCAATGATGAGCAAGACATTGCTGACTGGTACCGGGATAATGACATATTCTATGACAGGACCAGACGTGACTACAAGGATCATCAGAGGAAGATGAGGCTCATCGATTACAAGGCACAGACCCTCAGTGTCCCCTTGTAAAAGTCCATGTCCATCAAAGACTCCAGTTTAATGGCATTGCAGTCCAAAAGTCAGAGTGACTGTCCAATGTAGACTTTCAACTGAGTCTCATCTCAGCTTGAAGCAAGTCAAGTTCTCCCAGTTCCAAAGTGGGTAGAGTCCAAAGTGCAGTAAGCACAACATATGCAGAGTCCAAAGTGTACAAGTAATAACACAAGAGTAGTTTTGCTTCCTCAGCTGGCAAGATGAAACTGATATTTTTATTGTGCACAGGGTATATGTATTAAAGGTACAAATCATGCAGTTTCCCCCCAGCAGGGCTGAGAGGGAATTATCAACCAATCACAATACAGTAAACTCCACATTCCATGGGGTGATACCTCCCCCAAACAGGGTTGCTACCAGCATCTTTCTGCCAATTCTGGCAGGGATTAGTGAAGCTGAGACAATGGAGCAAAAGTGGACCCCCTGCAGTGCTCTGCATTGTGCTGAGGCTATTTATAGCTCAAGTCACAATGGGCTATTGTACAGAGTGTCAACTTTGGCTTGGTCAGCAGTTTTGGAGGTAAAGTTTTGGAGGGAAAATTAGTAAGCTCCTCCCACAATTTAGGACTCAACAGTGAGGCATCTTAACAGGGCAATGCACTCACATAACATTGACAATAAATCAATATGAAAGCAAAAGGAATAATATAACCTATCAATTGACAATTGGACACAAACAATCAATCAATTAATGACTCAATCAATCAATTAATTATGTAATCAATACTAGTAATATAATCAATATTAATAACATAATCAACATTAATAATATAATCAACATTCCTTGCAGCAGGCTAAACTAGCTAAGACTAAGCATAATTAACAAGCAACTACTGGCACATGTGAGTAGAGCAGTGACTAGCTAAAAATGTAGTGATGAGCACACACTACTACTGCATAGAGTCACACATGAGCAGAGGGCAAGTGTAATGATGTGTACATATAATAACTTGTACCTAATACATCCATTCAATCTGACAGATATTTGCTTAAGGCAAGTGTAATGAAGAGTGTACAATAATGCACCTGTCATATAATTCTAACTGACATATAATAAGTGGTTGCCAGGGGCTGCACTTTACACCCTGTACTGGGCTACAGTTGAAGACCTGGCTTCAGTCTATCAGAACCAGTGCTGGGAAGCTCATCAAGCAGGGCCCTTCCAGTACAGCCAAGAGAAATCCGACTGAGAAGGAGAAGTGGATTATCGCCAACTTTGGGTTCCTTGATCAACACATCTCCAGGGTGCCATCTCGTCAAGCTGTCAACCTAAAGAAGAACATTGCGAAGAGCAAGAAGCAACTGCCCAACTTTGATGACAGAAGTTGAAGCCATTGCACACCCTCCTCCTCCTCCTCTTCCTCCTGCAGATCCGAAGACCCTGAGAATCTGCTCGATAACTGACTACATATATTCTGAGTGTCTTCAGTTGGACTGGGACACGTATGACGACGTCGAAGCCCAGCTGATGTCATTCTTCCTGCAGCTGAAGGCGCAAGTCCGGAGGAACAAGCAGCAACAGCAGCAGCAACAGCAGCAGCAACAGCAGCATTTGAGTATTCAGCAGCAGCAGCAGCTCCATCAGCAGTAGCAGCAGGGCCAGATGTTTCAGCCGTCGTTCAGCCAGTTCCAGCAGGCTACTCCTGAGAAACAATGGACTACCTTGCAGACGATGTCTACACAGCCGTCTGCTTCAGCTTCTTTACAGCCTGCAGGAGCTTCTTCAGTTCGTCTTCAGTTGCCATATTCCAGCCTGCAGGTACCTACCAGTCTTCTGGACCTGGACCTTCATCCGAAGGAGGGTTCAAGGAAGAAGAACCAGGCACCACTGGAGAAGGTACAGCAGAGAAGACACCCAGAAGACTGGTAGGTACCTGCAGGCTGGCCCGTGGCAACTGAAGACTAAGCTCCTGCAGGGGGAGTTGTTTTGTGAAATCTAGCAGGCTTCTCAAATCATATTGTCTTGCCATGGGACTCTTCCTTCTTCTGAGTTGATGTAGTCCACCAAGTACAGTTGTTGTAATTTGGCAATCTGGGTAGCATAGTTCCCTCCGATCCTATGTGGTGGCATTTCAGCAATTTCTACAGCTTCCCACCAACCCCAGGATTAACCTCATGGGTGACTGGATCTTTGTGGTCAAGCATGTTGTTCTGGGTTGTCGGATATCTGATTCTCACGAGGTTGTGGAGGCAGCAGCATGCAAGGACTAAAGATTCCAGTCTTGGTTTTCTGGGGCATAGTGGTTAGCAGACACCTAAACCTTGATGCCAGGATACCAAAGGCATTCTCCACAATTCTTCTGGCTCTGGAGAGTCTGTAATTGTAGATCCTATGCTGTTTGGTTATGTTGCACAGAGGTAGTAGTTTCATCAGCCAGGTTCTCAAAGGGAAAGCATCATCCCCAACAATGAAGTATGGTACAGGTCTCTCACCACCAGCAATAGGTTCAGGTGGAAATAATCCAATGGTCCCATCTTCTAGAGCTTCCCTCAGGGCTGCAGCTGCAAAAACTCCTCCATCAGATCAAGAACCATTTGCTCAACAATCTACATAGATGAACTTGTAGTCTGCATCCACAAGAGCCATGAGTACAAAGAAATGGAAGCCCTTGTAGTTATAGTAGAGTGAACCTCCTTTGGGAGGACACCTGACGGCCACATGCTTCCCATCTATGGCACCAATACAATGGGGAAAGTTCCATCTTGCCTCAAACAGCTGGGCAACTTCTCTCCACTCTTCTGGTGTTGTTGGACAGGAGATGACATCTTCTGTATACTCGGCTTTGATGGCTTCACACACTTCAGGAATGATGTTGCTGATGGTGTTGTGGGCCACTCTGAAGCCATACATCAATGACTTGTAGCTGTTGCCAGTTGCCAAATACCTCAGGGTGATGGCATACCTCAGTCCTGGCTCCAAAGCTTTCCTTGCTTGGTAATTCTAGGCCCAACTTTTGCAAGCAGCTCTTGGAACATGGCTGGCTGCATTCTCACAAAGTTCTTGTAGTGGGTTCGATCCTCCATCAATAATTCATTCATCAAGCGTTCGTGTTGGCCCATCTGAGGTCTTTGCAACAGCCATGGCCTCACCCAAAATCTGTTCCTTCTCCTTTTCTTAATGAATGCTTGTCTTATTTCTGCCGCTCTTCTGGACTGCTCTTCATCAGGCATAATAGCCTGTGCAATAGTTGCTAGTAGCACATTTAATGGCTGTTGGTTGGTCTACTGCATGTGCCATGGTCTCTGTGGCAACAAGGAGCAGAATGAAGGCTACAGACAAGAAGCCACTTATATATTTACATCTGGCCCTCCACCGTGACAGCCGGCCTTCAAACGTAATACATGTAGTTAACTCGCCGGGACGTTTCTTGAAACCCTCACAGTCGTGATTGACACATGCTTGATACGCCCCTCACACGTACAAGCCTGCGGGTGGTACGTAGATGCCGTGGAGTCTCCCGTCGTTAACGTGATTTACCCGTGGCTCACCCGGCATCAGACCAGGCATCATCTGTCGGGTTTGGTATGTATCCTACGTGTGATCCGCCGGGTGTCCGTGATTCACACCTCGCTGCCGCCAACTCACCCGTTGCCTTAAGCACCGCCCCTTTTTGCTTCCAACAACCGTGGTGAAGTTGTCAAAAGGGGATATTACATAATTCTACGACAGCAATATGGCTTCACCGGTAAAACTGGCTATGTGAGAGCCCCCCTTTATTATATAATAAATATATAATAATCATAATTCCAGACTTTCATCAGTTGGCGCTGCCATCTGTCTATCTATCTATCTATCTATGTATCTATGTATCTATGTAACTATCTATCTCTCTATCTATGTCTATCTATCTATCTGTCTATCTATCTATCTATCTGTCTTTTCATTGCTTGTATTGTAAAGTTCTTTAACTAAACTCGTTATGACCAAATATATGATCGATAATGAACAATGAACTTTAACATTTTCTATTTACATTCTTTTGATATTAATGACATTGATTGATGGTCATGCATCTCGAGTACTTTTTTCCTGACACTATAAAGTGTCCATGTGACAAATTACAATATTCATAATGTCAGTTCAAGTAATATAGTTATAGCATAATTAATGGTCATGAATTCTGTTGTTTCATGCACATGTATGTGCCTACTCATTTACGGGACAGTATCTCTAAAGGCAAAGCAGTGTAAAGTTAATATTTGCAGAATACAGACTAAAATTATCAAATTTCCAGAAGTTTGCATTAGTTTCAATCATTACATTCAATAAGAGCATTTGTTTCAAAGCAAACACAACTTTTCATAAATCCTTCAGCTTTCATGTTTCTGTTAGTTTTAAAAATGTTGATACAACAAAACGTTGCTATTAAAACTTTTCAATATACAACATTTTTGTCCGTGAATATCTTATTAGTCTGCCAACTTAGAACAATGCAGAAACGGTTATCTGAGCCTGTGAGACTCTGATAGGGAAACATTTTTTTCCTTCTGAGCATTTTCACTCAAGTCACTTTTTCTGTAGTAACAGTGATGAATCGTGCTATTTCTTTCTTTCTTTCTTCCTCTTTTTATTTCTTTCTAGTATTACACAAATGATACACGTATCCCTCATTGCTCATATTCTAGATTACATTAACTCATAAATCACAGAAATCCCAAGTAGTCCCATTGTGCATGGCAACCAGAGTGCATGAAAACATTATAGCTGTAAGGTCCCTCTGATTGACTCGGACCAAGAGCAAGAGTTTAAGTTTCACATATTTATTCCTCCTGTCCCAATGTCACATACGTCCTATCTGCCCAATAGCTTAGACCTTACTCAGAGCACAACACCCTGCTTAACACCAGCAGCCCCTATCACGTGATACCCACGCCATGGCAGTGGAAATACCCCACATTCTAGGTCAACGGCTACTAGCATTCAAACACAGCAGGATGCAGGTCATCACATCACATCCTCCCGATGAGAAGGCATGTCCTCATGCCTTCGGACGAGCGATGGAGACCTTAAGTGCACCCAATACCTGGAGTTAATACAACTTCAACTTTAAAGTATTCATAAAACTCCCATACCTTAAAAATCTATCAAATCTAACAGTATGGAGGACGTGTGACTGGCGATCAGGAACACATATAATAAACAAACATTCAAATTACAATGACAAAAACAATCCATGAACATTGACAACCCAATGTCACAACCCCAATAATACAAACATTCATACAGACAACATTAAACTGACGGACAGACATTATTCATTCATTTTCACAACAAACAACTGTAACAGAGTCACTTTGCAGTTCTTTTGCACAAGGCAAGCACGGTGTTCACACTGAACAAAGTTAAGTTCCTTTTAAAAAGTTTCTGTCACATTGACCCCGTGACCTGGGCCAGCTGTCAACTGACAAACTGACAGCTTCACTTTTAAATGTTAAAATCCATGATTTTGGGCTTTTTTTTTCTAGAGTCCAACGTTCACTAAATTGTGTATAAGCCCCTCCAGGGGCGTATTCCAATTGATAATTCCATAGTAAGTGAAAAGAACACCCAAGTGTCTATTTGTCACATCCGTCCTTGACCAATGTTGCAGATGGGGGGCAATCTGGGTTGTCATGTTTTCCGGGGCAGGAGACTGGGGAGGCCCCAGGTTCAGCCAGCTGGAGAACCTAGTTCAGGGGGCCTCTCTCCTTGCACGTCTCCTCCGTGGGCAGCCTCTGGACCTCCTGGAGAAAAGGGCATCCACTTGGCACTCTGCTTCAGCACTTCCTGGCGGCCTTGAGGTCCCAATCAAGGATGTCAGCACTTAATAACTTCAAATTTTTTCTAGTAACTTCATTCCTCTATGAATCAAAGTTACACACCAACCGCATGTTTTAGCAATTACTTTTGCATTTCCCCAATAGTTGGACATACTATTATTCTCGGGCAAGTGAACCTTAACCTACAAAATGACCTATGGTCACAATAGCATCATTTTTAGTATTTCCCCACAATAGGTACATGCTTGGCCACTTCTATATATATTCACATACAAATATAAGAGACCAGTTCACTCCTTTCTATTACTTCGCGAATTACACAGCCTTTAAAGGAAACAACTTTACTGCAATAAATTAATATGACAGCAAAGAGAGGGCGCCCTGTTTCCTAAAAATACTGCAGTCCTACTTTTTACTCAAAGTACCATCTTATTTTAATTAAAAAATAGATGAATTGGGGTTATAATCGCACCCCACATTGTGACCATATCGCTCTGGAGGCTGCCTATGCCTGGTTGGGACAAAAGAAACAGCCTCCGGATCCAATGATAAGTGCTTGAACTTTGGATCCTGTCCCCTCTAGCTTTACATTGCTAGCAGGGGCTCCATCCTCTCACACCACGTGGCCTGGGGACTCCTCAACCCCTTCCAGCTCCACGTGGCCTGTGGGGACCACATTTGGCTCCCCAGCATCAGGAGGCATGGCCTGTGGCATTCCGCACCTCAGCGTCAGGGGCGGATTCTTCACAGCCAGGCTTGGGGGCTGCCTGGTCACCACCACTATACAGTGAAGGGTCAGTGTAAGGGTCACTTTCCAGAGGCTGGGGATTCAATTTCGTAATTGACCTCCCCTATCCTACGCACCACCCTATAAGGACCCCAAAAATATGTCATCCTTCTCATCCCTATTGCCCTCTGAGGTCCCAGTGTCAAGGGACTCATCAGAAGTGGGAAAAAGGTGTGGTCACAGCAACGATCATTGCTGTACTCCATCCCCACCTCGGCCTGCCAAGACATCCTGCATTAGGGAATAGAAAATTTCTCTCACCTGGGCTTCGGTGACTTGGGCCCCAGATGGGGGTCCAGTCACCTGGGGAAGGGGGAATGGCTTGGGCTCATCTGCTTGCACCATGGCCACAGCCCTTGGGGGCCCAATGTCGTGCTTATGGGGCTTGGCAGCTTGGTAAGCAGATTCATACTGAGTGGCCAGGTCAATGGCATCCTGAAGTGTGGCTGGTTTAAGGACCCCCAACCAAAACCTCAGATCTGTGGACCCAGAGGTATCCATGAACCTCTCTTTTGCAAACCTCTCTTGTTCCTCCCCAGTGGACACAGGATTGGCCTTACGAGACAGGTCTAACAGGAACAGGCCATATGACTCCAAATCCATATCTGGGCCCCTCCTAGCATTCAACCACTTATTTCTATAAGCATCAAGGGCCCTAGTGGAACAGAACAGAGACCTTAATTGGTCTACCATCCGGCTCCACGATTTTTCGTAGGGCAAGGACACCATTTTCAAACGGGCTGGACCATCTATGCTGGTCCACATATGAAAGCAACGTTCCTCATCAGTCCACCCATTAAAGTCAGCCACCCTCCCAAACTCCAACATATAATCAGTAAAAGCAACTCCCTGACCATCATACAAAGGAGGAAGGGCCTCTCGACGTCTCCTACGTCTTCTTGGGTGGCTCTCTCCCAATTCTAGTCCTATATTCAGGGTAGGATGGGGGAGTGGATGCTGAGGAGTCATCAGATGACTCCTTGTCAGTTAAATCTAACACTCTTCGTTCACTACTAGCCCGGGACCTAACCTGGGACTTTGTTTTCTTACCAGGGCCCTTGTTATGGAAAGGCCCTGGCAGAGGTGAGTCCCTATTACGGTCAGCCCCATTATCAGATATTCTGGGAGTGGCCTCCCCAGCCACCATCCTGCCTGACTGGGAGCCACGTGGGGTGTCAGTCAGCTGGCCAGCCATGAGGCTGTCAACTGGCTGATGCAACACCCTATTAGGCCTGGGTCTTAAACTCGAAGTACCTGGCATCTTTTCAAACCAGACAAATTTCAAACAAGACAAACAAGAAATTGTCAAAAAGATCAACAATGTGACTGGGGCAACAACTAACACCAAAGAAAGTGAAACCACTTATCGGCCTCCACTGCAGTGAGTAATGCAGGAGGAATTCCTATGTGCCAAAGTCAGTGTCAAAGATAATCCTTATGTCAAAGATAATCCTTTCTCAGTGCGAGGTTAATCCTTGTAGCACAGAAGCTCTCCTTGGACTGAGTCAAGTCCCATATCGGGCGCCAATTGTAAGGTCCCTCTGATTGACTCAGACCTTGGAAAAAATGTATATTTCTTCCAAGCTCAGACCAAGAGCAAGAGTTTAAGTTTCACATATTTATTCCTCCTGTCCCAATGTCACATATGTCCTATCTGCCCAATAGCTTAGACCTTACTCAGAGCACAACACCCTGCTTAACACCAGCAGCCCCTATCACGTGATACCCACACCATGGCAGTGGAAATACCCCACATTCTAGGTCAACGGCTACTAGCATTCAAACACAGCAGGATGCAGGTCATCACATAGCAAACAAATTAATTTCATATAAGAAGGCTGAATTTCATTATATTCCGAAATGTACTGATATGAATGATAAGGTGCTCTAAGACTTGTATTATTGTAAGCATGGTAGAAATAATGTTGTAAAGAAATTGCCATGGTCTAAATTGAGAGATAAGATTAATCATTAACTCAATTAAGAGGGGTACCATGCACTATCATCACTGTAGATTGTTGAAGTTCAATAAACTAAAAATGTTTAAAATGTCCTTATGATCAGCTAACTTATGTAGTGCTGCTAAGCGAGGTCTTACAAGAAAAGAAATTGTGATCCAATTTTTCAACTTTAACTGCATAAAATGTCCTTTCATTTAAAAAAATCATGTTCATAGACAAGTTTTACTCTTAGCACACAATGGTTCTATAAAAAAAAAAACTCCGGTTATGTAAACATTTTACTCTATCAAATTGTGAAAGACACCTGCAGTAAATTTTGAACTTCCTTGCTTTGGTGTTATTTCCAACTGGTAATATGTATCGTTCTCTGGCGAGTACAACTATGATGGTGACATGACGGTGTCATTTATATATAGTAACTGTATAGTAAACATTTACTGGTTGCTAACTTAATTGCTACACGCAATATACAATAAAGCAGAGGTCATATGAATGTCCACTTACTTTTACAATAGCCACATGTCCAGCATAGTAATCAAAATTGTCCTTTTAATAGATGCTGGTAGGACCAACAATCACTCACCTCATTCAGTGTGTTCATTCAGTGTGTCTCTGTTCACAAATGATGCAGGCAGGGATGCCAACTCAGGTCTACGCTAACCCTGGTGACCTAGAAATGCAGATTATCATAATGATTATATGCCACTCTACCCCTCAAGCTGCTTGCAGCGCCTCCACTCCTCCGTCATTCCCGACTTTCACCCCCCCCCCCCCCCCTTGTGAGCAAGTTGTCTACCCCTCTGGCCCTTTCACTGGTTCTCAACCCCCCCCCCCCCCGGGGTCACTAGATCAAAGTTCAGACTATAGAGTCAGATCATGTCCATGGTCAGACCATGGAGTCACTAGAGACGTAGATTTACCACGTGCTGTTTAGTGTATGCAAATAAACTGATGTGTGAGTATATTATACGTATATAAGTTAATAACTATGTAGGAGAGGAACTCGTTTTACAACAGTCACATTGTTGCACAAGTAGGCATATGTAACACAAGGCGTTTTCTAGGTTCTACTTTATTAAATATGTCATGAAAATCTGATAGTGACAATATCATATCATTATACCATTTAATAATTAACACTTCAGTCCACCTGGTGTTGAACATCCTATCACAGTATATTTTGTCATTGATTTTAGGACCTCAATTCCAACTGTTTCTGCCAGCTCTTCTACATACTACAAATGCTGAGAGTCAATACCCACGTACAGCTAGAGTAAAACAAAGTCCTAGACTTTCTTTTTTTTAATGTGTAATGGAAGTATTCATACCAGTAAGAATGCTTCCAATACGATCAGATGTTTCTTTTCCTGTTATTATCTACTACATAAGTGTTATGAGTTGTTCAATTTAAAATTTTATTTTTACACATGGTTTACATCAGGCTTAAACTGAATTTGAAAATTCAGATGTATACATTGCATTTAATTGTGGGCACTGCAGCACCTGAACCACTTTGTCCATCCAGCTTAAAGCAATAAGCATATGTCATCTAAGAAATTAAACCAAACAGACCGATTCCAGAAATAGAAATACAATATCATCCAGATGAGGAAATTCCTGGAACTGGTCAGGTTGTTTTGGCCATGAATAGCAGGTAAACGAGATATTGGTATCATCCCTGAAAAAAAAAAAAAACATGCAAAGTGAAAAAGAAAGACTTACACTCGACAGACGTTGGGCTTATACAACAAGCCAATATCTAGGCCGAAGGCAGCGAGCGATGCTCACTTCCCGTAGAGACGTTACCCAAAACGTGGTCGACACAGTGGTCATGCTAAACTGGAAAAGTCCCAAAAATTATCTGAAGTCCAGGAGCCAAGGCCACATATCATGCATATATATAGGCTGAAATTCGAAGATAAGACCTGGAACCTTCAAAATCCGGGAGGTGTAGAGTTAAAAGGTGGGTCAGTTGTTTGCTATTTGCGTTTCCATAGCTACCATATTCTGCTTTTGTAGATAATACCAAATACACAACAATCATCTATATGCCTTCCACAAGCAAGCCAAACATTTTCATTTCCCCATTTTCTTTTGTTGCTATGGTATCAACATGTAGGAAATTGCAAATTTTTAGCAAATAGACTTGGAAAAGTTAATTATACTGCAAAATCGATGGGAGAAAAGTGAAGTTATTTTCCTACATATAGTATTATTATTGTTCAAATTTTATCAGTAACAGGTACAACTTGAATTTTGCTTATATTTTCAAGTCTCTGCATCCAATGTTGATCAGCTTCAAGTATCATGTACTATCGATCACAAATAGATACTTTCTATAAATTTAAAAGATTTCAATAATCACCATTGCCATGGAAACAGAATTAATTGACCTTTTTTGGTTGCCTGTATATGTTAGAAGGCAATATGAATGTGCTCTAATATATCCATGCTATCTATCGACAGTCATATCAGAATAATAATGCAAATTGCATCATCACAGAAATATTCAAATTTTACTCCAGATAATTAAGGAAATCAGGGTTTATGTTGTATCTCAGTGTTACGGAATATGAGCCCCGAGGCTGCTCAACAGGAGACAACAGAGTAATAGTATGAACAATGATTTATTAATAGGACTTTATATGCATGTCACACAAAATTATCAATTGTACGTGTTTGATGGAACAGTCCACACCACATGGGTGGATGAAACAAAGATATTGCCACAGTCTTTCTCTCTTCTCTCTGGGGAATGAGGATGTTGCCACAATTGTACGTGTTTGATGAAACAGTCCTGTGATGGAACAGTCCACACCATATGTGTGGATGAAACAAAGATGTTGCCACAGTCTTTCTCTACTCTCTTGAGGATGAGGATATTGCCACAGTCCGAGTCTTGTTTGGTGTTGGGTGACTACCAAATCTTGTCTATCAAATCCTCTTTGGAAATTTACCCACTGCTGAAATGGCATCCATAACTTGGCTTCATACGATAGTTGATATCTGTAAGCTAACAAGATAATATGGCTATATATATATATATATATATATATATATATATATATATATATTTATATCCAGGTGATGATATACCATAGTGATGTACCACACGATTATCCTTGAATAATATTATTACATAACATGTGTCATGTGGGCAATTACCCAAACATTAACTAATTGTTGTAATACACAAGACCTTCATAACTCTGATAATATACATATTTGAATGCATATAAGAAAATAAGAAAAGCCTATTACCATAATGCATGTGAAATTTTATATATCAGTTACATGAATCACCTGACCACATGGTTCATTTGACCTTCAGAAGGTTAAAGCAAAATTATAACAAAGTTAAACTGAAACACTTTTACTAGAGTTACCAGCTACTGTAACCTCAACATTTGCTATTATTTTCTATTATAAATTAGAAAAGATGCACTTACGTGGTGGTAGAGTGTATTGCTTCCAGAAGGAAACAGATATATGGAGCTCTTCACTCCACTCCTTCAAAACAGCAAATGACCCAAGTTACCTGTTTAGAGCCACCAGATTAGCCTTGGAGTCATTCAAGCATATCAGCCCATTTTATATACCTGGCCTAATTTCTTAAGTCACTTTGAACTTAAGATGGTTGTTCATGATCATTAACAGCACCACAAAAGGATTAATGCAGCAACTCACTCTGTAGACAACTAATACCAATAAAATACTTAACCAATATGAAATAAAACAACACCAAGTAATCCCATTTCCTCTATACACCTAATAACCTAATATATATGAAATACATCTATTGATACAAATATATCCAAAACTCTAGAACGTTACACTCAGAGCAGTTAGATGTGTTCACATAAACTATGATAAAGTGAAATAAGCTCAGTACTTACCAGTGCCTAACCACTGGAATTACCATAGAGGGATCATGATGTTGTTTTCTATGTACCAATGAAAATATGAGGCTACTATGAAAGATTATTATTTATTGGTAGCTTTATGCATCCTTGTCTATTATTGTATGAAATCGCCCAATAGATCTATTATGTCATTAGAGGCATTTCACCTCCACCTAATTGCACCTGTAGCCATGCGTTTTCTATGCAAATGAACCCTATTTTTAGAGGTCACTAAGCTGGAACCTAAAATTGTTGTTTTAATTACCGTCATAAATTAAATTCAAAACCAGAAAGAGGCTGAATGGATGTACCCTGATGTTTATCGAGTTAATTCACCATAGGAATATAATAATATTATCTGCGGTGGCCGCTACATTAGACGATGTCTGCATAATTATATTATTATTCTAAGTTGTGGAGGGACATGATGGTCACTTTTTTCGGTGTGTCCACTCTGAGGACAATGGTGTAATGGTCATCCATGTAAGGGACTGAGGCCCAAGGGATAAACACTTCATAATCACTGTAAAGAGTTTAAAATTTATGTATGGATGGAGGAGCTTATGCATGTACGGTAGATTTAATAGACTTGGAAACTGACCTCCTGCAGGACGTCATGTGAATCCAAGACTCCCATGGGACGAGGGACTGTCTTGGCCAATAGGAGTCCAGGATTCACACAAAGTCCTCTGGAGTTTAGTTTCAATGTCCATGTCTATGAGTTCGGCTGTAAAGAACTTGTCCACTGATTCGACCATGGAATAATCCTTATGATGAAAATGGCATCTCTATATGAACAGCATCATTGTAAGTGTTTATGTTCTCAGGTGAGTGACTTTTCCTTCAATTACTTAGAAATTACTCTTGATATATTTATGCAATATTTTAATCAGGGCAATCATATATAGTTGAAAAAACACTGTTTTGCAATATGGGCCTATTAATAAGCAAAATTATAACACCCAAAATTGATATAAAAAGATAGAACAATGGTAAAATTGCAATATAGTCAAGCCAAATAAAAACATTACCAGCTGAATCTTTTAATAGCACCGGGGAGGCTGTTCCATGATATTTTGTAGTAAGATGAAGATAATTACCTCAAATCTAGTAAATTTTCTGGATGAGTTCCAACAGAATAAGCAACAATGCTCAAGTAGTTCACGAAGGTTGTGTTTTCACCGGGAACAAAGTCATTTGTGCCCACAATTTGCAAAGCTGTAACCACCTGTACTATGGTCAGGCATGACACCACCATTGTTTCTCCCTTTGTTGCATTGTTTTACCATACACGGTTTAGAGCATTCGATGTAACTTGGGACGTTCAGTGCCACATCAAATTGTACATAAGCGAGAGCATCCCAAAGTTGAACAACTTCTCCATGTTCAGCATAATGGAGAGTGACTGCGGTATCATTTTCTGACCACTTGAATAACATATCCAGTTTCATTCATCCGGCCACCCACAGGAGGAATTGCATACATAAGTTCCAGTTCGCTTACCGGAGTCAACGTGGCACATTTGGCCATGTACTGTTGAAAGTTTTTCTTCTTTTAATGTTTTTTATCTATTTATTTAAGATCATATTTTGTAAGGGGAATTATTCAGAAACAATGTAGTTTTTCAGTAATGCTCTTAGTTAAAACTATTTATCTTATCTATCTTATGGAGGCCTCCAGGGGTATTTATAATAAATATATATAACAAATTTATAGAGCTCCTGTTTCAGAAATGTTTTCTGCTCACCGGCCCTTGGATTAGTGAAGCCTTTTGTTCACAGGTAGATTTGAATAGATGAGGTTTTAGTTTCCTTTTGAAACCATCATTTGTAGTGATTCGTATCCCTGAGTTGAAGTGCAATGACTGAGAAAGCACGAGACCCATATTTGTTCCAAGACAGAGGCTGGAGGAGCAAGTTATTGTTGTTGCAGCTGAGATTTATAGTTTGCTGAGGCTGTTTTCTCTATAGATTTTATATATATGAGGGTGCCTCATAATTGAGTGATTTCCCAATCATATTGAGAAGTTTGAATTCAGCTCTGAAACTTTCAGGCAGCAAGTGAAGTTCCTTTCTGATGTAAGTGATTCGATCATGTTTCTTCAGTCTTTCTATCAATCGTGCTGCCGATTTCTGAGCTACTTGTAATTTCCTCAAATATTTCGCATTTATACCATGCAGAAGAGCATTTCCATAGTCAAGATGTGGTCTAACCAGCGCATTCACTACAGTTGGGTGTCTTCTTTATTTAGATTCTTCCTTATCTACTTGTCTAACAAGGTTTTTAACCTTCTCAGTTGATTTGGTTTACCGATCAGTAAGAACTGCAATATTACTCAAGGGAGCAATATATAAGAGTGAACAATATTGGTCCTAATTTGAAACCTCGTGAATAACTACATTGTTTCTGCCTCAGCAGTTTTTGAGAAGTTTCTTTTTCATTGATCATAACTGATTGTATTCTGTTGGACAAGTATGAAGTAAACTATGTTAAAGCTGTGCCTCAAATGCCATACTTTTTTCAAAGGCAGCTGATAGGTCCAGCATATTATACATATTGTACAATAATATAAAGTGAAATAAAGAAATGATATACAGGTACTTAAGGCATTAAGGCAAAAACATAGTTTTTGGCATATGGAAAACATTTAGATTTTTTTTTTATAGATATGTTTATTTTTTGTTTTGAATAAACACATGATAAGAAACCAAGGTAGTAGCCACAGGCGCCGTCCAGCTGCTCTACATGTCAAGACATAATAAGAAGGTGCCACTCTTGTGCATTGAGCAAGTAGACTTGGCCTAATTCAAAGGCCCGATGCTCTCACTACACTTAATATAAACATCTGAATCTTTGGTAACATCAAGTAAACAATATTTCCTAACTTTTTGAATCGTCAACATTGTGGTTATTGTCTGATTTTTGGCTGTTATAATGCATTTTTTGGACCTGAATACGATCGCAACAGTCATGCGGACAGAATGAAGGTCATTCAGGCCAGCAGCAGAGGCACCCACAGTATTAGAGAAAACCCAGAGGCCCCGTAGGCCACAGACTGGCTGCAAATGGTCGCAGACCTGCTGTAGAGCAGCGCGGACGTAGTTGGAGACACCAGTGACCTGAATTATGTCCGCAAGACTGTCGCATGAGAATTCCCAGTGCTGCACCTTTCTTTATTCTCTATCTTGATGATAGCCCCTGCTGGAGGGCGCCTGTGGTAGTAGCTAAAGAGGAATAAGGAGAAATATCAGGTATGTGGATGTTTGAGTGAAAAAATGAGACAAATGAGTTGTAATTAATCTTATATTAATTATATAAATTTGTACATTAAGTAAACATACCCCAAAAACTAAATGATTTCTTTACTTTAGCAATTTATCTTGAATGAGTTGCAGATATAATGGTCCTACAGGCATAATATTCTCATTGAATACATTCCAAATTTCAATTGTAAAATTTTGTTTCACCCTTCCTTAAGTGTCCTACGTAAGTTTATGTTTTACTCTGTTTATAATAGCCAAGTTAAACTTGTATTGCATAACTATTACAAAAGACTAAGATAGCATTATGGCTGAGTGCACTTTCTTACCATCTGTTACTGTTTCTGTATATTTGCTGAGGAAGACAGGCACGAGGGTTTGCTGCATAAATAGAAGAAATGTTGGAGAACATCTTCTTTGGTGAGGATTCTGTGTTGAACAAGTTCAGGAATTGATTTCCAAAGAGCAATGTGTTGTTATCCTTTTTAAGACCTTGTCGCTCTATTGGCTGCGATTTGCATGGAAACTTCAAGTGGGTGGTGGCAAGACTTAAAATCAATATTATAATTTACATATAATATTATGATAATTGAACCATAATGATTACCGTTTGTTAAATTTTTTTGTCTCTTTGATTTTACACATACAAGTTTCAATTTTTAATGCAATTAAATCTAATCACACATTTTCAACGATTTACAATGTGACCATGGCAATTATTATCACTAATATCTGTGATAAAAAAACATTGAAAAACGTATTAGGCAAATAAATAGATAAATACATATAAATATTCAAAGAATATTTAAGAGACAGTGCAGGTTATTGCCAATTTTACAAATGTTAAAACAATAAATTTTCATAACACATTAAACAATAAAAAAAGTCTGCATCATACAACAGTGCAACCTGGAGTGGGAAAAATTATGTTAAATGCCTACATGGTAAACCGCACAGTAGTTAAACACATACAAAAAGTTTATATGCAAATTCAAGTAAAGTGTCAAGCAATTGTCTCTATTGTAGTATGATCCTTGTCCAGTCTTGCCTTTATCCAAGAGATGGGAATAATCAAAGCACCACCAATTGCTTGCGCTGCTCCAAACATCAGAAAAGGAGCATTGAAATTGCCCGTAACATCCATAATGTAACCTGGGAAAGAAAAAATAATGCATTGTTACGTTGATAAATTTTCTGTCTGTGCTGTATTGCATGCAGAGTCATTATAGCCGAATGCAATGAAGTGCTGTTCATTTCACTTTGCAAGAGTCACCATTGTTAAGTAAATTGTATAAATTGCGATGTCACATGAATGTTAAAATTGGATTTGGCGGCGTTTCGTTGCATTTGGCAGTAAGTACAGGGCCCAAAAGTGAAAGACATATACATCAATGTTAGGCCTACCATTCTGTGATATAAATATATAAATCTCTTTCTGCATACCTGATAGAGTGTGGAGAACGAGGTTCGCTGTCCCTTTGCTCAGCATGAGGGCGCCACCAGTCACTTCAACATTACTAAGTCCAACAACATCCACCAGGGCAGGGCCATAGAGAGCCATGTAGCCCGCTGAAATTAAAATAATGCACAATAAGCCATAACGAAACTGCGTGACATTTCTGTAATGATTAATCAGCATGAAAGTCGCCATGGTAGACCATATTTTTGTGTTATTATGAAGTTTTTTGCATCCTATTCAGATATACAGTATTAGTTCACCAAGCTGTACAATTATATCTTAAATATATGTGGCAGCATTTATTAACATACGACATTCTAAGTGTCTTGTCTGATCAAATTTGAGCTAAATCCACTTTCTAAAGTTTCAAAGCAAATCACTTGAAAATGAAAATGATTTGAAAAATCCTGATAGTGTAACTAATTTTTTAGTACTGTATACTAATTTTTTAGCACTGTGTACTAAATTTTTAGTACTGTATTGAACTTACATGATAGGATTCCAAACACACAGGAAAATACAGCCAGTGGTATAAAGTCCACAAGAAAGATGAAGCCATGGTAACTATTCCATTTAATGCTGCTGAGAGGCCGCAAAGAACTGTTCTGTTAACGAAATGGCAATCACCAAAAATACCGACAGCTGGACGGGCAAATATTCCAGTTATTCCCATCAGAGAAACCAGAAAAGACACTGTAGACTTGCTGATGCCCAAAGCATCTCCTTTAACAGGTGTGTATGTATAGATAGTCATGTGGCCAAGTTGTATGCAAAAATATCCAATCAAAAACAAGTAGAATCCGATGAACTTGCGATATGGAAATCGCTTAAAGAGTTGGCATCTGCTTTTCTTTGGCTCAACTGGATCAACTGGATCAACTGGATCAGGAGCCTCTTCGCTCATTGACTGGCTGTCTCCCTGACTATCTCCCTAAAATATATTTCACCATCGTGCTTTACAAACTATTTTTTTTTAATCACCAATAAGCCATATTATTCTGAGGTTACTTGATCAAAATTTAATGTTGTTTTGGGTTGATCATACAACTTGAAATTAAAAAAATGTCAATTATGTTGGCAGAATTAATATTTATCTGTTTTTTTTTTTACCTTATTTTTGAAATTAGCACCTGGTTTTTTTAACAGTGCCGTATTTTGGGTTTAAAAACATTTAACCTTGAGGCATTTAATTGTTGTAAAAATGCAAATTTACCTGAAGTAAAGGTTTCCCACTGATATTTCTTAGCCTTCTGGCCTTAACTTCTGCCACTGGACGCAGGAGGGCGCCAAATACAACTCCATTTAAAAAGATGGCTGCCTCGATTATCAGCGCCCCCTGCCAGTTGTACCAGTCAATTAGGAATCTTGTTAAAGGAGGTAGAATGAATATTCCAACACTTAAGCCACTCATGACTACTCCTGCAGCAAATGCTCTCTTCTTCTTAAAATAATGCTGGACAACTACCATGGCAGTGAGGTAGAAATTGAGAAAGCCAATTCCTGAAATCAGAAAAAACATTTTGATCCAGTGAGCAATGAACCCATGGTATCATTTAACGGTTGCACTGGGGTGTGATAAACCCAAAAAAAGTCAAACATCTAAAAAAATATCCCAAAATAATATTTTGTTTATTCTTTCTGCGTTCAAAATGAAAGTTAGACCACACACTTTTCTACCATGAAGTAAATGTTTTTTTCAATTATATAACTCAAGTTCCCCCCTCCCCAAAAAAAAAAATCATTTTATCTAGTTGATATTGTTAAATACTTTGTTAAAGCTTCATACCAGCTTATGATAAGTAAGAGATAAATATTTCAAGCTAGATACCTGCTAAAGCACCATAGAAGACGTAAAGCACTGGCAAGTAAGGGAAGAATGCAGAGATCAAGTAACCAGTGAAGACCATCAATGATGACACAATGCTGACCACTCGACATCCAAATCTCTTCATCAAGGCACCACTGACAATTCCTGAAGAAACAAGTCAATGATGTACTCATTCAAGTTGGTCATGGCTGCACGACATTGGATCGAACGTTTGCTATATCTTTCCAGCTTATAACCTGGGAGGCATAGATTAAACTCAAATTGGTTCTTAACTTGTATAATAAGAGGAGCACTTATTAGTGAGGTGGCCTCACAGCCAAGTGCTTGAGCGTTGTATTTGTTCTATATGTCTACAAATAAAATGCTGCAAGGATGAGATAAATATAATTGAAAGCAATCTTCAATTTTCACATTAAAACTAACATTGTACTCAGTTGTGATGTACATTTACGATTACTTAGTGGTATTTACCTTAATAGGTGTTTTAGTTGTGGACCAACTTAAAAAAGCTTCATGCCCTGTATTTCTGCAACTGATCGGGTAATTAGGACAGGCAAGGACCATGGCACTAAGATGATGGATAAAACATTTAATGGAAATTGAACCCAGGACCCAGTGGTTGGAAGCCCAGTGATCCACCACTTGGCTAGGCCCCCACCTCTCAAATTAAAAAATAAACTATGATTCATAGAGAAAATGGAACCCAGACAACTTAGATCATATCGACGTATCTGGGAAGTTGTGAAGATATATTTACAGCAGAATGATGAATTTTCTCACCCAAGAAATATCCAATAAACATCTGGCAAGATCCGATCCACGTGATGGGCGATTTACTCGTTCGGAAGTAATGCAAATACTCCACCAAAAATATTCCAAGACATCCAAACTGTCCAGCCATAAACACATTCAGCATAAAAGCTGCAAATAATATGACCCATGCATAGCCTTGGTCAACGTCTCTTTTCAAATTAATTTTGATTTTCACCATTTTGAATTTGATTCAGTATCTGGTGCTGCCCTATGTTGATTAATGGTGCTTATAATCTGAAGTGCTGCCTCTACAGTAAAATGAAATCACCAAAAGGTAACTGAACACAATCTCTTCACGTAATATAAAAATGAGTAATGTAATAAATATGTTTGTGAAATAATGAGCTCTTCGTAAAAATAAACAACTGTAGATCCGTCAATGTGTAATTCAATTTCATCCAGAAGAAATCATTAAATCCTTCCCATCAACAGATAGTTATTGTGAAAGTTCCAGACTGAAAATATAAATTTGCAAGAAATTAGTTTTATTGACAAAGGGAAAAAAAAACGGTCAGTGAAGTAATAAATTATGTGTATGAGTGATGCTACTGCATGCCAATATCCAAATAGTGAAAATTTCCCCAAAAATAGGCGTCCGAGTGAAAAATATGCAATATCTCGGCAGATATTGGAAATTGGCAGCAACAAGTGACCTTGATTGGACACTACTGGAACTTGTGTAATTGAATAGTCCCTTTTCAATTGGTGGCCAGAATTGCACATAATTTACCTAGATTTCTGCTTAATAATCCAAGGATGCCATCCATGCAGTTGCTAATATTTAAGATAGCAATTACCTCAACTTAAATTGTGTCAAGATACCCAAAAGTCAGTCAAATGGTAATAAAAATAAGCCCATAAAAACAGAAGTACACAAATAAAAAAAATGTAATATATAATCTGACAGATCAGCGATTAGGGTATTATATAAAAACCAATTATGTGTGAACCTTTTTCATTAGTTGCGCTCTTGCATAAAATAAGAGTGTGTCTTTTTCTCGAATTCTGATTGGCTGAGAAGTTTCCAGGTCAAGATATTGTAGCCAAAAAGGCCATGTGATATAAAAAAAATATCTGATGCTTATTCATATCGACTATTCAAATTTATTTCAATTGCATGTATATTAAATTTAAAAAAAAGTCAAACCATGCCAGTATTAGTTTTTTTTTAACTGGAATAATCATATCTAGATATAAATGCAACATTATCAGTCATATTTTGGGTTTCAGGTACAGCTAATTTTCCGATGAAACCTAAGTGTACTTGACATCTTGAACTGTCAATTGTGTCAAACTTGTAAGCCATCCAATGGTAGAGATTTCACATGTTAATTCTTGTTGTGAAATAGTCTTTACTGTGTATACATAATTGCAGAAGACGTCATGTGAATCCAATACTCCCAATGGCTACGACAGTCCCCAAGGCAGTCCCTCAGCAAATGGCCATGGAGGTCCAGAATCCGCACGACGTCCTCCAGATCAAATTCAGTTTCCAAGTATGTGAATTTGGCCTTAAAAATCAAGTAAATCTTACAGCATATTTCACAGGCTTGGAAACAACAAATTTCATAGGCTTGGAAACAACTATGGAAACAACAAATTTCATAGGCTTGGAAACAACAAATTTCATAGGCTTGGAAACAAAACTCCAGTGGACTTCATGTGGATCCAGGACTCCTTTTGGTCGATTGTCTTAGCCAATGGGAATCTTGATTTTTTTTTTTACCAAGTCTATGAAATTAGCTGCAATTTTGAAATACGCCTAAAGACTAACATTGTTGGTATTAGAACCCCATCATTTGGACCACCCAATATTCATTCCACCTTGAATTTTAGACAACTTTACCAGGTGTAAAACTGCTGACCACTTCCATTATTTCCAATTTAAGGTGATCTCAATTGAGGAGTTATAATGCTATAATTTATTGTTTGTGATGGGTTTCTTTTTACCAGGTTTCATAACCCTAAATACAGCCCACTGACGCCTTGAGTTTATTTGATTGATAGAATTTTGTGCAAACTTCAAGGTTTTCTGTCTGTGCTTGACAGGTTTCTTATTTGTTCTATATACATTTGATACAGATACAGATGAAGTGTCCTTTACAAAAAAAATTCTAAATGTGTGTTTCTTATACAATGGAACCTCGCAATTAGGACTGCCCTTTAAAGGAATGAACTTAGTGACCTCACAATATAGTTTAGTTTAATTAAGGGGTAAACTGTATTTATAGTTATTATTTATAATAATTTATAGCAGTTGATAAGTTTGTTTGAAGATTCAGTAATCTAAATGCAAAAGTAGAATTATTATAACGAAGGCCAGGCCTACATATGTACGCTTAAGTGTGCTTATATGCATCATAATATATATATCATGTATATGATGATGCTCAAAACATATTGTAATTTTAATATAGAAATTAATTTGCCAGCATCTCAATTCTCATGTTGTTAAGTTACTAGACCTAACCAAACCCTAGCCCTAACCCTGAATTTTCCACTAGTTACTTGGCACTAGGCCTATAACCTTATATATATAGGCTAAGGTCAAATACATGCCCCTTGCTCTTGCGTAGCTGTTATGACATTCAGACTAAGTTACATCAAAGAGGTGTTCCTTGCTGGCTTACAAGACTTTATAAAGTCACAGAAACTCTAGGTACAGATTCTGACAATTCCAGCATAAACAAGCAAAATTAATTTTATCCTTGTTCGAAAAGGCTCATACTAAGATGCTCACTGAGATAAATGATAGTACGCTAAACCCTAAACTCAGAACAAGAATGATATTAGAATAGAGCCCTATCTGAATTATACCCTACCTAAATCCGTCTATTGTAATATAGCATGTTTTAGACTAAGCTCACACAACCTTAATATTGAATTAGGCAGACACAAACGTCCTTATGTTCCTGCAAATGAAAGAATATGTGAAAAATGCAATCTGAACCAAGTAGAAGATGAGTTTCAAAAAAATGGAATGATATCCGCTTAAACTTATTCCACATTGCTTGTAAATACATTGAGGGCTTTACTATTTTTGATCCAACTGAACAATTCTTATAAATATTAACAACTAAGAACACTAACCTTAACTTTGCTCTTGGTAAATTTCTACAGGTAGCATTAAAATTAGACAGTAAAATATAAATTTTTTTTATAAATAGCAACTTAATGTCTCCTGGAACTGAGTGGCTGGCGGCACATTTGACGAAACTGCTTCTGTGTGTGTATGACTTTGTACATTTGTATATTTGTAAATATCTACTATTGTATGTCACTTCATATTGTATGTCACTTCATATTGTATGTCAACATTCCCATCTCATATTGTATATCACTTCATATTGTTTACCATGTTGATAGCAGTTAAGAGTACATCATGTATAGATATATCTATATATCTTATGCTTAGTGTCTAGTATTGTTATTGAACCTGAATTGTTGTGCTAAAACTATTTGTTGGTGCTTTTTAAACAGTATTATTACTATTATTTGTTTAGTTCCGGGTGCTTTAGAATTTCTTAGACAGACTATGTATTAGTTGATTAGTATATTAGTCATAATATAGCTCCACTTATTAAATTATTTTAACTGTTGATCCATGTATTTCTATTATTTTTTTTTATTTTTTATTTTTTTGCCATTTCTTATCTTGTCATGCTGACACATGTATCAATTTGATATTTTGCTGTCAATAAAAATCTATATATATCGGTTTTTGTTTGTGTTCTATTATAAGATAAGAGCACATTGATGCAACTTGTACCCCACCATCTTAATTAAACTTAGCTGGCTATTCACCGCAGACAAAATGGGAGGAATAACTTTTGAGCTAATTAGATTAGACTTTAGAGGGTGTGAACTATGAACCTTCCAAGTATATTTGCTAATCTTTTTATTTTTATTACAACTCTGAAGGTGATAAACATTGCAATTTGCTATGATTGTCTGTCAGGGTCTGAAGTTCATTGCTACAAATCTATTTTAAGACAATTGCCATAGGGACAACGGAAATTGAATCACGTGACTTTCATTGTCTATCAATAGTGCAAACAAAGTGAGATAGTCCCTGGAAATCACACGTTCGAAATGTTTTTAATAGTGATCAGAACTACTTATTCTTGAGGTAAGTAACAACCAATCTGTGCACACTATACAAAATCAATCAATGGGATCATACATTTTTTTAATGATATACATGTATTTCATGGAGATTAGACAACATAAAATATTGCCTAGCAATTTAAGTGCATACAAGATAAAAATTCCGGACAAGGTTATATTGACATTTGTTATAGCAGTACAACAAGTACATTCCTAATGTTATGCTGATCATGAAACATGGACTACCAGAATATCAAATTTATGCATAATCAGGAATATATTATATGAGAAGTGAAGACATTGTAACTATGGCCCCAGGTGTGCAAAAAGACCATGGCTTTGCATGGGTCATAGTTCTTGTGTGTGCTGTGACAACCAGTCTCTTCAAAGGTGCACAGTTTGGGACTATGGGAGTTTTATTTGTGGAATGGATGGACTATTTTAACCAACCTTACTCCTTTTTCACAACTCTGAGTGCTTTATTTTTCTGCATCGGCAATTTTCTTGGTAAGTACTCCTTTTATGTAATATCAAGTGGTATGCAATGTATATTAAAAATTAGAGTCCAAAAACATTATATATTTATTGACATTAGTTGAGTAAAAGTTCAAATATTCCCATATATATTGTACTTAGTCAGACCATGTACTATAAAAGTCAGTTTCTGAAATTGTTATGAGTGTATGTTGACTAACAAATTAGCAGTATCTGATACTGGGTTGCGCAGCCATGAATTTCTTTGCATGCATGAATTACTATTTATGTCATCAATGATATGATATTTTTATGAATAAAACAATGTTCACATTTTTTAATCTTTTATTTCAGCACCAATATTCAGCATTCTGATCAAACTGTATGGCTCCAGAGCTTGCACCATAGTGTGGAGTTTAGTAATTTTTACCAGTTATACAGTTTGTGCTTTTGTTCCAACTCTGACCATCCTTTATATCTTCTTTGGAGTCATTGCAGGTACTTTTTGTATTACTCATTATATTTCCGTCTTTCTGTATGTTCCAAATGCTTATATATTCTGTTTGTTTTCACTGCGACTGGTCTAATTACATGTTTTTGCATCACACTGTATTTTTCCGAATTATTTTATTATTTTGCAATAATTTATTACTGTATCTTAGCAAAATAGATTTGTTGCTTATCGGTGTTCGTGAATTGATCAGAATATGATTTGTTGACAAATGTTTTCTGTAATTGTATATAATGCATGAGATGTTTTTTTCTTCACTGTATAACTACTTAATATTGCCATGGGTTTATGCTTAGTCTTTATTAATGTGTTTATTG
The DNA here is from genome assembly GCA_932294295.1 of Alitta virens. NCBI lineage: Eukaryota > Metazoa > Annelida > Polychaeta > Phyllodocida > Nereididae > Alitta > Alitta virens. The sequence continues at coordinate 8,267,717 of OW028579.1, read as the reverse complement.
TTTATGTGTTTATTTTCCAATTGCAGGTATTGGATTTTCTGGACTTCATCTGTCAGGAGAAGTGATAACTCAACAATATTTTGAAAAGAAAAGGGGACTAGCTGTTGGAATTTTGTCGACATTTTCAGGAATCGGAGTCCTGATTTGGCCTTTACTAAATTCTGGACTCGTTTACCTGTATTCTTGGCAGGGGGCGTTGCTAGTGCAGGCAGCCATCTTTGCAAATGGCGTAGTAGGGGGTTGTTTAATGAGAACTTTTCCAACAAAGGAAGGCCAAAATTCACAGAGTCTGACGTTCACATTCGAACTTCGCTTGTTGTGCAAGCGACTCAGTTTCCGAGAGTGGACGGATGTAACTACGAGCCAAATCAAAGCGTATGCTGTATACCTGCTTGGACTTATTTTAGCCATGTTTGGCTACCAATTATCATTAGTTTATTCTCCAAAAAGAGCTGTTTTATATGACATTTCTCACGAAAGAGCTTCATTCCTTGTGTCGCTTATAGGATTTTTTGCCCCTTTACGGTTACTCTTTGGTTGGATAGGTGACCATCTGCAAGTCAACCGACTCATTTTGATAGCCATGTGTTCGGTCATTGGAGGCACAGTGAATGCTGTGTCTGTGATGAATACATCTTATGTGTATCTTATTAGTCTTCAAGTGGTGCAAGCCATCAGTGCTGGTAAGTTATGCTTACAAATCTATTTTTAATTGTGAGACATTCGAGTCATATATTTAATTAAAAAATCAAATTGCACTTTACAATTACTTTACTAAGGAATATTTACATTTTCTATGACATACTGGGGGAAAACATTAGAAAACCTTGCCCGAGCTACTGAGCTGTTCACTTTAGTGCCCTTTTTTAATATAGGTTATTCATTGTGGACGCTAGCTTACAGTCAGAGGACAAACCTGCTAATGCTAAAATCTGTCGCGTGATGAAAATACTACTGTATACCAAATTTCATTGTCTGACAATGAATATTAACAAAGTTATTGGCGATTTTACCCTGTTTATTGATAAGATTCGCGCCAACTCGGCCTATGCAGTGTCCTCTGACTGAGCAACAGATCACTCGGGCAATAGAAACCTAGCTTCGTAAATTATAGCAACAGCGATTATTATTTAGGAGTGAATTTGGAATTTGTAAAGTTAAATAGTTCAGCTGTCTTGATATTATGAGGCTGTCTACAGTGAACCTTGCTTAAAAATAACTACAACAAAACTCGAAAATTTCAGCGGGAATAATGGCAGTGATGCCAGCGATCCTGGTGGATATATTAGGAAGTGACTTGGTGGTGATGGCAAGTGGCTTCTACATCTTTGCTCATGGGACATCAAATTTGATTGTTCATCTGGCAGCCGGCAAGTAATGAATGTCTACTTGATGCAATGACTGGTTAAAAACTTATGAAGGACACTAAACTCTATTTTTACAAGTCAAAGCTGTGGAATTTCACTCATATGACCATTAAATATGTTGTTGTGCTATGTTGATGTTGTATGTTGTTGAGAGATGATAGTATTTAGTGAATTTACCATATACTTATTAATTAATGTCTTGTCACATTTCTTCAGCAGCCTATGTGTAAATGACTTGTAGCGTTCTTTCAAATCAAAGCGAGGTCTGGTGGTTCCACTGGGTTAAGCCCAGGGTATTAGTCTTCATTTAAACTATTTTTGTTTTACATTCCAGGTCCAATTCTGCAGTTCCTTGGGGTCAACACTCTCTTTGTTGTGTTTGGAATCTCTCAAATTTTAGGAGGAGTTTTCTTCATCCTTTCTTATGCAATTATGAGAAAAGCAAAGGTACCAGACTCATATAATGACACTGAAATGGAGTAATAAATGCCAAAATGCATTAACCTAAGTAGTTTTTCTTGGAACTTTGAAAAAAATGTATGAAGTCTTGTACACAGACCTGCATTGTAGTGAATACAGCTGCCCTGTGTGTGAGTGTGGTTAGGGCATGTACTTGTTTTTTAGAGGTTGCGGATTCTAAGTGCTCAAATACTGGTGGGGGATCCTATGCCCAAAAGCATCCATATACATTTTTGTTTGTGGGGTGGAATAGACCACCGCATTATTGTGATTTGGCGACAAGTATTTCTTAATTGATTCAAATAAACTGGTACCGCTGATGTTGGTCATTTATTTATCAAAATAAAAAAAATCATTTCTTATAAATATGCATGGATACAACTTGACTAAAGATGTGTTCACTTGTAGAGTGCAGCAGCAGCCATTAATACTGACACAATAGTACCAGTGGCGCCAATGGCAGGAAATCCATAATTCTGCATTAGGACGCCCCCTAGTGTTGGTGAAATAGTTCTGGAGCCATGAAATAGAGCTGTGCCAATGCCTACCATGTTGCTTGAATTAAGTGCGAAAAAAAAGAGGATATTATGAAATGATTAGTGATTATTTGGTTCCACAGGGCCAGGTTCCAATTTCAAAGAGATAGCTAAATGATATAACTCAGCACAGGTCATCAAATGTACATTTCAAAATGAAATAACTTACTTGTATCTTTTGAATCCACACTCCTGGTCAATCGAGTCATCACTTGATTTTCCATGATTGCATAACAAAGGTTGACAAAGTAGAGCATCACTACAAGCTGCCATACTTAGGTCACCTGGCTCTGTTATAATAATAATAATCTTTATTGCTTCCGAAAGAAAATAGAGAGAATATTGCAGGAGAGAGAGAGAGAGAGAGAAACTTTTCCATTAAAAAAGAATCATAGATTTTTCCTTTTAATGAAAGATGGTCACACTCAAAATTTATTGGCCTTCTCATGGCAAGGGCAGTAACTGGTTTACACTGGGTGAAGATCTCAAACCTCAATGGCCAACACGGGGCTCTTTGCAATTCATGCACTAGTTATACTTGTCTAGCTATCCAGATGTAAAATGACCTGATTGTCTAAGATGTCTTTAAATACGATATCACTCACACCACACCACACAATAAATGAAAGAATTACCATTGACTTACCATAAGGAAGTAGGTGAAAACTGACAAAAGTGGAGCCATCTTCAGTAGTTGGTCAGGAGTCAGGTACTTGGTTGACCTGTTTAAATATATTGTATTAATAAATATGTTTTATAAAGCCCCTGTCACACTAGGCTGTTTTAACCGTAGTGAACCCGTAGAGTGACGTAACGGTTAGGTAACAGCTTTTTCCGCCGGGTTGGCGACTGATTCTGGCGGCAAAAATGGGGCGGGGCAGCACCCGCCGGGTGACCCGCCGTGTTCTACGTTTTCCCGCCGTGTTCTACGGGTTACCCGCCGGGTTACCCGCCGGGTTACCCGCCGGGTTACCCGCCGGGTTCTACGGGTGACTAGGCGGTTTCTACGGGTGACTCGGCAGGTTCTACGGGTGACTCGGCGGGTTCTACAGGTTACTCGCCGAGTTGTAGGAGTAAGCCGGCGGGTAGTAGGAGTAACTCGATGGCTTCCAGGAGTATACTTTAAAAGGCTGCTGCTCCTCTAATATTAGTCCGATTTTAATCAAATAAATATTGAATTATAGTAGAGTTCATGCTGATTCCACACAGAATTTCAGATTGACAATAGACCAAATATTAAGCGAGATATTCGTCTGAGAAGGCAGTTCTCTGGCGGCGGCAAGGTGCTCTGTGTATGCTCATGACTTGAATGGTGTGGTCAATAGTTTTGACCATTATATATACATTGTTTGGATGAGCTTTATTGCAATTAATTTCTACTCATTCTGCCAACTGGCCAATGGGAAGGACTTTTCCTTTGGTTTTGTAAAGTCAATTAACCTATATATGTAATAGCAATCTGCCTTGACCGTTATGTCAATTGCTATTAGCATTTTGAATAATACAAAGAATGGGGTAAATCATGCTTTTTCATCATTGATCACAAGCATGAATTAAAATCATTGATCACAAGCATGAATTGAAATTCTGAATTGACCATTATGTCAATTGCTATTAGCATTTTGAATAATACAAAGAATGGGGTAAGTCATGCTTTTTCATCATTGATCACAAGCATGAATTAAAATCATTGATCACAAGCATGAATTGAAATTCTGAATTGACCATTATGTCAATTGCTATTAGCATTTTGAATAATACAAAGAATGGGGTAAGTCATGCTTTTTCATCATTGATCACAAGCATTAATTGAAATTCTGAATTTCAACCGATTCCTGTTTATTATGCATATTAAAGAGGGAGATTGTTTTGATCTTGGATGGAACATGCAATATCAATTTTAATTCCAGTTGGATTATTTTCAGAAACAACAACAAGAAGGAAATATTGATAATTTATATAAAATGAAATAAATATCTAAAATGATTACTCTAAACTAGAGTATATCTATCTATAGAAAGTTGTTATAGCTCCATAGACATCTTTATCAAGTCAGAATTGTATTGGCAACAAGCCAACAAACACTGTTTTATTTTCGTTTTTTATTGATTACGAATCAATGAATTATTGATAGTAACATATTATTAGGTGAAGATCTTATAACTATCTGTCTATCTACATATCTACATATCTATACTCTATATATTACTAACTTTATTAACATGAATATTCTTGTTTGTGCCTAGTATACTCCATTAATTTTCCCCACCTTAACTACTATATAAATTCTACACATTTCCCTGAATAATTCAGTCTTTATTTGACGAAAATCGGATATATAGATAGACAGATAGTTTAGAGAGACAGATAGATTTATATGCTTATTATATAATATAGCATATCTAGCTAATATATATACAAATATAATCATTGCCTCGTAATTACAATAAAATACATTGTTTTTAATTAATGAAAGCAACATCTTTTTGTAATTGTGAATGACAATCAAGATAATGTCATATTACTGTGACATCTTTGAACGAAATGACAGGTCAAAGAACCCCAATTTAGGCAATTAGGCAATTGACACATGTATTGAGCATTTGCTGTATTCTCTACACCCATTCTTTGTATCATTCAAAATGCTAATAGCAATTGACATAACGGTCATGGCAGTTGGCAGAATGAGTAGAAATGAATTGCAATAAAGCTCATCCAAACAATGTATATATATCATGGTCAAAAATATTGACCACACCATTCAAGTCATGACCATACATAGAGCTCCTTGACCGCCGCCAGACAACTGCCTTCTCAGACGAATATCTCGCTTAATATTTGGATTCAGTATAAACTCTACTATAATTCAGTCTTATTTGACGAAAATCAGGACTAATATTAGAGGAGCAGCAGCCTTTTAAAGTATATACAACCCCCCCTCCCTGCCTACGCTGATGCTGGTAGCAAACAGCCGGCGGGTTACCCGTGGAAGCCGGCGGGTTACCCGTGGAAGCCAGCGGGGAACCCCTGAACAAGCCGCCAGCTTTACTACGGGTGAAATTAGTGACGGATAATTCGCCGGCTTCGACGGGTCACCCGCCGGCTTCTAAGGGTCACCCGCCGGCTTCCACGGGTATTTTTTATTTTTTGGACAACCAGGAGATTTCTACGGTTGTGCAAGCATGGCACAACCGGCTACCGGGGCCGGGTTTCCCGGCTTGGCCACGGGTCCCACGGGTGCTTGCCGGGTATCCCCGGGTATCCCCGGGTAGCCCATTTGGAGCCGCCGGCTTGGAGCCGGGTAGCGAGTTGCGTAACAATTGCGTAATACTACGGGTTCACTACGGCTAAATCGCCCAGTGTGACAGGGGCTTTAGTCACAGATCAACAGCATACTACATGGAAGTATGCACTGACAGGTAATTTGTGTGAGAAAATTTTTCTTTTGAGAAAATCTTGTTTTGCACAATATGGTCACATTATGGTCACCAGCTTAAACATTAGAAGACTTGTTCACAGTTATTAAGCCTATTTTTAGCAAGGCCACATAGCGTCGCTATTCGATGATGGCAGGCTTGCTTTAGGAAGATGTGTATGTCCATTTCCTACCATTTAATTTGTTTGTTTTCGAGGTTTTATGCACAGTAAGGAATATTCAGTTCACTAGAATTATCAATACAATATCATGTCCCTTTTCTGTCCAAATACTCGTACATGGGCTATAACAACGCTTCCAAAGGAATATATGAAATTCAGCAATTATACTAGAACATATATAACAGTGTTAAAGAAGGCATCTTAAATATTTTGGGTATAATTCTATACTGATTACTTTTAGCTGGCAACTTAAGGAACTATATACATTATCTTACTGGATTGTTTGTTGCTGATTTGCATCAAATCTATGGTATTTAAATTAGTTATAGATTATTATGCAACTAGTTATTATGATATAGGTAATAATACACAAAACGTTCAACTGGGTTGCTGAGAGTGAAACTAATATAGCTTAAAAACTGAAAGTACTAAAATTAAGATATGTTATGCAAAATTTGACTAATTTAGGGATCATACTGTCATTAATATTGGGGTTTGAAGGAGTACCAAATCTTCATATTTTCCCCTTCCAAATTATATATTATTAATGGTCATGAAACCCCAAAAATGTATCTGTACACTATTTGACAAGTTTTCGTATGCATTTATGCACAACAGTGAGTCATTCTGGTCTGAAAGTGGAAAATTAATTTTTTTCTAAGTTTTGTAAAACACAGCCGAGTTCTGCTCCATTAGTATAAAAACAGCATGAAATGAATGTCAAAATAAAGTTTTGAAAAGTTCGTAAATTTTGTGAAACATATTCTACAAGTCGGCTGTCCACAGGACAACGTTACATGCAAAAACCTGGAAGTTCGACCTTGTGTGGGACCTAGCCATCTAATAAACGTTTACCACACAAAATACCCGCTCTGGATCTAGACTTACCTCTTTGCTATCGTATCGCACTCAGATACGGTTGATTTCTTCCAACATTGGCTACATGCATTTTTTATTAACTAGAAAAAAAAAATTTGCACATCTCTCCCTTGACCAAATCAGTTTTTGCTGAATCAGGCACAACTAATAATTTCAAGCCTTACTAAAGATGAGCCTCCTCTGTTCATGAGATTAATGACATATTTTAACATGATTAGATTATCTCAGAGGTTGATTCCTGATGGTCAAGGAATTCACTGCATGTGATAGTTATAATATATATATATATTATATAGATATTATATAGATATTATATATATATTATATATATATTATATATATATTATATTTATATCATATTATATATATTAATATCCTCTCTCTCTCTCTCTCTCTCTCTCTCTCTCTCTCTCTCTCTCTCTCTCTCTCTCTCTCTCTCTCTCTCTCTCCTTTCCTTTCCACCATACCAACACTGCCACCTCTGACTATGTTAACTCTCTACCCAGTCACACCGCTGTACAGACACTGACACTCCTGCCTTATTTGTTATTCTTATAGTGTTTTGCGTTGCTGTACATTGCTGTTGCTTCATACTATAGGTTAGTGCACACTGACACCGCCACTTCATTTTTATTACTGCCTACATTAGCACTGCTGTACTGACAGCGACACTCCTGACTTGCATATCACTCACATAGTCTTTTGCATTACAGATGCCTGACTTTATTTCTCCCGATATAGCCTCACTGACTCACCGACAGGGCCACCTCAGATTTTGTTATTCCCTCATAGCTAGTTGCACTACTGTATCTACACTGCCACTCCAGACTTAGTGCTGTCTGTGCTGCCTTGTCTCACAGTGTCCATGACTCCTTTTCTTTCCTTTTACTTGTTTGGAGAGTTACCAGATTCTCTGTGCGCCAAAATCTGTCTCCCAACTGTTTGTAGACTTACAGATAAAGTTACAACTAAAATTTCATTTTTACTTTCTGAATGAAGATTAGCTCAATTATAATTAGCACTTTAAATGACCTATTTGATGCACAGTTTCACATGTGCAATTTTCATAATAGTGTAGTATAGTTGTAGTACGTGTAATGATGAAACAACACAAGGTGTATCTTTGCAGAGAGAGGGTGGCTTTTAATCCAAGTGTATATAATTCATATGAACAAGTGTATAGTTTCAGCTACAGCTGGTAAACTGAATTCCAAGACAAGTACAATGGTATTTCTGCTATCCTATTTGCCAGGGGTCTTTTCCTTATTGGTTATTCCCCTTCAGTGACCACACATGGCATCATTATATTGGCCTGTGCTTCTGGGTTGTACAAAGGTCACAACCCCTTACTTTAAACTTAAGTAATCTTTAATTCCTTCTTTAGTTATCTTATACAAGTCTTTGTTCAGGCTTAAGGCCATGGCATTCTTGTAGCTAGGTCATAACCTTTAATAAGTCTTTAATAAGTTATTCTTATAGTGTTTTGCATTGCTGTACATTGCTGTTGCTTCATACTATAGGTTAGTGCACACTGACACCGCCACTTCATTTTTATTACTGCCTACATTAGCACTGCTGTACTGACAGCGACACTCCTGACTTGCATATCACTCACATAGTCTTTTGCATTACAGATGCCTGACTTTATTTCTCCCGATATAGCCTCACTGACTCACCGACAGGGCCACCTCAGATTTTGTTATTCCCTCATAGCTAGTTGCACTACTGTATCTACACTGCCACTCCAGACTTAGTGCTGTCTGTGCTGCCTTGTCTCACAGTGTCCATGACTCCTTTTCTTTCCTTTTACTTGTTTGGAGAGTTACCAGATTCTCTGTGCGCCAAAATCTGTCTCCCAACTGTTTGTAGACTTACAGATAAAGTTACAACTAAAATTTCATTTTTACTTTCTGAATGAAGATTAGCTCAATTATAATTAGCACTTTAAATGACCTATTTGATGCACAGTTTCACATGTGCAATTTTCATAATAGTGTAGTATAGTTGTAGTACGTGTAATGATGAAACAACACAAGGTGTATCTTTGCAGAGAGAGGGTGGCTTTTAATCCAAGTGTATATAATTCATATGAACAAGTGTATAGTTTCAGCTACAGCTGGTAAACTGAATTCCAAGACAAGTACAATGGTATTTCTGCTATCCTATTTGCCAGGGGTCTTTTCCTTATTGGTTATTCCCCTTCAGTGACCACACATGGCATCATTATATTGGCCTGTGCTTCTGGGTTGTACAAAGGTCACAACCCCTTACTTTAAACTTAAGTAATCTTTAATTCCTTCTTTAGTTATCTTATACAAGTCTTTGTTCAGGCTTAAGGCCATGGCATTCTTGTAGCTAGGTCATAACCTTTAATAAGTCTTACTTTATATAAATTTGTGAAATGATATCTTCTAACTATATGACAATAGTACTGATATTACCTTATTTTCAACTTCAATTTAGAAAGTATCATTACCAATGAATGGTTGTTTTTTCAATTTCAATAATTCAGACATCACTTCATATTTGAAATATGTATTTTCTTTATTTCAGGGCTCAAAACTGACATTAGAATCTTTATTGATGGTCTACTATTTCTTCTGCCAAGACATTCCAATTTATCTGGCTGAACGTATCTATCATGACATATCCCACACAACTTATGTCAGGTGGTACTCAAAATTTCACTCATGTTTCACAAACAACTTACTGCGGTAGAGTGTGTTTTCTTCTTACATAGTCATTTGCGGAAATTTAGCATCACTCGCTTGGCAAGAGGTTTTAGTGTCCAGAACCGAACAGACCACCTCTCAGGCTCTCACACCTAAGAGACAGCTGAACAATACCATATTTCCATTAGATCAGGTTTCTCAGATGATGAAGTAATAAACGAGACAAAGTCTAGATGGTAAGATTCGAATATGTATTGTCAAAAATCCAGTGATTTTCATCTCTAAGACCAGAGATAGCTGAGAGCTACTCGTCTGCTGAATAATTTTGATTCTCTCTGCTTAGCCTGTGGCTGCAGCCTCTTTTACCCTAGAACCCCTGTGGGCCCTCAGAAAACTATCCTAGTGGAAATATATTGAACTTCACAAATTTCACTAAATACTGAATTACTCCACCTAGGGAGTTATGTAGGAATTACATATAACTTAGGAAGCCAAACGTTTTCTGGATTTTGTTAGAGACTTAACAAAATCAGCAGAATATACTGAACTCACTCATAAGTTTAATTAATTTAGAATGTACAATATTTCAGAATAATCTTGAAAACAACTGTTTAAAACAATTAATCACAAGATGACCTGGCACATAAACGTCACTATATGACATTACATTCCTCTGGCAATGCCCTAGATGGTCATATTGAAACAACACTACAAAATATTGATGAGTATGAAATAGATGAATCATTCTTCGGTAAAAAAAAGAAAATACAACAAGGGTGCTGTGACAAAAAATGTTTGGGTGTTCGGCCTTATGGAGCGAGAAACATGGAACACAGTTTTCCAAATTGTACAGAAGAGAGATAGAAATACCCTAATACCAATCATAAAAAATCATGTTGCTACAGGATCAATTATTTACAGTGATGACAGGAAAGCCTACCCCTGCCTTGGTAAGGATGGTTATGTCCACAAAGTTGTAGTTCACAAGAAAGAGTTTGTGTCAAAGGAAGGTGCCTGTACAAATGCAATAGAAGGTTAGATTCACTTACTCTTGTTTATAATGCTATGCAAAAGTTTGGAAACACTCAATAATTTTATACTTTTAATGACCAAGGTAGAAATAAACAAATTCCACATGTTTAGCACATAATAATAATAAATTTGATAAAAGAAACAGCATAATACTTATTAATACCAAAATGCTAATTTATCTAAATAATTGATAAGATGTTCAACTAATCTATTAATTGTGATAATGAGTTAATTAATACTTCATCAGTTGTAAATATAAGTGCTATTCAAAATTTCTTTTGCTTATATTGACCTTTCATTGTTTTTGCCGTCCAGTGTCAAAATGTATTTTGGAAAACGCATGACTGGTAAGCCTTTTGTGGGCTGGGTGCAATCAGCACAAGTCATGAATAAAATAATCAATCAATCAATGTTTAGTACTAACATTTCTTACAGCATTATCACAGTAACTGATTGCTGTTACTGTTTTGTTATTAATATTAAAATTGTGGAAATGTATATGAGTTTTCATACTTTAGCATGGTAGTGTATATGAATGCCACATACTTTTATTTCATTATTGTGAAATTATATCTAATTACACATTTTAATTGCAGGTTTGTGGGGAATGTTGAAACAACGCATATGCAGTAAGAAAGGACTACGTTCTGCTTATCTGCAGGAATTTTTTGATGAATTCTCATACAGATACTGCCACAATTACAATTTATTTTATGAACTTATTCCCCACTTAGCTCATAGTGAAAGTAACATCCACAATGACCATTGCTAATTGAAGTTTTGGCATGGAAATTGGAAATTATGAGTCATTGGCATAGGAAATTGGCATAGCAATAAATGTGATACAAAGAGTTGAAGGTATTCATGTGTTTTATATCTGTGTGATTTATGGGTATCTGTTGCTAATGTATATCTAAAATCTGTAATACATGTGTGTCAAAAATGTTTTCACAATTACACCTTCTGTCAGGGAGTCTAATTGACAAGCTACATAGAGTGCATAGGTTTATGTAGCCTCAATTGATAATGCAACAAGAGTATTTATGTGTACTGTACAAATATTCTGTTTATTTCGACAAGTGCGAACAACTTGATATTGCATCAGCTTATCTAAATCACTAATGCTCTAAGCTCTTCACAATGAGGTTCTGCCGTGCCAAAATTCCCCCCAGGCGTCGCCACTAGCGATCCTACCGAAAGCTACTGAAGCAGTGTTTGTTTACATGGCCGACTGACCCAGTTGAATAGCACCTATTGACAATTATGCACAGCAGTAATATTTAAAAAATTTGAGTAAATAAGACACCTGCTACCAAGATGTTCTGATGCTTTTAGAAAAAGATCAGCCGCACTTTTAATTGTATTGACATTAAACAACAGTTTGAATTATTCCATTAAGATTAGTTCAATACATTTCACAGTGGATTGTCAGTATTGTAGGCTTTTTTCATAGATATAGCCTAATGATACGTATCATGACACATATCGTATTGGCTTTACTGTACTGTGGATTTTCCCCTGTTCTTGAGCTCTGCTATCAGTTCTAAACACTTCCACTCGGTATATTTAGTTGTCATTGTGTTTGTTCAAAGGGAGTACAGTCAATTTGCCCAATTTTTTCTCGCCCACTTTTTTCTCGCCACAAATATAACTCGCCTAATTTTTTCTCGCCCATAACACAACTCACCCCCTCCCCCTATTTATTGTATTTATTTAAACCTCAAAGTTAAGTAATAGTAGACGTATCTTTATTATACCATCATCACCGCATGTATGCGTACATGTAAACGGGTGATTCAGCGGACCGTCGACCGCCATCGTATGCATAGGCCTACATGTAAACGGTGGATCCAGCGGACCGCAGACCGCCATCGTATAATATAACAGTATTTTTAAAAGTTCGGAAGCAAGCTTCAAGTGTAATACTTTATAGAGTATAAGTAAAAAGAAGAATCTGATTCTGGTACCACATTTATTGCACAAATATTTATTAAAAAGAACAATTATCGTCGCGTAATTCTGTGTATTGCATCCAATAGACAAAGTGCATATGACAACCTCCAAAGGTTGTCAGATATATATATATAATTTTTGAATACTGATAATATCAATTCTGGTTGACCTATTAACCAATCCGATTCCAGAATACAGAAAACCTGCAATTAATTCTGACTGTTATACCAAATGACAATTAACACTCAGATATACATGATGTTCAAAGTGGCTTCTCTTTAATTGTGAATTGCATAGCACATGACATTAAACCTGCAATCCAGGTATGTATGGAGGCAATTGCAATTCACTAATGACAATTAACCTTTGTGAAGGACTTCTTTACATTTGGCTAATTGAATTGATCTATATTATTACATATATTTACATATCGTAAATATCATTTATGTTATAATATATTTCAGTTATAGGGTAAATGCCTATATATATAGCTGTTATAGCTCTATAGACATCTTTTATTATTAATTTTATAGATATATCTATATAGCTCTATAGACATCTTTTATTTTATTTTTTTGAGATATATATCAATATATATCTCTATATTTACAGCTGTACCTAACACAAAAACGCATTTTAATAGTTCTTCAATGAAAAGTTATCTTTTAACTAACTACACAAATAACAAACACACAGGGGTGAAAAAACGCATTTTAATGGTTCTTTGACAAGTTATCTTTTAACTAATTAATAACACACATACAGGGGTGAAAAACCAAGCCAAGGGCGAGTTTTTTATTGGGCGAGAAAAAATTGAGCGAGTTGTATTTGTGGCGAGAAAAAATTGGGCGATTTGACTGGCCCCCGGTCAAAGGTTACTTGAAAAAACGAACACAACACTTCAGCTAAACAAGCTTGTTTACATACGTTCTACAATCGAGCGATAATGCGCACGGTAGGATCGGTCGCAGCGCCTCCCCGCGGAAATTTCGCGTGACAACCTCATTACCAACTGAAATGTGATATATTATTGTGCTGTTGAATAATCAGAGTCACTGATGCTAATCTATTATAACGTAATCCAAAATGTAGCATTTATTGCTCCATTGCAGTAAAATTATGAAATAATGTACAGGAATGGGTGCTCAGATTTCACATTTGTAAATGACAGTTTTCCCTGTCTTATATATGGCTCATTAAGCATTAATTTTGTACCAAAATAATTATTATCAGTTAAGCAACAAAGGTAATAAAAATCTGCAGCACAAGTTGTGAATTCAAATGACAGTGGACTGCATCATTATTGTTGCTATGTTATATATAACTGTAAAGTCATCTCTATTACACACATTACATGTATGAAAGTTTCATGTTGACTTAAGAGAATAAAAAATCATCTCCGTTATCTTTTTTTTTTTCATTATCTTATCATAAACCCTTCTCTGTATACACATGGACACACCAACACTGCCACTCTCATTGTAGAACAGTAACACTGACACTACTCCTATTCTGGGGACTATATTTGTCCCCCTACAGACATGTCACTCTGTCCCACCAACACCGCCACCCATTCTTATTGCTCCCCTGCAATGACCAAAGACACTGCCACACCGCCACCACCAGTGGCAGTGTCAGTGTGACAGAGTAAAATACCTATGAGGGAAGCCATCTATGAGTAGTAGTAAATGTCGGTGTGTCAGTGTAACAGGACTATGTAGGACCAATATTAATGCAGGATCTGTCAAAGTCCTATGTACAAACCATATAGACAGAATAGTGAAGTCAGCAGTGGCGGTGTCAGCGTGTCAGTATGATGGAACTATGTAGGGAACAATGTATATACAGTAGTGGCTTGCAGATTATTAGGAAACTACCAGTGCAGAGCATAAGGTTAATTGGCGGTGTCGAGGGACAGTGCTAGTGTAATGGGCTGTGTAAGGAGGTATAGGTAACATAGAAGGAAAGTCTGTTGTGGTGGTGTCTGTGTGGAGTTGTACCAGGGTGATGGTGTAATACTCCAATGATGTAATAACACAGGAGACAAGTGTTTCATATGCAAATAGCTTCTAATTTGCATCTAATTTGCATATTTTCTTGGGACGGAACTATTTTGTTGGATACTTTACTTGAGCCGAATTTTCTATATGCAAAATTACCTCCCCTATCACAACCATTAAATGAGCCATTATGGCTAACCGGAAGTGGGGAAGATGCCTGATCAACGCAACAATGGCATAGAGCACTTACAGATAGTACACAGCAGATAGTTCTATTGCATGGTAGTTTCCTTGTTGAAATATTCTAAATATATCATTCAGGAAACTTTTGTGCATAGCCCTTTCATGTCAGTGTTTATTACTGACTTTCCTCTTTTAGGTGCATGTGATTGGAGAATGTAGCATTATAGCATAGCCTAGTTGTGGTGTACTGCATGTACATGTTTAATTGAAATAATTTAAAACAGGAAGAGTAATTTTTTTTCTACAGACTGGAAATAACGTGCTCTGTGTCAAAATGTAACAGAAGAGCAACTGATGTGTCCCAGGGAATCAACCAAAAAAGCATGACAGTGGGGGTCAGGTTATTCTGCAATAGCAAAATAATTTATTGGACCTTGTGGGCACTGATGCTGGCAATTGACTTAAACCAGCTTAAATTACAGCAAAGTGGCACATGTCATGTTCCAACAACCTTACCTTGAGAGGGCCCAAAAATCTTTAGAACAATCAGATTCAGAAGGCATAAGTGCTAAAAAATATCAAATAATTTACGTAATGATCCCTTCATGGAGTAAGATGATAATGGCAATATTATGGCATCTTCACGAAGTCAAGGTGTCACTCATTGTCACACGAATAGTGACACCTTCACCTCTCATGCCGTAATAATTGAGGATTTGCAACTGCTGCCATCTATAATCATATGATAATATGAGCTGGCAATAGTCATTACTGAGCCAATGGAACTCAGAACTCAGAACAGATATATTTGACATAGTATACAAAAGTATACAAGATCAGGAGAGCCCTTCTAAGACAGCCATGCTGTCACTGACAAAGGACCCCCCTAACAACAGTGTATACAATAAATCAATTAGAATTTAATTTAACTTCAACTTAAAAACTCACCAGGTGCAACTAACGTTTATATAATATATATATTAGAAGATGGATAGACTTGCAGGTGCTGTCCTTTTGTAAAAAAAAATTGATGTATGGGCCAATCAGAAACCAGCTTACACCATGACGCTATGACACCATATTCCAAATACGGTAGTGCTTTCTAAGGCCTGCTCTGATTTGACAATAAACTTCTGACAGAAAGGAGATAATTAACAACACAAATTTAGGGCATTCAGGGCAAGGATGGCTGTGCCAGCTCCATCCACGGCAGTTTTTGCCTGCAGGAAAATGATGTTATGGCGGAATTGCTTAACTACATAGAAGAAGCAAAGACACTCAATCTTTCAAAAGATTAGCACAAAATTACAACAGGATTCCCATGATCATGAGGATGGCAAATATAGCCCCCTGACATTTGCAGGTAATGTTGCGTGTTATATTTTATTCTTGATTCCTGTGATGGAGAAGAGGTGTTTTTAAAAAAGCAGCCAAAATCAAAAGGCATTGAGAGACGTATAACTAACACTTTGGTGTGTCAATAGTGATCAAGACTACAGAAATATTTCAAAGAACTTTGTTATGCAAAATTCCAGCTATGCATCTAGGACTTATGAGGTGGCGAGGCAAAATTCCCGCTAGGCAGCGTTGCGACTGTAGCGGTCCTGCGGTTGAGCGGTGTCATATTTTGAAGTTGTCAAAAGATAAAAACGATGGATACTGGAGCCAAACAAAGTAAATATGAAGTTTGGACCCTAAAACAGCTGCAAGAACAGTGCAGGAAGCGTCGGGCAAAGAGAGGTGGGAGGAAAAGTGAACTTGTTGAGCGGTAAGTGACCCAGAAACCCTCTATTTGCAGTAATGATTCTGTGTTTGACCGTTGCAATTCAACAACTGCACTGCAGTAGTAGTAATCATGCTACTCTGGGCCCGTTTTAAAAATAGCCACAACCATGTATTTATAACTGACCCCGAGATCATCACACTACTGGGTCATGACCCGAGATCACACCCCGTCAAGGTCACCGTATGTCAATTATAGGTCACACAGCTGATCCTGGTATTCATTGCTATTCTGCGGAAGAGTGTTCATCGTTATTCCTAAATATAATATTAAAAAGGGGGTAAAACAAGTAGTAATGTTACAGAAGGTTATTCTGGAAGAAACATGTTTTAAATTGGCACTGTAGATATTATAAGGGGCAAATTCTAAAAGTGTCAACAGTTTGGTATGAACAGTCGCATAGTGTAACTTATATACTGTTAGTAGACAATGGCATTAAGCTTTTATTGGATTGCTGTTGGATATCCTGAATGCAATGAAAACGGGTGTTTATCTATACTGTATTGTTATCAATACTTCAAAAAGATTTAACACATTAGATATGTGCACTGTGGATTATTACACCGAAAACATACAAACTATTGAATTTCACAACGAAGGTGTACCATGGAGTATTAAATTTTTAGCAAATCAACAGCTTACCGGTGAACTAACGGAAAACGTTACGGATGATAACATACATTTACGTTGGGTTGCATACGTGCAAGGATGTCCACTACATTGAAAAAGATGCAGCAAGAGATGAACAATAATTTGGAGATCTATCTCAATGTCTGACAGATTTTCAAACAAATTCGATAATTGACCGATATAACCCTCGGTGTAGTTTTACAGTTATGTTTGAAGTATGGCAAGACGCAGAACCTGTTCAAGAATGCTACCATTACCCCCCAGGTTGTCTGTAACAAGGTATTGACATTACCATAACATAGTCTAAAATGTAATTGGTGATAGTTTGTGTATTCGCGATTTGTAGTATATATATATATATATATATATAAATAAATATATAAAAAATATATATATATAAATAAATATATAAAACGACACCCTGATACAGATAATTAAGGTGTTTGATATTTTGTATGATACTGCATGAGAAATTGTTAATGTACTACAGGGGGCAGCACAGTATAGCGCATGTGTACTCTTTATAGATGGCGCACCAAGACGTTGTTTAGCACAGCCGGCTAAGAAAAGGTGCAAGAAAAAGAAGACATCGCAAATATAAGCTTAATTCTACAATCTTGTTAAACATTACACAATGGAGATCTCAAATGAACAGTCACTGTCACAGAATAGTGTAACATCAGACAACTGGGTAATGCTTGGCAAAGTATTACCAAAGGCAGAAGTACTTTTCACTGTTATATTAACAGCTATCATTAACCTATCATTAGGGAAAAGCTCTGAAACTTGGTTAGTTGTTCTCAACACGAGTTCTCAGCACAAGTTCAGGAGCGGTGCTCCCTTCACCAAAATTGAAACTTGTTAAGCTGACCACAACACATGACAGTAATGAACAGTCAACGTAACCAGAGTCTACATCACAATAGCTAAAACAACAGGTTCACCATGAATAAGGATCTAATTGATGCGTATCTGTCAGACATTTATTATGATGTCAGCTCTCAGTACGAGTCTAGGGGTGCTCCCTTCACCAAAATTGAAACATGTTGTTAAGCTGACCACAACACATGGCAGTAATGAACAGACAACGTAACCAGAGTCTACATCACAATAGCTAAAACAACATGTTCACCATGAATAAGGATCAAATTGATACGTATCTGTCAGACATTTATTATGATGTCAGGAGTCCTGCAAGTTTTTATGGGAATTCGTAAAAAGTAGAAAAGATCGTCCAACAAACCTTGACTATGAAACCGTTAAAAAGTGGTTAAATGAGCAAACAACTCACTCCATTCACATCACACCGCGATAAAATTTTCCACACTCAGCTATTCATATGGCACCTGCAGAGGTTAATGAGAACAATGCAGAACGTTTGTATGAGCGCGTGTACATACCAATTTTGAACAAAAATGCAGCAACACAAACTGTCTATGCATTTGAGATGGGGGATCTGGTGAGGTTAAGTCACCAGAATACACCTTTTAGGAGAGGATATAACGAGCAGTTTACCGAGGAGCTATTTAGTGTCTGCAACAAAATACCTTCTCACCCACCCAGATATAAAGTACAGGATTTAGCCGACCAGATCATAAAAGGTTCCTTTTATAAGGAGGAATTACAGAAGGTCAATGTTACAGATCTTGATGACATCCAGTTTAAAATAGAATGCATTATATCAACAAAAACGGTGAATGGTCAAAGGTTAAGTTTGGTTAAATGGTATGGTTATGCGGATAGTTTTAACAGTTACGTTCCAGCATCAGAAATTAAACAGTACAGTGGTAAACAATAACCATGTATCTTTTTTGTCAAACAACCAAAGTGATCAGTTCTATTCTGGCAACACGTCATCTATGTTTAGAATTGAATTACCAACTAAAATAGATGTACAACCAAGAGGTGAGTGGGAAGTAGCCATAATTGACATAGACCTGCCAGCTTTGAGCGAGAAATACTCCCCGTCATATATAACAATAAACTCTAAAATATGTATTTCCAGCATGTTTAACTCAATAATGAGACCAATGCTCAACAGGGTGTATAGTAATGAGCTTCTGAAAGGGTCACCCCACTATTTTGACTGTCCTAGATATGTACCTCTCAGTGTTGAGAGTTTGGAACATGTTGATATATATTTAATTGACAGCAAAGGCATGACACCCTCATTTAAAGAGGGACAAGTGTCGTGCACACTACATATTTGTCAGAACGCATAAGTTTTAAGTTAAGACATGGCAAACAACACACAATTTTATGCTCTAAATGGCGGCCTGGATTATAAGACATTTTTGAGGCATTTTGAAAAGCAAGCAGAAGGCACACACAGACTCCAGCTCATAAATGGTATCACATCATCTCCATGGGCTAAAACTAAAGTAAATGGTCACTTAGTACTCGTAGATATAGGCAATGGTAATGAGCACCCATTTGCAATGGGGGACAGTTTACCAAAGTTAGAAATAGTTGACCCTAGTGAGGCTGAAAGACGGCGTGCAGTAAGTGATAAGCAAGCCGAGCTCATAAAGGTAATGGTAAGAAGAGGGTGTTGTCAAGATCCTCTGCTAAATCTGGTAAAAGAATAGAATCATCTATTAATGCAAAGATTAGAAGAGTTAAGGATATTTTTGACGAGTGATCGGTGGTCAATAGCTTATAGCAGAACTGTTAAAAATGTGTATGGAAATTATAGGTGATTCATAGGAAGGCTATTCAGAGGAATTGGCTATTTTTCAAAAACCTATTCAAAATGTCGGTGTCAAAAGAAGCCATTTAGCAACATTTTATCCTGTAAACGATTATTCAAATCAGGTGATACAATTCGGTGTAACTAATAATTCTAGCTATTTAGACTTAAGACAAACACAACTTAACATAACATGCAAATTAGTCAGACATGACGGAGAAACAATAACACCCCCCACAATTAGTATTAGTGGGAAAAACACTCCGCAGTCAACATCATCAAATACTGATACAGAGAACAAGGATGCTGATGGTTCAAGTGCAGCCGGAGATAACCCCAAAAGTCATCTCTAGACGAGGACGCTGTGGGTGTTGTCAACAATTTTATGCACTCCATGTTCGGCAGAATTGATGTTGCTCTGCAAAACAAAGTACTGACCAACTCAGATGAATCCTACCCCTATTTAGCATATATCAAAGCCTTGCTGTACACACCAAACCAGCAAAAATCAGGTTCTCTACAGATGGCTATGTATTACCCTGACACACCAGGATCATAAGGAGACAGCAATTGGCAAATAGGTGATAATGTTGGTCTGAAAACATGTTTTCAATATTTTGCAAACTCTAAAGAAGTAGACATGTGTGGCAACCTTTATTGCGATGTGCTCGAAATTGGACGCTACATTTCCAACAATGTTTCACTGTCTCTTACTCTGTACACCATTACACCAGAATTTTGTCTTGTTACAAGGTCAAAATAACCAAGGTATCACTGAGTGTTGCTATGATTGATGTGAGCCCCGAAATATTGCTCTCACATGCGGAAATATTGAAAAAAAAACCTTCTATATTTCCATAAACAAAAACAGAAGTAAAAAAATTTACACTGGGTAAAGGAATATTTTCAGGTCAAATAAATGACCCATTTGCATCAAGGATCCCTGCAGAAATGATCATAGGATTGGTGCAAGACTCTGCTTATCATGGCACATTATTTTCCAACCCTTTTCTTGTCGAACATTGTAATTTAAATTACATCCAAGTTACAGTAAATGGTCAAGATTTGAATGAAGGTCCAATTCAACCCATGTATGGTCCAACACCTGAAACAGGTTTGTACATGGAAGCTTATAAAACATTGTGCTGTTTGGAAAACACAAACTCTGGTGTACCCATTTCCTGCGAGGATTATCCTCAAAGGTTCTGCTTTTACAGATTTACAGCAGATCCTCAAAATGGTGCAACAGATGACGATGTTATACCTCTGAGGCGTTCAGGAAACATGAGAATTAGTGTCAAGTTTGAAATAGCTCTCAAAGAACCAACAACTATGATTGTATTTGCAAAATTTGCAGCGGCTTTAAAAATTGACAAAAATAGAGCGGTATACGAAGTCTGACCATTCTGTTACTAGTCGCTGAAAGGTGAGCACCATGAGTGAAACTGATGAATGTCTTGTACCATTTGAGTTGCCTAAAAATTTTATGATATATGGGGCCACACAGTCAGGAAAATCGCATTTTGTCAGAAGTTTATTGCTGAACCATGAAAAAATGTTCACTGAAAAAGTGAACAAGATTATTTATGTTAATTCTATATGGCATGAAAAATTTGATGAAATGCAAAGAGTGATATGATAGAATTTATAACGCATGTTCCAACCAAAAAGGAATTAATAGAAATCTGGGAGAAAAAAAAAAGTCATACTGTTCTCGTCCTTGATGACAAAATGCGTAGCTTTGTTGATGCAAAAATAGGTGCTCATATTGTGGACATAGTATGTGTTTTATGCCATCATTGCAACATCTCATGTATTATAACTTTGCAGAACATGTTTTGCTACAACAAGGCTGTAAAAACAGTGAATCTGAATTCTCATTATATATGTCCATTTAGAAATAACAGAAGCTGTAGACAGGTGATCACCCTAGGAAGTCAGATAATGCCAGGCAATTCAGAATATTTCATGTCTAGTTATTTGCAGGCAACAGAAAGAAAATACGGCTACCTGCTTATAGATTTGACCCCAATACAGTGAAAAATTTACAACTAAGAGCATGTCTGTTTCCAGGTGACGTCACAGTGTGCTATCTACCAAAAAAATGAACCTGATCAAGGAAAGTATAGTTTTTCTGCAGGCTCTTACAGTACTACCCATGAAACAAGTTAGGATGCTATTGAAACATGTAAACAAACAACAAGTCCTTGCCATAGGATAAATTGCAAAGAATATCCTTGCCAAAGTGATAAACATACCCCCAGAGTATAAAGATTCTCTAAAACGGTATAAAGGGGTCATTCGTAAGCTAGCTAATCCTGAAAGCACATCGACTAGTAGGTATAACACAGTTGTTTCTCAACCTGAATTATAGCCCGTATGGTGCAAGCAGTTGTAAAGAAATTATTGAAACTCGTATGAACATGGCTGAAGAACATATTGTTATCCCCAAAGAGCGATATCAAAGAGTGCTTGCACAATTGAGAGAGCTGTCAAATAGAGAAAATGAGAGCACTGTGTCAAAACAGGACAAGACAATAGACAATGAAGATAATGAAGAAGAAAAGTTTCCTGAGAATGAAGGTAGAACAAGAGATGATGTGCTGCCAGAAAATGACTCTGAAACAAAAAGTGACCAGCCGCCGGGTATTACACCAAAGGGTACCACAGACAATATTGTAAAACGTGTTAGCAGATCTCGTACAACCACTTCCAAAAGTAGGGATATCTTTAAAACTATTAAAAAGAATTGGCTGAGTATTTAATATTGTTTACGTGTTGTTTTAAATTGTTGTATATAGCGTGAAACAGATAGAGAATGTATATATATATACAAATTATTTATACAGTAGAAGTTTTGTTGGAAGACGTATTGTTTAGTAACATGTAAAACATTAATAAAGCACATTACTGTTAGATATTTTGTGATCACGATGAGGGGAATGGGGGAGGAATCAGGGGAGGGGAGGGTCATGCACAAAATTGTACGCCCCTCAAACATGGGCATTGAGGGTGGATCATCGAAAGACATGGAGACACAGCAGGTTATAACCGCTACCAATGGCAAGCCTACACAAGGGTCACACATAATTGTTCTGAAGACAAAAGACCCCATACCTCCGTGTATGATGAAAGAGTAGGAGGTGTGTCACAAAACCCCGGATGAACTGCCTTACATATAAAACATCTTAATCAAGACTGCACAGTCACTCCTAGTCTCCTGGCAAGAGCTTTCTTCACGTAAACTAGAACAGCCTGCACCTTCCAGCTATAAAGAAAACATGAACTGTCATCAGCTGCAAGCAACAGGCCGCATGTTCCATACATCATCAGGAAAGCTAGTCAGAGGAAGATTCTTGTGGTTCCAAGAACTGGGAAGTAGGAAGTTTGTGGTCCTGCAGAGATTTGACGGCCATGTCAAACTGCACATCCGTAACTACGGCCTCGATGAAGAGGAATACTGTCTGATTCCAACGAAGAAAGGTGTTGTGATTGACAAACAACAGTGCAGAGACCTGTTGAACGTTCTGAAGGATCTTGGTAAAGTTATCGGTCTGGTAAGTGATTTTTTCCCTATCACTCTAAAAGAATAAAGTTTTGGAATGTTTCATCTTAACCTCATAATGGACACATTTTTGTGTATTGTAACTTCAGGGCAAGAAAGCATGGACAACAGATGACCCGGAGGAAGAAGATTGTTCCCCGGAGAACAGTAGATCAAAAGATCCTTATGAAGATGACTCTGTTATGGTGGATGATGATGAAGTGGTGACAACAGACAGACAAGGCTCTAATGACGAGGGATTTGATGACGACGGGGTGGAGTTTGTTCCAGCTGAAATTAAAACACACCTGGGTAAAAATCTGTTTGCCCAGTCAAAAAAGGAGTATGGGACTGTAGACATCCGTCATTTCTTTTTCACAAACTCTAGCACCAAGTCCCTACATCCTACACGCTGAGGTGTTACCCTATCAACATATGAATTTTCTAAGTTGTTACACCAGTTGCCTGACATAGAGAAGAGATGGCAGGGTCTCCAATCTTTGGAGGAGTGTGGACTGACACACAAAGGTATGACAGCCTTAATGAGTTGCCTGCACTGTACGCCGCAACCTCCCCCATTTGTTCACATCGTGCCTGCAGGATCCAAAAATAATTCCTCCTCACTTTCCTCTAAAGAAAAAGAACGCGCCTCCTCCTCCTCCCAAGCAAAGAGGAGAGACTGACGGCCTTGTTGATGATGACAAAGACGCCCCCAGGGAAAATGCCCAAGAAGATCAGGAGGACTTTCTGCTGCGCCCCGTCAACATTGAACCGCTGGCGCCAACTGTTGTCCCGGCCTGCTCAACAAGTATCACCTTCCAAAAAGCGCCCCCCTTGAAGAGACATTTGAAGTTCAAGACAAAGAAAACTGTTATAATTTCTGATGAGGAAAGCAAGAGCTGTGAGACGGAAGATGAAGGAGCTCTTACTGCAGATGAACAACATGACCTGTCATTAACGTAGTTTTGTGATTATCCTTTTGATAATTACGTAGACAGGTGCTCCTATATCTAGTAGTATGCATAAGAAATGTATCAAACGTATGTCTTCCAGCAGCAAAATTTTGAGTGTTGCTTATAAGTCTTTTTTTTTTTAATGTGTAGACCTTGCACCAGTTTATATTATATGTATTTACATGTATATACACATACCCATATACCTTGTAGAATGTTCCAAGAATGTATAAGGTTTTTTGAGTGTTGCTTAAACACCGTTTGTTTTTAATGTGTAGACCTTGCACCAGTATATATTACATGTATTTACACGTATATACACATACCTGTATACCTTGTAGAATGTACCAAGAAATGTATAAGGTTTCTTAATTAATAAAACAGTAAATTGTATATATTAGAACAAAACGGAATTGTTTCTTTGCATTGAACTGTTCAGAAAATAGTGCGTGTGAAGGGGGGAAGGGGCGCTGCGCTGCAGTGCAAATGTTGCCGGCACCCTGGACACCTTTCTGTAGAGCTAGTTCCACTGTGCTGTTGCTAATAAGAGTTGCACACCACTCCATGCAAAACAAAAACCTGACAGTGAAGAATGAGAAGAAGAAGAAGAATTAGAAGAAGAAGAACTTGCATTTTACACACAGCTGCTCTAGAGTTTTAAAAAGTTAAAAGAATCAGTCACAACTTTCGTAATAAGAACTCAAAGTTCGGAAATTGCAGTTCAATCAACTGTTTTTATTGTTTCTTGTCAACACAGTGTAAAAATACACCCATACACCATAATAAGCACACACAGTTGTTATGATTCTCCAAATAAATAAATGAAAGAGTTCTGAGAATCATACACCCTCTTTTGTTTTGCTTGTTTGAACATGTTTTTTATAAACATTCACCTAAATCTAACTATAAAAACGTTTACAGTCAATTTTAAAATACTGGAACTATAAAAAGCGTTTCCTGTCCAAAACCTATTTAACTACTATTAATCTTTGGATAGATAGATAAATATAATCCATTTCTAACTATAAAACAGTTTATAGTCAAATTTTAAAAAAATGGAAACTATAAAAGTGTTTCCTGTCAAAAACCTGTTTTACCACTATTAATCTCTGGATAGATAGATAAATATATATAAGCAGTTTGTAAATAACTAATGATATATAACATATATGAACAGGAATTAAAACCAAATAAATAAAGTTTTCATGGTTTCATAAGGCTAGCTGTATACATTTTTTTGTTTCAAAGCAAATATACAATGATTCTCCAAATAAATAAATAAACGGTTGAGCTCTGAGAATCATACACATACTTGTGTTGCTAATTTAAACATAGCTTTTTATAAACATCCGCCAAAAAATCTAACTTTTAAAATATGGAAACCTGTTTCACGACTATTAATCTCTCAATAGATAAATATAAACAGTTTGTAAATAACTGATGATATATAATATATTGTGTAAGAATTAAACTTGACAATGTTAGATTTTGCAAATAAAATAAAAGTTTTCATTTTTTCATAAGACTAGCTGTATACATTTTGTTTCAGCACAAAATATAAATGAACATGCAGCAAATATAATATATGGGAATGTAAACTTGACAGCTTGTTAACAATCCAACTACCCCATAAGCTGAAGTATAATTACTACTTGCAATAAAACAGCCAAGTGCAATCACTTGTTTTGTTTATAATATCATTGATTACAAACAAGTCTTGCGAGAAACAAAAGTCTAAAATAATACTTTTTTTTTCCTATGAAACGAATATCTATTTCTTTCATATTACTTTAAAGTCTAATGTATACTAGAGCTTTTATCTAACGTGTTAACAATTTGCCCTAAATGATGTAGCATACTTGCAAAATTGGCCGTTACACCACCTTAAAGTTGATAACCTTTTCTCCCTTGAGGGCGATAAATGCCCAAACGTAGACATGTGCCAATGCTTGATCAAAATGTGAAAAGCTAGACCTTAACAAATTCCTCACATCTATTGTGTGGCAATATATATAAATAACATGGTTCAACTCAGAACACAACAACCCATCTGGCTAACATCCGAATAACATAATAATAACTTTTACAACATTTACAAAGTATCAACGACAGTTCTTACTTTTTTGGCGAGGTCTGTAGTTGTAGTTCCAAACATTGCAAATTATAAGGCGTTCGACAGGGGGACGTGACTTCTGCATTTGGAGGGGGTGGCGTTCTACGGGTAATGTCCTCGTTATCTGTTTCTTCCACTACAGTTCCACTACAGTTCTTATACCAGGATTTCCAAGGTTTCTAGGAGTACCTAGATAACTAGGTATTCTCACGATTGTTTGATGTAGGGGGTGATGCCAGCGTTTACGGGGGAGGGGGTTTTCCGTGCAATGTCCTCGTCATTACCGGTTTCCTCGGCGAGGGTTCTTATTCCACCTGTAGCCCCATGGTCTGTAGTATGCTCTAGATAAGTGGAAATTCTCGACATTCTATTTTGAGACAGTGGTGTACCTCCTACCGTTGGAAGACGGTCCCTGCAAAACAATTGCAAATGTTGTAACATCTAAGCAGTAATGTTAATACAGCTATCATTTATCCCACCAGGGTTAATTCTCACCTAGAATGGAATGATGTATTCCGTGTTCTGTTATCTGTCCAGGAAGGGCTATATCCTAAGGGTCTTACTTCTGAATGTGAGGGAGAGTATCTAGGAGGAGGAGGAAGTATCGATGAAGAATCATCATCGCGTCTAAGGTAGTCCATTCTGGAACAGTGATACAATAATGCTATAAAGAGCTTTTGCAACGCATTGTCTAGTCACATTATAAGACAATACACAATGATAAATGTATTCCAAGACGCGAGGTCGAACTGTACATACCTTGTGCCAATGCTTTCACGTTCACGTCTGTCATCAGGTGCCCCAGGGAAATTGGC
The DNA here is from genome assembly GCA_932294295.1 of Alitta virens. Classification (NCBI taxonomy): domain Eukaryota; kingdom Metazoa; phylum Annelida; class Polychaeta; order Phyllodocida; family Nereididae; genus Alitta; species Alitta virens. The sequence continues at coordinate 8,240,512 of OW028579.1, read as the reverse complement.
AGCCGCCCCTCTTAAACCATCACCCTGTCTGAAATAACAATTAAACAAAAGCGATAAAAGCTAAATTTAAGCTGGAACATAATCAGTGATACAATAATGCTATAAAGGGCTTTTTGCAACAAGTTGTCTAGTCACATTATATGACAGTGCACAATGATAAATGTATTCCAAAACACGGGGTCAAACTACATACTTTGTGCCAATGCTTTCACGTCCATGTTCACGTTTAAGTCTGTCATCAGGTGCATCCGGGAAATTGTCAGCAGTCCCTCTAAAACTGTCGCCATCATCACCATTATTACCATCACCCTGCATGTCCTCTGTATTCTTTGTAAAAAGGGGTCTTCTTAACACGCGTCGTAACCTTTGAACTATTGCGTTACGGGTTGCCATGTTTTGATGCTAAACAAAAAAAAACAGTTCTTGTTACATGGATACACCTTCTTAATAATTAGGTCGTGTTATATAAGCACGCGTACAATGACACTAATAAAAAGACAGTTTTTATTACACTGATATATTACACCTTCTTAACAGTTAGACTGTGCTATATTAGCGCACATACAATTATTAAATTGTTATAGTCAACACAAAAGTGTCAGTTTACTGTTCAGTCAATAAAAAGTACAGGGAATATAGTCTTATTACCTTGTAAAAGTGCCGCACAAAGTTGTAACAATGATGACGCCTATAAGAGCTAGGGAGGCTAAAACAATCCCCGCTGTTTCATGATTACTTCTGCCGGCAGAGACATTGGCCATCTTAGGAGTTGTTGACAACGTGGTAGAACTCTCCATTCTGCCGCTGTTGCATACAATAATAGACCCTATTCTGCTTCCTTTTAGGCTTTTCCACTCGCAGTACACCGACTCTCCCATGAATATTGTGGCCATCATTAATGTTTCTCCTTTGGTAAACCTGTCCATAGGAACCTGGGTTAGGAACTCGCTCTCAGTCCGCAGAAAGCGCCCATCCATTGTTTATGTACGTGCATGTGCACAGTCTGTCAGCACATTTGTAGGTATAAGCTGCCACTCTGCAGCACAGTGAAAGCATTATTATCGCCCCAATGACTAAAGTCATCATGGCTTTCCCAATGGTTTTTGCCTCTTGATAAAACACGTCTTTCCACCGTTCACAGTCTATCAGCACATTTGTAGGTATACGCTGCCACTCCGTACAACCGTGAAAGCGATATTATCGCCCAAATGACTGAAGTCATATTGTCTTCCCCATGGTTTTTGCTCCTGATAAAACACATCTTTCCACCTCGGTAAAAAATCTCAAACTGCCTCCTGATAAAAACACGTCTTCCCACCTCAGTAAAAAATCTCAAACTGACACAACAACAAGCGTGAGAACGCCGTCTAATTTGTGAACTCTTAATCCGCTAATTGTTTTGCAAAGTTTACTTAACCTGTACACCTTTGAAACTTGGAACATCTGGCTTGTTTATGGAATCTTATGTAACAGTTTATGCATTCTTATGTAACAATTTGCACCGACTCTCACGGTCCTTAAAGCCCAATGCACACAAGAGTCGCATATGACAGCATCATATGCGAGTTTGTTGCAACCCCTTTCTACCACAAAGTCGTAAGTCATTGCACACGAGGACCTACCCTGTGACTCTGTAGTAACCCCTCTGTCCTTGTAAGTGTCAACTTGGAAATTCCATTCCATAAATAGACATAGGGTGCAAGTTTACCCCACTCATGAGCTATATTCACATGTGAGACCCTCGAAATTCAATGCACACGGCAATAATGCTGCGAAGTCGTCGCATTGCAAGTCATAAAATTAGCGTCGTAGGTTGATGCACACGATGCGATGCAGTCGTAAGTTGGGGTTGCAACAAAGTCTCATGCTATGAGATCGCAGGAAAAGTCCCGTGTGCATTGGGCTTAATTGTTTAAGATTATACAGACGAGTCTTGATGTTACGGACAGTTTTTAAGCATTTTACAACATCTTAGCGTTAACAGTGACATTGTATGATGAACACGTCTTAATAATTTACTACTTCCAGCAGAAACAAGATGATTTTACTGTTTTTCTTTTTGTTCACAGCTCTGGTTTTCCAGATGTTCTTACAATGGAGGTGCAGTATTGCTCTTTGGACCTGTCAAATTTTAAAACGATGTTATATACTACATTTAAAAACAAGCTACCCTTAAAAATGTTTGTTTTACAAATGATCGTACTTGACAAGTTTTGAGACATAACATGCAAGTCGTTTTGGTTTTGAAAAGTCGCACCCCGTCAATGCGAGGTCTAATTTTAGACCGTGTTTATTCTTGGTTTTAATATTGATATACAGCTGAAAACAGTCATTTGTAATAGTGTTTATTTATTGCAGTACTATGTAATAATGTTTACGAAATGCGCACCAACATTTCTTCCTTTAAATAAACATGGTCTTATTTCACGGGTTTGCCCGTGAGAAGAAATTTAGCAGTCAATGACCCGGTTGTCGATACCGTGTTACGTAATGACATGTGTTTTAACACTTTAATATATTGCTTTCAAGTAAAGTGTAGTATTTCTTATTATTCAAAAGTATCTTTGACTTGCTAATTAACACTGATACACACATTAGCATGTTAGAGATATTACAAATCAAGTGCAATAAGCACGTTTATTAAATGAATCACAAAGACATAAACACGGTTTTCACTGCTAAATTATTAGCCGTGTCGTTTTTACTGCTAATTAACCTTTATTCATATAACACATTGTTAATGCAACATGTAAAGTTAGCTCTCAGTAAAATTAGACGAATTGTGTGTGGACGATTTGTACGGCGTCAAAAAATCACGGATTTTGCTAGGCCTGAATTTGTACAATAATCAGACTTTTCTCGGCTCCTACTGCTTGGATCTTCATCAAATTTGGTTTGAAAGTTGCGCTTTTTTACTGCGGTTCTAATGGAGTATTGACATACGCAAATTATTGACGTACGCAAGCGCAAGTTAAAACAGTTTTGGCAGGATTTCCCTATGGTGTTTAACCGCGCTAGGTCAACGCTACAACAGATTCTAATGTCCTTTATAATTGCCACATAACAAGGCGAATTTTCCAGTCTCGATAGGGAGTGGATACCATTTTTGTTCAGAAAGGTATTCTATGACACTCTGGCTTTTATTTAATGTATACTTTGTGAAAATTGATCAACTTTTGACGAAGTTATGCGGTTCGCTTGTCGTGGTTCCATACGTTTGCTTTGATAATGCCAGACTGTCAAATGGTAGGGACGTTGAACATGTATACAACCCTCTTCCAGCCGCCTTTGTCGCACATCTTATGTGCTCTAGTTTTGACTGTATTTGCTGTGACAAGCTGGTCCCCACCCCTGGATCTGCTATCCTGGATTCAGCATCATTTGACCTTTGTGAACTGTTAGTGTCACGGAATTACATGAAAATGCCCAACAGGCCCGAAAATGTAGCGCAACATGGAATTTGACATTTTTGACATACTTTTTTCAACAAACACATAAGCATACCTAATTTCGTCGTTATGTACAGGAGGACTGCTCTGTTTACTATTGCATCGCACTCACATATTCATGAAAAAGTCATTAGAAACGTCATTTTAAGTAGCATTTTCTTAAATTTACGTTCGCAAGTTCATGCTATTGCAGTTGCAATGCCCCCCCCCCCCCCTCCCCAGCAGTCACATGAAGGTGGTGCCACTGTGCCTGTTCAGATTTTGTTGACGTTAAAATTCGGTGAATAATTTGCTGCATTTGCTTGTTATTGAATTGAAATCATGTGGATGCAATTTTAATGTATTGTAAATGTCATATTGACGGAACTAAGGACTTGGCAGCACTATTCCGTGTGAATCTTATTATCCACTAGGGGCGCTGAAACGTCGCCGGAGCCATCTTGTAAGTTTTGGCGGAAAGAGGCAGCCATGCTGTCATGTATTATCAACGAAATGTGAATTCAAATATGCTACAGAAATTGATTAAAATTGGAAGAAATTGACCATATCTGAGCGTGATACAATAGAAAACAGGTATGTGTAAACCTAGAGCAGATGTATTTCGCATGGCAAACGTTTATTAAAAGGCATTTATTGACTTGTAGCTACTCTTGACCTAACAACCAACAGGAATGGCTGATGCATACCAATGGTTACTATACAGTCTTGCAGTTGATGACAATCCTCTGGCCTGTGAAGATGGACTCTGGTGGGTGAAGCTGAGATCTGACGTAGTAGTGACCACAAGTGCATGTTAAGCAAACCCTGGTCTTCGGTTAACTCGACAGATTTAAACTGCGAAGGTAAAGCCTCATCTTTTGAGCAAAAATGCATGAGATGTTACATTGGAGGTCCCTTGTACTCGGTGTCTGGCTGAGGCAAGTAAAAGACCCCACCCATGGGGGTAATGTGTAGCATGGTGTGGACTCCAAGCCTGGGCTTTGCTCTTCTGGTTTAGTGTATTTCGTGTGGCAAACATTTGTTAAAAGGCTAGTGCCCGCACAAGGTCGAAATTCCAGATTTTTGCATGGATGCCTTTGTAACGCTGTCCTGTTTACCTACTTGTAGCTAATAATATTCCAAAGGTTTTTTTACAAGAGTTCTTCATTAGTTAATGTTGAGTGCAGAGATATATGAGACTCTATTAGTGACACATTGACATGGATACTAGAATTTCAAAAAGTCCCCACTTAAATTGATATCAAAGGCACTTAGAAGCACATCACTCTTGCATATAGGTTAGTGGGCTTCATAGTTTCAAATGCTCCAATAAATTTGGTGTTGCGCTTTTGCACACATTGCTATATTTTTACTTGAGAGGAGTTGTCTTGAACAATGAGTGAAAGTAATTTAGTACGAAGGGCTGAAATTGTGGAGGCCGGGAAGCCACTGAGATTGAAGACTATACCAATGCCTCAATTACCTCCTCACATGATCAGGATTAAAGTGGCTTATGCTGGGATCTGTCATTCCGATCTACATTTTTTGGAAGAAGCATCAGCTGTTGAACAAGAGTTGGGTAGGTGTTTCAAGTATACAAATTTATGAAACTGTTACAAATATACTTATATAGAAAGAATAGGTATTTGCATAAATAAACTATACATTCAGCTACATCATGATGACTTCTGCTTAATACAAGTGCATGATCATGAGGCAATGTATGCGGCTTTCCCAACATCATATATTCTTTAAAAAAATAATCTTTATATTTGGATTAAGGTTGAAAAATTCACCTTGTTGTTTTGATAAAAGTTAAGCAGATAGTCCAAATACGGATGTATTGCAGAATGGGTAGTGTGTTTTTAATTCAGTTACAAAGGTTATTTTTAAAAAAAAAGTGGAAGTTTATTATTTATTGCAATGTGGGACAGTAAATTAACAGCATTGGCTAAAAGTTTAGTCCGTGCTAGCCAGAACTGACCTACATTGCATTAGATGCAATGTAGGGTTAGAACGGTTTCTATAGGAATTCTTGGAAGTTGACGTTTATGACACCGTTTACTCAACAAAAACGACAGCATACCTTATGTCATTGTTGTGTACATGTAGGCTTTGCTATCCACTATCAGATTGCACTCACATATTGCTGAAAAGCCACTGGAAACGTCGTTTAAAAGAGCATTTCCAAATTCACGTTCGCTTCGTTCATGCTTTTTATCACCATTGCCACGCCCCCAATGGTCACATGACTGTGGTGCCACTGGCAAAGAAAATACTAAGAAATGCCACTCCTATTGTCAATGCTCCTATTGGATGATAAAATTTATTTTGCATGACACTTCGGTTGAAGGAGACATGGTCAAACATAATTCCTGGATTTTGCATGACACTTCAGCATTTCCCTGTAAATCACCATCTAAGGTTAAAAAAAGAAGGCATAATGAGTTTTATTTAGCTGTAAGATGTACGACATTCATGCGGGAACATATTTTTTTATTTTCAAAATTTTTTATTTCATTGGCCATGAACATATAATAGGAATTTATTTGACTTTAACACTAAGGACCGTATTTTAGCATAAACCACTGTTTATATACTAAACTGGCAATGATAATGACAATATAAATGCCAAGAGTAGAAATGCCATATTCCTTTTGCAGTATACAAAATTCTGTTATTTTTTATCTCATCTCTTGCAGCCATTATGCACTCGATTTGCATGAATTTTCCTTCTTTTCCTCGCGTAATTATTACTCAAAGGCGTTTGATATGGTTTAGATCCTGAATTTGAGGATGTCAATTAGAGATGTGAAATTTCCACCAGCTCAACTGATGCCAGGAGTGGACTATAATTTTGGTCACTCTACTGTAACTGTGAAAATATACTGAAGCTGATTACCCTTATCTGGTATACACTGGATGTTAGCTCATCTTGATATTTTTATTTGTTCTGCAGGCATCAAGCTTGAAGGAGTTGTATTGGGACATGAAATTGCAGGCACTGTTGATGCGATAGGTAAGGATGTTATGGATGGAAAATTCAGAATTGGTGATCAAGTGGTTGTGTGTCCATGGAAGGGATGTCTCGAATGTGAAGCTTGTTGTGTTGGTTCCAACAACCAATGCATTAACAACCCAGAAGGAACCATGGACATCGGACAGAGCTTAGACCACCCCGGAGGATACCAGTCCCATATCAATTTGTTCCCGAAGTTGTTGCTGAAAGTTGATCCAGCAATAGGTTTGGATGTTGCTTGTATGCTACCATGCAGTGCATCTACTACATATTCCACATTGAAACAGTTGGATGGTGCAATAAAGTATGCGATCAAGAGGTCCGGTACTGCACGGTTATTGTTGGTTGGAGCAGGAGGGCTTGGCTTATGGGGAATTATATTGGCAAAAACTATGTATGACAACATACATATTACTTCAGCAGACATAGATCAGGCTAAACTTAGCTTGGCTCTGGATGCTGGGGCTGATGATGTAATTTTGATTGAGAAGAAGGCATCCCCAGAAGATTCTAAGGCTCGAATTACAAAAGCGGGCACGTTCAATGCTGCAATAGATTTTGTTGGATCATCAACATCTTCACAATGTACTGTACTAAGTCTTCAAACTGGTGGTGTAATGGCTGTCATTGGACTTTTTGGAGGCAACATTTTCTGTCCCCTATCACACATTATAGGGCGGTCACTTACAGTCATTGGATGCAGAACAAGTAACATACAGGACTTGCAAGAGCTCCTTGACATCACTCTAAAGAGACGTCTCAGCTATCCCAAGCTGCAATACATTGATCATGGCAACATCAATGAAGCTCTCTGCAATCTAGCTAATGGACTTGTCCAAGGTCGTTGTCTTATCAAGTACTAACAAAAGTACAACTTGGTCCAGTGTCACCAACACGATGTATACAGTAATTGTACCTGACACTGTATGTTACTTGAAAAGGAAGGTTTCATTTCACACTTTGGTTGACAGTTATTTCAAAGGGGAAAAAAATAATATTGTTCATAAAAAGTGCAAAGGTGACACTTCTACGGTCAGTTTCTACATGTACACTGTCACAATGACGTTTATTCATCGTTGACAACCCTGATGTGCACAAGACCACAACAACTTATGATGAAAATCTGTTATTGGCCAAGGAATCATTATGGGAAATTAAAGGGCGTGGTTAGGCATTGACGAATGATTATGTATGCTTTGGCATATGCTATCTACGATACACAGTTGATGAAATGAGTGGTTTTGAGCCGTGAAGTGTAGAGGCAGAGCAGCCGGAAGTTGTGGATGCTATTTCCGCTTGGAGAGGCAGGAGCACAGAATTATGGGAGTCTGAATTTTTTTTTTTCATGATGTAATCTTGCCTCGTAGGTAAGAAACCACATATTGTATTTTCAACTTGGGACATTAGTACTATGGCTTTTTTAGTAATGCAGTGTGAAAAACGGCGTTTTTTATTTATACATCCTAGTACTTTCGTTTTGGCGGGAAAGAGCAAATGTTAAGTGAATGAAAAAGACCAAATGTTAAGCAAATTTTAATGCACATTCTATTGCCTTATGTGCCCAGTAGTAGTCTGTCTAGATTACTTTGATTGTTGTTCATATGATTTGTTTTTGTGTGTTATTAAGCTGTAGCTTATGTTCTGATCTTTTAATGTTGGCTGTTCTTATTAAACGATCTCTTTTTGTGAGTAAATATATATATATATATATATATATATATATATATATATATATATATATATATGTATATGTATATATACATATATATATATATATATATATATATACACTCACGAGTAAGTGAATATCATGCTTTCTTATCCATGTTCAAGAACTCATAACCCAAACTTGAATCTTATATATTATGTGCTTGTATTGCTACATATTTTAGATTTAGATCTTTGGGAAGCTGTTAGTTTTTAACAATAAATATCATTGATGAGCTGTTTTGTTTCTCTGTTTAATACCTTGAAAATTGGGTTTGACAGCCTGGAAAAACCTGGAAAAAACCTGTAATTTGAACTAGAGAAAGGAGTGGGAACCCTGCTAAAAGTCAGCCACCACTACTTCTGCGGAAGAGGAAGACTTTTAGTCATGCTGGGGGTTTAATGCAGACTTGCGGATGGTGCAATTGCTGCAGGACTGAAGACTTGGGACCAGGCAGAGGACTTTGGCAGAGGACATTGTGGAAGAGGCTGACTTGAACCAGGAAGGAAGACTTGTAGTCAAGCTGGAGGTTCAATGCAGACTTGCTTTACTTATGAGGAGAAGTGTGTTGCAATTGCTGCCTGAAGGAAGAGTTGGGATTGGTCGGACTGCCCAACTGCCCTAGGAAGCTGCTAATGTTCAATGGAGTGGATGTAGCTTTCGTATCACCAGACACCATTGATCCAACCGAAGGTGGGTTGCTTCCAAGAACACCAGAAGAAGATCCAGGGACTGCCGGATAAACTGGTGTAGCATATGTAGAAGCAGTAGCCACAGTGGTTCTAGGGAGTGCAGACTGGAAAGTGGAAGATGACCATGCTGGAAAGTGGAAGACGACCCAGGCTGGAAAGTGGAAGACGACCCAGACAACCCAGGCTGGAAATTGCTGGCAGCTGTAGCAGAAGAGACAGGAAGTGGCATCCGCACCGGTTGCAAAGTGGTTCACTGTTTCTCAGGAGTCATCTGCTGGAAGGCCTGGTACTGAAACCCTTGGTGATAAGGATACTGCTGTTGCTGCTACTGCTGCTCTTTGGCTTTTCTGGCTTGTCTGGCTTTTCCTTTAATTAGCAGAAGCATAGTCATGACATTATGTTTGAACTCCTCATAGGTATCCAAATCCAAAAGAACACATTCAGAGTAGACATATTCGATCATTTGTCTGACTCTGGCGGCTTTTGTATCTGGAGCAGGTTGCCCTATGTGCTGCATCCTCTCATCAATGTTGGCTGCTGTCCTCCAGGCTGTCACAACAAGGTTACTAATGAGGGATGAAAGTGGTTCAGATGTAGGTGCCCCCTTCTTTTTCTTGAATGGCCCCCCCTTGGTACTTCTGCTGACTTTACTTTCATGACTTTCTTGAACCTCTTGTGGTGAGTCCCGATTGTCTACTTCAAACTCCTACCGTCCTGAATCAACCTTACTGGTACTTGAGTATTCAATGTCTGGCATGCCTCTTCTGCTCTTCTCAATTTTTTTCTTGAGGTTGATTGCCTGACGAGAAGGGACTCTTTTTATTTGTTGATCCAGGAAGCCAAAGTTAACACACACCCACTTCTCCTTCTCAGTCGGATTCCGCATATTGCCATTCCAGAAGGTCCCACCTTCATTAACTTCCCAACGTATGTTCGTATTGACTCCAGCCACATCTTCAGTTACTGGCCAGTGCAGGGGACTGACAGAGTCGCAGCCATCTCTTCCATCAGCCTAATCTTCTTTTGCTGGTCCTTGTAGTCCTTCATGTTCTGGCAAAAAATATGAAGTTCTCCCTATACCAGTCTGCAATCTTCTGTTCATCTTCAGCTGGGAGGCAAAGCTTGTTAGTCTTCCTTCTGGTCTTCTCTGCATCATCATCAGGAGGAGTAATAACTTGCACAGAAGACTGGTCTTCTTGTTCTGAGTGGGAGGGTTGAACAGAAGCAGCAGCAGCAGCAGGGGACTTCTTCCTTTTTGTCTGTAGCACAGGAATGTCGCTAAAATCAGTCTTCTTCATCCTTGGCCATATCCTTGGCAACTGCAACAAAAGAAGCATCATCATCTTCAGCAGTTTGTTGCAGAACTTAAGTAGCAGGATTTTTTGCGTATTTCGCTATGTTGCATCTTTTCTTCCGTCTCATTTTCACTTTAAAGTCTAGGCATTAAACTTTAAAGTCTTCCAGAAAGATATGAAGAACAACAGGTTTATATCCGTCTCTTCCAATGGCAAAGGTGTGAATGATGGTTTGCGACACCTGCGGTGCTTATATAGTGTACGGCGATGTTACGTGATGCTTTTTCCGTGGTTGATACTTGGCTCCTATGCCGGAATATATGGCACTTACGTAGACCATGACCACACATTGCGTACGTAGATATTGGTTTTCCCTTACTTCGCTATACGTCGCTTATGTAGAAACTTCATGGTATACTTGGACACATATGATGAATACATGATTGCTTACGTGGCTTACTTGGCTAATCTACCGGATGATTGAAGATGAGGTAAGCCACGTATAACCGACGGAAGGTGATGTAAGACCCACGTAAGCTTTGGCGTATGCCACAAATGTTCCGCCGACATATCATCCAAGTATTAACCGCCTAAAAACTTTTCCAGCTTGGTTTCCTGGAATGTTCATGCATGTTGAAAAATTCTGTCGCTTCAGCCAGAATTTGAGGGGACAGTGATGTCAGCGAGGGAAGGCGAAGTAAACCCATGTAAGCCCAACTAAACCTCACGTAATCCCACGTAATCCCACATTAACCCATGGAACGCTTTATGTGGCCGATACAGCGCATTACGTCGACGTTTCCGGCTATGTGAGATCCCTGGTTTAGTCAATTTCAATAATTTGACATAACAGTAGCCATAAGCTCTAACAAATTATAAGAATGATGAATAATATTTTTTGTCCATTTCTTTTTCATCTGGTAAGGTACAGTTTCTTTTCCTTTAGTTCTAAAAAGATTGTCAGAATCTTCTGGCCAAATAAGATGTATTGAAGAAGTTACTACCAGTTAACTTGAAGGCTTGTTCAAGAAAATTCAGTTCATATGGGCCAATTTAATGGATAGATTTATCGGAAAGGAAACTTCGGTAATATACAACTGAAGTGCCACATGGTGACAACGTGGCGACAACTGAAAATTGCTGAAAAAAGTATAAAACAATTTTGTAGAAAAAAAAACAAACAGTTGAACTGATCTCTTTCTATTTTTTTTTTTTTTCTTTTCAAAACCTTGCACTTCGTGACATTTGTATCCTGGTTGTATATCATCGTGCATGACGTAAGTGTGACATTGCATAGTATGCAACACTCTTTTTGTCTCGAACATTTGAGGATTTGGTGACATGATATTACATATTAAGTTTTAAAATGCTACATGTAATCAGATGCTGAATTTTGTCATTGCTGTGTAGATAATAAACAGCCCTAACCCATTGAAAGACTTCATACTAGTGTAACCATGGATAAAAGGTTGTCCATGGTGAAATTTTGTTACTATTGTCATCACTAGGGGGTCTTGCTATAAGCTCATGACAACCTATGCGTGCCCTCTGTTGTAAATGTTGGAATTTACTTTACATTCTTGGCAACCTTTTCAATGTTTGTAACGATAAATGAAGTAGTGTGACAAAACTAGGTCAATTATCTTTTTTTATTACATAAAAAAGTTTTGGTTTTGTACAGAGAAATACATTTTAACAATATTACAAGCTTAATTAATATATGTACTTTATATATATGTATTAACTGTGTATTTGATTATTAAATTCTCCAGTGTATATCTTACATCCAAATTGTGACATAGCATGCTTAGAAAACTGGTGCCTTCTATGTATTATTATGCAATTCCTTTTCATGCATAATTTGAAGTAATACAATGGCAAAAAACTGTAATTTTTGTTTCTTGTCAGTCACTTTAAATAGTGCATTAATGACTAACATACATCGAAGAATTTACACAAAATAGGTGTGTTATGTACATTTTTATATACAATATTTAATGTATCACAGGAGAGTTTTGTTATATAAACGTGAAACGTAGCAACTCTTGAGAGCAAACAGTTCAATACTTAAATTATACAAACCATGTTTTACACATTAAATCAGTTAATAACATGTCATTCCACTGTAACAATTAAACCCATTTGACAATCACACTTGTGTGTATTGTGAAAGTATTATTCACATTTTACCAAGACAAAAACATGTGAAAATATAACTTACGTTATATCTATGACAACAAAATTTAAAGCTGGGATCACTTGCTTGTGATCTTCCATTAAAAACTTTCTTTTTCTCATTATCAACATCTTTTAACTCATGCAAAACTTAAGTATTCAAATACAACAAATTGCAACTTGATTAACAAGTATTTATCATCAGAAAAATAACCAAAATGAGTGGAATGTGTATGTCGATTGTTAAGTACTATGTGGCAAATAAATGAGTCATTTATTAATAAATTACCGCATTTAAGTTACTTTATCATATTTGTCGTTTAATTGCAATAGAGGTAAACTACACATACTATTGCATTTCTATTTTGGATTACCTCATTTTCAATCATCCATCTATAACTGACCATTTAAATTTACAAGTTTAAAAATGGAGCCATTGCAAGAGGCAACATCTGGCGACATCTGGCGCATTTTAAAGAATGCGTCTGATTTTGAAGTAATTCAAAATGACTAGTCATAGATTTTTCACAATGGCAAGCTACGATTCTGATTAAATACATTACAACTAATTTCCATATTATGTAATATTATAGACCATCTAATACGTGCATAGCTGGCTGGTAGTGATATAATGAAAATGATGATGACTAACAATATCATGTACTAGATTTTCGTATGTAAATACAGTATCAATTTGCATTTCAACTTGCAATGTAATACATTCAAAATGGCCTCTTGGCTTTTTTATATCCCACTATTCATATCCAGAGCAGCAGTTTATTATGAAGGCATTCACAGAATACAGATGTTAGTGGTTATTCACCGTTGTCATAGCAACAGCAATAATACTGCAGTGAATACGAAGATGAAGGCTGATTGGCTGCTTGAAGCATGTGACGAACCATGTGACTCCTCTGCTTTGTTTACTATTGGCCAATTGCCGCGTGTGGAGGGATTTAATGCAGCTTTAGTAGCTGCTTCTGTTTTTATTTCATTTTGCTTTTCATCACTGTCTGATCGCTCTGTCTTGTATGGAGGACCTGCAAATGCAAAAGAAAGTGTTACAATAATTATAGAAAACATATACACAGATAAAATGCTACATCGGCTCTCTGTCAGCCTGGTGTCGATAGACATTGGCATATTTTGATGTGCCGTGCACACTGGACTGGAGGGTCCTGGGACAAATCTCTGTCAGAGCATCTCATATCATTACATGAGCTAAATAACTTCGGGTGCTCAATTTCTCAGACGTCGTCTTGATGACAATGTCAGTTCAATGTCGGACGACCAGGCTCGCTCTCAGATTTTACGTGCCTTGTTGTATGAGTCTGAGCATATTGAGATCACTACACTGAGGAATTCTCATTTCATCATTACATCTGGCATTGGGAGTGAGTCAAATACCAAACGTAAGTTGACCTATATAGAATTCAGTGTTGTTTATGCCAGAATGATTGAGACAACACAAAATTACAAAGAAGAACTGCCTCACACATGATAGTTGGAGTTAGTGTGGTAATTACAATGTATGTAAGCAATACAATGCAAAGGTCCAAAAGAACATTAATTGGTGCATTGTACTTACCAGCATGCTGAGGTTGTAATACTGGCGTAGTGAAAAGCCTGGCTGCTCTTTTGCCAGACCCTTCCACTGACATGGCTTCCACCTGAACAATGTAACTTGTGGCTTCCTCAAGATTGCCAAGGTTAAACCATGTTGTGTCCTGCAATAAAAAATGAAAATTGAAAAGCTTCTTTTGTTTGTGAAATGCGACAGCAATACAAGCGTTTGCCGAATACGAAAACCATTTGGAAAATGGCCATTCTCCAAAAGCTGAATAGGTAATGATTATATTTTTTTGCTGTATGTAAAATAATTCCATGTTTTTAGATTGCCTTCAGGCAATCCGTTTTGTTTGATTAGGCATGGTTGGATACGTCTGGGCAGCCATATTAAAATGAGGAACTGTGGGTAAATTCTGGAACTTTTTTTTTTTTGCTGGCATTGCTTGGCTGGTGCTACGGCGCCGCCCCCCAAAAACGTTGCTTTTGTTTGAATTTTAAATTATAGAAAAAAAATAATTGCACTGATAACGAATATATACCAAATTTTCTTTGCGAGCCTGCTTAACCAACCCCCCCCCCCCCCCCTTCCCCAGTGGTCACGTGATGACCACCAGCGCTGGTTCTGAGGATCCAACGTTTTCCCGCCGTTCAGATAGCAATTGAAAGCTATCCAAGAAGATTCCCATGACTGAATTTTTGATTTAACATGCTGTTGCTACATTTTTCTGCTATTTTAGCAAAATCATATATTTAAATTGCACTTGCTGTTGCTACATTTTTTAGTAGTACTATCATTCCCACTGCTTACTCTGCTTTCATTTACTAGACCAATCCTCCCCTTTAGGGGATTTACTTGTTAAGGATAGATAATGTAATGGCATCTAGACTACAAAAAATGTTCAGTATTAATTCAAGCTCGTATAAAACTATAAAACTTGCAGTCATCAATATACCTTTTTGTGAACTTTTTTTTTTCTTAATCCCAATTTTGATAAATAATTTTTGCAGTTCATTTTAGATTGTAGGAATCGAAGATATCCAGTGTACATGGATTTCAATCAATTGTTCTGATAATTATGATATGTTGATCACTTGGAGGTGATAACCCAACAGTCATTCACTGTGCAGAAAATGCTTATAACAGTAGCATGTGAATTTCATTTCAGTAACTCCAACATGATATTGAAAAATGTGTGTATAATCATTTCATATGATATACATAAAATGCTTGTAACAATAGCATGTGATTTTCATCTAAGCAGTTATGGAATAGTGGCATGTGAATTTCATTGTAATCAGATTCTAAATAGAAAATGCTTGCAACAATAGCATGTGAATTTCATTCAGTATTTCGTCTCTTGTCATGAACCAGTGAGAACAAATCCTTAAAATAGTGTCTTCTTTATAAACTCTATGCTATATCAGTGCTAATCTGTTATTATTAATCTTACTTTATTATTCGTGAAATATTCAATTAACTTAATAAATTGTAATCAGTGACTCAGGAGATTTCAGCCTACCTTTTAACGCCTGGGTGGCCTCTCAATAGTGGTCTTAAAACCTTAGAAAACCTCCCAAACATAGAGAATACTACCTAGATTTTTTATTGTCTGTTTGTCTATGTATTTGTGAGTGTATTTGTCCATGTATGTTTCAATTAGTGTTGTATATGAATTGTGTGTCTCTTTGTGTAAATATATGTCTTTGTCTGTCTGTCTATAAGTAGTTTTTGGTGGATGTCTACTGCAGCAGAGTTGACAGTTAACATATATCTACCTTTGATAAGACCTTGGTAAGAGCAGTTTCTCCCTCAATCTGAGGCTGAGCATCCAAGTCCTCTGCATCAGCAACCGCCGCTTGGCCCCACACGACTCGGTAGCCGATGATGGGCACATCGGATGCAGGATGCTGCCAACTGATGCGGGCTGTGATGTTTGTCTGCATGATCAGGAAACTGTGCTGTAAGTTAGGTGGCTCTTCTGGTAGACGAGGAACTGAAAGAGTCCAGTAAGTTAATTTAGACAGGAGAATTAGGATAAGGACCAGGCATCTCCACATTTGCACAGCAATCTATCTGGTATTTAATACACCAAGAAGGCCCTCATATTGCTGGATTACTGGCAATATTAGCTTTAACTTTTCATAATACAACTTACAGAAGCAATGTCTAAGACAGCATGTGGGTGTGCTGAAATGCAGTCAGTCTAAATATTGTACTCCACGACATTACACTTTTGATTTAGCCAAGTTCTTACACCATATGACTCGTATGCTAAACTGTACATTTTTTGGTTTTATCACCCATTCTAGAACTTACTGTGTGTAGGACAATCTGGATTGACGTCACCAATAACCTTGACATTGCCACAAGAGGGTGTTTGGAACGACAGGTTTGTCACTGGACCCACTTGGCTATTGCTAGACACTGGTTGAAGCTTGACCATATAACGACAGTCAAAACGCAGGTCATAAAGGATGAAGAAAGCTTCCTGCAAATGCAATATAGATATAGTGTGTAAAAAAAAAGGCAAGGAGCTTCAAAGTTACGCCATCACACTTATATGTCTATTATGCTATCTGACATTAAAGCTACTGCATTTTGAGCCCTTTGTATGACCATTGATCATAAGTCTTTCTAAGGTTCAAGATAATTAAATATTGCGTTAAAATTACTTTGTACGGCAATTTGGTTTTACATTAATCATGTAATCATGGACGACGGCCAATTTCGGCATGTTGTTTCCCGATTTGAAATGCTATCTGGGTAATAGATCCTGATTGGCCTGAAATTGCTGGTAGTCTTAATAGTGTGGATTAGCACTATCTGCTGTGTTTTTGCCTAGCTTTAACAATAAGAAAATACCAAGATATGTACTATGTATATGCAAAAGGCAGAAAAGAGAAAGAAATACAGATGTGGTCAGACAGTGGAGCACAAGCAATGAGGAAAACCATCATTCAACAGAGCAGGAGTGCCATGAATAGTAGAGAAGGGTCAGAATTGTCTTGACTTACCCCAGTAGTAGCAGAAATTGCCTTGGCAACAGAATTCATTCCAGTCCCATCAGAAATGCAGACATCTGCAGACCAATGGAGTATGACTTTGTCCTCCTCTTTGTGATCTGAATAATGCAGTTTATGAGAGTAGTTAGTCACTGCTTAGAAGTTACTGTTTAGTATTACTAATGACCATGACCAACTATGGCAATAGTCTTGTTGTAGTACATAAGCAATAATAAGGTAAATGTATTTGGCTATGATGTTCCCGGTGGTTGTGTCTGCCATGTTGTCTTTGTTGTTGAATATAAGTTGCTTAATCCACAGCATGGAATAAGTTAAATATGTTAAAGAAGTCAAATGTGTAAAAAAATTAGATTAAAATCTAATAAAAGCTGAGGACAGGGATTTTATCTTTTAGACTTCAAACGATGCCTTGAAATAGCGCTGTTTATTATTCTAGCGTTTTTATTTGTTTGATTACTTTAATATACATTACGTGGTTGTTTATTGCTTATCTGTACAGTTAATTATCACCAAAATGTGCCAAAATTATGCAACTCAGCAAGTTGGTTTTTACATAAAAAGTATGGACTTATAAAAAAAAAAGTGGATATTGCTCGGTATAATTGTTTTTGTCTCAAGTATTCATGAAAATTTTACACTCACCTTCTGGAAGTTCCCATGTTATATTAGTTCGAAGAAGTCCATTATGGAAATATGGTTTTCCAAGTTCTACTTCTTTCAGTTCTGGTAAAATCACCAAGGACTGGATGTCCAATATGGCTGTAGGTACAACTGAAGTAGAGAAACATTCAACTGTAACTATTATAGATCCTAAAGTTTAAAACTAGGGAAATTGAAGAATATAGCTTTGATTGTAGAAAAATTCTCTGTTTTAAAAACAGTTAACAATAGTAACAAAATGACAATTTAATTATATCGTTACAGTACACCACAATAGAAGCAAAATGTGTGATGAAAAATAAGGTGTATTCAAATGGTGTGATACGATAATGGACCAAACGCATGCAATACAGGTTATACAAGTATTTAAATTTCATTCTACACACAGAAGATAATTTAGAAAAAAAAAACAAGAAATATGTAAATTCATCATCAACTGCATGTCCCTAATTAGGATATAACTTTTTTCTTGGATACTTCCGACACAAATGGTTTTTTAAACAGTCTAAAATCAATACATAATGTATTACATACATATGATACTCAACAATATGATAAAATATAATCAATTTTATATTAATATTATTGTCCATAGCCAAAATACCTAAACATTTTGTAGGTCCTATTTCCTGCATTTGTAAGATTACTGTGAATCCTATATGTACTGTTCTATACCATCTCGTTTTATAAGAAAATTTACAAACGTGTGAAATATATTATACTACATAATATATTTATGATACGATTTGAATTCCTGTAATTTGATCTAGAAATGTGTTCACAGACATAAGTACCACAATACATCAATATTCACATACTAAAAATCAGAATAAAATGAGCCACGTATAAAACACACATTCTTTGTAAGTTGATATCTATATTCACGCTTTTTTGTTTTCTGTTAGAAATACACCAACACAACTCATGCAACATTGTGCAAAAGTATATATACATACATGTATGCATGCAGATACAACTACAGCTTGCATGATGAAACTATGAAGCAATGTTGTAAGGATTTTTATATTTTTTTACACAAATTACCTTGGTAGGTAGGGAAAAAGGTAGTTGTTGATTGGGTAACCCGGTTATCTGACAAAATTACATAACATTCCATAATAAATTAATCTATTAAAATGATTATTGGTATGAAGGAAATGAATGTAGTGTCAGAGCGCTTTGAATGTACTAAGTCCCATCCAGATAGCATTCTAAATCGTATCGACATTGGCGCAACGTAAGCAATGTCGATACAATATTGTCCCGCGGATAATAGAAATGATGTTGGAATGCTTTTTGGGCATTTAGTACAAACCAGATAGCATTCCAAATCGGGACAACATTGTTGAAATGACGCTGGCCTGATTTAGAATGCTATCTGGGAACGACAAACGGGTAACTCTGAAAAACTCAAATGCGTCGAAGTTAATTAATACAGGGAAAAACCAATCTCTGAACTCTGAACTAAGACAACCTCAATAGTAAGACAAGCTTTGGGGCCAAAAATATATTACTCTTCACAGTCTTCATCATTTGTTCTTTTAATCAAACCCACAAAGAAACATGAGGTCATTCATGAGGTTTTTTGTTGCCTGGGTTCTTTTAGGACCAATAATATTTACAAGCATAGCATTTCAAATGAAAATGCATTTCAGCCGCTCAAATCTGTATTATCTGGGTTGCAGTTAATCAATATCTTATTAAAATTTTTCAAGTTTTTCCATACATTTTTGATCCGAATATATTGGACTATATGTAGGCCTATAAATTTGAATTCATGACTGAATATCTGAGACTTCTCAGTTATGTGACTGCAATTTGAGCAGCTTATATGCAAGAACAATCTCATAAATTTCTTCAATTATCAAATCTATTTCAATATCAATGATATGGTTGAATTATTTATTAGTAACTCAGCCTGCATTAGGTAAATTAGTCATCCGTATATTGCAATGCTCTTAATGCTTCATGCAAGAATGCAAATTGAAAAATAAAGGTGCACTACATACCTAGCCCAGTATTCTGTTCTACTGGATATGTTGTGATATAAATCCCAGTTCTATCAGATTTCAGTCTGTTATCGCCGTACGCACTTATAGCTTGAACCTGTGAATGAAAACCAAAAACTCCGTCAATTTTGCTAACCCATAAATACTATTATTCCTACAGGGACTAACATGTCACTCTTATAATCTACTTATATAAAAGAAAACCCTCGAACCATTCCTTATCACTTAAAATCTACATATAACAGCATGTCACAGCATGTCACATATATACAGTTACCAAGTCTTGCAATGATATGGGAGCACTTCTATGTCACAATAACATTCAAATGCAGGGACAAACATATCTGCCAGCTACACCAATTTGGATAATTTCGATATGGCAATATAATGAAATTAAATTTAGCCTCTCCCAGCTGCATGTCTCGATTGCAATTATTATACTTCTGCATGGTTGATCATTTATAAATCAATTGCATTTTCCCGATCTCCAATGCTTGGATCACCCTGGTGGCACGTTGATTTTTCAAAAGGTTTTGTGAGATAAATTGTTTTGGCTCCAAAAACTGACCAAAGAATTCACACTTTTCAGAAGCTTGACAATTTTGTCAATTATTTTTCATTTAAGGGGTACGTTAGCTTTTCCAACGTGTTGGCCCTAATTAGGAAATCTGCAGAAAATGGGTTGAAAATATTTTCGCGTGTTCAAGTGCGTCTTTTCAACCACTGCTGTCTGCAGATTGCATCAACTGACCTGATCAAATTACACTGCAGAACAATGGGGTTGAAAATATTCTGCAAATAATATTTTTGATCAAAAACCCTATAATCAAAGCCGCGCCTTCTTATTAGGTTATTGATTGGGGGGGGGGGGGGGCTTTACTCAATTGTGGAGGAATTTTTAGTTTGATCTGCAGGGTTTGCTTTGTTTGTAAACAAATTTAAGTCGATAAAAATATAATAACCATGCCAGATTTGTAGGTATTGCAGATATAGTTAAAAAGCACAATTATAAAGGTGTTGAGGTAATTGTGCCTTGAATTAGAAAAGTTAAAAATACAAAATACTTGCATTATTTTTCAATTACAAACTTAATACCTGTATAAAATATGTTGTATCTGGCTCCAATTCTTCAAGTTCAAATGACAATGCATCCTGAAAGTACATGGAAACAATGCATTAAAACGATCTCAGTAATAAAGAAACATTTAAAATTCCTTTCCATTTCCATAAATGTACATTGTGATCACTTCTAAAGACCACCTTACTATTAATGTCACCTCAAAATTAAGGCAAAGGGATTTGGAACCATTCTTACCATTGTATTAAAAATGAAGACAACCCTCTTTATTATGAACTGTACAGTTGTGAGAACAACATAAATTTAAGAATATTCTGAGCTGTATGTGGTCTTACTGGCGAGGTT
The DNA here is from genome assembly GCA_932294295.1 of Alitta virens. Classification (NCBI taxonomy): domain Eukaryota; kingdom Metazoa; phylum Annelida; class Polychaeta; order Phyllodocida; family Nereididae; genus Alitta; species Alitta virens. The sequence goes on along the minus strand of OW028579.1, from coordinate 8,219,510 downwards.
TAACTGTATTTCTATTTATAAATGAATTACTAGAATAAACAAAAACAAACAACCTGCATTTTCATTATTACTTTCAGAGATCACATGTATATTGTCTTAGGGGCCGAGATTGTATAAATTTTTTGCTTTAAATTTTTTTATTAATATACTCGTACATGGCCAAATGTGCCACATGCCTTTTCCATGAGAAGGATAAACGCATGGAAAACGCATGGTTTTTTTCCTAATTAAAATGAGGTGAAAACTATGCGTTTTCCATGCGTTTATCCAAACGCATTGAAAACGCATGTAGCACAATTATTAGCCATGCATCAACTTTTAAAATTCCAGTTGGGATTAAAGACAACCTGAATTGAGCTAATCTCCAAGCATCTATATATTCAGCCTCTTGTGTTTTAAGGTTTGCTGTTTGTTTTTCGATTATTGTTTACAAGCATTTGCCTTAACAGCTTCGCACAAGATGTGTGAATATAAATCTTGGTATGTATGTATACATGTAAGATATTCTAGAAAACAATGACTTAATTTATAGGCTACTTATCTATTTTATAAAACGTGTCTATCTGTTTAGGTATATTTAGGCCTACAAGAGAACATGATACTAGGCCATGTTATATAATAATTAGTGCTTCTATTTTATAATAAATATCAGAAACAAATGCATTGTAATGGATAACATGGTGATTATGAAATATTTTCGTTTTTAATTTAAATTGACTATTGTAGACATCTGAAATTTCTGATTTACGATCACATCTTGTTTGGTGGAATCAGACGACAGCGTTCATTCCTCCAAGGCATATTATCGGAAAATGCAATGAATTATTTTTAAAATATACAGTACAGCCCTATAGTTGAGACCACCCTTGCATGGGAATCCCTGAAGCCTTAATATCGAGGTGGTCATATTTTCGAAGCGGTTTTGACTAGGAACAGTTTGGTGGTCTTAATTTTGGGATCAACTCTATAGTTACTTTTATTAATTTTCGTACAAAAAGAAAACATCATTTATTGTAATATTTTAGAATGTTATTAATCCTTAATAAAGCATCTTTATTTCATGGGATATGAATTCTACTGAGTGTGTCCTCTTAGCGTTTTTTTCTTTCCAACAGCTCCAGCTGCCGTATTTATTAGTAATTTCACACTGTCACCCCTAAGAATTCGTATATCGATTTAGTGATTACAGGTAAATTCTTTTGACTTTCCACTCCTTTGAAAATATACAGGTTTTCATCTTACGGTCAGTCTTTTGAGGCCTTTGGTGGTCATGTAATGTTAGATATTAGTGCAGGCCAGTCTGATGATAAACATCAAAGATTGCCAATAAAAAGAGCAAAGGGAAGGGGGTAAAATATGATATAAAAACCAGCTTGAAAACATAAAAAACACACAAGATATTATCAAACAGGTATGCTATGCTTCTCTAGTCATACTGAGGAAGATTGCATGCTAGTAATGGTTAGAGTGAAAGCTGAACATTTTTTTCTTGATAATGTTGTATGTCATGATGAATTGTAGCTACAATCCCCTGTCCAAGGGTAACAACGTCATACATGAAAAAATATGGAATTACTACTTGTGTGGGAACTAGCCTTTTAATAAACGTTTGCCACACAAAATACACCTGTTCTAGGTTTAGAAATGTATACCTTTTTTTCTGTCTTGCGTATTGTCTCGCGCACAGATATGGTGGATTTCTTCTAATTTTAATAGATTTCTGTGCCATTTTCGAATTCACGTTTCGTTGATAATCCATCATAGCCATGGCCACCTGGTTCCACCAAAACTCACTAGAGGGCTCCGGCGACATCACAGCGCTAACACAGATTATATAGATGCAATGGTGCAGATAAATATGTGGAAATGGTATATTAACTTATTTTAATTATGAAATTGAGAAAACTATGGACTTGACAGAGCTATTTTCAAATTAATTTTATAGTCCACTAGGGGCATGGACAAAGGGAGTGGCGTCTTAGTATTTTCTTTGCCAGTGGCACCACTGTCATGTGACCTAGCAATAGCGAAAGCATGAACTTAGCAAAGGTGAATTTGAAAATGCTCTTGAAAACGATGTTTCCACTGGCTTTTTCAGTAAAATCTGAGCGCAAGCCGATAGTAAACAGAGCAGTACTCGTGTACATAATGACGAAATAAGGTATGCTAAAGTGTTTATAGAAAAATGTTTCATAACTGTCAACTTTCAAGAATTCCTATGCAAGTCGTCGGACCCTACATCGCATCTAATGCAATGTAGGTCGGTTCTGGCTAGATGAATTGTATTATATACCTTCATTTTGCTTTCTGGGTACAAAGTATTCAAATTACAATGATAAGAAGAACATTCTTATATTGTAAATTCATGAAGTTTACAATGTGTAATTAAGATATTCTGGAAGTGGTTTTAATCAAGTTGATTCTGTATGCACCTGACGCTGTACTTTATTCAGTTATGATTTTGACTGAGGTAACAAGATATTGACATGTACTTACACCTGGTATAACTTTCTTGTGTTCTCTTGCTGGAGTATTTGTGTTGTCAGAATTTCTGATCATTTTGTGCCAGTATATCTGGAGAAAAAAAAACAAACATAAAGAATAGAACATACATTGCAAAGTATGCATAAAACTCTTTGCACAGTCATGACAAACTTGAGGTATTTGGCTCGTGTTTATGCTCAGAACAATAATAGACATTCGGATTTGCTGTGAAGCTTAATCTTTTGATGGAGCCTTTTCTAGTATACTACTCTTAAAACCTCCAGATTTGTCCTGTGGGAGTATATCGAATGATACCTGGTGTATTGCAGAACAACATATATGAGGATCAGTGTTTTAATCACCATTATTTTATTGCCATCTCAAACTCGTTGCACACTGTTTCACAACCGGCTTCAGCTTCATACAGTCATAAATGCAATGCTTTTTAGAGAAAGGTCTACCTGGGCCTTACGGTAAATTTGCTCATTATGTTAATAGAAAGGTGTAGGTCCTAATCCCCACCATGACATGAGGGAACTGACCAGATCCCCATCCCTCAAAGCCTCCAACCAGGTGTAAATTGCGAGCTGCTTATGGCAACTGTATATACTCCAAGGGCAGTTGAGAAATACTCTTGCTTAAACAGGTATGCTGGAAAGCTCAGGGTATTTATTCAGGTGCAAGTGAGGCAACTGCAAATGATGTCATGGTTAAGTGAGCATCATCCTGTATAACCTTAACTGGTCGAGCTGCATGGGCACTCCCAGCATGAATTAACCAAAGAATCTGGTCAGCCCAGGCTCACAGTAACCAGCTGATTCAATCGTTCAATGTCGAACAGTTTTTTTTTTAATATTTTCCCAGTCAGCAAGCTATTATAAGGTGGAGTTGGTAGTCCAGAGGCCAGCTGACTCAGGGATGTTAGTTGGAGCCCTGTTTATTGCACTGTTTTTTAACCAAATCTCAGCCTGTGTGAAACTGTATGCTACGAAAGTTGATATATCAGACCAAAGATTACTGTTTGATCAGACGGAAGCTTCTAGACTGGAGTCTGTCCCTACCAAAACCAGTTAGTTGCTTGTACTTAAAAAAACTAGGTACATAATACAACTTCTAAGAGTCATTGATTATGTATTGAACTCACCTTGTATCTATTAATAGGCAGATCATAAGTTTTAGGTGGATCCCAATGGATGGTCAGGTAGATCCTATTGTCCCTGATCACTGTCTGGCCTTCTGTGATGTTTTGAGGGGCTCCTGGAGCTTCAGGTTCTGAAATAAAGAATTTAAGCTTCACAAAATGTTGAGATGGCAGGCCTGTAATAATGGAAGCGGTACAGGAATAGTGAATTGGTTCGTGAGACATTGGTAATATTTCCAAATTAGAAATCAGTTTTTTGTCATTTATTAATCATAGCCAACTGCACTGAAGAGTATGTAAGTCCATTCATTGGTGTGTAATTAATATGTCAATTTGTGTACTAGGGGTCCTATTGGAATTTGGAGGTTCAAGCCAGGTATATTTAAAATGTATATGGTCAGACTATTATGTTGTTAATCTCTAAAAACGTGACTTTTGTCCAATTTAAGCACATAGAGAATAAAACATTGTGAACATCAGAATAAAACGGTCTAGAGGATATAACCAGCCAGATAACTCCTTGCTTGACCACATGAATTCTCGACCAACACTTGACTGGATGGCGGCAGGACTGAATACACACTCAGCGAGCCAATGTATCTCAGTAGCTATTCAAAATACTTCCAACTTCTCCGAGGTATTCTGCAAGGTTCCCAATTGTATCTAATTCATATACATAAAGAAATATGGCTATATTTTTTTCCTGGTCTATGAGCAAGTTACAGATTTTCAATAGAGTATGCAGAGATTCGGTCTGTAAACTGACACTTGATATTCAGTGCTACGGGCCTGAAATTTAGTCAGCGTATATGAACAGACGCAGACGTAATGGAAAGATAACTACATATTTACCTCATGCCATGGGTGCGGGTTTTCACTTGCCCCAGCATAGACATCAAGTACAAGGCACTGCCAATTTAACGTCTCATGGGACAAACATCCAGCTGAGATGTAGCTCATAAAGAGTACCGAGGTCGAGATTTAAACCCAGGACCTGCAGTGGAGCTACCTAGGCCTTAACCATTAGACCATTCATGCTGTAGGCAACAACAGTTACCACTTTGACAACTCAGTCCGATGATTTTAAGCTGAAATGAAATCCATCCTAAAACTGGAGCTTGAGCAGAAACAGCTTCCAGCAGATTCAGATTGAATCCGGGACTCCCATTGGTTGATGGACTACCATAGCCAATGGTAGTCCTGGATTCACATGACGTCCTCTGGAGTTTAGTTTCTAATTCTACGAGTTCTGCTGTAAAGCCTTGACCACTCAACTCTGGACGAAATATGGCTTCCTATACAACTTTTAATGGAGGTCCAGAAGCATATATTTTGCTGGGTGCCGATATTTATGCATTTTCATCATATCAGAAATGTTATCAAATATTATGGCTAAACAGAAGGTCAGTGGAGATGTTTGTGCAGTCCCTATCTGTGTCGCAAAGGTTAATTTTGTAATAACCTCTCGGACCCCCAGAGTATGCTTTGCACACAGGACAGTGCATATTGTTATTCATACTTGTATTATGGCTGATGTTTGTCTGTTGGATTTGTTATATCCCCATAAAATACATGTAATTTCCTATCTATATGAGCTTCCTACCATATAGCTCAATATAAACATAAGTGAGATGGACAAGTAAGCCGCTAGTTTCATTAGAAAGTGCGTTGTTATGAATAATTTTAGATTAACGAGTGTATTTTCGTTTCAGTTCATCACCTTATGCATTCTAGTTACGGTAAAGTATAACAAATATAACAAAAACTTCAAATTACTTGTGACTTCAGTATTAAAATCAGTTGAGTAAGGACCCTCAATAATGAACTTTAATTGAATGGTAAGATGTTGTTCCAAATGCTAGACTAACAGCTAGCATTAGCAATTGATATTATAGCATGTGATCATATAAGAGCATTATGCAGGAAAATATTGTAAGAGCATCATGCAGGAAAATATGAGCATGATGAGATTCAAGATGGCGGAGGGGTGATTGAGTGGGGAGGAGCGTGCTTCTCTGTCACGGCTGTCTGTGCCCCGATCTGGGTGTCTACGGCGTGTCTATCGGAGTGTTTATAAGACAGATTGCCTCACACTTTCCAATCTTGTATCCCATCCCATCATCACACAGACCGATTGACATGTGTGATAGAGCTGGGTCCTCAGGTTTGACCTTGGCTGGCTTCTGGGTGGGTCTCAAGGTCAAATGCCTGTCACCCACTGCGGTGCTTGCATCAGCACACAATTTACAGGAGATGAAGTTAGCCCTCAATCAATGTGCAATTTATGCTGGGGCACTGGTTTGATGGAAAAGACAAGGTTTCTGTGAAGGTAGTGGGGTGGAAAGTGCCATCACATTGCATCAAAGCACATCACACCCCTTCCCCCCACACTCCCACCCCGTTCGCCCCTCCCACAACTGTCTCCATGCTGCACTACAACGAAACCTTCCAAATAAGACCACTCTTGGTGCCATGCTTAGTGGCGCGATGGTTATGGTAATTAGGTTAAATATAATGGTTAATACAGTTAGGACCAAAGGCTGTCTTAGTTGCAGGGTGATCTTAATATCGAGCATGCAGCTTCAGTGGTGCGGAATTCGCACTTAAAATAACCCCTTGTGCGATATTTAATTTGAATAGGAAGTAATGTACCTTGTCAGATGGGCCCAACAGTTGACAATATTAGTTTATTATATTGTCCTAAAAAGAGGTGGTCTTACTTTTGGGTTCCACTGTAGCATCATACCTTAGAGGCAGACTAACTACAAGGAGAGCAACTGCTCTCCATGGTACATTGTACTCCTTTATTACTTTACCACAAGTTTACAATGCCCCAAGAACTAATCATTACCCAGTGTCGCACAGATTGTGCACCTCAATGAGATTATCCATCTAATTTCATGGAGGTGTCACAACGAATCTCCAGCCTTGAATTTCGTCCACAGGATTGGCACAGCCAGTGAATGTCCCCTGTCCAATCCCACTGGTCGTCTAGCCATCAAGTTACATCACACTGTGACAGTAATGCTACAAAGGTGTTGCAGATTCTGTAAGATTCTGAGCAAGTTTTCATAAGGTTGTCAGATGCAATGCTAACCAAGTTGGCTGTCATTTTCGCATGGACAGGTTGTGAGCCCACTCTAAGAATGTGTTCAGCTTTTGGCAATGTTGCAAAAGACTCCCAGAAATAGGAGAGATAGCCCCCTGACTCTGACACTTGTAGTGATGGAGAAACCTCTGCTACAAAGGCGTATAATTAAAAGGTTATAGCCATATAGTTTTAAAAGACCAGGGAAGTTCTAGCCATCATATTCTTTATTTTGAAGGCTTGGTAATCCCCGTATGTACATATATAATTCCTCATTAATTGTACCTTTATTTGGCCTCAATTGTGTATGGACACTGAAAGTCCATTATTTGCATGCACTACTTCATCTAACAGTCTAAGTGACTCTGTGGCACTAATCCTAAAATAGCATCATCAATTACACTGGACAAGAGACACAAATGGAACTAGCTATTGGTCACTGTGTTCTCTCAAGTCTGGTCAACTCACTTTCTATTCTAGTCACAGAGTTTCTCAAGTGAGAGAGACTCGACAACAGACCTTTCTCCTCACTTCTCTGCTTATTTTCTTCACATTTAAAATCTTCACGCATACCACGAGTGTTCAAGACAGCCTTTGGACCGTGTAATTGAAATTTATCTACCTTGTCTTGTAGAATAGTGGGAATTCTGTACAAATGAACAATACAATAGTTTGTTGATGATATGTTTGTGGAGATTAGCTTACGTCACAAGCAACGAATACCAGGTGTAGAGGACACTAGTCGCATTAGTAATCAGATATTAACTACGAAAGCTCGCTGTCAGGATAGTATTAAGGCAGACAGTTAAAAGCATTCCTTCATTTATTTCATCAAGGGAGCCAAGTTTCCATGTACAAAATATCCTAATTAAAGTTTAGATGCAGAACATACAGCCGATACAAAGCGCATTCACCATTATCGTGTCCGTTGTTGACCATAGGAGTTAAAACTCACCATTGCTTACCCACTAGATTAACTGAAGGTATTGAATGAAAAGTACACAGAATTGCCTATTGCCCATTTTACCGTGCTGTATCTCAGGTGCGTCAGCGAAACATCCCTCAGGCTAAGGTGATCATGATGATGCAAATATGCCAACCATGGAGAATAACTATTATCTACTAGTAAATATCAGTATTAGTCTCTGGTTATAAGCTCACCCTAATGAGTGGCGATGATCAAGCTCAAAGGGCGGCATTTACACCTAGATATTACAGTACGTTCTGGAAAATATTTGCAGCATACACTGCTGAAAATGAATATCCTTGGCGCACTTCATATGTATGGCTTGTCTTTTTTTTAATCAGAATCTCAATCCATAACATATCCTATAATTAGCAGAACTCATAGAGATATAGTTCTTACTAAGATTGGTTTTACAAATAATCTTCTGAGCCTTGTGAAGATTGCCAGTGAAATCACTGATGTTTGTGTACATTTAAGCTGTGATCTTCACATCCTTGAAAATGGCTTAAATAACCTGACTATGGCACATTTGTCTTCCTTGAGTAAAATGAAGCAACTTTGAATTGAGGACCATATGTCAAAAGTGCCTGGTTTTATTGTACCAATGTATTTATTAAATCTTAACATCAATGGACTCATCCATGTTAGTCTGATTTCCCGGAAATTGGCATGGTTCGATCATTTTGGTCTTTGGGGTGAAAGCTTGTGAAGGTTTTCAACAAATATCTGATTGAGGCCCATCATGTAAAATGCCCAGCAACTCAACAAAAGCTTAATATCTACTTACAATATTGTATTCCTATGAAAACTAATGTGATTTGAATGGTAACTATGGTGCTTTCGCTGTTAACAAAGAACCATCATGAATTTGTGCTTCTGATGCTGCTGTTGTATGTCAGTGTGGCAGTGTTCACTCCATTGCAGTCATCTGGCAATGATTGGCCAGTTGAGTGACACACCCACATTCTGACCTATAAAATGAATGAAACTAGCCACACACACTCACTGTTCTCACTCTTTCTTAAGTGAAACAGTGTAATTACACAAATTGGATTTGTCAATTGCTCTTTATGCTTCTGATAGCTGATTGCATTTGAAACTGTACACTGTAATTAATTTCAAGTAATTACAAATAGGCCAATTTTGAAATGAAATTATTTCTCAAACTGTTTTAAACAGCAGATATGCAGTTCAAAAATGCTACACATGTGAAAATATTAAAAATGATTATATATTTTTTTAATTTGGATCTGATTCATTCTATTAGATTTGCAAAACATGTCACATTTTTCTGAAAGACTCTGTTGTTTGGCTGCAAATTACAGAATACTAAAAGTATTTAGGTATATTAAAAAAATAACTATAAACAAATTCTATGCAACTTAATAGCAGGAAGGTTTGAAATATATATATTTTTTTTTTTTTTTTTTTTTTTTTTTCATAGTATGACTTACATACTATAGATGGCGCAAGTGGTCAATTTGCAGACAGTTGTGGGTAGCTAGGCAAGAGTAGCGAGGATCTATGGAAAAGTACATATTATAGCACATTCAGCAATAAAGACAAAGACATGAATTTATATGAACTATACTAATTGATTGTAATATTTTGACATGATACCTTGTCAGTATCTGTTACAACTAGTACCCTTTAGTCTGTACAAAATAGTTCAATTCATTTTTATTTTTATTTGCAGTTCTAGTTTACGTTAACCAATTCTGATACAGGTCTCTTTTTTAAAGAGAGATTTTCTTGTTATTTATATGGACTATATACCGGGGCAAGTAAAAGCCACGACTCTCACAGTAAATAAGAGGTTGTGGACACCAAGCCTTATCATCTCATCATTATGCCTGCCGTCTGTATTTGGAAATAATTTCTGCTCAACAATTTTTGGGTCTCTCAAGTTTGGATTAAGGAAAACCTGTTGTGGTTATAGAAACCTATTTTACTCAATAGAAATTAGGCCTATGACTGATATTCAGCTGACAGCAAGTGTTAGCCTGTTTCTCTGTAAATCTTTCCTATGCCTGCAGCACTAGGGTTTTGCTGTTTACCCCGTTTGGTGCTTTCCAATTGTGTGCAGGGCGTTTCTTGCATCCTGCACCGAACAGCCCCAGAGGGCTAGATTAGCAAGGCAGCCTGTGTGATCAGAATCCGTCTAATAGGAGCAGATAGGCGTTCTGGAAAGCCACTCGGATTGAGTGCAGCTCCACGCAATGCCGCCATCTGGTTGACCACTGCTGGAATTGGGGGGCACATTGGGAGCAGCTGCATTGAGATGACCAATACTGGCCAAATGACCACTCGGCAACACTGGGGCTATTCCTGTAGCATTTAGTGGTTCAGTAATAGAACATCAGATGTGCTAAATTCACACCATGTGGTGTTGTCATGAAACCAGCGGGAATATCATGACATCAGGCTCTTGTTTTACATGATAAGATCTGGATCACTATCCAATACCACCTGTTAAAATCACATGCATTCAACACAATGTGCCTTTGGTAAAGAGCATTTAGTTCAATGCACAAGAGCTACTAGGGATCGATTCTGAAATGCATGTCAAGTTTCGACCTGTCACTGAAGTGGCTATACATTGTAGTTCTGGAAGTTTTGATACATTTTAGGACCAAATAATTCTTTAAATGAAGGTCGTTTAGATATTGGATGGTATTTTAAGTTTGGAGTGCCATTATACATGATAAAGGATACAGTGTAATGACCAACTGCTTTTTGTTACCGCAGAAAACAGTGGGGGAATTACCCAACACCTTTTTACCATTTTGTAGTAAGTAAGGCTCTTCTGTGCTTCTTTGGACGGTAGACTGATGACCTTCATCAGTGCCACTTGTGCACCTGAACCCCAGTTGATGACCTTTGGCAGCAAGTGCATTTCGTTTAACCCTTTGATGGCCATGGGGTGGAGTTTGGGGTCTGCGTTGCAGTGACCTTTTCTCACCTTCAAAAGCAGGGGAGATCTTGGGTAAGTAGGGGGGTGAAAAACTAAGGTGACATTTTTCCTAGTGGCCTATAATTAGCTCAGCTTTTTGAACTAGTTAGCCAAGTAGTTATGAACCATTTGTATGCAGTTTGCATCCAGTCTGGATGAGCCTAACACTGCTAATCTTACCCCCGAGACTTCAAGCTGCGCCTTGGACTGGTCAGCAATCTGTAGCTGCTGCAAAAACCTGAAATGACCACGATCACCAAGCCTTGTTAAAAACTGGTCACTTGTGGCTAGTGGTCACTGTGATGGTCAAATGGTCATTTGGTACTAAGTGTCCCCACCCCCTTTAACAGCTGTTAAGACAGTGTAAATTTTACTATTGGGTAAGCCAATGGGCCTAGATGGTGCTCCCATGTGCAAGATGTGTGCTATGAGACATGATGGCTGTTTAAAGTGAGTGTTTTAGAATGAGATTCTCTCTGGTATTATATATGTCCATTGATATAGAACAGATTCAAAATGTGAATATGGGGTCTTTATTGAGGCTCCTGAGGCATTTGTATTTAATGAGCGAAGTAGGTGCAAGAGTCTAGATACTTTTATGAAATAAATTAGGTGTTCAAATACTTTCATTGAGCGCTGTATATGCTCTATGTATGTATAATTTCTCCCTCCCCTACGGGCATTATCTTCTAATTGATATGAATATCTACCTTATTTGCTAATCGTGGAAGTTAATAAAACTAAAACAAAACAAAAAAATTTACTGACTTCTTTAGTTTACTTTAGAATAAGGGCATTTAAGTGGTCAGAACACAGACTCACAGTCCAGTCTTGCACCGCTGCTGCCTGTCATATGACACAGTGATCTAGATAATGCATGCAGCTTCTCTTGCAGAGTTTTTACAGTGTGTGGATAGGTCTCATTAAAATCATCAAATAAAGGAGGAAATCTTCATTCATTAATGCAGTGGGTATGTTTAACAGATCCAAAACCCAATGGTTTCTGAGCCTTTTGTTACAAAAAATTCCGAAGTAAAGAGTCCCCTCCAGCCTTACGCTATTATATATTGTAGATGCCAGTTGATATGAATATCTACCAATTCGCAAATCGTGATAGTTAACAATTTTATGTGAATTTATCCGTACAGCGATAACCACGTTATTTTTTTTATTCTTAAAAAGATACAAATATAATGCCTAAACCGAGACTTCCTGGTCATATATAGTTTTCAAACATCTGAACGGTATACAATATTTAGTAGGATGATTCCAATCTTACAGCATCTTCCAAAACTTATGCTATTAACCTTAACTGACAATCGTTTGAGTCTATAAGTGTAATCTACACCAACCTTTGCTCAATCTAAATGCTTTAGTAGGAGGACTGAATCCCCTTGTTCCATTGATGCCAACTGCTGCAAGTCGGAACTCGTACCATCTTCCTGGGCCCACATCTCTTAATACTGCTGTTGTTGCTGTAGTCTGGAACACAAATAAATCAATATTTGAAACAAAGGTCATAACTACTAGAAGTATTATATATACAGTGTTAAGTACATCTGGCAGCCAAAAGAGTTAACGTCCATGAAGGAAAATCTGGGAATGACATCACCTACTAGTAGTAACATCTCCGATGTCTTCAATCAACATGTTAGTATACATTTTTGTACATAAATTGAAATTGCTGCATAACAATGTTCATGTTACACTAGATGTTCTGACATACATGTTTTTGTGTATAATGTATAATATTTTCATGATACCCTTCTTCTTTATGGCAGTGTGTCTAATTGAAGGGTGCGATTCAAAATTAATAATTCATAATTTTGCTGAGTCATCAACGAAGCAGGTGTTGGGTGATAATACAGAACTCCAGAATTTTCGCATGACAGTTATTCATTCAATTTTAAAAGCTTACATGAGTATCATTAGCCGCAATTGATTAAGTTTTATTGCATAATTACAAAACGTCACAAGGGGATACTCGTTGCAACGCAGTCTAACATCACTCCTGACATAATCTGACTCTCTTGAGCTTGCAGTTTCCGTTCAACTGCCTGCCAGAGTGTTTAAAATTTTAGAAGGTTAGCACCACTGCAATAGAGGGTTGGAAATCGTGTAACCTCCTTTTAAGTTTCCAAATTCCATGCACATGTAAACGGCTCTGCCTTCTAATAAGACTTCTTTGCAAATACATAAAAAAAACCTGAAATGTTTCAGTTTTTCAAAACTTGAATTAGTAATATAGATAATATACCCTTAGACTGTTTTTATAAGACCTAAATAGTTCATATTGAAAACAACCAAGGCCAGGGAATAAATATATGTTATGTAACTGAAATGGCTCTGAGATCATTGGATCAGTGTTCATTTTAATTCAAAGTGACGAAGAATACAAATTACTACGAACTCAGGATTCACACAGAAACAGACCTGATCTGTAACTACCAAGCCATCATGTTACCTGATCCAACTTTATATTTAGGAAGAGATTGAGAATTCAAATAAGCTTAAATATATATTTTAAATCTAATCTTGAGGTACATGTTAATATTAGGAGGAACAGAGATGATCCCTTGAGTAAACCATAATATTTTGCTTTATACAGGATAACAGCTGCAGTACGTGGGCAAAGGCTGATTCGGAAATTCTTTAATCTTCATATCAAAATGGTGACATAATGTGAAAATGAGAATGATATGGACAAGAACCTTTATGGAACACATGTAGGATGTTATGATATGTGAGGGATTGCAGGTCTCTGTGATTTCAAAGAAAAACCATTTTACTTTAATCAGCGCGAGAGAACTCAAAGTTTTGTGAGAGGGTGGATGTGTATTTGGAAGCATTGGACATGTAACAATGTTCCTTATGTTCACTCCTATCATGTTGCATATATTTTGGAATATGATATCTTTGAGATATTCATGCATGGTCATGGCACGTAGTTTTTACATGTAGAATTCGAACTTTGTCAAGCTGAGATTGCGAATAAACAATATTGTCGTAATCCATGAAAAATCTTCACCGGTAGGCCTACTAGTGAAAAATCTCATTTCCTGCCAAATACTTAAATTATGATCTGATAACATTTAAATATAGCAAAATATATCGCAGATTGTAGAAAGTTGTTCTTGTGCCTTATTTAACAAATTTGTGTTCACGTAGTTTTGGGACAAACTGCAGTAGACATTCTCAGTAAGGTACCCTGTCATTGCATTTGATACATAAAAGTTTACTTCCTATTTATAAAGAAATATTTCATTTACAAAAAGTAAACATTAACGCATTATGTTGGAGAGTGCGAAGCAATAATTAATCCCATTTTCAAGAGAAAGACTTATTTCTTTCTTTACTCAATTATATTTTCATTCTTCAAGGCTCACAGGGCTAAGTTATAATGAGAAAAGCTGTTTGTTGAGATATTAGCTCAGTGGGACCCTGACACTCCATGATGAATCTTCGCATCCTTTCTCGAGGTAATTGAAAACAAACCGTTGTTAGGCAATAAATCAACAAAACTCTCCAGGGGGCGTATTTGTAAATAAACTGCTTCTAGATTCTGCAAGGGGGAGCCACCTAATAGCTTGGCTGTAAATTGTATGATGATGAATTGTAGAGCTTTTTTTTCTCACCCCTCATCCACACTTTACAAACTATTGGGATACTTTGCATTGCAGAAGGGAGTTAAATCATATAACATCAGAAATGGAAATACTGTCATACAACGCCGTTATCTGACAAGCTAAATATAGTATACAACATAGATATCAATATACCAATGCAATAACAGACAGATACTCGGTGATTACAATGCATTTAATCCAACGAGATACAGTATTTAGCCACTGACGGACAACTTCATATCGACACAATCTGCACCTTCCATATTAAATGTGGAATTTCTGAAGGTGCGGGGGGCGGCTTCCCTGTCAAATTCAGTGGAATATTCGACAGTTTTGAGACCACACTTGGGAACCGCTTTTCTCTAAAACATCTTTACATTTTAATCAAGGCTACAGTGTAGTTGATCTTAATATTGGTGATGTTTGGAGTTCATGTATGAATATGGTCTAAGAATTGGGGTGTGAACCGTTGAAAATCCCGCTTAACCCATGACCTGGATAAAATTTTATGTATCCCGGAAAAAACAACCAAAAAACTCCCATGAATTGCGGAGTAGACATTATGTCACTGAGCCACAGTTGTCCGTATTGCAGAAAGCTTGGTCACTTAGATGGTGTGTGGAATGATCTGTTCTGAAATGCCTACAATGTCCCTGTGGAGTGCTATCTAAATATGCCAACTGCCCTACACACATAGTGCTATCCAAAAATATGTTATGGAGATATCACCTAGTATCAAATGCATATTAGCAGAACCCTAACGGACCACTTGAATATTGGGTTCTTTATGGCTATATAAACATCAGTATTAGTCTTCTCAATATATGTAGTGTATACAATCGATTCATCCTATTCAGAATGTGTTGAGAGGACACCGCTGGATTAGCTTTCAAAACAATTTGATGGATTAGAAGTAGAAAACGCGAATGACAAGTGACCTAAAACTACATTTGAAGATTACTCCAGAGACTGGGGTATACAGATACACCCTCCTAGGGTGTTTCGTTTTATTCAGGGTCGATATAAACCTCATTTTTTTTTTATACCTGGGCCTAGGCCTTTATCAAGTATAGAACTATCATACTATGTTCTATGACAGACCAGGTATATTTAAGCGAACGAACGCTCTGATTTTTTAGGGTGATTTTGCGAGGCCTGAATTTGTACTATAATCAAACTTTTCTCGGCTTCTACTGGTCAGATCTTCACCAAATTTGGTTTGTAAGTTGCGCCTTTGTATTGCCGTTCTAATGGTGTGCCATGTATAGCTGTAATCCTAAAAACTAGGAAAGCGCAAGTATAACAGTTTTGGCAGGATTTCCCTATGTATTAAAATGTTTACATTGTAGGCCTAGTGCTGCTGGCATTCTACACACAACACCAGGTATCTATTCTTTTTTTGAAAAAGAATATTCTTGTTTACCATGGGGTCTGACTTTAATGACCAATACATTATCAGGCTTACTTTATTTTGGAAAATTTACTGTCATTTTAAAGAGGTGTCCCAGAGTGCTGTCCTGGTCTGCCCAACAAAATACATTATAAGTACTGATAAATATTGTACCAACAAATAGTATGTAGCAATGAAGTATGATTGTGTATAAGCAGAGAATAAAAGGGTCTTTAGTCTTGTTATAAGCAAGTTTGACTGTAAGAATCTAAAATACACGTATAGATGGACCATATATCTGTTCTGTGCAAGAAAAAGAGAAACAACACAATGAAGAGTGTTATGAAGAATGGTCTTCAAGCCATTTGATCCAATTCTGTGTGGCACAAAAGAAGAATTCTGTTCCTTCCTCCCATCCTTCTTAATTTGTGCTTAAAATTGTCCCAGTCGCTTAAATTAATTGATCTGTCGCTATGAATTGCCAGCTTGCTTTTGACATGTTGCTTTTCTCTTTGTGTTTTCTCTCCTGTTTTTGTGAATTTCTTGGTGTTTCGTTTTGCTATGCGTGCATTTATCTTTGAATTTTCCTCTCTGTTTTTGCACCCACCCAATGACTGGAGGTTGCTCGTTCTCTTCCCCTTACGACATTTCGGCCCCAGAGCGTTTCGTCCACAAATAAACGAGCAACCAAGTCTCCTGCAGATTGTCGTAACTCTGACATTGCACGTCTGCAGATTAGCCCCAGTTTTACTGCGACCAGGCTGCAGAATACTGATAGGCCAACGAGTCACGTGATACGGCTGTCATGTGATCACTGTTGCTGCAGTGATTGGAATAGAGGGAACAAGACAAAAAAGAAAAATGACCGAATCACTAAAATAAAGAGTAGAAAAAGCAGAGGCGTGTCTGTAACAGTACTCGCTTATGAGGATAAATGAGCAAAGTAGTGGACAATTCGTCCAACTTGAAGGCCACACTCTCACTTCAAAAGACTAACTAGCAATTTCTGTGAGTAAAGTGGCTCATTGTGAATCTGCATGATCTTACTTTGTATGTGATCTTGAAAATAAAGCTGCTGATTCGTTGATTTATTAAGTGCAGTGAAACCCACAACCAGGGCCAGAATTATTAAGGCACATTGACTGATGATGAGGCATTCACACATGCCTATACAGTCTTTCCAGTCTCGGAATATGTACTAAACCTTCTGTCATGTGATCCAAAACCAGGACATTACTAAATTTACACACTCATAAATGTATAAATAAATGCAGTTGATCCAAAGCATAAAATACTGAAACAGTTCACCTATATGGTGCTGATCACCCCAAAATCAAAGACCCCTCGAGCTGCTCTGTCTCTGGTCATAATAGTTGCGCTCCTCTATGCTGTGTTTATCCAAGCTCTATGCCTTTATCCACTGTTTTCAATAAGAACTTGGTGCTTGACGTAAGCAAAAATGAAGCGTTTGTTGATGACGTCATCAATATAATTTAAATGGGGTGCACTGGGTTGTGAAGAGGTGTCAATCATCCCAGTAATATTGGGCAAACAAGTCAAGATTTGCTCAATTAGAAGTCAGTGAGAAGTCATAGATTGTCTATTTTGGACATTAAATTTGACATCCTTCATGATGAGAGGCCACAGCCAATTTGACAGGCAGCTGAATAAATGTCTGGACTGTCTTTTGTAGCTTCCATCTCCAAAAGAAACTCCCATTCCCCTGTCAAAAAGTATGCAATCAATTGTACTGTACAGCAAAATTTGAAGTGAATATCAGTAGGTTGGCCGAGTGGTGTGAAAACGGACTTCACCATGTGAACGACAAGGGCTTGATTTCTAGCCAGGCATTTATATTCTATTGTAGTAAGTATCACATAGAAGTGGGTCCAATTGATTAGCTTCGTACTATGGTGAGTAGTATTTCCAATCTCACCTAAGCGTTTGCATGTGGAAATTCCATATCTTGTAAAGTCTTTCTTTGCGAAAATTTTTTCAAAAAGGTCACGGGTTAGTGAAAAATACATCCCTCTTTTACACAGGTTTCTGTTACGAATCTACGCCTTTATGTGGGTTAAATCTGAACCTAAGTGAAGTAGAATACAGCAAAGGTTGCATAAAGTCCCTTGATGTCTTGTTAGGGCCCTGCCATTACCTCTAGTGACACCTAGTGGCAAAGTGTAAGGTCACATTAGCCATGGTGGGCCAGTGCCAACATGGGGGAGACAGGCTTTTAGGACACATTGGTAAACCCATCCAGCCTTCAGGCTTAATGAATTCTAGGCTGTAAAGGGACCTTGCTCTAGAGAGTAGGAAAAATATTAGCACATCTTCCGCCCACAAAGCAGGAGCACATTGCAATGGGTATTGCTGTTTGGAGATTGCATGGGGCTGTATTGGTGTGCAACGCTGTGTATTCTGATCTCGTTCCCTACACTAACCATTCAAGACCTAACAGGGCTAATATCCACCATGAACATCTGAGCTCTAGGTGATGACGTCATGAGTGTAATATTCTTGGTGCATTTGCTTAACGATTTTTAAAGGTCTGGTTTGCTCCTCTGATAATGTTAGAATTGTTTCATTTCGCAATGGTATGCTTCTTGCTTAGACCGAAACATTGCTGTCATTTGCATGCGCGCCGATAATCGTAGTGAGGCAGTTTGTCGGACTACTGCTTGCTAATTCATGAAATTAGAACCATTGCCTTGGTAATTTGGCCACTTTGACTAAACTTCGTGAGAGACCCCACATTTGTATGCTCTAAGTGTTGTTTATCAGAATTTTTGTTATTTAAATTTGAGCAGTTCGAACAACTGCTCCCTAAGGTGTAATTTTGAGCTTGGTTACTCATCGCTAATCAATCGAGAATCTCAAACGAGAATCTTGAGCATTATTCAAAAAGCGAGAAAGAGGTCAAATTAATTTTCCGGTGATCATGCGAGTGTTTCTTGGCAATCATCTGCGCATGCTCATTAGATTAATACAAATTTTACGCTTATAATCAGCCCGATATTCGTCATAAATTTAATCACAAACTGTCCCAGCTCCCAGCTGTGCCTCAGTGACTCAAAGATGCAAAGG
This sequence comes from Alitta virens, assembly GCA_932294295.1. Classification (NCBI taxonomy): domain Eukaryota; kingdom Metazoa; phylum Annelida; class Polychaeta; order Phyllodocida; family Nereididae; genus Alitta; species Alitta virens. Next base: position 8,200,777 of record OW028579.1, on the reverse strand, counting down.
TCAGAGCTTGTGGCGAAATGAAAATAGTTCATAAAAACCCTTGTTTGAAGGCGGGGTATTTGCATAACGCAATTACGCTGACTGTTAATGAACGTAATGTCTCAAGGCGTTTGACCAGGCGCAGGGGTGTGTTATCATTTATCTTGCAATCAAGTGCAATGTAGATTGCAATCTAGATTCTTATAGACAGGGTGGCAGTCTGATAGATCCCTGTCTGACTGCACGTTCCAGCCATGGTAATGAACTACGAAGCTCTCATGTAATGCATGGTCATTAAATGAACTCTTTATTGTTGGCATTTAATTAAGAGCTTAGATTCTCCACCTAATTTAGCACATTAGCCATTGCCCCTCCACCCTGCCTGCTAATCATCCTGGCCAGTTAGAATTGATGTCCCCTGGATGAAGCTACTTGCTGGGAGGCTATTGCTAGGATGCTATAGACCAACGGCCAAATTGATTCGTCTATAATGATAACAAGTACAATGTACCATAGTTCAGTTAAATCTTAATATAACGACTATCTTGTCCATACGTTTCTAATTGTAATGTTATAGCATGCAAACCAAGATAGATTTTTGTGTGCTTTTAAAAACCTGCATAGGTTCAACGCTCTCCCTAATACAAGTGTTTAAAATCCAGTATTCAAAATACATTGTGACTGTTTTACGACTTTCTATAAATTTCCTTCTTGATGAACAAGAACGAAGAGATGTGCTTTGTACTCGGGTGTATATGCAGAGGCAAGTAAAAGACCTGACCCATGGGGTAACTGTGTAACATGGTGTGGACTCCAAGCCTTATTACGTATGCCTCCGGCAGTTGATCATAATTATAACCTGGCTAGTGGCTAAGCTTTAGACCCAGTAGCACTATAGACATATGATCAGATGTTAGCTTTTCTTATCTTGACAATGAAATGGTCAGCTGTCTAAAAATAGCCTGGACAAAAATAATTACGGGATGCATTTCATGATGAAAGAACTGAACCGTCCTGTAAAGCAAATTTGATATTGTAGATATTTCCTCGATAAAAGCACATTGCAGTAAATTTTTTAAAATGAGAAAGCTACACACAGTTGCACAGTGTACTGGAGCACCGACTGGGAAGAGCACTCTCCCGGTGGAGCTGCTGAAGTAAATTTGGTTAAATGGGGGCAAACCTAACCTTGGGAGTGACTCATTCATTGCAGTACAGTCCTATAGTGTAATGTCAATGTTGCCTGGAGGGGATGGCAGAGGAGGGCAGAGTCCTATACCCATTCCTCTTGCCTGGATGTCTTAAACAAGTGTGGATGTGACATCTGACCCTGGTTGCTTTCAATTCCACCGGTATTGCCTTGGAACTTGCCTTGGAGCAAACCAACAAAGCAGAACCAACAACAATGGGCCTATTTAAACATACATGGCCATGAAGAAGGGGCCAGATTCCAGAAGAATGCATTGCTGCTGCTGCTGCTGCTGCTGATGCTACTGCTGCTGTAGAAGGCAACCGATGCAGCTGCTGCTATTGCTGCTAAATACAATCGAACCACCACAATTAAGGCCATCCTAGGCTATCACTGAAGTAGTCTTAATATAGGGGTCCTTGTAATCCTAGAACATTGCTCCACTAAAGTATCAATTATGGGACATTCAAAGTGGTCTTGAAATCAGGGTTATCTTGAGTATTAGATGATCTTGAGTCTTGATTGTGGGTTTTTCTGTAAGTTTGATTGTGCTGCTCATGTAGGAGGAAGACCACGTTCTATGGCAAACTAAAAGACAAAAGATAAGTCCTTGAAGGGCTGGCAAATATGGTCCATTGCTCTCAGTGCAGAGCTTTTACAGCCAAGATGCTCTATGACATCTGACACAGCCAAGAGGTCAAAGTGCCCTGGCTTCTCTTGTACATTCTATATTGTGATGTATGCCATTTGAGATGATAGTGTTTCGTCCACTGCAAAGAAGCCTTTCATAATGCATACTAAAGACTTCCATACTGTCCCATGGTCATGGATTAGCCGTATACTTACATTTTTAGGTGCAAAACTTATGTGAAAGGCTGACATGACATATTTAGATCACTGCAATGAACTAGAGAAAATGCTGAGATTTTTTTTTCTGAAACACATTCAACTAGTAAACCATCTTAAGTGCATTTACAATAACCATAGGAACATTTGGAATCAGCTGATGTCATACATTACAGCAATTCAGGTCTAAGGCAATGTCTGTGCCTGTAATTACCACCGATCTGAGAGCTATTTATTGCGCCCATTGTTAGAGAACCACTGTTATCAGGTAGTAAATCATGGCAGTAAATCAGCAGCAACCAGGCTGACAATGCAACCACATAACCAACCAGTCTTAACCATGTAACAAGGGCCTTGCGAAATGTGGTCAGTCCGCGAGAGAGATTTACTCGTCTTCGGTGACCTCGATCAATGCATCAGGCTGTGGAGGATCTTTTGTCAGGCTGCGCAGCTAAGATGTGGATGTTGAGCGGGGCCCATTAGCACACTGATCAAGGAAAGCCATCTCCAGCTTGGGCCCCTTCGGTGATGAATGAACAAGAAGTCCAGTGTCACCAAATTCCTGATGGATCACTGCGGCCACGTAGTTGCTTCGGCGCACTGTGAAGGTAGTCTAGGAGAGTCCTTCAGAAATGCGGTGGCATTCCGGCGCAGACTGCTTAAGTCCAAATAGTGGAGTGAGAGTGTCTTTAGCTGAAGTGATTTGCAGAAAGTCAGAAGGTGTGGATAAGATTAAATGCTAGTAAATACTGCTCAATTTGCCAGAGCTCTTTACAAATTTGGCAAACAGTTTAGGCACAATGATTTTGTGGCGATGGGAGTGTCCTGATTTATTACTCTAATAAATTAATTTAGAAAAATATTATGTCATTATGACCATGCTGTAATTGCTGCATTGAACATCAATACTTTTCATATATATATTCACTTCCTCCAGTGAACAAAAGTATGGTTGTGATGAGCAGATTTGTTTGTTAATGAACAGATACATATTTATTCAGGTGAAAATGCCAAGCAAATCTCCTTTGTTAGTGAAGACGGCTAACAAGGAGCATTGTTTAAGGTGCCCTGGTGGTGGGGCAATCTATCAACACTGTCTTAAATCACAATAATTAGCAATTTGGAGTGGTTTATGGCTTTCTGAGGAGGTGTTCTGAATGACTTCCATGATTGGTAATTGGCACACTGCTAGGGGATATTTGTAATGGATGCCCCACAAATCAGAATGGCCAATGCCAGGGCCTGTCGCTGAATCCCCATCACTCATTTTTATTGACAGGATGCTGGCTTATGGGGAGGAGGCAGGAAGCTGTTTGCCTCAATTGATTTTGTTCTTTGATACTTTGGTGTTTCCACTTAGCAATGAGGTACCACAGTGTGACCAACAGCAAAAATGCTGCGAAATGGGAATGCAAACAGAAAAATAGATGAATATACACTTTTGTATGTTTTGAACATTAATAAAAAAAAATAACTCAATGTTAAGACCACCTGAGCTTACGAATGAGTGGGGGTCACAACTGTGATTATATGACAACTGGTGGTGGTCTTGCAATTAAGTGTCACTGTATATGAATCCCACATACGTGTACTATTATAGTATATACAGTATTCCTGATGATACATGACTTGTGCTTTGTTCTAAAGATATTACAGATGACGTGTTGTATGGAGGTGTGCCTGTTGGGCTATGCCATCCTAATGTATGTCTGGTGATGGGTGCAGATAGGTCTGCATAGTTATGGCTTCAGGTGGAGTCTACTAGTTGCTACAGTGAGCCATTATCAAAAAGTTTCACTATATGCAAGGGTCATGTTATTTGTTTGGACTATGGAATGGCCGAAGTCAGCCTCTTTTGTTAAGTTTTACTGTACGCCAGGGTCATTTTACTCGCATGTTCCAAAGAGATTTTCCATTTTTTCATGAACTAATTTAACACAATTGTTCACGTTTTTTCTTTCCTCTTTACTCCAAAGTTTTTTGGTGGCTTTGGTGTCAACATGTTTTGCTTCAGTGAAGTCGGTGCAGCTCCATTGATCGATCGAACTCAAAGCTGGCTTCACAAATACAAGACCTAGTGGGAAGTACTCCATACACTTCACAGGATATGGACTTTAAAGATAACAGATGTCATGGCGACCTGATGGATGCGTATATCAGGTTCAGGAGCAAAGAAAGAGTAAAGTGTAAGAGGCAAAAGGAGAGCACAAGAGCAAAAGAAGAGCTATCTTGCACTACCCAATGGAAATGTACTCGAAAAGCTCTGTGATGCTGGAATGGATTGGACCCTCTATTTAATGTTGTCTCTAGTGTCATTACTACAATGTATGAGAAACAGGCATCAGAGGCTCCTTTGTAGATAGCTGACTGGGGAAAAGCATTTTTATTTTCATGTTATGGAACTTTCGTGTACAAATGGGTCTATACCCAAACAATCATACTGTTAATAATAACTTCCTATAAAGTCGGATAGCCATTAAAATCAAAGGTTTGGACAGACGAGCAGTGCAAAATAATTTTTGTTGCATTTATAGAATAGAATAGAATCTTTCAGTGTCATATGCGATATTCATGGCATACATACCAGTTACCAGTCAAATACTGTGATTTCATGATCACTAGTTAATAAGTTTCCAAAAAAGTAAATATGTGTACATAATAGGTGATCTAAATGTCAATTTCATGGTTAACCCAAACCACCTTTCACAGGTGTGCGACACTTATGGTTTGAAACAAATTGTGAAGAAACCAACTTGTTATAAAAGTCGAGATAACCCATCCCTTTTAGATGTCATCATCACTGTTCTAAATCAGTAGCAGAAACCATCAACCTACCCTTAGGTATCAGTGATTTTCATAACTATATAAGTGCTGCAACTAAAATTACTTGTCCTTCCAATGAACCTAAACTAATTCACTATAGGTCTTTCAAACATTTTGATGAAGCTTATCATAACAATGACTTCACAAATGCTCCCTTTCAAGTATCTCAGATATTTGATGATGTAGATGATCAACTACGGTTTCATAACACTTTATTATCGGATATCATAGACAAGCATGCCCCTAGAAAACAAAGATTGATCACTTCTAATCAACATCCTTATATGAATAATAATGTAAGGAAAGCTATAAATGTAAAGGCAGCTCTTAGAAGGAAATACAATAAAGTTAGAAGCCAGGAAAATTTGCAAAAATTCAAACAGCAAAGAAACGAAGTCAATAAACTAAAGAGACTCTCCCCGAAAAAGTAATTTGATGACAAATGTAACTCCAGTAATTAAAAAAAATAAACACTTTTGGGAAATTTTAAAACCTTTCATGACAAATAAAATAAAATCTAGCCAACAAACTATAACGCAATGAAAATGGAACTCTGGTCAGTAACCAATCTGATGTCAGTAACATTTTTAACAAGTACTTTATAAATGTAGCGCATGTTATGAGTGAACCTGAAAATGTAAACAAAATTTTGGCGGATCAGGTCATTAATCACTATAAAGACCACCCAAGCATCAAACTCATAAATGATCATGCAAACACCAATCAACAGTTTAACTTTACCCACATATCCCAAACAATTACTGAAAAGAAACTTAAACTTTTACAAACAAAAAAAGCTAGTGGTTTCGACAACATTTCCCCCAGGTTTCTAAAAGTTGGCTCACACAGCCTGGAGTCACAGTCTGACATCTATCATAAACAACAACATTGCCTCCTGTATTTTTCCTGACCACAATAAAAGAGCAAAGGTATCACCACTATTTAAAAAATGTGACCAGCTGTCTAAAGAAAATTACAGGTCCCTTAGTATTCTCATCTCAACCTCTAAATTATTTGAAGGAGTAATGTGTGACAATTCATCTCCTCTTCCCTATCAACAGATCTTTCGGCTTATAAAAAAACTTATAGCTGTAACAATGTATTAGTTAAGTGTATTGAGGACTGGAGGAAAGCCTTAGACGAGAACCGTCATGTTGGTTGTATATTAATTGATCTGTCTAAGGCCTTTGATAGCTTACCACATGGCTTACTTACAGCCAAATTACATGCATATGGTATATCCCTTGATGCTTGTTCATTCATAATGAACTACCTAATAAATCGGAATCAAAATGTTAAATTATGTAATTTTAGAAGCGAATGGTCACAGCTCAGAACTGGCGTTCCCCAAGGATCTCTTTTAGGCCGCTCATCTTTAATATCTTTATAAATGACTTTTTGCTTGACCCTACTGTCATTCTCACACAGTAACCTTAGAATAATCAAAGACAAACTTGAACAGGCCTCTAGGCAAGCAGTTAAATGGTTCCATGTTAATTTTAGGAAGGCTAACTCATCCAAGTTTCAGGCAATATGTAAAAGTAAAGATAATATTAACATTGACTTTGATATTGGAGGACAATTGATCAAATCAGACACAATTGTTAAACTTTTAAGTATCAATATAGACAACAAGTTGAACTTTAATTACCATGTTTCAGTTATCTGTATAAAAGCAGCCAGACAAATAAATGCAGTTCAAAGGTTATGCAAATATATGGACCTTACCAGCAAACTTAGGATATATTAATCATTTATATCATCAAATTTTGTATATTGCGCAATTGTATATAATACTTTCATGGTAGGACAAGACAAGAAACAGTAAAACAGGAAAAAGAATGCTTTATGTTATTAGGAAAATGACCTTAGGTGAATTTGGTTACAAGACCCTTTACAATTTGTCACCACCTGTTGAAAGTCGGTTTTTCATGTGGCAAATTACACAGTACAATATAAGAGACAAGTGAAAATTAGTAAAGCCACCATACAATACTATAAAATATGGTATGAAATCCATAGTATGTCAAGGTGCTTCAGTATGATATGATTTACATGTTCAAATTAAGGAAGTCAATGAATATGCAAACTTTAGACAATTGTTAAGAAACAGTAACTACTGGAATAACTGTCAATGTGGATCTTGTATTTTTTGTATACAAAATAACCTGTACTAAGAACATTATATGTCATTTCTCATATCATTTGTAAATATTTGTCTTCTTGTTGTTTTTGCTATTTTATTTGTCGGTTAAAAGCTACTGTAGCTTATGTTCTTTGTTTTATTGTCACCACCGACTGTAAATAAAGTTTTATCTTATTGTATCTTATTTTATCTTACTAGTATCTCTTCAGACGATAGCAATACACCTCTTATGTGTTGGCTTAATTTGAGGGCTTGCTAACCAAGTAATGCTGCATCCAACTGAGTGATGAAGCTCTGCATCAGAAGCAACAGCCTCAGCAGCAGCAACAGGGATGCGGCTCTTGTCTGATATTGAGATGGGAAACTGTCGTGATTGTTGGTCATTAGGCCCACCCGATGCTGGCAGCTGGTGAAGCCTCAAGATATCAAAGAACAGGGCTACATGTAGGTAACTCCCAAAGCATTGGGTTTGCTGTACAATGCAGAGGTTTGCTAGATGCATTGTAGCTATAAAGAGACATAAGGGGACAGTATGAAACAGTTATTCGAAGAGAAAAGTTACAAGCAGCATTTGCATGCAGAATATATCCAGAAGTTTGAAAGGAAAATTGTCAGGCTATTTATATTTATTTTGTGATGATCTGATGGTGTTTTATGTTGTCCTCTGTACAGTACAAGAATCACATTAATCATTAAATAATTGATTCAAACTGTTCTGGGTGATACTATAAATGTCCTGCAGCGTATAGGTTGAGAAACTGGTTAAACACATACATGCATTGCAAAATATAAGTCTGTGAATGATAATTCTGCAATGAGCCAATATCTTGGCAAATTTCGTAAATTTAATATTAATTTGATTGACCTTAGCACTTTCAGCTGAATTTGTTTAACCACATAGTAGTTTCACTGCAGGGGTTTCGAGAATAATACAGAACATTTAAAAAAGCATATTTTTGATAAATCATGAAATTATAGATTTTCCTTTTTTCTCTATTCTTCTTGAAACTGGCAATAACGCGTTTAACAAAGCATTAGAAGGAACGATAACATAGGAAAGATTATCACAACATTGAGTTCCATGTAACACCTGTTACTGCAGAGTAAAAGCGACTAATTGCAAAGCAATTAACAGTCGCACATAGTCTCTTGTTGCGTGTGGGCTCAGTCCAAAACACTCGTGTGTGCATGACAGTCATCAATAGAAAAGCGTTTGAAACTCAGAGGGCAGATCCCTGTGGGTTAGATACACAATTGGCCACTCACATCAAATGCTGTTTGATGGCTCACAATTCAAACTAAATCGTTTACAGCAGCATCAACAGCAGCATCAACAGCAGCATCAACAGCAGCATCAACAGCAGCATCAACAGCAGCATCAACAGCAGCATCAACAGCAGCCACGAAAGCTAATTGATTGACAGACAATGCTCCAAAGCCAAATGTTTGCAAACGTAAGATGATTTTACGATCTGATGGCTGAGAAAAACAAATTGTAACAGAGCAATGAGTGCCTGGATTGGGATTGAGTCGATTTGATTTCTTGAAGATATTTTTTTAAATCTAGACAGATTATTCAAAATTGAACATTCGCCGTAAGTTAATACGACAGCCAAAAAGGTTCAAAATCATTTAGATGAGTTTAGTAAAGCACAGAAAACAAGACAGATAAAATTGCAGAAAAGCCTAGGCTGACATGTAGATGATCACAAAAAAAACTGAATGATATAATGTATGTCTCCACCAAATTGCCTTTTAGTTTTAAAACGATTTATTTAATCGGGTGCTACAACATATAGGTACATGCACCTCTCTTAAATACACTTTCATTATAACTATCAACTCACAATTAAGTAGATCATTGGTAAGTCGATCCTGTTCTGTCGTATAATTGTAATTTACCATACAATGAACACCACAGGATGGTAAGGCATGTAGATTGGTAATGATATTAAAGTTTTGATTCGGTTTACACCTATCTGATAGCAATCATACTTGTCCATGTACATTAGTCTTCCTGAATGTAATGTTACAAACTGTATAAGTTGCACAAACAAAGTAAAATACCACAAACACGACAAATTCATCATCCTATAGACCATAAAGCAATCTTTGCCATGTTTAGTCTAATGCAATTGCTTACAATTTGGCTTTGGGTGGGAGTGTATTCCATAGATAGCTTATAATGCCAGTTTGTGCTGTGGGACTTAGACTGATTAGAGGCAAATCCCATTAAGTCCTGTATAAGTCCAAAAAGCTGAAAAAGCACTTCAGTCATTGGCGAGTGCTCAATTTCAATAACCTCAATGGCTAACAATGAGAGAGTCCAGTTTCATGATTATACAAATGCAAAAACCGGAGAATTTCATTTTCTATGCATGACAATTTGAAAGCAACACATGCGCTACAAGGCAACACATGCACTTCCAATGCAAAACATTGGACTTCATTGTAGTCTGTAGCTTATTGTAAGGTTTTGTTATGTATTATCTGTTGCATTTTGTCGTAATGCATTGGCTGAGAAAGAAAACTTCCATAAGTGGGTTGCATATTTTGGAAATGGCGTGTGTTTTACAGAAGCTGAGTTCTTTCACACTACAGATGGGAAATTTTCAATATTTGGCATTAGATGAGTATAAAACACAGGTAAATTCAATGCATTCGGTGCACTTTTTGTGCAGTTTTCATAGTTCTCTCTGAGCAGTTTTATTCATTTTAATCACTGTTTCTTGAAATTCAAGAACACATTGGCAGGCTGTTATGTGATGTATCAAGGTGAAATAGGTAAGAACAGCATCATTGCACTTTAAAAAGTAAAAAAAGTAAATAATTTTAGAAAGCCTTGAAGTTGCATGATCTCTAGCCAGAAATCTAAATTCCACCACCGCTGAGTCCAAAGAAAGTGTAATTGGGAATTAAAGTATCTTCAACAATGGAGTGGCCTTATAGGAGTAAGTCATAGGGTCATAAAAATGCCAGGACAAAGAATGAAAAGAACAGAGAACCATGGGAGGTTTAGTAGCTGCTCCAGCCAGTCTGCATGAACAGATTTCCATCCATGTGAGGGGCATTAGCATCATTACTTGTATGTACAGTGAAGCCTTATATGGAGAGCACGTCATTGCTTTATAACCTCTTCAGTATTGTGTTGCATTTTATTGTATAATATTTACTCAGAGACAGACGTCATGATAAGAGGCTAGTAGAACTCAGGACTTCCAGAGAAGAATATTGGTATTTTTTTTAATACACCTGAATAAGCACTTCAGACTGAAGTTGTTCTTGTTGACTTATGCATTATCATGGTATGGCATTCTGCAGTATTACCTCCATAATCTCAATACTGAAGTTTCTGGTATAGCATATTAAGGTATATTATGAGGAACGTGCGGTCCTTATATTGAGGTCCTGCAGTATCGTTTTCAATACTAAGTCTACTGTTGTCAGGACTCGACATGATAAGGTGAAGCTCTCTGCAATATTTCTAAGCATGTTACATCATGAGGTGGTCTTCGCAGCATGGTTCCGCAGTATTTTCTCCATAAGACCTTATGTAAGTGGTCCATTGTGTGTCTCCTCATGATCCATTTCTATAGGAGTTTGGCTGTGTCGGATAACACGCCATCACATCGTTAGTTGTCTAATGAATTGACACTGCACCTAAATCACCAACACAGCCTCTGGTCTGCATGTAAGACTGAACCAATAACACAAATGAAATCAGGGCACATTGGGTGAGGATTCATCGCATGCTGCCACTCAGGTTCTTGCATAGATCTGTAGCTCTGGCCTCCAACATCCTATGATATATGGACTCAATAAAGAGCAGATTGGAACTTTCATATGATGCTCTGAGCCGCAGTACTGCGAACGAGCGTTTTCGCATGATGTTCCAATATCATGCACCGCTTGAATAGAAAGTGAACGAGTGAGTCGGAACTTTGAGGTTGGTTCGCAGTATATTAAAGCCTGTCATAAAATGCAGTGGATATTGCCTGTCAGGTTCATCACTCTGGTTTATGTTCGGAAAGTTCATGTTGAACAAATATACAAGTACACATAACGTCCTTATCCATGCAAAACACGGACTTCTCTGATATGTCACTTCCCATACTTTTTGTCAATATCAGAAAAGTTTCAGCAACTTGTATTTATTTTTTATTTAAACTATATATATTCAAATATGGATTACCACAAATTTTCCACAAAAATACAAAGTGTTTTTTCAATTGTTAGATGTTAGTAACAATAGTTACACTATAGAGTTTTCATATTTAGAATAAATAATTTATATATGCATACAACATTGCAAAACAGCAACTTCGGTGATATTATTAGAATGAAACAGAAATCTGTGTAAACCAGAATTATATGAAATTCAATCCCTTTTGGGAATTTGACATTTTGACTGAATGTTTCTTGTTGTGCCTGATTTAATCATAATTCATAATTGGAAGCCTTAATTACCACAATTTGGTTATGGAAGCACTCCTAACTTTTTCCTGTTAGCTTGATCGCAGTTGTTTGCATGAGATTTAAGTGGCATGTTCTTGTGTTTAGAGGCTGTGCTGAGGTTTCTATGCAATATAATGGTATTGTATATACATAATCTGACAAGGACTCCTGAGCCTTTCATTTCATCATTACGTGTGTCTGTTCCAGATAGCTGTATCCACTGACTAAGATTCCAATCAGTCTCAATAAGAAAATGCTTATCAACCTGATTTTGTGTTGAAAAAACCAATGACATAATTTTTCTTCTATTTCCTGTTTTTAATTTCAAAGTTTTTGACATTTAATTACAACAAAGTTTCCTGGACAAAGTTCATGAGAAGTTGCCTAATTTTGCTGCAGATCAACAGATTCCTACTTAATATGGCGAGCCACGAGGTCTTGGCGAGTGCATTTTGAAAGGTGATCCAAATTAGGAAACCCTAGCTCCCTTGAGGTCAGAGGAGAGGGTCTCTTGTGGGGAAATAAGGCATGCGTTTGGTGACAATGGTGCACCCTGTAGAATCCCATTTCGTCTCTATCTTCCTGTGTCTTCAACAAACAAGTAGATAAGCCACACAGGCATGTGGTTGGTGGTGTCTACAGTCTGAAGTGAAGGGTGAAGTACAACATATTTTGTGCATAGTTATTTGAATGACTGGTGTTGTGGTTAAGATCAACTCAGCTCCCCTGAAAACTGTAGGTTCAGTTTCTAGCCTGTAACTAGGTATCAAAACAAGACTGTCTTGCTATTGAAATGATCCCTTTGTGAGGTAATTTTAATGACCACTCCACAGAAAAGGTCTTTAAGACCACCTCACTATAAAGATACCATCAATTGTAGGACCCAAGTGCATTCTGCTTTTGTATTTTACCTATATTACGACCATTTTTACAAGAAGACCAGTAATATTTGCACAAAACTGGACTTTCACCATAGAATGAATTTTTGGTGACATTAATGGTGAAGTTACGATGCTAGTGATACCGTGTATGGCGTTTAGGTTTGGTAATAGTAAACCAGCATTGAAAGGTACAGATATAACAAGACAGGTCCACTGGTCCACATGACCAGTATCAAATCAGTATGACATAAATATAAAGTTCAGGATCTCGAGGACTTCAAGTGACTAGCAGGACCTCAGTCAGACTGGCGAGACACTAATGATGCCATTTTTATGTGGCACGAGACCTGAGGCTCAGTAAATTTGTCCCTAAGGGCGGATATGAGGCCATTCCCATATTGCTATGGTCAGATAATGGTCTAGAAAAATGGCACATGTAAGTCAAGGGCCATGGGTCCGATTTCAAGGCTACATTATGTATTTCTGTTCTTCGTCAGGAATATGTTGAAGAATTCGGATACTCTGAGAATTGTCATAAAAGCCAGGAATGATTGAGAATCTTAGCCAGCTGTATTATACCATCATTTTAGCAACCTGCTGAAACACCTAGTTGATTTAGGCGTTTTGAATTCTGAGCATTTTGATACATTTGTGGGTAGATTTGGGCCACCTAGTTGAAAAAATATTTAACAATTTTGATTCCTGGGTGGCATGAATTCTTCACTGGGTAGCCAGATTGTTTCCCAGTCAACATCCCAAACATTTTCTGTTTGGTCCACCCTTGAATTAACATCCAAGGTCCACCCTGTTCAATCCGTAAGATATCAGTATAATGTAGAGGCCTATATTTCAAGACACTTTGAGGCATTTGACGGTCCATCATATAATCACAAAAACTGTAAGCCTACACCATCCTTTTGCATTGTATTTTATAGCAGTTCTCTCCCCATAAACCACTTTGTCTTAATGCCTTTATGTTCAACATCTACAAGAATTATGATAGAATATCTTTCGTATAAAACACAATTATGCCTACCTGGGCCAGCTGGGACCATTCTGATAAATGTAGCTCACTAGCATGTTGGCCAACGTTATATCTTCCTTGTACCATATACAATATTGGTATGGAGTTGTTTGACTGCGAAGGTAGCCATGTAATATCGACCGAACCGGTAGACGGTCTCTCACGAACTCTGATGATTAGTGGGATTTCTGGCACCCCTGCGACAAAACAAAACATCATTTTAGACAGGTATATACAATTACTCAATGCCTGCAACTGACTTTTTTTATTGGTGAATTATACTTTGCCATGATAGCAGTTAGTTAGTTTTAGACCTCTCGTCAAATGGTAAACTTGCCAATCTCAAAGGTACACCTTTACCCCAGTAGACCACTAGACTGATTTCTATTTCAAAAACCTCCCTGTACCAGGACTGTTCCATGATTCAAATGGACTGTTCCATGATTCAAAATAACTCATCTACCCAAACTACTCTTTCACAGGAAACTACTGATCACCATGCTATTTGATATTAAATTTATCCCTCAAAAAACTCTCTCACATAAAGTAGCATGCCATACCGTATATATATTTTTGCACTTCGTAGCGAAGTTGCGATTTAAAGACAACAAAGGATTTAATCTTTACACAACATGTTGAATCACCTTGGGAGTTGGTATGTCTTTCATGGTCCTTACCATTATACAAATGAACAGGATTGACACAAGCCCTTCCGCAGGAGTGGGGACAGCATTTTCTCGTACCCTCGCAGTCTCTGTCATGATGACACGCTTCAGTGCAAACTGCCGATTGAGCAATGACCTCTTGGACTGGAGGACAGGACCCGGGTCGAACTGTCCGAAGGTGTCGTAAAAAGTTGCAACTCTGTTCACAGTCTTCTTCATTCGTCTGAAATACAATCACGCGTTATTTAATTTTAGACATGATTTAATATCGCCATTATAATATTTCCTGTAAAAAAAAAAAGAGTATCATATCATATACATATATTTAACATATTTGCCATTTGACTACAGGATTAATATCAATAATATGTATGAAGTAGCTCAGTTTTTCCTAAATACTCTAATATTAGTATCACAGAAATGAAACAATTCCAAAACTTCATAATGAGGAGCTGCTCGGGCTGGTTCAGTTGCAATATATGCATAGCAGCAGTACCCCATACTGATAGCAGTATTGCTCACCAGACTACATGTCTGTGTAATTGCCAATTTTACATAAAAGATGGAAATGTGAAAACTGATTAAAATAAGGAAATATAAAATTAATATGGAGTCTATCAAGTCTTTTATGTCCTTTTGATGGGACTAACAAAACTTAGCATTTCCCAACACAAACATTATACTTGTGATCAGCCGTGGCACATGAATAACACGCCTACATATGTAATAAGTATTTCTGATCATGCTCGGTACATACGTAAATCATGTATTGGACAGTTTATTGCCATTCATCATTATACTAGACATTAATATTATTGAGTATTAAGCATTACACTGATAGATGGGACACCTGTCTGTTGTAAACAATGTTCCCAGATTGATTACCTTAATAAGCCAATATATGGCACCTTAGCACAAAAGTTTGGCTAATCTGTATTCAGTAAGTGTGAGAAAGACATTTTATGGCCATAGTTATCAAATGCCATGGATTGTGTAGAATTTCAATAGGAAAATGTATAGTGTTGTGTGACACGATTAGAGAAACGGTAAGCTACAAGGAGACATGCCCAGTTTCTAAAGTTATATGATAATGAATAAAAGTAGACTCTACGAAGGTGATTAAAACAATATCCACTGTTGTGTTGAAAACAAATATTAGCAAAATCTTGCTTATATCGTATATTATTCCACATTTTTAGTGGCAAAAATAGACAACTGACACAAAGTTTTAGTTTCTATATATTTTCTTTTTTAGGCAATAACGAAAATGTTCATGTAACAAGACACCACTGTTACAAAAAACTATCTGTGGTGTCTCACCATTGACAACAGTAGAACTTCTACATTATGGACACATTTGGTAGAATTTAACTTGGCTCTTATATATGAATAAGACTCAATAGAAGCACAGAGTAGTCTGCGATAGGACAGTTGTTTCATATTTCTATTTCTCCTTTGAGGCCAAAGAACTGCAATAATGGATTTTATTGGCCATTTTTGACGCATAATTTGTGTATCGTAAGGGGACTTGGGTTTGGAGCAAATACGAGGGAATAGTTAGGTCAAAGAACTTAGTTCTTTGGTTGGGTATAATGCAATGGCTATCACTGAAGCGTATCAGCGTGTATGGCCAGTTGACAGAGGCAGACATAATGATGAGATGATAAGGATTAGATTCCACTCCATATTTATATACATAATACCTCGGCTTAAACAGAGAGTACAGGGCATGACCTATTAACATATGAGAAAAACTAGGTAGGCAGCGATATAGTTGGGTTAACCAGCAAACTGCATACTAATTTTAAAGCAAGACAAGTGATATAGCCTTATGATGGGTTTTTACTGTATATAAAAGCCAGTGGATGTAAAAGAAAATCAGGTCTCAGGATGGCACCCGGGCAAACATCTTCATCTAATCTGTTCGTAGCATTTGCCTGCGAGGCAAAGAGTCAGAAATAGAAAACAATCTGGAAGGCGATTGTTATGGCGCCAAGGTCAAAAGGTCAACTGATTGTTATTTTCTGCATTGTGTCTCATGATGAGAAAAGTGTCCTTAGAGTGTTGGGGTGCTTGCTGTCACAAACAATATGGCTAGCTGGTCGCCTACTTCCTACTAACTGGCTGGCTACAGTTGCACTGTTGCTGTCAGATAAAAAGATTTCTACATTTTGCTAAACCAGCAATGAATGTAAGGAATTTCTTAGATGGACAGAATGTTGTTAAAATCCCATTATTTTGTTCCTTTATTTGCTATGCATATCATGGCCAAATGTGCTACGTGCGTTTCCCATGCGTTTGGATAAACGCATGGAAAACGCATGGTTTTCCTTATTATAATTAGCTAAAAACCATGCGTTTTCCATGCGTTTATCCTTCTCATGGAAAACGCACGTTGCACATTTAGCCATGTACGACATTTACTAGTACTGAAAATGTTTGCGTCAGCTACTTATCTTCCCTAATATTGGCACATTGTGCGTTCCTACAAAAAAGGAATGATTATCTGTGAATTCGACTTGAATTTAAACCAGTATTTCCAATTACCCTTTTTCACAAAATACCAGATGTGCCAAAAAAAACTCCATTGATACACAAATAGTGCTCAGCCACACAAAAGGTTTTATAAAATTCCTGACAATGGTTCCAAACAATCTGCAAAACAAACACACTGTTCTACGATAATCCGAGTGAATCTCCTGTTCTGAAGGGAGGAAACAGCAACCATTGTTGCTGTCACGAGTAAGTGATTACGTCATAATACTTTCAATTCAACAAGACAGAAGAACGACAACAATTCCAATTCTCTCTTTTGCAGACCAAACAAAACTGGTGTTGTCCAATGAAAGAGATATTTCATTCTCTAACACAAGCTGTATTCAAATCCATTGTATACTATGGTGGGTGTATAAAGATAAGTTTGCAAGAGTTAAAGTTTGGTTCCTAATATCTTGCACAAGAAAATGAAAACCTAATTCAACATCAATGGGGTTTTCTAGAGGTAAAGACTTGATATACAGAGTGACTGAGACATAATTGATGGAACATGCCTCACAATTAACAAGAGACAGACCACCAGCCAAGTCATTATATATGAAATATAACAATTTTCGATAATTAGGAAATCATGTGATAACTAAACAAGGTAATGGTGTTTCCAAATTAGGACTTATAATTTTGAATCTATTCTAAAAATTGCAGTGAGCTTGTTGGTTGAGACCAGTAACAAGTCTGACTAGTTATCTTGGGCCAGTAGTGATGGAAATTACACTTAGATTTTATATATTATATATAAGAACCTATCTTTTGAAATGATATTCCAAAGTACACATGTCCTACATTTAGAGGCACCCTAAAAGTTGAGGCAGACACATTTCTTATCTCGTTTATATTGATCTCCGGTTTTCATGAGGCCTTCATTTTGGGCACAGGAATTAGCGGCATGCTAGCCTGAATTTACGCAATGAATTTGCTCCATGCTGAGCTCCACATGTTGTTGGCTATTCATGTGGGGGTCTATATTGTAATACTGTGCGAAATTTAAGAGCTGCAAGCTGGAACTTCATTGTTTTCGAGACATGCATCAATTTAAACTTTAAAAAATGGACATTTACATATACAACATTTTTAAAATCGAGGGGGTGACCAATTTAATAGACTGAATGACTGACTGACCGACTGACTCAATGACTCACATTCATCTGCAGTTACACATCTGAGTCAGACCTAACGCTAGAGTGCTCTTTTAACCACTACGTCGCTCAGTTTACAACAAATACACGGGTTGTCCTTTAATGCTGTATGTTGTTTGTGCTTTGTCCTGATTGCAATGTCCTTGGTTTGTATACATTTTGAGCAGTTTATAGGAACAATTGTCCTGTAATAACGTTTGAGAACCATCATAAGTACAGTTGTGCTAGTTTTATCAACTTCATATCACTAATGAGTTGAGAGTGGGAGGAAATATGATGCTTATTTAGCTTGCGCTTCCCAAGGATTTTCAATTCTTACACTAAGTTCTTTGTAATAACAACCAAAAATGGTTGTTATTAGTCACTCTAAAATGTTCTTTGCCTCTGAAATTGGCTGTTGGACTTTATTTTGTCACAATGTGAATATCTTATTCTTTCTTTCTTTATCTGCCTCTTTCTTAGTTCACCGTTAGTCTGTATATTGTCTTACGTTCTTTGTAATGTCTTTCTCTCACTTAGTCTGTCTGCTACACTGTATATCTGCCTGTTTGACTGTCTGTCAGGCTATCATTTAGATGTGTAATCTCTCTTTCTGTCTGGCTGTTTGTCTCACAGCACGCAGTCCCTGTCTCTTTCTGGTGTCTCCAATCAACAGTTTACACACCTAATGAATCACTTCTTTAAATCTCATATGACTCGACAAAACAATGGTGACATTTATCCCCTTGCTTAACTCCTCATCTTTCTCTATTATTGCTCTCATATTCTGATTAATGATCATATGCAGCTTGAGACAATGTTGCTGCTCTTATTAATATACATAGCAGCCTTACAATTTCGTGTCAATTGCCAATCCATCATGGGAGATTTAAGTTACTATATCTGTGCTTTTTCATATTGTCCAGAGAAACCTCACAAGCAATATCAGAAGCCAAGTATGAGCAACAGATCTGGACAAAAAAAAACAATACGGTCTGCTTTGTAAACTTACACAAAGAAAACTTGGTTTGTTTGCATGTCTGTCACGGACAAATGGTACAAATATGTATTTTATTCTTAGTTATACTGTATGCACCTTCTTTATTAAAAACTATACAAGTTTTTATACAGCAATGCAACAAGCCTTAAGATGAGCCTGTATTGAAACCACCAATATTTTCACACATTTGTAGTCTTGCAGTTCTAGTTTTATTTCATCTTTAGGACCATCTCACTCCTAAGGCCAGTAACATTCGCATAAATAAATAATTCGATAAATTTATACAAAACTCACCCGACAGAGCTGGACACAATGAACTGACCCTATAGATGGCTGACCACATGGTCGAACACACTGAAAAAGAAGAAACAAGGTTGATTGTTATTATTGAAGATGTTGAAACAGTGTCATCCAAAATGCAATAGAGACGTGATTTACTTGAAACATTCAAAAGCAGCTTTCCAATGTACTTACAAATCAACTGGCAAATGATTTATACTAGCAAGCAAGAAAACAAGCGAGTAAAGCATGATTTAAAAGTATTTATTTTTTATTCATAATCACATAAACTTGCTACTCCAATAGTTATATGAGCAATCACTCCCTACAGCCAACCAAATGAAACCATTATGGCTAAGTAAATATTTCTCTAACATTCTCTACGTACGATTTCATTTGCACAATTGACATGAAGTTCAATTTTCAATTTCCATGAGTTTTTGTAACAATGGAGGATTTTCAACCTTTACTCCAGTTTCGTTACAATTTCATTACAATATCTGACACCCTTATTATTCTAATTGATTATCTTCACAACCTGATGCTATTGGCAAAGTCTATCTTCCCAAATGATAAGCCCCAAATGTTGCATCGTAAAATATTCATTGAGGGTTGATTTTATTTCCTTTTTTCTATCGATTTATGTTGTTCCATTTTTTGAGGAGTTCATGACACTGCATTTAATCAAATTGAGCAGAAAATTTCATACATTGAAATCGTGATACATCAACATGTTCAAACTAATATATTTTGAAGGTCATTTGTAAGGCCATGCAGCCTGTTTTTGGCTCCATGGTAAGAAATCTTTTATTTGGAAAAACGTAGATACAATTAAGGTTTTCTTTGCAAGTAACATGTTTCAGGGCGGTGAAAAATGGAACCAATACGGCTTAGTGGTCATTATATATTGGCTTGGCATGCATTGTGTTAAGTTGCAAGGGTTTGAACCTCACTCCCTGCTCGTAAAGCATGTCCTATTACAGATGTATTGACACATTCAGTAGGCCTACTAGTATTTAGTGTGTGTCATTCCTAAAATATATGAAGGCTCCGTCATATTCCTTGGGGTACATGTACAGTTGTAGCTGAAGCTACAAACCTCTAGGCAGCATTTAGACTTTGGATCTCAGACTTTCCGCTGTGTACATATTGTATCCCAATCCCTATTTTGAGTGTTTTGTCGGTGTGCATATAACCAGCTTCGGTGCATCTGACCACAGTGCAGCCAGGCATAATATGTTGTCTTCAAATGCGGTCTGTTGTTGGATCCGTGAAATCAGAATGGTAAATTTGCTTTGGCCAGCGACAAACAGCGGCATCTTCCTTGAGACAAGTTTGCAACGGGTAGCCAAGCGATTCTTCCCAAATTTGTCTCTGAGGTGAAATGAGTTTCTACAGCTGGTTAATTTGAAAGAGTCTGGTAAAAAGTACCTTGTAATGATCCTACTGGGTGATAGTTTGGTCAAAAAATACTGAAAGATTTAGTGCAGTTAAACGCCATCCTAACATGACCTCAATATCTAAACACTTCAGCTAATAAGGCCACAAATGAGTATTTGGCCTAAACTAGTACTAAAAGTGTTTGTTGTTGAACTAATATTTACGAATTAGAAATTTTGATGGCTTTCTCTGAACAAACCTATACTATAAGCAGTTATGATCGTACAGCAATTATGGTGGATACTGGTGAGACCTTTAGTTCAGTCACCATTGTGAGAAAAAAGACATAAATATCATTCGACTGGGTACGGTTAATGCTTATTCGTGGCATAGCTGCTTTCAGTACCATCTGATTGTGTGAATCTTTTTCCATTCTATCCATTAAAAAGCATCTGCAGTAAAGCAAGTGATAATTGGCATCAAATTAGCAACAGGTTCCAAAAGCTTAGTTCAAAAGAGTTAGAAATGACACATTCAGACATAGAGAAAACTTGATACTCCGTGTAATTTGAGCACGCAGGAAACTCGGCACCTTTTCCTTCACAAAAATTTGCAAAAGGAAACAAAAATCTCTTTTCCATTACTACATGTTTGCCTGTGCCAAGTAATTATATGATTTCTTTATTCACGTATAAATGGTGGCTGCAGTTCAGCCTTTAGATGTGTTAGTTGTTTTTTGTTGGCTCTATTGAGTGCTGTAGGTTTGTTTAGAACATCTATAGTTTGTTGGCCACACTCTATGGCACTTTCAATTTTTATTGTTCGGGGTTATTGGTTATCTATGTTGGTTAGGTTCAGTGATCAAGGTGGGGATTTATGGTTGTGAAGTGCTGGGTTGTGGTCATAAGCTTAATAAATGCAGAAACCTTGAATATGTTCTCAGGTAGCTTTCTGCATATATGACGGATAGTTGGTCAGGGATTAGGCTTTAAACAAATAAATCCTTAGTTTTTCATGGCATCCTTGTATATAGTCTTGTCAATATTGCATTTCTTGTAGCATGAAAGGAGACTAGAAAAAAAAAAACAGTCTGCAGAAAATTAAATATTGTTAAATGAATAAATGTTTCTGTATAATCGTATGGCTTTGAACTCACTCTGAAGTGTATGCTACTTTTTTACTTTCATATTCTTACTTACTAATCTTGATTGTGAAATTCTACAGTATCTCCATTACTGTAGAATTTCACAATCAAGATTATTAGGTAAGAATATGAAAGTAAATAAGTGAACGCTGCCACAGGAGTATATTTAAGCCTATTAGACCAATTCCTTTGTTCAGCTCTGACTTAGTGGTAAGCCAGTAGTTCTGACAGGAGCAGTATGTCTTTCTGTCGTTCTCTGTTTATCCATGTCTATTATGTTTGAGGAGCATCAGCTGGTGCAATGGACCTGGGTCTGTGATGGTTGTGACAACTCCGTGTCAACCTGTGTGAAGTGGTCGTCTTGCAGCTGAGCATCTTATCTTCATCCCCGAAGGGCTGTGATGCTACTGCTGCTGCAGGAAGTGCAGGAAGTGCAGGAAGTGCAGGAAGTTCGACGGATGTACAGTACATGTGTTGGAAGGATCTTTTTAGTTTAACAGATAATCATTGCAGTGATTCCATTTGAACGAAAGGTTTAGCAAAGCACAAGCTTGAACAACGGTTCATTTTTCCTATGCGTTTCCATCAATGTACGAAGTCTCATCATAACAAAAGTTTTCGTAACACTGCATTTTCGTTACATATTGGTAACAAAAGATTCTTGCACCGCAGCTGAGGGAAATAATTGTTTGTTAGAAATTTGCAATATTCCCATCCTCAAATGATGTTATTTTATTACCATAGTGATGTACTGGTCAAATTTAGTATGGTACAACATAAAACTAGCAGGGCGCTTTCTTCATCATAGGTTTGCTTTCAAATTCTCAACTGTAAAGTGGACTATGTGGAGTAAACAAGAGAGTTTGGTTTCCATTGGTTTTCAGCGCACTCCTTATTAAACTGCTTGTTCGGTCTTTCCTATGTCGCGAATGGCAATTTCATTTAACATGAGCATGCATGCAGCCCCATAAAGTTACAGTAGCCTGATAAACCTCATTGGTAGGCTCCTTGCATGGTGGAGAATTGGGTTAACTCAACATTTAGGCAACTCGAGTGAATAGGTCAAGGTGAATATGTGTTCATTGGAGATGCAGGTGGGCACAAGATCTCAAACAGACCTCATGCGAAACATGGCCTTCCATGTTAATGTCAAGATGCAGACATGGAAGCCACACATGTAAACTGCTTATGCATGCGAACTGGGTCAGCTGCAGGTATATAACTGTTTGTAACAAGTATTTTGAGTGCATTACATGTGGGCGATGAAGCAGTAGAAAACTGTTTCAGTGTTCAGATTTTTGTTTAAGTCACTGATGAACTATTTCAGTAGTCCGTTTATTTTTTCCCTTTTTTTATTTTTCGAAAACAACAAGCTCAGTGTGATGTTTACATGTGAGAAAAAGATGTCAAAACAAATTAATTGATATATTCTTGAGGTAAAAATAGCTGATAATTGAGATTTGACCATGAATTAGAAGAGTGCAAAAGTGCATACGGTCACTAGACATGTATTGGGTGGTATTCATCCCGTAGTGGTTGTTTGTAGCATGTAGATTTAGTGATCGAATTATGAAGCCTGGACAATTAGAACTGAACTACAATCCAAGACTACTTCATACGATGAACTTTCTGTACACAGCCTTGACAACTGGACC
The DNA here is from genome assembly GCA_932294295.1 of Alitta virens. NCBI lineage: Eukaryota > Metazoa > Annelida > Polychaeta > Phyllodocida > Nereididae > Alitta > Alitta virens. The sequence goes on along the minus strand of OW028579.1, from coordinate 8,177,640 downwards.
AGCTGTCTAGCACTTGCCATTTAAAAGTTTCAGAATATATTTTTCTCTTCTTTATTTCTGGCACTGTATCCCTCTATTGAGCCTTACTGACTTGAGATGATGTTCTATCTGTGACCAGATCTGTGCCTTAAGAGCCTGGTAAAGCCCATCAATTGCTTGTCTTGAACCCTTCTTGAGTGGTGCATGTTGCTGGATTTACTGGCTTCTGGCATTGAGTCACAGAAGCCTTTGGTCTGAGGATAGGACCTCAAGTGGTTGAGTCAGTTGTCAAAGGTCAGAGCTACTGACAACTTCAGAGAAAAGTCTGTACTGAGTTACTGAGTGGGGTGTTTAAGTAGGAAATGGTCATGATTCAAGACTGAAAAAGAATTGTACAGTTGACGTTAGAGACAAAGATTATAAAAATAGATAACCGACAATGTGAAAAGATGACGTCATTACACAGCATAAAAACACTGCATGACATGAAATGGCTGGGAGAGCAGTGAAGTTTTAGAGTAAAATATGGATAGATTGTGGCAAAACAAATAAAACTATATACACATCGTTAGATAAGATGGAATGAAGGAGGGGAGAATAAAGAGATGAGATGAGGAGAGGTAACTATAGTTATAGAAATGGGCTGCGACTGGATGAGATCAAAATAGATGAAATAAGACACCTCGCTACGAAAAATCAGTCTTTCCCGGCTTGGGACAATACAGCACACATTCAAGAAATATAATTGGATTTAGAAATGACGTCGAATTAAACTAGATAGAGACAAAGGGATTTCTGAATTCAAGAAGACCTCCCAATTTCTCATCACGTAATCTTGGTGTCTTTTAACTTTTCAACCAACAATGGAACAAACAAATTATGGAAGGCCCTTCTGATGTACATGATTTTCGTTTTTTTGTTGTTTTTTTTAACAAAGAAGGCATCCCATTAAATTAATTTGATGCGCTTGCCAAGAATTGAAATTGTGTGAAAGGAAAATAATAAAGGGTTTTTGGGTTCAATAGACATGTTTATGACCGCCAGCTCATGAGGATCTTTTACCTTGAAGCATCCGTTTGCAGGTCTTCGTACAGTAAAAGCTCACCAATAAGACAATCTTTATGGCGAGTTGTGCATAAAAGATGTCAAGAGGAATGGAAAGCAGTGGTGCTGGCATTGGTCAGTTAATACAGTGTTTTGATGGGGTTACCAGTTTTTGGTTCCCTTGCTGGACACTCATTGTTAGGCAAATCTCAGCTAAATGTCCTTCGCATGATATGTCAAATTGGTGGTGCCTTGTACTCGGTGTCTGTGCTTGGGCAAGTCAAAGATACCATTCATGCTGTTAATGTATAACAGGCTCTGTAAACCTTGTCATTCTATCTTAAATTCTCTGTATCTTACTTTGTCGGTTTCAAAACGAGTATTATTGTGACAATGGAATACAATACCATTGACACATTGCGACACAATGGTGAACGTGCCATTGTACCCCAATCCTATGTCTTCATTGGTGAAATTGCCTTAAAGGCAAAGCGTTCTAATAATAATAATAACATAATATCGAGGTGGACACTCACGTGGTCAGTCAGCTTGGTCTAACTGTACCTACACTGCTTATTTCTGTGCAACAGGGACTCGGAGCTGCTTCATAGATGCCCAGGGCATGGCGCAAATCCTTCAAAAAACTTCTTTGGAGTGGGATTAGCACATTAGTGAACATTGCATTAGTGAACAGGTGGCCATGGCGCCCTCTCAACACCATCCTTTGCATTTGTTTCTCCTAATTCCATTTGTGACCATGCCTTTGCATTTCTTCTCTACTCCACTTGCCTTTCTTCTTTGCTGTTTCTTCTTTCTGTTCCATTATTTCTTGCCAACCCTTTCTTTCTGCTCTTTCCAAGCAATCGGCATGCTTGTTGCAACAATAAATGTGGAATTAATTACTGCCAGAGCAGCACCAATCTGGTTTAGATATAGCTAGTTGTAAGGCTTGTAACTTTACTTTGCATTGGTGTATTTCTTACGGACTTGAAATCTTTAATGTATTTATGATATCTTTCGGTTTGTATTATTTGTGCTTCTGGTGTTATATTTTAGCTGTAGCAACCTATTCCTGGCTGTAGCTATAACTGGCTAAAGCGTGACGCTTCTGTCTACTCCTATCTTATAGTTGGCTTACACCTACCACCTCTGAAAAAATATAAACCTCGGTAAATATATTCATGTACAATAGACATGCATCTTTTCTGGCAACAAAAAATTACCATTACACATAACTCTCAACGTATGCACCAAATGGTGCTGCATGTACTTTTAGATCCGGCTTTGAGTAGCCGTCTATATAGCCAGACAGTTCTGTTTAGTGGCAGGTAGCATCGTATGGCAGAAGTTGTCTGGCTTTGTCTAGGTTCAATTTGATAGGCCATTTTTTATGAAGCTAACTGTATATATATATATTGAAGATATTTTGATTAGTATAGTCTCAATGCTACTGAATCTGTCACGAAGCTTAGTAAGCTTATATTTGCAAGTTACCAGAGGCTGATGTTATGATGAGACAATAAGGCTTGGAGTCCACACCATGTTACACATTTACTCCTTGCATGAGGTTTTAGTCGACATCCAGCTGGCAAATAGCTCATGAACAGTGCCCTTACTGAATAAATAAATATCAGATGCTTTGAAATGTATTCTCTGGAACAATGAGTCTAAGGCCTACAATCTTTCCTTATTTGGCAAGATGGTGTGTCCCAGATGACAGACTCACCGAAACTAACCCTAACGAGCCTTATAGCATTTTTTGGAGCATACCCTTGTTCAAATTTACTCTTAGCAAAGGTAAAATATTTGCAAAGCATGTTCCATCAATAGAGAATGGAATTTCATGTGGGTCCTATAGTTTTCATTGGCTTGCTACAACTTGGACAAACAATGCCAAGTAAAAGGCTTGTGAACTGGCACAGTGGTCAACACCAAAGCTGAGATTATGATAACCTAGGTTTGACCCCTGGGCTACAATGGGTGAATAGAGTCTTTTCACTGAACAGCCCTGAATTCAGCAGGACATAAGTCTTTCCTCTCCTCTTCTTACTCATTTTGCTTTTCAGACACAGTAGGTAATCACTAACCGATTCCATAAATAAAACTATCTCAGAGAAATAACAAACATCAACAAAATGATAAAGTGTCAATATACATTAAAATGCACTATAAATACTGCTGCCTGGATGCACTTTGCTTCAGCCAATCACAGCAAAAGGCGGGACCTTTTTCAGCCAATATAATTGCAGTATTCTGTTTTAGCCACCTGGTGGAAATACAGTGAACCTTCCATGAAAATCCACTATTAGATATAAACATGGATGTAGGTGATAAATCTGCGTGGGATGGAGACTGAAGTGATGTATAGTTGTGTATATTAAAGGTATTGATTAGAAAATATCTAGATGACATAAAAATAAGCCACAAAAGAATTGCCTACTCCACTTTAAAAAGGAAGGAAGAACTACGATAGATAGATAGATAGATGAGATAGAAAGTTGAGATAAATAGATAGATAGATAGATAGATAGATAGATGGATAAATGGATAGTTAGATAGATAGATGGATGGGTTGATGGATGGGTGGATAGATACATAGATAGATAGATAGATAGATGGATAGATGGATACATGGATAAATGGATAGATGGATGGATGGATAGAAGGATGGAGTGATTGATTGATTGATTGATTTTTAAAGGAACTGTAAGAGTCAGAATACTTTTAAATGTATTATATGCCATCCATTTATTGCTGAAAAATCTTTGAACAACATATTGTACACTGCAAGTGTGTGACGAAAAACATTTAAATTTTATAAAAAAATAATAACATCGAGCAACAAGGTGTATTGTGTACTTCGTATTATTCCATTGTGTTCTCATTTATTTGTAGATTGCCCTTGAATGTCCTTGACCTTGTTTTAAAGGTCACATTTAAACCTCATAAATCCACGCGATTGATGTTTGATTGGTTGATACAAACACCAACTGAAAAGACCTCCATGTGACAGACAAGAGCTTGAAAATGACTGAAAAAGTATCTGTTGAAATTTGCTAAGTAAATTTGCTAAACACATTGCTCTATTCAATGACTTTGAACTGTACCCCTCGGCTGCATTCGGCTGCATTCGGCTGTGTTTGGTCCAAGGCTAATGTTTGTATAGCTAAAGAAATATTTGTCGTACAATTTAAGTTTTATTTTAGTTTTTGCACTTTAGCAAAGAGAAAGCTTTCAGCGTTAGGCCAGGTGTGGACAGGTATTGTCTGTATAATAAGACCAAATGTTTTTGTTGAAAATTATTCCCAAACTTTGACGATATAGTAATAAATTGATAATATCATGTGCCACATTTCAAATTGCACTTAAAGCGCTATGTTTTACTATTATTTTTCAGGTAATAGCATATGGTATTAATGATTACATTTATATCACTAGAGCTAGTTATATGCACAATAAGTTCCTTCGCAAAACTGAATCATTAGTTTATTTAAACTTTTATTATTATGCTGATTATTTAATTTCACCAGGTTAATATTTTCCGGTATTGATTGATAGGGGGTTGGGATTTGACTTTAATGTTATTCAAATTTATCTAACTCATGCATAACCTTAGATGATTTATACAATGAATACAATTGTTGCAGCAAAACCGCATTACCATCCGCAATGTAAACGATTTGACAACTTGGCTTCTTCTATTGTTGCAACGGGTTGCAAAGAAATTCTAGTCTCAGCACTAAAATTACACCCATTGAAACGCTATACCGATGAGAAAAGCTTTTAAAGTCTACTGAAACATTGTACCCTTCAGAAAAGGGTGATTTACCTGGCTATTGTTGGGTTGCCTGGGTCGTATTGAGAATGTAATTGAAATTCGCACCAAATGTTATGGGTGTTTTGAAATAATTTTGAGGCCCTGTTCACATAAAGGTTCAAATAAGGAAAATGTCCCAAAGTGATATTGAGGACAGAGAAATCAAATGTCACACAGTGTTGTGAGTATTCTGTCGTGCCACTTTGGCAGAAGACACGTCAATAAAGGTAGTTGGATTATATTTACAGGCCACTGTGAAATGGGCAGTGGCAAATTTGGTGTATTCGTGAAGTATGCAACTGGTGTTTTGAATTAAAACAAATCAGATGTTATTTGAATAATTAATATCTGCATCCTCTAATATTGTGGTATTTATAGGCTTTATATACATCATATGCTTCGTAAAAAGATTTGATGTGCATTTTCATATCGTTCCTATGATTCATTATTTATTTCTCATTTCTCTTTTTCGATCGAACCTTACTTACTCTTACCTTTAATTTTCCAGTAAGTCTTTTTTGCTAAAATGATTTTTATCCCACTAACCTAATGACAGCTGGGATACTTTTCATTCACTACACAAATTGACAAAAATGTGCAGGGCTACAATTACAGAATTATAAATAATTGCTTTAAAAGGAATCGTTCATAACTCCTAATTTCCGTTGTCAACAGTCACTTTGATGGTATTAGCTACCCTGTCATTGAGTCTTTGGGTCACATGTGTTAAAATTCTCATTTTTCATACTCCTGGGCTGTCTTCTTGGAGTGACTCAAGAGTCATCGAAACGGAGGGCTCACCTTGTAATATGATGTAATATTAGAGTTGTAATTACTGTTTTCATGGAGTAATGACCTTTTTAATAGCAATTTTGAGCCGTAATGTTTCCTTCTCAAAAACATTTTTGTATTGCGCTGAAGTCATGAAGATTGTGAATGGCGCCAAGTCAAATATTTGCTCAAGTTTGTGTTGCCATAACAACGGATTTTGTCACGAACCAGCCTTCAAAGATTATTGGTTTTTCCACTGATCTGTTTGTCGGTCGTGTGCGTGTGGAAACCATGCCAAGACACTCCCATGAGAAAGAAAAGAACAGCAAAATAGATATAATGATATAAGGACGATATTAATTCATAATTTTATGCTCTACTATTTGAAATTATAAAAGTGGTCTGTAAACGAACATGGAGAGAGGGGGGGGGGGGAGAATGGAAACTGACATATTTCATATTAACATTTTAATTTTATTGTGAATCATTAATCACGAAGCTAAATCCAGTGAGCACTAGCTTTAAAAACTTTAAAGCGATACATTTTTTATTTCTTTTGTTATTTACCTTGTATATTATTTGAGTCAATTCCTATTAAAGCATGAGGCATTCTCCTTCGTAGAAACCCATTTCACAATTGCAAATTAAGGCAGATTTTAAAGCATAATTGCACATTAAGTGAGTTAAATGGTTTAAATAGCAAGAATGTCTGCACTGCATTTGATACATATTGTCAAAACTCTTTCTAAACAGGGTAATATGTCTAAATTTCCGAAACTTTCCTTCATCAATATTGCACATACCTCTGCAGCCTATGACAATGCTATAAGCTCCATAAATTAAAAATCATCCCACTGAAAATGACGTCATCTATATTGGAACTCTAATGACATCACAAAGAATTAGAAGTTACTCGCAACGATGTGAGAGAGGATGCAGTCTATGAATAAGATATGAGACATTCTGGGTATAAGAACATTCTGAATAGCTCGTGCTTACTGGATTTTAGCTTGGTGATTAAATAGCTATGGATCTTCTAGAAACACAGAGGGATTTCTCAGCTAGGGCCTCTATTGTTAAGCCGAGAAAAGACCCCCAGCTGCTGAAGGGGGGGGGGGGGGGCAATTCGCTACTTGCTTAAGATTAGGGATGAAATTAAAGCTGTCATTTTGGCTTAAGAGAAGGGTTAGGGGAAGGGGACTAGAAGAAAAAATAGAGAGGGGGGGGGGGGGGTAGGTTGATTGGTTTCGTTCTTAATGTACACTACTTTAGTACATTTTACATTTTGGTATTCATAATATTGTGTTTTTAGTCAAGATAATTTGGAAAATCGAATTTAATTTGCCCACAAGAAACCTTCACATATGCCTTTAGAGAACTATTTTACTGACGTCTGCAGTAACCCCCCCCCCCCCCCGCCTCCAAACTAAACAAGAAAAAAAAAGCATATTTTAAAACTCTTTCAATTTACAAATACATCAATGAATTTCTTGAATTTTAAGTTTTATCTTTTATCATGTTATCACTTAAGTTTAGATTTACAATAAACATGACCTCATATTTGACCTATTTACATTCATGATACAAAATTGAAGCGTTTTCCCAGCATCTTGCAACCCCTTGCTGCAAATAACTGCGCGCGCATCTTTTGAAGGAAGTGATCTTCAGACAGGGAGGGAGATTAATGGAGGCAAGGCAAACAATGGGAATGCGTCACAATCGATTTCATTAGAACAGACTGACAGTTCTATTGTTCAGTTGTTGTGTGTCAAACGCGTGGTGGGCCCCTTGTATCAACAACGGTATGTGGTTGGCGCCGCTCACATCAATAATAAATATCGGTCATTTTAATGGAGTCTTGGAAATTAATGACTTTTAAGTTTCTTTGCTTTTTCTTAAAATATGCTGCAGTGGGAGAATTTAAATCTAATAAGCTGTCTAGATGAAATTAGTGGCGTGGTTACAGAAATGTTCAAGACAGCGACTTAAAATGTGCTGCTTTTCAATGATGTTGGGTTGGATGGAAGTACAAAATATGCTGTCCAACTTATATGAAAGACAAATACTTGCTTGATGTTGCTTTTTGCACTTAAGTCTACTAGATTTTAGCTTGGTGACTGTTTGGCTGTATTTCCTAAATAGTTGTATTATTTAATTCATTCATTCAGTGTTTTATTGGACCTTTTTTATTTTTATTTCATTAACGCACAAAGCATACTTTATTTGTTTTAATCAAAATGTGCCAACTTATGCTAAAACAACTATCTGTCTTGTTCCAAGGAATGACTATTTCATTTATTTTAATTTATTACATGAATATTGAATGACTGCTTGATCGTGTCCCATACAGCCAACACATTTGCCCTTTCTGTCTCTCAGACAAATTTGGCAATCTGCAAGTTTTGGATAGTACACCAAAAACTGAATTACCAAATAAAGATGTGGTATACTCACAGCAGTGCAGGCTTGGTCTAAGAAACACCTTTCAAATGTCACCCTGTTCTGTCTCCAATCTGCTCCTGGCCCTCCAAGTTTCTGAAAATGCAAGAAACAGATGAATTAATATTTAGATTCTTCATTATAATTGATTACTTCTTTGATCTCCACAAGAACGCTGTTTGTTTATTCCTCACAAGACAAGGTCATGCAATTCAGGATTAAAGATTTAATCAATTCACCCGAACATTGAAATTAATTGCTGTAATTAAATCTTAAATGGGATCTGTCATCTGCAGATATCACTAAATTAATCGATTGTCTGGCTGCTGCCATTTGTTGGTTGCTGGTTGTCGTTTGGGTTTTTGTTCTGTGGTTGCTTGGTTGTTTGTGTTGTTGCTTGGTTGTTTGTGTTGTTGCTTGGTTGTTTGTGTTGTTGCTTGGTTGTTTGTTCTGCTGTTTGCTTGTGAAGTGTATTGCAACATGTATGTAGTGAATGGTCCATCCATTCAAGTCAGCTATATATGACACTCTTGAAGTTACATTTTTTACATTTACTCGATTTGTTCACTGTCACGAAAATAACACGGAGTCTTCACCAGCCCCGTTTAATAATTTTATCAGAGTATGAGGCTTAAATTCCTGAACAAAAAGTCAGAGGTGTGTTTGAACCTTTGACCTGAATGAGTAAGTAAATAATGTAATATAAATTTCCTGTATCTCCAAAATACACTTGATGTCGATTGTCCAATATCTATCACGCCGACACAAACTATGTGGAAAGCCTGTGAAATCATCACGAAATACCAGTACGAGGTGCCTGTATCCATATGTATAGTTATACCAATGTATGAACTGAGGTCTGGTATTGAAACAAGCCTTTTCACCAGTTTGAAGCAGTTGTATTTAGAACAGTGCAACAGCAGATGGCCATGCGCAATCAAAAAACTTTTTAAAACCAACCCTAAAACCCATTATTACTCTCCACGAATTGTTTCTAGTCGTTTGCAAGTTTTGTTTGCTTTACCTTTTTAGGTCTTGAGAATTGGAGAATTATTGATTGTGCGGAAATCTGAAACTGCAATTAAAACATGATAATTTTTATCAAACTCAAGAAGCCTTAGAGATAACCCTCATTAAACCATGTGGAAACCTGTCTAATAATCCGGAGCATCCCGAGAAGGTTAACACAACATTATGGGCTTCTTGAATTAAACTAATTTTAATCCAAGTTTCAAGTAGTTCTTAGGAGCATTTGATATGAGCATTGTTAAAGACAAGGAATTCCATCTAGGATTAGAAATTCTAACACAAACCACTTTTTCTGCAAGTTTCAAATGAGGATGGAGATTTGTTTGAAAGCTTAAAGGTTTCGAGAATTTCGACGCCATATCTGAATATTTAGAATACTCTCAAGCTTGTTGAGGCATGTACGGAGGCCTTGTATGTGTCACTTACTTTAACCTTGTTGTGTATGCACATAAACATAACATTGGGCAGAGTATGCAATACTTTACAATAAACAACGTTATTAAAAATTTCTCCAAAACTGTAGTTTGATTAGGTTGCTAGGGATATGTTGGAAGCCACAATCACTGCTCGGTCTATTGCTTTATTCACGGTAACCATTCTTTATCTACTAGCGTCTACACGAAATGATTCTCTAAACATCCTTTTTTTTCATGGAAGTAATACGTCCACGTTTGAATGATATTACTTGAAAAAAGTTTACTACCACTGACATAACCGTTGTAGAATCTGTATTGCTTGTTCAGGATTGTAGGATGGTGCCCTGATGAAAACAACCAATTGCTGGCGAAATTGATGACCCTTGTGGTACACCTCATCACATATAGAGGCCCAGTGCAACAAACCTATTAAAGTAGGTGCACCCAACAGGGTACCTAAATACTACCTACACAAGAGTAGCCATGTTGGACAGGTGAATAAATAAGATTATCCCTTGTAGAGGTAGCTTCATGCATTCCTTTGGCTGTTGAACTGTATGCTGTTAACTGGTTGCATGACCAACGTTAGGCTGCATCAGACCTGCTGGTAGCTGATAGCCAGGGTGATTTATTGCTCCAGTCAAATGGGGCTGGCGTGAGGGTGAAGGGCCCTCAGTGGAGCATGCAAGGGTGTGTCCCCCTATCCCCATGGGACAAGGGCCCGCAAGAGCATGGTAAAGAGTAGACCGAAATGCTCTGTCATCTGATATGACCAATAAGATATCACAGTAGATGACAGTCGATGTCAGATTGATCTGTCTCGTTCCACTTACAACATCAGGGTTGCATGAAGTAAGAGACAACCCTTGGTATATTCCCATGCAGTTTGACTTGTAATGGTGATTCTTTGTTACATGGGATTGTGTGATGTTACTTTCTGCTGAAGTCACACGTCTGAATCAGGATTTTGAGAAACTGTAATACTCATGAAACTCACAAATGTAATCAGCCAACTAGAGTAGCGCCTCACTCTCCAATGTCTCCATGATGACCATCTTTTGTGTAAAATGTACAGGTTTTAATTATGAGTTAGTCGTAAATGTGATGCAAATTACAATGAGTGGTGGACTTAGTCTCAGTTATATCCTCTTATACTGTATTATTATTTATGAAATTTAAATGCAACTGTGCGAAAAAACTCTTATGAAGTCGCCCTAAACTCTATGAATTTTTCTCAATCAGTAATAAAACACTCTTCAAACATTTGATTAAAAGTTAAAATTTGAATTGTAATGTATTTTAACTTGACGATTCTGTTGTAATATCAAGCTATCCATCGAGGAGTTGGGATTCTGAAATGCGGCTCATGAATCGGTGTTGGATTTGCTCGATTTGCCTTGGCGTTCGGTGTCAGTCAGAATCCCCTCTTTTGCTCGGACTACTCCCCATCATCCTTAGCTTCAGCAGCAGAGCATCAATAGCATTAGCTTCATCATTCAACTAATGCCCTAACGCACTAAATGCTGTTCCATTCTTTAGTAGTAAAGCCCATGAAAAGATGGCTATCATCACATCATCATGCAGCCCTTTACAGTGATGAATGCATCACGATAGTGTCACGATAAGGGTACAATAGGCACTGATTGCACTCATGTAACTAAAATAATGCAGGTAATTTGGTTATACAGTAGAACACCAAAATTTAGGCCACCATTAGTAAAAAGATATTGTATGGCAGTGATATTTCTATCATCACGTGGTTCTTAATAGTGCCCGGTACTATGTACAGGACAAATTGACTACCAAATGTGTCTAAGAAAATGCCTGTTTAACAATGCACACAAGCCAAATATTATTCAGACATTGTTGACATTTTAGAAATACCACCTGATTCATCCGCAACATTAACCTTTGAATGAAACTGGAATCCGATGCTATTTTACTGCAGTTATACTAATTTGCAAACTAATTTAACAATTTCTTGTATTTACATTCTAATTTGAGCCTAGACATATTCTGTTTATATATATATTACATGCAAAATTGTTCTATTTTATTAATTAAATGACAGGTAAGCTTTGATAACATTTCTGATTGATAACAAATCTGAGGTCTTTCACAGAACAAGTGCGTGAACTCATTATGGGGGACAGACATGAAACCAAGCTTGCTATGAGGCAATATTATGGGATTGAGTCTATACAAAATTAGCTTCTTTAAACTTTCCCAGTAAGTGTATCTTCCTCAAGACAGAATTGGTTCAATTACAGACGATAGAAACTTGTGAACATGTAACAACTTGGGTGTATCAATATGGTATCCAGGTTACGTATAAAGGTAACAGTAAATACGTCATGAAATATCTTTCGGAATGACACAAACAATTATCAGTATACATATAGTCATAAATCTGATGAGAATGGTATGAAGATGACATACAAATAAGTGTTTATTTTTGTCTTACTCGGTTTTTTTTTTTACTTTTCTCAATCACTTGGTGGCTTTGCAAACTGGATTTACTTTGGATTTTAAAAAGATTCTGCCATTTTTTAATTGATGTGATTTCGTAATTTAAAACTATAGGTGGCTGTCAGTCAGCGCCTTCTGAAAGAAATATGAAATATCACGTTGCGAAAGTAATGGAGCATGGGCTCTTAATTTGATGGGAGACTGGGGTCTTATGTCTTCGGGGGAAAATCACTGCTGTCTTTTCATAATTGAGAATAAATCAGACATCATGACTTGAGCAAGATTGAGCTTAGATAAGAAAGCCCATCATCCCCTCACAATTATCATTGTGTGATTTTCCTCCTTGGTGAATCCATTTAATTGCCACGGAATCAATACATCAACTGATTCACAAAGTTCTCCTTTTCATGTCTCTTTCTTATCTTTTTCCGCCATCTTGATTGTCTTTTACATTACAGAGTGATCCGATAGTCTTGCCTTCAGTCAATATTCATAAAAGTGATCACTTTGTCTCGCCTCCTAAAAAGCAATAATATGCTACTATCAGTCATCTCTATGGCAACTTTTGAGGTGTAATAGAGTTTCTCTTGAGCAGCAGATATTCTTTGATAATGTCTAGACAAAAATGACATTGTAATTAACTAAGTTAATATCTATTTTGTCTAGCATTTTAATCTGACTGAAGCAAACATATAGTTATTAAACCAAAAGATAAACCAATTCTTATCTAGATTATATTTTCTAGGCAAAATGCTGTTCTGTTATTATATTAAAGGTTTGGGTATTCACATCAATAATATGGTACATTCCGTAGAAAGCATAAGTTCACGTAATGATGTTATATCGTGTGTAAATTTGGACAGATGCCAAGAACTATATTAATCATATATGTTACAGCATCATCATAAGATGCTGTTGAGCAGCTGGGTGGCAAATGGTAAATAAGGCATTGGTCAATTCCACATTGGCCAGCTCTGCTGTAGTTCTCAGGTTCGATTTCCAGCTCGGGGACACTTTATTAGCGAAATCTCAGCTTGGATGATACAAGACTTATAATATTTCTCCTGATTGTGAGGATGGAGATGTTAAATTGGAGATGCCGTGAACTCGGTGTCTATGCTGAGGCAAGTAAAAGACCCTAGTACACCCTACCCATGGGGTAAGTGTGTAACATGGTGTGGACTCCCAAGCCTTAGAATCTCATCACAACGTCTGCTTCTGGTCATGTCATGAGACATTGACATCAGCAGTTGTCTTTCTTCGATTCTTTGTCTATTGTACGTATGTCCTATCTGTCTTGTTCACGTTATTTGCTTTTCTGTCTTTTAGTTTCATTCCTCGCTGTTTCTTGAATATAACCACATTCCTCTGCTGCTTTCTGCTGAACAAAGTTGTCTCAGATGCCAAGAACTATATCATTATTTGACAACTGTTAACCTTTCATTCAAAATCTTCAAAGTCGTAAAAAGTGCAAGTACATGGCAGTTAGTCGTGTTGAACTCTCTCAGCTTTTCAATGGTTCGTTGCCCATGGCTTCCAGGTGCACCAGTTAAGCCCTCGAACATGTTTAACACAGTCCAATCTCCCCAGAAAGAGAAAAAAAGAACAAATGAAAAAGCAGTTTAGACGATTTGTTGGTGAAAATTAAGTTGTGGGAAGGAATTTTATTTATAGTAAAATTATCTTTAATCACCTAATTATGTTTACAAAATTGAAGATATTTTATTGGCACAATATAAAATTTTGGTTATTCTTTGTGAGGGGATTCATAATATCAGACCTGCTCTTGGCTTCATGGTCAGACAATCAATATTTAAGCAATATTAATTGTCAATTTATTGTCACAGTCATTCGTATCATCATATCAACCATGCAGGAACATCAACCAAGTCTCAATTGTAGGGAATTGATTATATTCACTGATTTTAGTAGTCTTGGAAGTGCATGGGGCGATTTTTGTAAATACTGGCAACATTTGTAGTGATCATTTTACCATAGTATTTAGGTGGGGCGTTCTTGAGTGCTTGCATTAAACTTAAAGAGTAGATAATCTTGGTGTTGGTGTGAGTAATAATTTTTGAGAGAGTTCACAAGCAAACAACACATGTCCAAGTTCACTAACTCAGTTTACTTTAGGCCACATTAGCTCTGAATCAACTTCTTGGGCCAACATGAAACCAACCTTAAGCCAACTTGCGAACGGCTGTTAAACTCAAAGGTGATCTGCAATGTGCAGAGGAGCTTTATAGTATTATCACCTCACTATTAAGATAATTTATGATTGAGACCATTGATAAGACCTCTGAAATCTGTACCTGATAATTAAGAACACTCCACTATTAAGATATTAAAATGTCATACGAAATAATAGGTGTTGATAGGGAAGCTCTACTGTGTACAAAGTGCATATACAGTTAGTTTCATAGAAAAACGGTTCACTCTAGACGGCTGTAGCAACCTATACCAGACTGTGATCTAAACATGCCAAAGCCAGCTGCTTCTGTCCACTTCTATAGCTAATAGTTGGCTTACGTTCATCATCAGAAAAGTGTAACCATTGGCAAATGTAAGAAATTAATATAATATATCATAAATATGAACCTTTAGATCCAGTTTTGAGTAGCCAGCTATGACAGCTTTGGCTAAGTTCAATTTAACTGGCCGTTTTTAATGAAACTAACTGTATACACATAATTGGTCAGTAGGTGAACATAAACCCCTGATCTTGGTTCAATATTACCAGCCCTACAAGGGATGATACTGTTTTTAAGGGCTGCCACCTTTTGTGATCTAACCAACCCACGTAATATACCCCAAGTCAGGTCACCATTCCAGGATTTTTTTTCCAGTGCTACAGAGTGTTAAAACTTAAAAGGTAGTCATAAATATTGGATGGTCCCAATTCCCAATTGTGGGATTCAACCGGGGCCTTGCTTAGTAGTAGCATGCTGGGCTTCCAACCGCTGGGTCCCGGGTCCGATTCCCAGTCAAACCTAAGTTGGATGGCTGTTTCATCCTTCATCTCATTGCCATGGTCCCTGCCCAATAGGTGCAGATACACAGGACGTAAAGCCCTAATCCACCAACCCATCCATGTATATAGTATGTGCGATTGTGCATGCTATTAAGAATTTCTACAAGTTACAGTTTTATTCTAGCCCACTATTCACTAGTACTCACTACTCAGTCCTGCCCACCACGAAGACTACTTAATTTTATAGACCATTATCGAACATATTATTATTTCCTTTCTAACAATATATATTATTTGCTCAGTAATAGAAAATTTTAGATTTTTCAATCTCCTGTCGTTCCTAGGACCAAGCCATATTCCTAGACAGCACTATGGTCCCCTCCCACAACATTTGCAAGTGTCTTGTTGACCACATCTGCAAGATTATTCCTGCTCCTAATATTTCATCTATTTATCTATCAACATAAATAACTTGCTACATGACCAAGCATGAAAGTCTGGTTGGATAAGATGAAAGCAGGAGAAATAACAGATCTGGGACACATCCAGTCCCTAACTTCTTTTGCTTTACATCACTTTATCTTCCATCCTTCACCACTGCTCTTATCCAACAGGAAAATGATGAAAGGTAAATGTTCTGTATATGAGGTTCAAAGAAGGTGGGTGGCCCTACCTGCCTAACCATAGGACCAAAGATAAATGGGCTGAGTGATACCACTATGATGGATGGCTATTCCAGATATTTAAGTCCCATAAATCAACAGGTTTAGGGATCTTGGATTGGTTATAGAACCAAAATTAGCTGAGGGTTCCTTTTAATCGCCATGGGACTAGAGTACAAGGTGGAGCTGTACGATCCTACATCACACCAAGAATGTTTTATCAGTTTTATGCTACTTATAAATCAAATATTACTCCATTTATGAGAATGCAAGTAGCACTATATATTAGCAGACGCTCATAAATCACTATAAAAGATATTCTCATTAATACTGGATTAATCTTGGTCTGCTAGTCTGCCTCGAATTTGGACAGCAGTGGTCTCAATATAGAGGTGATTCTTATTAATCTGAACTAAATAGGTGTAAACCTCTATGTGAAGGTCACCATAATTCTACAGTTTAATGCCAAAGTAGTCAGATTGTATTATTCATTGTAACCTTCCAGCCACTGGCAACCAAACCAGTCAAATGAACCCTACCATCGTATATCACAAGTCTCCATCTAACAAAATACAAATTGTCAATAAATACAGCTGAAAACGCCACCTTTGAGACACATTGAGAATCACTGATATGGTCTTAATGTCGAGGTGCTCCTAATTGTAGAGCTTTGTAAGAAAGTTACCTTTTTTTTTTCAGCCAAGGCAGGAGTCATAAAATCGAGATGGTCTTTATAAATATTGGGTGGTCTTTATGTGGGGTTTCTTTGTATCGAGAATCTAATATCACGTTTAAAAGCTGAAAGTGATTATTTCTAGTTGTCACAGTTTGAACCTGAGTGTGCTGTTATATGACACCTGTGTATGGAGTGAACTTAAGGTCCAAAAGAACACATTTTGGGACCAGAAAGAAAGAGCAACTGATTTAAATCACATCAGAGTAACACATGGCTAAGAAATATTCTGGAAAAGGAGCGGCGTTGTTCCACTTCAGGTGAATAAATATAGAATCAAGTTAGCTTGCCAAAAAGGAAATACACTACTCTATGTGTCGCCACTCATTGACACACACATACACTTATATACACATACACATAAAACGTGATTGCCTTGGTTTTTCTGGAAACGAAAGAGGTCTTTTTTATAACCCTATTAAATCTTGAACAACTTCATTTACATAATATATATATATATATATTAAAAATATTTATATATATATAATTCTTCTGTGCTAGATTCCATCGGGCTCTTGAATAGTAAAAGATAACTTTGATATTGATCTAATAATTAAGTGCATTATCTACTGTCAGCTTTTTCTGAGCTACTAGATCTTCATTCTACGTTTTAGTAGTTCAAGAAGGCCTATTGAAAACTCGAAAATTTCCATTCCGGTTATCAAGTAGTTATTGTTAATCAATTCTTCAATATTATCAAATCGTTCCATCTAAGATGACTCTCTTTGACTCTGTCTGGGGCTGATTAATTTTCTGATGACTGCGATGGAAGCCGGCCAATTCCGACACCTTCAAAACAGCTCAAATCATTAGTCAAAATAGTCTACAGTCAAGTTTAGTATGTACCTACATGTCCATGATCTCTTAATTCAGATCATGAGATCGACCCATCCTCAGTTGCCTGCATCCAACGTCTTGCTGACATGAAGATGATGCGCTCAGGTAGGGCAGCTTAACCCCATGGAGAGTTGCCATATGATTTAAGAAAGGGGTTAACCCCACCAGTGATCCCGGAAAACCCCTCTTATATACGTTACTCCCCTTGCAAGAACAGCTTGTGGTGGTGGGAGCCAAAGATTGCTATCTCAATGTGATACCATAGAGCTGAACTACGGCTCCATGCTGATACGTACAGATACAAAATGTTTGGTAAGAAGCAGGCATTGTCAAGGAGTGACTAATACTATTATGAAAAACACTTGAGGCCAGAAAAATATATATGCTACAACAGTGATTTGCTATAATGAAGTCATTGTCATATTTAATAAATTCTCAGAATCAAGTAATCTTCAAGCTTAAGAAAGTGTAATTGTTTGTTTGTATATAGGCGCAGATCTTTGAAAACCATAGCACACAACTACAAGACCATTTCATTGGTTTCCAAAATTGCATATGCAATGCTAAAAATAAATTCCAGAATTAAGGCCATCTAATTCATGAGGTTCTGGTGCTCTAAGCTTGGACAGCTCTAAGCAACAATAGGAGTTATCTGATTGTTGCCCTGAGCATAAATACATTCTTCTAAACCAGTAGCAGTGTGCACATGCAATAATAATGGACAATGCCCAACAACATGCTCTTAAACTGCTGTGCTGTGATTGGGCAACCTATGGGGTTACAACACTATCTTCACACGTATACCTTGAGGCTATCACTGACAACTGTGTTGATGAGCTGAACGGTGTGTGGAACAGCTAGTATTACTGACAATTGACAAACGACAATGTGTTGGCACAGCAAGACGTATTATTGCCCCCTGTAGTACTCCATATGCCCTGCAGGTGCCACATGGTCAATTGCATAAGCAGCATGGAGTGAACTCTTTTAAAAGTCAACCATTTATCTGCCTCATTACTTTCCCACAGCTGCATATCTTGTAGTTCCTTTATGTCAGTGAGCTGTCTTATCGTAGGGTTATTTTTAGGTATGATACATAGCTATACTACTGACTGTTGGATAGTTCAGAAGCTTCATTGACGTCTTGATTACTTATAATTGATTGCTTCGAAAGTATGATCTATACAGTTACATATGCTTCCCTAATTGATGGAGTTAGGTAATAAGTATAATTCCAGTACCTTTTGGCGAAAATAATTGCAGTAGTAATTTGAAAACATTCAATTGGTTCATTTACCTACAGCAAGAGTTAACTTCCACAAATTACTCGATTGCCGGATCAGTTGTAAAAACACACTTTTAGCGCATTGTGATACTCTGCTTAAAACGCAATACTTAGAACGTCACCTAACCAAGAGTCCTTAGCTGTCACTATTTAGTTAGAGAATCACATGAATGGTTCAGGCCATATGGGCCAAATTGAATCTGAAATGAAGCTCTTCAAAATATCGTTGCCCTCACTAAGAGGCAAGTTAGAGCACTTGATGTAATGTTATCACTGCATAAGTGCTAATAATTGGCTAGACGATTCAACAGTGTTCTTATCAGCACAGTTGGCAAGGAATTCTATGAAAAGGGAGCAAAACTAGAAGAAAAAAACAACTAAGAGGAGCTTTTTCTAAGTACAGCCACATCATAATAATCATATAGGATGTCAAGTAGGGTATTACCAGTTAATCTACCCCATAACTCACTTAAAATGCTATTTGTCCTCATTTTCTTACAAGATATTACTGGGCCCCTTTTAAGCACTGAGAAGAGGGATCAAGGCAAGTAGATATGTTTTCATTGTAGCCCTGTGCCAACTGGCTGTGGTGTCTGCAGATAGATAGTAAATAGATGGATAGATTGATAGATGGATAGATAGATAGATAGATGGATAGATGGATAGATACATACATACATACATAAGTAGGTAGGTAGGTACTTGGGCACACACTATATGAGTGCGTTTTTTTTTTGTCACAAATGTTCAGTCCATCATTTAGTTATTTGGTCAATTAGACCATCTTACAATTAAAAACACTGAATTTTGCAACAATGTAATCATTCCGAGTTTTACCTTCCTATCAAGACCATCTCATCATTAGGTGCATGGTCTTAATAGCGAGGTTGTTCTCTACATATGAAGGTGCTGAAGCTCTCATGCATTTTAAACATTTCCACATTTTTAGCAGTGATAAATTTCATGTTACAATTTCCGGTTGCACAGATGCAAATGCATAAATTCAATTCTATAAGTGCTGCATAATTACATTGTCCCTTGTGACAACATTCAGGTCTACCATTCCCATAATGCAGTGCACAAGATGGAGTCTTGTTGCCCTGGCAACCTTCTCAAGCTAAGTACTTCTGGCGCCTTGGCTAAATAAGAGAGGAGCCTAGAAAAAACATCATAGCACTTGATAAATGGCAGCTATGTGGCCAATGCAAGTGGAAGTTCTAGCCCCCTTGAAGAAATTTCGCCTGATGACAGTCAAGCTTCGGACAATCTTATTATCTTACAGGGCTATAGAGGGGAGATGGGATGGTTCATGGCTTCCTTCTTTTTGCCCAATAACCATTTTCTGCTTGGTTACAAATTGCGGGAAGTATTTTAGAAGGTTAAGCTGAGAAGTCGAGATGATTTTTTTATTTTTTTTTTTGCCTAACGTACGCGCAATGATTATTTCTCCCACTATTTAGATATAACATAACGATTATTGAACATGACAATTGATCCATAATCTTCTTGAATTTATTTTCTATGCTAGTATTCGCTCCTGAAATATGCAGTGTGCGCTATGTTATCTACTATAAAAAGTAAAATTTAAATGATGAGATCGTTTTATGTCTACCAATCAATTAACTCGAAAAGGTTACACCATTAAGCCAGTTTCTTTATCAGCAGTTCGTATACCATTAAAGTTGGGCATTCTTATTATTGCATTGTTGTGTATCTTATTCAGGATAAACATACACCAAATAAGCCCATGAGGCATTAAACTGGATTACGTAATATAAATCCTTTCCTTTGCTGTAAGCATTCTTTTTTGGCAGATCTCTTTTGTGGATCGTTTTACGATTTTTTCTGCTTGGATGATCAGGGTGTAATATGACTTCGATACTCCTGACTTTACAGCTTACACTGCACCTGTGACTGACATAAACTACATTCGGTAGGCACAAAAAACTGTAAAATAATAAAACCTCAATATCTGTAAGATTACAACAAAATTCATTGACTTGGAAACCTACGTAATTCAATAGGACGCCATGTGAATCCAGGAATCTCTCAGCCGATAGGAGTCCTGGATTGAGCCAGTGGATTCATATGACGTCATCTGGAGTGTAGTTTGCAAGTCTATGATATTGACTGTCTTCTTTAAAACTGAGTATTGAACGCCAGGATTTCTTCTTTTGATAAAATGATGTAATGTTTACAATATAATTCATGCAGTTGAAGTCACCTCACTATAAAGAATACCTTGACACTGATACATATATATATATACATGTAATAGATTTAGATGCATAATCCAGACACTTGATATGTAACCCAACAGTAAGACCACTTCTCTTGTAAGGACTGTAAGTTTAACATTTCATTAAGACTCATAATTAATGTTTTGTTGTATGGGCCACTACGATCAGTGAGTTTCGCACCTTTTTATAGTTGAAGTAACTAAACATCGAATTGCAATAAATCCATAGCACCGAGAATTCTACCTGGAATCGAACCAAGGTTATGGTCATAGATTTGGGAGAATAAGATCCTGTGCATCAAATTGTAGAAAAGATATATATATAATGCTGAAACAGTAATCCTTTGAAAATCCACTATTATTATATTGAACAATTTACCTTTACCTATATAGATTATATGAAAGGCTATAATTAACATGGGCGGTATCCTGTATTTGGCCTGACCATAGATCATAATTATTTGTACAGAATTAGCTTACTGTGAACTTGAAGATCCACGACTGCTTCAGCAATCACAATGATTACAATAGTCTTGTTTATCATCTCTTAACTTGAGACAGACTTAATCCAGACAGCACTCCAGTACATCGGCATAAAAAGCAACTGCGCATGCAGAAACTATCAGTGCCAGAAAATGATTTCTTTCTCTGTCTTTTGCCAGCTGCTTACTTAGGGCATAAGTGCCAAGGGCAGTGGATGGTGCAGCTGATCTGTGCCAAAAGTTTCATTTCTGCTGATATTACCGTCTCAAGTTTCAGAACTTGTGGATTATGCCTGATAATGTGGAATTTGCAGCTTATTTGTGGATGATATTGAGCCATATAATTATCTTCTCTTCATCCTATTCATTTCATTGCCAGCCCTTTTCACCTCTTCTAATCTTGTTTTTTTTTCCTCAGTTTTCTTGCCTGTTTATTTACATCGTATATACATTCTATTACCTCTCCTCTCCTCTCCTCTCCTCTCCTCTCCTCTCCTCTCCTCTCCTCTCCTCTCCTCTCCTCTCCTCTCCTCTCCTCTCCTCTCCTCTCCTCTCCTCTCCTCTCCTCTCCTCTCCTCTCCTCTCCTCTCTAATTAATGATGAGAAATTTTACCATTTCTCATTGGTCAATTCTCATTTTGTGTATATAGACAATGTTCATCTAGCTGGCGTATGCAGATATGATATCATTAAGAAGAAAGCTATTATCAACACTGATCATACTGGCAGTATTTAAAAGGAGTGCACAATCACTTTCGCAAGGTGCATGCTGGAACATTACACCTGTGCTTGCAAATGCACACTCCGATATAGTCCGTGTTTAGTGAGTAAATTCAAACGCTAGACTGTCTAATTGAAACCTGTATTTTCTCAAACCCCTCTAATGAAGTCTGTTCTCACCAGCTTTTCTCAGAGGATCCAAATAACTTGAGACTCCTGGAACCAATTTGTAAAGTAAAGCCAAACATCTTTGGTTTCACAGAAATGCTGCTACACATGTTAACATCTAGCCTGGTTTTAATTTAGAATAGTGTTGCGATATCATAATTAGTCTCAACCTGGCGATGGCAAAATATTGACAGAAATGTGTGGAAGATCTTTCTTTTGATCTTATGCCAGTGGCAGAAGTCTTCGGGTCAGACCTAGAATTTCTTTTCAAAGAAATAAAAGCATCCACATGGTAGACATTATGCACCTTTGATCCTCCGTGTTAATGTTGGTTCCAAGTCATACGGGTTAATACCGAGGTTGCCGTATTAGAGGTTATTTAACTTATAAGCAAGGTTGATTCTATCGCACTACATGTATATATATATATATATATGATGGCGGCAATTCGTTTCGAAATTAACATTTCCTATTGCATTCTGCTCATGCATATAGTAGCATGGTGTAGAACAAAATCTGTAGATTGCAGTTGGAATAAAAAAAAGGACATATTTGTCACCTCCAGTCTTTTAGTCAAGATCGAATCATATTGGTTTTGTACCTAATAACCTTCTACACTTACACTTTGGTATTCTGGCCTGTAACATGTTTAACCCTTGCCAAATTGTGAATCAAAACATAAATATGGAAATCACACTTGTTGAGTAATTGCTTAGTGAGGTGAGATGATAATACAACGCCTGGTTAATCTATGCTATTCGCCAACAATATATCACCCTATGATAAATTAGTTCATGAGATCTAATGCAGAGGGGGTTTTTCGAAGGGCAATCCTTTTCACCCCTGATCCAGATCAGATGCAGATGCCATGGATCACTCTAGATCTTAGCTGGGGGTGTTTTTCTTAAGGGGGTGCATAGCTATGTAGTACAGTTGAACCTTACAATTCTGACCACCAAATTAGTTGCTAGATATATAGTCTTGAATGATAGATTATCTTGACGAAGCTGTTTTTCTGTGATGATAATTTTGGGAACTTTCGAAATGGTCTTAATTTTTATATATATATAAAATTGAGGTTGTTTATACCTGGTTGTCTTTGTGAGGTGCCGCCGTATGGTAAGAGAACGTGGTCTTTCCATCTCTCTCTCCTGTCTTGAGCAGCCGCCATTTTGTCTAAAAGGCGAACCACTTCACCTGCAACTTCCGCATAGAGTGGTCTAAATTGTGGACCGCTCTTTTTGACCCTTCCCCATAGTTTAAGGGTTAGCCTCAAGTGTCATGCTGTCTGTGTCGTAAGTGGCCCTTCTTCGGCACCAATTAGCTCCAAGGTAAACCAAGACCAGGAGTTTGGTACCAGGAGTTTGGCCCAGCCAAAACTAACACCACTGTCTGTATCACTCACTGTGAATGAATTCAAGTTAAAGTTACAATCATTTTGAAATACCAATATAATGATGCAGCTTAACCTGATGCTAATTTTAATTTTAGGTTAAATTTAATGACAAGAATATGATTGTGTTCTAAAATTGGTGATCTTAGTGGTGAGGTGGTCTGTACAATGAGATGTCTGTGTACCCAAATGGACTGTAATAATGAGAAATGAATAAATAAAAAGCTAACAATTCAGTCCATCAAACTTTGCTAGATGGTGTTATTACTGAGGCGGTCTAAAAAGTGATGTGAATGTGGAATTCCACTTTGAATTTTGTTAGTAGTAAACTTTTACCCTGTATACTGGTTTGTTGAGTAATGTTTAGGAATACTTGATGCACTTATTGTGTTTGTGTTGGCAAAATGTCTTTTTTTCTTGCAACTTGGTTTTACGTGGGGAAAAAGGCTTGTTTGGTTGTACTTAATTGCAAATGCATGATAAAAAAGCATTTTCCATAAAGTAATGTAAATATAGTGTAGAAAAGTGAATAAAAAAACAATAATTTACATTTTTGGCCGTTGAAGCATTTTACATTAAAACCGGGTATGTTCACCAAGAAGTGAAATCTGGTCACTGTGCAGTATAACATGGTCATTGTATAGCAAAACCTGTTTACTGTGCAGTATAATTGGTCATTGTGCAGTAAAACCTGGTTACTGTGCAGTATAATTGGTCATTGTGCAGTAAAACCTGGTTACTGTGCAGTAAAATACTGTCACTGTGCAGTATAACCTAGCCATACTTCCATGGCCTAGCCAAGAAATACATCTGTTGTGCATCATTTATATTGCCCAGGTCATTAACAATAGTGATTGCATCACTCGTTGCCAGGACAGTATCCGAAAGCTTATCCCTGATATCTGCTACAATCATAAATCAAGCATATATCCAGTTTTACAGTTTTCATTGTATATACGTCAATAAAATTATTATTTTATTGTTGACGCCAGTTCTGCTTAATCCAAACTCATCACAGCAAAATTTGAGGTTAGCCTTGAACAGAGACCCTGAACAATTCAGTGATGACCTCATCAAATTCATGCAGCAGCATATGTCACGAAAAGAGAGATGAACATAAGACTACCTCACAGATTCCTGCACATAGCAGCCACAATACCACAATGCGTTTGGTATGGGAGCCTCCATACTATCCTCAAAGACTTTCTCCAGACCACGCAAAGTTTTTCAGTTTATGCAGGTTGAACAGTATGTAAGAAATAGTTCAGCTTGTACCGAAGAAGCTAGTTTAGGAAACTTACCTCGAAACATGTTAAACTGCCTATAGAAGGAAGCTATGGACCCTTCTATATCATCTTGTCGGGGAGTCTGAGAAAAGTTTATGCCCGAGGTGAATTACAATTAATGGTCTAAAATGCGAACCAAGTGAAAAGGACATTCACAAATGCCTCATGCTTGAAAGAATATGTCCACCTCCCCATAATGTCTTGTAATTGAGCTCTTTAATTTGATACTTTTAAAAGAGAAAAGTGAAAATGTATAGAAATAAAATGATCTTTAAAAAATTCTAGTTCGTATGGTTGCGGTATAAATATAGGTTCACAGGGCTTTGATTTCATTTTGGATACAAGAGGCCCTTGAAGACTATTATTTTACATTTAAATGTGCCAGAAGAACACTATATGAAACTATTTTGATCTATTTACATTTTATGGCAATGTCATCTGTATATTATCTAGTTCCTAACTAAAAAAAATAAATCTGTATATCATTGGAGTCAATACTGAAATAAGTGAAAGGGGTTGGTTGTTCCATGACGCCAAAGAGGGTAACAACACCCTGCTAACACCGTGACGGTGTTACCAATGGTTTTGTAAGCTGTGAATTATATATTATTTTTCATGCTATCATTACGTCTGCCTTTGGTGTAAACTGCAACACAGTACTACACAAAACTTGTTGGTGCACTGTACACTTCAATGCTTGACAAACCATGGCAAATCATATACCAATAAGGCAAAACTTATTGTACAATGAGCTCTTCTAGAAATCCACTTAAGGACTATAAATCATGTTAGTGATCATCAAATGATCATCAAATTTAACAGATGACTATCATATTGAAATCTGAATAGGGCAACTACCTATGAACGGTTCATATCAACCTGAACTATTATTCGCTTAGATCCACACCAGTTAATTCCCATAAGTTTGCTGTAAGAGTTCTTGAGAACTTCAGAATTCTTCCATGATGTATTGGAATGGAAAACTGTGTGTGTAATAAGAAACCTCTGGTTGGGTGTATGTTACAATATATGACCATAGTTAAGGAGTTTAGCTGTAAGACTGGTCTCGGAGGTTGTGGCCCTGTCTCACAGGTATGCCAAGTTGCCAGAACACCTGCAAAAGCTTCTTGTGATCTGTCAGAAGTTTGCAAACGCACTGGGTGATTTCTGTAAACACTGGGTGTAGCATGTCAGTTCTGCAGGGCCACCAGACCAGCTCTCTTACCACTATTGGTTCAACCAAGGCCATTGATGTAATAAGAGCACCGACATCAGCAAAAGATTGACCTCTTACTATAGATCAACTGCACCGCAGTATTTGCTGAAATGTTGATTAGGTTGGAAGCAATGCAATACAATGATTCAATGTTTTCTTAATATGTAATCAGAGCGGTTGTGCTGCAAGCTACATTTATTTTCAGTGTTCATGTAACATGATGTAAATTGTCTGTATCTGTCCAGCACTCCATCTGACGGTCTTCCTGGTATATTATATATTATATAAAACCTTTATCAATTATGAATTTTCCTCATTCGTTGGTTAGATGTTCAGTCAGGGAAGTCACCGTGAACCACATTTAACAAAAACTTGTTTGAAATGTTCAATTAGTTACGACTGGCATTCCATGCCATTCCCTTCTATATTTCATTTAAAACCCAGCGCAGTAACATGGTCACCTGACTACGACTGTCCTAATTAGTGTATTCAATAAATAGTGATTTCTACTTGATCATCATTTGTGCATCAGTTTCTCAAGGTCCGTGTTGGGTGTACACATACATGTAAATGACCTAATTCCACCTCACCCTTTTTTGTCACAGTCTGTGTGTGGGGGGTGGTGACTTCCTCTCACTCTGTCAGACCTTAATCCCTCCTGACAGGGAGAGGGATAAGAGTACACTGTTGCAGGGGGCCTAATTGCTTTGGGGAAATGATAGAATGTGACATGTTGCTGCATGTTAGTTCCATGCTTGTTCCATGCTAGTTCCATGCTGGAATAATGGGGGCCCTGCAGGGTGCTTATTGGTGGTTTTAAGCTGTGTTACTAAGGCAACGAGTCTGTCACAGAGTTTCGCTATAAAAGCAACATGACAGCTTCAGTGACAGTAGAGTGGGTTACAGTGCCCCGCCCAGCCCTGCAGTCTGTGACAGTGTGATGCAGTGAAGTGACTCTGATGCATGTAGTAACTGTGCATGCAGGGAACTGCAGCTGCACCACAGTCATGTATTTACAGTTAAAACAGCAGGTTGGAATTACTGAATTGGTTTTAATATCTAGGTAGCCTTGATTCTACGTCAAAATAATAACGTGGAGACATAAGAAAAACAGTCTTAAAATGCTATTGTTGTTTTATTGCTTGTATTCTTTGTATTGTTTAAACGCATGACTTGAAACTTATTAATCAGCTTATATAACCAGATGAGGCTTGGAGTTACTTGAATCCCATGGGTCTTTTACTTGCCTCAGCATTGAAATCAAGTACATAATTTAAGATGTATATCATTAAAATATCACAGCACATTAAATGCATTACAGCACTGCAGCTGCTAGTAACTGCACTGCAGCACATGGACTGTTTAGTTCGTCTCCGACAGTACCTGCATGATGTCATGCATAAGGTTTCCTATACAGCATGATGCCCAACAAGCAACTCTTGTACTGAATTTCTAACAATATGGCTTTTTTAAGTGCTCACCTCTCCTTCTGCCTCGTCTTGATTGACATGTTTATGTTCCACACGATTTCGATTTCAGTGGACTACAGATGCCTTGTTTCAAAATTCAATAAATGATTGATTGATTCATTCATTCATTCATTCATTCATTTTGCCTATGATATAATCTTTCATATATATTTGGCAGTGTATTCTTTTATATGTGTCATTTATGAGACACATTATTGCTATATCTAGCATCTTTGAATAATACGTGAGAAAATCTATTCTATATCATTTTTAATTTTACGACATGAATAGAATTCTTTAAAAAAAAAATTAAAATTAAAATCTTTTTTTTTTCTTATGCTTATTCGAATTTTCTCATTTTATGAGAAATGATGATTTTATAATCAAAAGTGTAACTACTTATTTCGTTGAATTTATCAAAAGAACTGTTTACAAATATATTTGATTCGTGGTAGCACTTTGTTCATTACATTCCTGGAAGTCTACTTTGCCATTATATAAAAAGATGAATGATTCTGCAAAAATAATAAAACGTGATCATATTAGTTTCAGAAAACCATCAATTCGATGGCAATTATTGCAGCACTTTGAAACGGCACACTTTTGTAACTAGCAATTCATGAAATTAGTGAATTTGACATTGCCTCTCAGGACATATTTTACGATTTTCTGTCAGAGATAGGAATTGATCATTAGCATTTTAATGGATCACTGTGATAATTGGCATTTAACAAGCGATTGTTGATGCGAAATTGCATGATAAATGGTTTTAACAGCACCAAGAGCAGAAAAACGGCATTATTACAACTGCAGCTTCTGTTTTGGGAGGTGAAATTTGCCATCTGTTCCACAAGCAAGTTAAAAATCATAAATTTAAATTTTGCAAGTGATATTGTTGTCCAGTGCCAAAATATGCATGGTTTGCCTTTGCCAAGTTTCTAAGATCTGTTAAAACAAGGAGATTTTGGAAACATCTTAGAGATTGTGTAACTATCTATATATCTATCGATCTGTCTATCTGTCTATCTGTCTATCTATCTGTCTGTCTATCTATCGATCTGTCTATCTATCTATCTATCTATCTATCTATCCATCTATCTATCTATCCATCTATCTTCCTTCTTTCCTTCGGTCCCTCTTTCCTTCCTACCTTCCTGCCTACCTACCTTCCTTCCTACCTTCCTTCCTACCTTCCTTCATTCTTTCCACCCTCCCTTCCTTCCTTCCTTCTTTCCTTGTTATATGTGCGTAACAATTGTCTAACTTATTATAATCCTCAATTCAAGTTGCATTTCAGTTTAATGTTTCTGACTGAGAATGTAACTATATTTGCCGTATGTGCACATGCATTAACAAACTCTTCAATCAAATAGAACTTCAACTGAAGCACGCCTGAGCTGTAAACCCGAGAAATTGGGTTGTCTAATTATATCGGGTTCAGTGTTATAGAACCCTTAATCTGTTGTTAGGTTTAAAGGAATGCTTTTTGTTGAGTTTTGAGTGTTTCTATATTGTTTGTCATTGGTAATTTTGGCCCTTGAAAAAGCCTTTGACAAAGTTCAATGAGAAGGACAATAGTGGATATATCAATTACCCTACCACTCAATACCCCCAGTGCATTGATCTGTGCCCCCCAGTGACCACCCTCGTCTTCCCTTAACGAATTAGGAGGGCCACCCTTAAATAACTCAGAGGAATAAAGGGGTATATGTTTTTTGTTTTTTTTAATTAACAACTAATTATATTCATTGAATTTTCTGTAGACTTAATCGAATATGTGTCAAAAATCTTTATATTGGATTAGCAGAAAATGAGCCAAAGTTAGTGGTATAATGTACACAACAGCA
The DNA here is from genome assembly GCA_932294295.1 of Alitta virens. Classification (NCBI taxonomy): domain Eukaryota; kingdom Metazoa; phylum Annelida; class Polychaeta; order Phyllodocida; family Nereididae; genus Alitta; species Alitta virens. The sequence continues at coordinate 8,148,365 of OW028579.1, read as the reverse complement.
AATGCCGGCCAATGTATTATTCTCATCTGTTGATGCAGAATAACCAATACTTCAATTTAATGACTGTCTATTAAAATTAAATTGCTAAAAAAATTCCAAACAGTTGACCCCTTGTTGCTTTCTGCACCCCTTATGCATTCCAATCAAGGGGTACATAGTATCTTGTCACCCTTTTTGTGTACCCTCAAAGAGTGGTCTAATGGAACTGTAAGACCTTTTGTGTGAGCCATCGCCTATTCATTTGTAGCCTTTAAATAACCGTATCAAGTCCACTCTTTGTAGACCCTCAGTGTGCACAAGATTCAATGGGTCTTCATACCTTCGCATTGAAATCCCCATATAGCATGACAGACCCAATAGGTGGTCTTCAGCCAGCTAATACATGTTTCTCAACTAAGAATAGGTGCATTTTACTAAAGTTTCGGACAGGTAAACTGAAACTCCAACCTTTGAATAACCTGGGAATGAGCAACTTTGTTGGTATTAACAGCATGGGGGTGGGCATTGAACTAGGGGCATTCTTTGTGAGCACTTTGTAGTATTGTAATACTTTTGGTAATATGTTCTCCGCCAACTTACCAGTCATTTTATATGACCACCTGCCAGAGGCACACTGAATGATGAGATGATAAGGCTTGGAGTCCACAGCGTGTTACATTTAATCCATGAGTGGGGACTTTTACTTGCCTCAGCATAGACACCGAGTACAAGGCACGTTAAGGGACCTCCAATTTAATGTCTCATTCGATCGACATCCAGCTGCAATCTTGTAATTGAATCTTATCTCACTATTAAGACCACCTCACCATTAAGACTTAACTTGTGTATTCAAGTTGGTCCGAATGGCGAAGTTCCAATGTATGGAGGCAGCTGAATCATAGGTGTCCGTGTTAGTGAGGTGATCTTGATGTCTGAATTTATTGTCATTACCTACGGTGAACCTATGAATTTGATGCTGCTCTGAAAATGTCAATTTTATCACGTCCTATACATTTATCATTCGAATCATTCACTTAAAACCGTTACAATAAATGTTACTGTAAGGTTCCCCAAGAAAGACAAAGCGTTGGTATTCCAGTTTTAAAGTTTATTTTGCCCTGCCCCGCCGCACAGCCTGCCTATCCTCTGCTTCTTCAGCTACTGACGCGGTCTGGGTGTATTCCCGCCAAGACCCCGTGGTCACGTGGTCCGGGTCACCCAGTGCGCGTCAAAGTCGGTCACTGACCTAGTAAGGTCAGTGACCTGGGGTCATCACATTACCCCCTTCTTACTGGGAATATGCCCCCATATTCAAACTAATACACTCAGTAGGCTGTGCGACGACGATCAGAACCACACAAAATCAACGAGATTCATTAAATCACAAAAATCACAAAAATCAATCAACAACCATCGCCCTGCGGCGTGGCACTAGGAAGCTGTCACGTCCGCCCCGGAGGCTGGCTTTTTCCCCAGACATCATCCACGTGGTTGACTCCCTGGCACCGCTGCAAACACAACATTCAACACATAGCAATACACACAGAGTCCATCAATTTTATCAGAGTCCATCTTTGCCTTGGACACAGGCCAGTATCCATTTCTGGATTCTGCAAGGTCTTTTATCAGCTGCTCGTAATTTCCGAGTGAGGACATCCTTATAATTAGCCGTGACACAATTTTTCCAATTATTCACAGTTTCCAACTGCGGCCATTATAAAAGTCACTGTCCCACTCGTTACCAACATTGTCTCCTGACTCCCCGCAGGGCGTTGGGCCGCCCTTGCACGATGTGTTGATGTCCAGCGTTCACGTTGTGCCTAGGTGTCATTTCGTGTTGATGTCCAGCGTTCAAGTCCAGTCCGTATCCAGGCTTCGTTAAGTGGGGGGCGTGGTCCAGGTTGTCGTCGTGTTCAGTCCTCTGCAAGACCTTGCGTTCAAGGCCTTGCAGATGAGGATCCAGCAGCCCTGGCCTCCTCCATCCACCTGTTCCTGTCAGCCGTCAGCCGCTTCACCTCCTGATACAGGAGGTCCGACTGCCGGGCCTTGGCTTCGCGTTGCTCCGTTTCGGCGCGAAGCCTGGCCCTCAGCTCCTCGTTCTCTCGAGCAGCTGCAGCCGTCTGGGACCTGGCCCTATGGACTTCCAGAACGATGTCCTGGTACTGGGCCCTGGTCACCATGTCCTCGGCTGCTGCTGCTGTTGGCGTCTTGGTGACTGCTGCCGGTGGCGTCCTGGTGGCTGCTGCTGGTGTCCTGGTGGCTGCTGCTGCTGGGTGAGGCCGCTTTGGCCTTGTCTGGCGGCTTCGGGGCGTCACGCTTGAAGCTGCTTCAACGCGGCGCAACTGCACCACCCTGGTGCTTGGAGATGCTGTCTCCAGGGTCCTCGTCTCCGGTGTCGCCGGCAGGGATCCATCGGAGTTAGGGCCCTGGATTGTCGTCGGCTGTGTGGCTGCTGTTAGCTCCTCCGCCTGTGTACGGGTGTACCCATGGGACCGCTCCAGATGACGCCTGAAGTTGGTCCTCCGGTCCGAGGGCAACGCTGCGGGGCACACAGGGCACTGGAAGCCCACGTATGCTGCTGCATGGGCCACGCTCACGTGGCGAGTGAGAGACTTTCGATCCCTCACGCGTTTCCCGCACGTGGCACACATGTAGTTCAAGCCCTCTACACCCTGTGGCGCGGCCGGCAAGACGACTTTCGGCGTGGTCTCTGGAGTGGTCTCTGGGGCCGAGACGTCACTCTCCGTCTCCCCATCGTCCGTTGTCCCCTCGCTCTCCATTTCCTCCAGCCTCCCTCCCCGCGGCCGTTCCTCGGCCCTGGCTGGAGTGGCTTTCACGTCTTCCCTGGCAGACTCCGTGAGCGGAGCTGCCTGTTGTTTCACGTCCTCCATGGCAGACTCCGTGAGCGGAGCTGCCTGTTGTTCCACGTCTTCCCTGGCAGACTCCGTGAGCGGAGCTGCCTGTTGTTCCCTTGCAGGCGACTTGGTAGCCCGGGTGGGAGAGACCTCGCCCTCTACGCTGGGCCTGGCCACTCGCTCCCTGGCGTACCAAGGTCGCCTCTTCAAATTCTCCAGCACTTCCTCCTGGGTGGTCGCCACACCCAGGTCTCCAATGATCCATCCACTCAGAATGGGCATATCTTCTCTCCGTGGACGGAGACGAAGATACCTCCGCATTCTGGCCGTTTCTGGCAGCTCTGCTGCCCCGTAACGCTCCACTGCTGGATCCTCCAGCTCGTACTCCTTCCTGGACATGTAAGCCCACATGTCCAGGTGCAGGAGACCCAATCGCTGCGGGCTCCAATAATCCGGGGCCAGGGAGATTGGGAGCTCCGCTGTAGGTGACAAGCCGCAAACGGCAGCCACCTCCGCGTCGTTGGCAGAGACCTCCAGCTCGGCACCAATCTCGAGGCCCGCTGCCTCCATGGCAGCTAATACCATGTCCGTCTGGGCCGATGTCAGCTGAGGTCCCTCGTCCTCTACGCTGTCCAGGGGCACTGCTGGCATAGCAGTAGCCTCCTCACTGTTTGCATTCGTAGCAGACATCCTTATATTTCTCAAGTTGTGCTGGTTAAGTCCTCGAAACGCTAAAATTCTGTTTGGCTGATGTGTCTTCTCTGCTGGTTTCAGAAGGTGTGAGACAGGGCGCCCCACGCTCTCCAGCTTTTTGCCGCACTTTCTGAGTCATGTGACAGGTCATGTGACAGGTCAGGTGACCAGAATCACAGGTCATGTGACCCTAATCACTTTGTTGACCAGTTGACCCTTCCTCCCCCCCCCTCATAAAATTTCTTAATTGAGGATTGCACCGAAAATGACAAAATTAATACAAAGGGGTGCCTGTTCGTGTTTCGAACTTGGTGACCTTTTTCCCCCAGTGGAAATTTTCCATGAATGCAGGTCACTGGAATCAGTGAATGCAGGTCACTAGAATCAGTGACACAGTTTCACAAGACACAGAAAGTGAGAATTTTGTAGTTGCTAAATGTATAATCCAGCAACTCCTATCAGCCAAATAAAACAAACCATCAGGAACGTTTCACGTTCCATGATGACAAATAGCCAATCCCTTATCACTAAATGACAATACCACAAGAAAATAACCATTTGTCCTTGTAACCATAATCTAGCAAACTATATCCCTTTTGCTGACCTTTCCAGATTACCCAACTTGCTATATATAAAGTTTATCATGGTACTTTAAACATTTCCATAACCACTACAGCCCTTAATTCTTGCTAATTAAGTTATTTTGCTGATATTTCCAGTGTTATGAGGCATTTTAACCATTCTCATTACCTAATTTCGTGTTTTGCCCCTGCTTTTAACCAGCAGTGCCCAAATTCTACCTTTGCAGTATTCCTCCCTCTTTTATTCAAAAAGGGCTGCACCTGTAGTGACCATTTGGGTGGCACGTCTAAAAACCCACTCTGCAGGACACGACCACGTGTTCCGTCCACGAGAATCAGGTACACGAAATGTCCAGTCACTAGAAAGTGACTGCAGCGACGCGCCGTTTTAGTATGTCGACATTTACCACTTGTTTGAGAGAATCTTTAATAAAAATAAATAAAAATCATTTGCATGGGGAAGACTACGTAAAATCAAACTATATATTGTCTAAATGAAGCTACAACCGGTATTTTATTGTATAAACATGTGATATCACTAGACTCTCAAAAACAAAGTGCCAGAAGTCAAGCAATAAGTGCTATTTCCCTCTGATATGCAGCAACCAGAATCTTAAATTCACTGGTAGCCTACATTGTGGCCTAACCTATCAGGTGGCTTCCTCAGCCTACCTGGTAGAAATGGAGCCGCTTCCGGATCCAATTCCCGAGAAGGAGCTGAGGTCAGCTCCAAATCCGGAAAAGGAGCTGAGGACAGCTCCAAGTCCAGAAAAGGAGCTGTATCCAGATTCGTACGCGAATCTGCCACTCTTCTCGTATCCAGGGGATCGCGTGTTTGCAAGCCGCGCCCCCTGCGTTCTCCTATCCTCGCAGCTCCGCCCCGCTCTGGCTGCCCAGACCAAGGCTGCGCTGCGTCGCCACTCAATTCTCCGGGCAAGGGCGGATCCCGCCCCTCGTCTAGGGGGGTCGCACTCGCTCCGTCCTCATACAATGATGGGTCCAAATACGGATCGTCTGATGGGATGTCAGGGATCCGAATCATGTCATCTGGAGTCACCTCAGCTAAGTACTTCTTGAGCTGATTAATGTGAACTATGCGTCTCTTCCCAGAGGCTGGGGCCTCTATCTCATAGTTGACTTCTCCCATCTTCCTCGTCACTTTGTAAGGTCCTAGAAACTTCAGGGCCAGCTTCTGCTTAGCCAGTGGCGGATAAAACAACAAAACCCAATCTCCAATATGGAATGATTGCTCCATTGCCAGCCTGTTGTAATGTTTCGCCTGCTTCTGGGCCGCTTTCCTCATCTGGGTTCTGCACTTTTCGAAGGATTCTTCCATGGCTTCACGTATCCACTCTACATATTCCACTGGACAGTGGTGCTTATGTTGGAGTGCGTGACCATACATCAAATCTACAGGGAGCATCGCCTCTCTGCCCAACATCATTCGATTTGGCGTGATATCTGTGGATCTATGGGGCGTAGCCCGATAGGCACACATCACGTAAGGAAGCATGTCATCCCAGTCATCTCTCCTTTCGTTCACCAGCTTCGATAGCATATCACCCAATGACCTATTGAAGCGTTCCACCAACCCATCGCTCTGGGGATGATAAGCCGTGGTCCTGGTCTTATTAATCCCCAATATTTTGCACATTTCTTGGAATAATTTCGATTCGAAATTAGTCCCTTGGTCACTATGCAAGTGATAGGGAGCTCCAAATCGCAAAATCACATTGGTTACCAAGCAATCAGCCACCGTGTAAGCCTCTTGATTAGGAAGAGCAAAGGCTTCTGTCCACTTAGTAAAATAGTCGGCGACGACTACTATATACTTGTTATTGGACTTTGTGACAGGCAATGGTCCCATTATGTCAATGGCCATCCTTTCCATCGGCATTCCTACTGGCACCTGATGCAGGGGAGCCTTTTTCAGGCCGCCCTGTTTCCGCTTCTGACACACATCGCACCAACCTATCCAACGTATCACATCCTCCTTGTAGCCAGGCCAATAGAACCTCCGTCTCAACTTGGATATGAGGCTGTTGATCCCCATATGGCCACCAAGACGAGACGTATGAAGCTGGCTGAAGATGCTGCGTCTGATGCTGGCTGGGGCTACCATTTGCGTCACCAATTCACCAGTAGGCAGCTTATGGCTTCGATACACGATGCCTCGCTGCAATTTCAAGCAATAAAACTGGGCCCATATATTTCGCACCTGGGCCGAGTGCGTGACAATAGCATGATAAGGCGGTCGCTGTCCGGCATCTAACCACTTCTTGGCGGTAGCTAGGGCCATATCCTGGCCCTGAGCACACCGTATTTCCTCCAAGGTGAAAGACTCTATCCAATTTGGATCCAGAGGTCTCTCACTGCCGTCTCCAGCTGTCTCTCCAGCTGTCTCTCCAGCTGCTTCCGCCATATACACTCGCACCTGGGGTCCTTCAGCCTCTCCTGGGCTGATTCCAGTCGCCACTCGAGGCTGTCCACACGTAATCGTGCGGAAGCCTCGTACTTGGTTCCACTGCGTGATGGAAGCCACAAGGTCAACATTCTCCCCATGACCTTGGTCAGGACATTCCTGGCGCTTACAGGCCCTCACGGGAATTCGTGAGCAGCCATCTGCATTCGCATGCTTCTTGCCTTCTCTGTATTCAATTACAAAGTTGTACTCGGTCAGAGAAGCTATCCATCTCGCCAACATTCCTTCCGCATCTTTAAAGTTCTGCAACCACACCAAAGCACGATGATCAGTGCGCAATCGCACGGAATCCTGTCCATACAAGTAGGGCCGAAATATTTTCGCCATTCTGACCACAGCTAACAATTCCTTGTACGTAGTGCAATAATGCTTTTGCGATGAAGACAAACACTGCGAGGCGTAGGCAACCACGCGCTCCTCTCCCTCAATTATTTGCGACAATACACCTCCTATCGCAAGATCAGAGGCATCCGTGTCTAAGATGACAGGGCACCCTTCACGTGGGAGCACCAATATTGGTGCAGTCGTGAGGGCCCTGATTAATCTTTTAAAAGCGTTTCTGCATGTCTCATCCCACTTAAAGACGGCCTGGTGCGCTGTTAAAGCATGTAGTGGTGCTGCTAATCCAGCAAAATCCCGCACGTACTTTCTATAGTACGATGCGAAGCCCACAAAACAGCGCACCTCCTGCACTGTAGTTGGCTCTGGCCACTCTCGCACCGCCTTTATCTTCTTAGGGTCTGGTTTCACACCCTCTCTACAAATCACATGCCCTAGAAAGGAGACCTCACTCTTAAATAACTCGCATTTGCTAGCTTTCAATCTTAACCCAGCCTGGCTAATGCGTTTCAGTACAACTATCAGGTTACCTAGACACTTCTGGAATGTGGGCCCCTGTACCACTATATCATCCATGTAGCATAGACAAGTGGACAGGTCCAATCCTCCTAACACTAGCTCCATCAAACGTTCCAGTGTAGCTGGTCCATTTGTAACACCAAAGGGCATCACTGTAAAGTGGAAATGCCCTCTGGGAGCAGTGAATGCGGTTTTCTCTTTGTCTCTGTCATCCATAGCTATTTGCCAATAGCCAGATGACAGATCCAGGGTACAAAACCATTTTGCCCCTGATAAAGTGTCTAGACAGTCATCAATGCGTGGCAAAGGATAAGCATCCTTTTTAGTGCACGAATTCAATTTCCTATAATCCACACAAAACCTGAAAGTTCCATCCTTCTTTCTAACCAACACAGGGGGACTAGACCAGGGGCTGCTGCTGGGCTCGATCACTCCGAGTCTCAGCATCTTATCCACTTCCTCTGACAGCGCCCTGTTTTGAGCCCACCCTAATCTCCGGGTCGGCACCTTGAAAGGCCGATTGTCACCCGTATCGATCTTGTGCGTGGCTTGACTTGTACGTCCCAGCCCGTATTTACCTCCCTCAAAACAATGTTCATACTCCATCAAGACCTTTCGGAGCTCTGACCTTTGATCTGCGGTCAGATCGTCAGTTTCGTCCAAAAGAGGCTGCAAATGAACGGGCAGTCGTGTTTCAGTGTTCTTCTGCTTGAGTTCAAAATTGACCTCAGCAGCATTCACCGTTTTCGGTGAATCCACCTTTTCGACTTCGCTCAATTGACCTACCACTTGACCTTTTGCAATATGAACACTCTCAGTCGTGGGATTGGCTATCCACACGTGAGCCCCAGAGCATTGAGATGCCAATAATCCTCTAGGTATCATTATGTGTAAATCCTGGCAAACCGTGGGCAACGACTCGAATACGAGGTCGCCCCCGTTAGATACGCCCCAGGACACCAAATTGACTGAGACCTGCGACACGTGGCGAGCTGGTATATGGACGTCTTCGTGTAAGATTGCTCGGCCTGTTTTTCCAGGGCGACCTTCTCTACACGCGATATCAACGCCTCCCAGTCTCAGCATTCCCACTGAACACATTAGCAATGCACCGTGTCTCTTCAAGAAGTCCATCCCCAGTAGACCAGGGAGACCTCCGATATCCGCTACCAAAAATTCACAAGGATAAAGCACTCTCTCTAGACAGAGAGTGAGCTCCACCTTACCATAAATATTGATGGGTCCACCGTTTGCCGCCGAGATCTTGCCTTCCACAGGTCTTAAAGTCTCTCGTTTCGCGCCAGGTATCTCATCGTACTCCTGCTTACTCAGCAGAGACACCTGCGCACCGGTATCGATCAGGAGATCCACGTGACGTGTCCCTACACTAATCGTAATATACCAGGATGCGCTCGAATTCTGCATGGCCACTTGTCTTGGCCAATGCTGTCCCACTTTCACCCCTTCCCAACATTACGGAGGCTGAGGAGCCGCTTTTTCAGCAGGCTGAGGGGCCGCTTTTTCAGCAGGTGAAGGATCCGTGGATACTTCCTCCACCCTTACTCGTTTTCCGAGTGTTTCCTCTCTTTCTTATCCTTGCCCCCCTTTTTGCCCTGATCGCTCCGCCCCTGGGACCGTTTATCACCGTGTTTACTCGATCGGTGTTCCCTGTCCCTGCTAGGCGCTCGTTTTTTGGAGCGATCATCATCAACATTTCGCTTAGGACAATCCCTGCGGAGATGCCCGGTCTTCTTGCACCGGTAGCACCTCCGTGTTTCAGGTGAATAATCGTGGTCCTGCCGGCGAGTATTACTATAAACCTTCCCCTTGTCTTTGGACATAACCTCGCCTAATATCGAATATACCAAATCCTTCAAATCCTGTCTCGTGATGGCTCCCTCTTTTTCAGAGGACGGGCCGCCACGTATAGACGCTGAAGCAGTAGCAGCCACGGAAGCCTCGGGCTGCAGTATTGGCAAAGCGATAGCGCCAGCCGGCCCGACGTCAGGCTTACTCGTTTTTGTGGCCTCGTACGCTGCTTCATACTGCACTGCCAAGTCTATGGCTTCTTGCAGTGTGGGTGGCTTTAGAGCCGCCAACCAAAATCTCATACTAGTAGACCCAGCCGTCTCCATGAAACGCTCTTTTGCAAAGCGTTCCTGCTCGGCGGGGGCGGAAGCGGGGTTCGCTTTCCTGGAGAGATCTAACAAAAACAACCCATACGTTTCGAGGTCCATTTCTGGGCCTCGTTTTGCATTAAACCATTTATTTCTATACGCATCGAGGGCACGATTCGAGCAGAACAGAGCCGTCAGCTGGCTCACCATCTCTCTCCAATCGTCCCGATAAGTTAGGGGCCGCATTTTCAACTTAGCTTGACCAGTGACGCTGGTCCAAAGATGAAAACACTTCTCCTCGTCCGTCCACTTATTGAAAGTGGCGACCCGAGTGAACTCGTCTAAGTGGTCTATGAAGGCCGTACCCTGGCCGTCATATTTTGGAGGAATAGCTTCTTTTCTCCGCCTGTACCCCGAAGAACCCAGACTCCGTTGCGGAGTACTGGTGGCCGCCATGACAGCCCGGGCTGAGCCACGTGGTTCCGCACGCTCAACCACGGAGGGCCGCCCATCAGGCGAGGAAACAGGCGTCGACGCGAATGAATCATTCGACTCATATCCAGCTGGCGAGGGCTCCTTTCGGCGCCCTCGATCGCTGGTTGTCCGCGTATTTTCCTGACTCGTGAATGCGAGTCCAGGGCTTGGAGTCCTATCCGCCGTGGCCTCTCGTCTACGAGGGCGTCCCGGCGTTCGCACTACTTTACTCCTAGTCGAAGCACGTAGAGCTGACTCATCCGCCGTTTGCGAGGGGCCCGGCACCGGAGTCGATGCGGGCTCACTCGTGTCGGCTGATACCAAGCCAGGCCTCTTACGCAACTTTGCAGGCATTATACGTGGGGCTAAAACACACTAAATAAGGTAGAGTATTGTAGCGTGAATTCTACTTAACTGTAGATATGTGTAGCTTGAAGTTTGAAGTCGCAACGTCGCTGCTGCTGACGCTCAATGTAGATGCTGACGGTTCCTGTGCTCCGCTGCAACTGACTAAACCACGCGGTCGCTGGCACCTTTATCCAGCGTGGCCGTGGCGAAGTCATGTTTTTTTTCAAAAAAAGTTCAAAACGTTTTTTATGTCCTTGTCCATGCGTCGTCCATGTCTTCTATCCAATTGGGGAACCCTACATCCGATTCTTCAAGTCCCACATCGGGCGCCAATTTGTAAGGTTCCCCAAGAAAGACAAAGCGTTGGTATTCCAGTTTTAAAGTTTATTTTGCCCTGCCCCGCCGCACAGCCTGCCTATCCTCTGCTTCTTCAGCTACTGACGCGGTCTGGGTGTATTCCCGCCAAGACCCCGTGGTCACGTGGTCCGGGTCACCCAGTGCGCGTCAAAGTCGGTCACTGACCTAGTAAGGTCAGTGACCTGGGGTCATCACATTACGTTAGGTTAAGTATTTGTCAAGGTTTTAAAGGTGACAGACTGCAAAAAAAGTTTAAGCCAAGTCATGATGTGCTTAAGATGTTAATTACTGAGTTGCTAATAAATGAAATTTTTGATTAAAATTTAAATTTCCTGTTATCCAGTCCAATGCTTAAATATGCACTATGAGTCAATATTCCATAGGCTAACGTAATGATGGGATGATGAAGCATGCAGTCAATACCATGTTATAACAGTTACAATTAGCCCATGGGTAGTGTTTAACTTCTCTTTTTCAAACTTTTGTGCACAAGGAACTTTAGTAATTAGTTTCCTGTAAATGTAAGTCGCATATTTCATATTTGCTGGAATTTAATCAAAAAGTGTCAACTTATGCAAATAAACATCTATCCATCTATCTATCTATCCATCTATCTATCTATCTATCTATCTATCTATCTATCTATCTATCTATCTATCTATCTATATATCTATCTATCTATATATATCTATCTATCTATCTATCTATCTATCTATCTATCTATCTATCTATCTATCTATCTATCTATATATCTATCTATCTATCTATTTCTCTATTTCTCTATTTATCTATATAATGTCTTTACTTGCTAGCATAGACACCGAGTACAAGGCACCTCCAATTTAACGACTCACGACATCCAAATGATATGTAGCCCATTTAGAGAGCCCAGGCCAGCATTAGAACCAGAGACCTGCAGCGGAGCTATAGTCAGGACCTTTTAAACCACTGGTAAACAAACACACAGACACCCGAACAATCCATTTATAAACACAAAATTCTCTGATGTTTCAAACTGACAATACATACAATAGCCACAATAACATATAAATCAGCAACTCATAATATCCTCATTTTCCTGAAGCAAAGAGTTCATTGTCATGTCATGCTTAATTATTTCATCACCCTGCAGCCTTTAAGGCCATGCAGTGCCTTAAGCTCAGTGTACGTTTGTTTTAAAATTATGATTTATAAAGTGCATTGACATGGTCTGCGATTATTGTTATTAATTGTAGTTACAAATATGCTCCTGGCTTGACACAAGGTCAGAGATGAAAGGCATATGTTTTTGTGTCATTTTTGTCCTCAGAACGACACTCTAAGGTGTTTGAAATTGTCATGTTCTATATTTTAGGCTGTTTGTAAGTTGCACAATATTCCTGCATTAAAAGAAAACGCACAGTCACTTCATTGACGGGGTTAGCCACTTATCCAGCTGTGGTGTAGTTCCTGAAGGGCACTCTGAAATTCGGCATTTGAACCCCGGACCCGCTGAGCCGGTCAATGTGTCAAATGCCAATCAATACCAGTTTTACAAAAACTTTTCCATTCTCAGTTGTGGCCCCACTGTATTGTTTATCAAATTAATTATGGAATCTGTCACAAATATGTATCCAATTTTCAGATGAAGTATTGGAGCATTTTGTTACAATTTAATATGTACACACAGGCTACCTCATCAATGAGGCAGCCTCTTAATTACAAATGCTATGGCTTATATTGTATATAGCATATTTTATAACCTCATTATAAAACCTCATCTACAATGAATAAACTTGCTTTACAGTGGTGGCTAAAATCGATGTCAACTTTATTATTGACATGACTATATTTAATGTACTTCATGTATAGAAGGGGTACACACTTGTCCAACCCCTTGTGGTGGATTCTTGGCACGGCTGTCAGTCATATTAGGGGGTAGATGAATGCTTGTGAGAAGTCTGGGGTTGAGGATGCGGGTTGAGGAGGCAAGTTGAGTGTGACTAGGATGCAATCATAGACATTATTCATCTCTGCTCCTCTATTGCTTGATGAATTGAGCTCTATTGTCAACATTTAATCCAATCAGCAGTTCTGCAGCACTGGATTCTTCCCATACAAGTCCTACACAAGAGTCTCTTTCCATCTGTGTCTATTTATTCCGCCCAAGCCTCATGTAAAAAGAACTGCGAGCCCTACTAGCAAGAGCGGGCTAAGGTCCGCAATTGGGTTTGCCAGTCCCATTGAAAAACGCGGAGCGCGCGGATTCCGCGGGCAGGGGCCAATCAGCTCCTATTGAGGAGCAATTTATAAGGCTGATCTGGCGTCTGACACTCAGATCTCAGCCTGCTCTCTGACCACTCTCTAATCTCCTAACAAGATCAGTAGATGCTGGGCCTTTTACCGCCTGTAGACACGAAATTCTTAACCGAAAAAGAAAGAAGAAAAAACTCCAGAAAATCTCTACTGAAAGAGGTCATAAGTTCCACCTAGGTTCCAATACTCAAGCTCACAGATCAGATCAGAGTAGATTAAGTTACAACTTTGTTTTCACGCTCTGGCTTGTGTCTGCGTAATTGTGTTGCAACTGTTGTTGTATTGCTAGTGGTCCGAAGCTTCACAGCTCATATGATCAGCTCTAGCCTGTGCCAGGGAGACGCAATGATGAGATGTTAAGGCTTGAAGTCCCAACAAATTCATCCCATGGGTAGGTCTTATGTCTGGCTCTTCATAGACAATGAGTACAAGGCAATTTAACGTCTCGTGCGGATGACATCAGTTGATATTCAACTCTTGATGTGACTAGACAGGAATTCGAACACCGAACCTTCATAGGAGGTGGCAGGTATACATTAACCATTGGGCCACTTATATCGGATTGCAATATATTTAGCTGTGTTCTGTATTGTGTCAACTTAAGCATGTATGAAAAATATGTTTAACATTTTCATCTGAACCAAAAGAAATCAAAGACATGTAAAACAGTTTTTGTGATAACCCTGTCACCACCTGTTGATAAGGTTAAAAGGTTGCTGGCATAGGAAAGGATAAGGCTCTTAACTGCCCGTTCTCTTGTGATAAATTTCAAGGTAGTACTGTTCAATGTTTTGTTGAACCTAAAGAAAATGACTTGGCAGTGCACATGTAGCTAGCTATGTGTGCCTTTACATTTATCAGCGCAAAGTTTAATATGAACTATCATTTCTGAATCAATGGGCCTACAGCGTGATTACACATAACATGTCTGTGCGTGCTACTCATGTGTGCTGTTATTGTTCTTAAGAATAACAGTTTATTCCAAAATGTCAAATGCTCTTGTTTGTGCAATATGCTGTTATGTGAAACGCGAGCTCGCTAAGCCAAAGTTTTTCAGTATCTGAGACACATGCAAATTAGCATTGTACGTTTAATTGAATTGTGAATGTGAATATTATAAATAAAAACCTAGCAGAACGATGCAAACAGCATCAGATATCTGCAATTGATACCATCTTTGGGAATCACAACGATGGCCGTAAAACCATTAAAGTGATCTCAATATTGGGTCGTCGTAATTGTGGGGTTCTATTGTAGATTGTGGCAATGCATGCTTCATGGAGTTATGAACACTACAAAAAGCCACGATAAACCAATGTTAAAAAGCATCTCGCAGCATCTGCATCTCCGGAGGCAACAAGATATTTAAAAAAATGCTTCATATGAAGCCTGCCCATGCAGCTGCCACAGGTTATCATTAACATGATCCTTAAGAAACATGAAAGGATAGCTCAGAAGTATGACCACGTGGCCTCGTGCTGCCTTAAGCTATGTCATGTGATAGTAATAAAATGCTTCATTAACAATACATGATCTGAAAGCTTCTTGGGGGGCCTTGGCTTTATGCAAAGGGCTTGTTTTCAAATAAATAGCATAACGGCAGATTACATGTGCATCATACTTGCAGTAATTGACTTTGACATTTGAGTGTTAACTTCATGTGCGTAGTCAGTGAAGGGCACTGAAAATTGTACTAGAAGGGACTTTCAGCAAGCTGCCGTATTTACTCAGAACTCTAACGATTGGGGATCTTATTGGAACCCCATTCTGTATCCGGTTATTGCTGCAAACTTCCGGGTTATGCTTAATTGTATCATAAAGTCCATAAGTATTGACAATTGTCCATCTATATTATTTTCCAGTCCTTTGCACCACATACAGTTTGTAAACTCCCATCTTTCTTCCATCATGATAAGACTATATAGCAGACGCCTTGGGAATCACCCTCCAATTAATTTGCAGCCACCTCGAAGCTATGACGTCATAGGGATTCCCTCTGCACGTGGCCCAAGGGCGTTTGACCTCATAAGCCCAACATCACCAAGCCTTTATGAATAATTGATAGCACAAACACTTGGGGCAGACACATATTAACTGCTCACGGTGATCCTACGGTGTTTTCCTCGGCCCTGCTCTTAAATATTTGATAAAAGAAACCATGATCCGAGTTGCCAATTGATTCTTCCAGGATTCAATTGTCTGGGTGTACAAGATTTCTCGATCCCTCAGCCCAGCATACTTGGATAACTAGCTAATTCCTGGACATTAGCACAATAAAGACCATGCCTTAGTAGAAATTACTTGATTATTCTTTAAATCCAGATGGCCTTAGGTCTGTAGCTTAACAAAATAAAGATTGCAATGAGTAAAAAGTTATCTTAAAAATCAAAACGGTCTTTTTATTTGTTGGTTCTAATTATTATTTTCGGATGTAATACAGCAAAACTGATCATATGTAATTAGATTTATTTGATTATTGCAAAGTTACGGCCATTTCCTTTAGCCTATTTTACTCATATTATCACCTGCCATTATAAACCATACGATTTTGAATATATGTAATTTTACAAAAACTGCATCTCCACATAAAATGGTAATTACTAGAAGAGAAGTACAATGTAAAACAAACTTGATAAAAAGTTGTAAATCGGGAATGTGCTTCACTGGGTAAAGTTCAGAGTATGTACCAGTGCAGCTGTTCAGAGATTAAATTAAAAAAAAAAAATCTTTAAACACAAGACCCCTGTGACTGCTTTTTTATGGATCAGGGTTGATTTAGACCAAACCCAAAATTCCTCACATTCCCGGGTTGTTCTTCGATGAAAAAAAAAAGAAAGAAGAAGAAGAAAAGAACTGTATCAACTGTTAGGAATAATTTATTCAGACATGCATGCCTGAAACTATACGAATCTTCTTTGAATGACAACTTGTGTGGTGTTGATAAAAACATGTCTTGGTGACCCATCCTGCCATAAATTATCACCTCTGTTTCTTGAGGCTGTTATTGACCATTGACATGTCTCACATGCTGCATAGTTATTAGCATGCATTACTTCATATTAGGTGACCTTACAATGACCTTACACTGCACATTTGACATTGAAAATGACCTCCGGCAAAGATCACTCATGTGCACCCCAAACTCATTAGCATAGTACAACCATTTACATAACGTAAAGGCCTATAACAATGCAATACATTGTTCTTGACCTCAGCATGTGTATGCAGATGACCTGTGACCAGGACAGGCTGACCACCATGATGTGAAACCAGGGTGGTACCATGCATACTCATGGAAGTGCCTCAGATGTCCAATTGCTCTTATAGAATTGCAAGGGTATTAACAGGTTTTGATCCAAATTTGCGCCTAACATTATGATTTATAATTACCTGTGGAAAGCCTAGAGGATTAAACTAGTGTTCATTAATGTTATTCATTATATCGATTCAAACTAAGATTTCCTAATCAAACTGTGTAAAGACAACCTCAGTGTTCATATGGTTTTCATGATTGAAATTTGCTTAATTAATAAGACAATCTCTCAACTGAATATCAGACTAGATGATCTCCTATATGATATAGTAAGGTTTAATTTTACTCAAATATCTAGTTACAGTATTTCTTTTATACAACCTGGGTGAACCAGTAAGCCATCACATGCCATTGCATGCTGTAATTGAGTCCAGATTTGACCAGTGCGTTGACCACATGTATTGTCCTCCGTGTTATTTCATATAACATTCTTTCCCCTGTAATAACAACCTCTGGCTGACCTCATGAGGTCATATGACAGATGCCCTCGAACCTCTCTCATCTCCAGGCCTTAAGGGCATGACATGTACTTCTTAATTGCAGACTTGTTAAGGGCAAGTGGGAAGACCTTAACACCTCACAGTAGGGCATCTGGGCATGCGCACTGAGGGCAATAGCACGTGGGACCCCAGGGTTAAGAGAAAGCGGTCAATCTGTAGGGACGCTTGTGCAACTTAGAAGTACAGTTGAACCCAAGGATTAAGACACCTCTGTAAATCATTTAGTTAGTCGTGATATGGGGGGGGGGGGGGTAAGAGGACGTCACGTGACCCCAGGATATTTCAATTGCTGAGAGATAGCCTTATTCAGTGCAGGGTACCAAGAGTATCAATTGTCAGCTTGCCAAGATGTATTTTTTCTGCCATTGTAGCTTATTTTTGAGTCCACCTTACAACTTATTCATTTCCAGTGCCGCCGTGATCCTGAATTGCCAATAGTAATTGCCCCCTGTGACCATTTATCTTTGTATGTGTCACATTTTCAATATGTGTGGCTCTATTAGCATGCATTCATGAAGTGTTCACGGGACAAGACATTCATAATTCATCTTGGATGTAGGTCATGCATATAAAGATCACTGGAGACCTGCTGTGTGCATGTGTGTATGCAAAGGAAAATGGTCATCACTGAGTTCTGGGTTTTTCTATTGTCTAACATTGCTCCTAGGATTTGAGTGTGTCACTGTTAGAACATATATAATAACTTGCAGTATTTAAGAAGTGGTCTGCACTTATTTATTGTATATTTATTTTTTATAACAATCGTACTTCTAGTAGAAAACATTCCAATCGTTAGTCAGGTTTAGTAATAATTAGTAATAACTTAACAATAATGAATTGAATTTTCATCAGATTTTCTAAGTCACACCCTCAACAGTACTGCTCACTATGGCTTAACGGAAACTCACCATAATCATTGACCAGACTTTGCACATAATTTGCTGCACATAATTTGCTGTTCATAATAATGAGGGTGGCCTTACAAAGTGAAATAACATGGTTAGAAAACATAGTCCAAATACAAGCGGTTTTGTAATCTTCACGTGAATTTGCGCTGTATTTGTTTTTAATTGCGAAGTTGCGTAGTGTAGACAAATAGTTTTGGGTTAATATATAAACCACATAGTGTGTCACAACACACGTGTACAAGAGATTACCTAACCCGGACATCATGACAGACAGAAATCTCCACCTGCAAAATTAATGGCACTTTTTTTAGGGTCGTCCTTTGAACTTGCATCTTTTGGGGTCTATTTACACAGAAGCTGGAAAAAACGTAGGTTAAGAGGTGCAAGATTCCCTCAGGCACCTGCATAAAAGACAAAAGAATAGCTAACATCAACATAATGTGTCTTCGCTGACTTTACATTCGGACTCTAATACATAATTGTAGCATTATAATGTCATATCTATTTGTTAGAAAGCATTATGAATATAGTATTGCCTGAGTTGGTGAACTTTTAGGTGGGTTCTAGCTCAGCGGTAGCCCACTGGGCTTCCAACCCATGGTTCGAAAACCAGTTGAGCCTAAGTTGGATGGCTGTTTCATTCATCATCTCATTGCCATGGTCCCTGCCTGTCCTAATTAGCCCAACAGAAATACAGGACGTAAAGCCCTAATCCATCGACCACACCAGTTGGTGAAATTTTGAATACAAAGGTTATGCAACATGACCGGAATAGCACAGAAGTTCAACGTTTCTTTAAAATATCATTATCCCCATAATAATTACATGGAACGGAAGTATTTATTTTGCTCTCAGTTGACAGCTGTAATTCAAGGCATGTGATTGGACACTCCCAACTTTTCTGATGTAAAGAACTGAACATGACAAAAACCGAGTTTGACAAATCATTTTGTTTTGTTTGGTTCTTTTATTGTTTAAATTTGTTATCCGTTTGATTGTTTAAAGCAATCCTTTGATATTTGTTTTAATTCTTTTGTACTCTTTAAATTGTTTACCAAGTTTTTCATGTAACTTGGAATATGTAACAGCAACATAGGGATTAACAAACTGGGCCTGAAGCTTAGCCAGAGCATACGACCGGCTGCCACAGGCAGACGTAATAATAAGATGATAAGGCTTAGGATCCACACCATGTTAGACATTTACCCCATGGGGTGTGGTCTTTCACTTGCCTCAAAATAGACACCGAGTATAGTAGAAATGCAAGACAGTGCATCCACCAACCTAAAACCAACCACAGTCCAATCAGGCCAAGCGTGTCAGAGAGCAAGGAATCATCTAACCAACCAAAAATCAACCAAGCAGACAGTCATTGTCTCATGTAATTGGCAGCTGATGGATCTGTGCCAGTGAGCCATTGATCCATGTCTCAGGCTGATCTCTCGGGGGGAGCTCCCCCCCCCCCCCCCAGCCACAAGGGGGTTGATCAATACTCGATAATGCTCACTTCTGACTCTGAGTATATGGCAGGTCTAAGGGATGTCATGTGATGATGTGATGCACAGTGATGGTATATTGGGGAATTAATGTTCAGCATACAGTCACAGATTTCCTTAGTATTAGCTACAATGGCCATTTTAGTTTTAATAAGGACTCTACGAGATATTTTAACCTGCCTTAAAAAAAGTCTCTAGATCCCACATCAAGGCAAGGACAATAATTTCGGTAATTTTTATTCATCTTAATATTCCAATATTGGCTCACACTGTCTTTCTTTAAGGCACACGTTTTTAATTCATTATGAAGCATATGCAAGACTCTAAACATATTAGTATGATATTACTAATTTTCAAACAAAGCACCACCCATAATCCCACTGATGCAATGTAAACATCTATTGTCACAGAAACATTCCTCCTCTACTAGCCAGAATTCTTCCAAATCCATCCATTCTCTTAGACCATCAAGCTGCTATCCGAGGTAACTGGGGTCCCATACATCCATTATGCAATGGAGTGCAACTCTATCATTCTCAGGCACTAGGGGAAAGTGATGAAAGTTTTATTAGAATGATGTCCGCACCTGAACTGAGGGTATTTAGTGTTGTTTTCTGAATTTGCCCTCTCCACCACCCCATCTGTCTTCACGTCTTTTGATGGCCTTTTTACAGCAAGCAAGTTGTCTTTTTTCATCAATTTTAACATTAGCTCTCAAGGTCGATTGATGTTGCTGGGTCCCAAGACCTTTTCCTTATGTTGTGTTTGAACCGTTTGATGGATACAAATTCAAACCAAATAAGTTAAAAGGCCTCGAAAATGAAATTATGTAAGTTTTATTCTTCTTCGGTAATCATTTGACAAGATTCATTTTACCTTTACTGTCACCCAATATGTGTTACATATGAAAACCACATCGTTATGAGATCAATTCAGGTTTTCCAAACGGTTTTAATTTTGTGTGATTTCAATGTACTTATGCAAAATAGTTAAAATTTCTATAAGTTCTAGTGTCACCTATAATATCTAAAAATGTGATTTTTGCTGACAGCATTTTTGCATTAAAGACACCGAACTGGCAAGACTTCACAGGAAAAACTGTCAGAGCTCATGCCCAATCAATACAAGGCTGTATAGTTTATTGATTAAGAGTTTTTATCAAGAAGATGCAGCCAGGGCACATCAGTGCTCTTCTATATATTCTCACTCAAATGGATGAGAGACTGGCTGTCTTGTTTTCAAATTTATTTCAATGGTGGAATGCTCAGTGGGGCTTCTCTGCTTGAATGTAGTGTTGGGTTGGTGCGTGGTGTTAGGATTTCTGTCTCAGAAATAAAATGATATTATAATGATAAACATATTAATCACGGCCGTGTCGTTCGCCTGGGCTTCTGCTATTTCTGACCTCGTACATGAAGAATAAAAGATGGATAAATAGAATGAATAAAATTCTGCTGTTTGTCATTTACATTATGAGACGAGCAGTTGCCCTACAGGAAGAACAGAATTTCCTTGTCCTGTTGATATCAATCTGATGGGACAATATAAATAGAGTAATTTTGCCTGTGCCTTTGCTGCTGTTTATCATTTCAATACTCAGCTCAATGCAGGGCAACCACGCCATCATGGCCACTTTTGGTGCAAATTGAGTGATCTTACTATTGAGGTGGTCTTAACTGTGAGGTAAATTACCAGGATCACCATACATTTTGTGTCTAAATGCAATTCTTATTGGTGAGACAGTCTTGACAGTAGGATGGCCTTAATTGTGGGGTGGTCATGAGATGGAGTACTACTGTATGTCAGAAAGATTTGCAGAGCATGCCCATGCAATGTTGTAGATAGGACATTGAATAAAAGCATGCCATCACTCAGAGAAAAGAAATTGTTGGCAATAGACATTCATCAGTTGGAAGGCACACAAATGAGAGAATATAATGCATCGCCCTCACTTCATTGCTCTCACTTCATAACTCTTTCCTCATTACTCTCTCTCTCTTCATTTGTGCCATTCTTTAGAACCACACATTGCCACGGTCGTTATACGAATTAACTTGCAAGCTCCTGATTATTTCCACATTGCATTAGGGAAAAAACGATTTTCTTTTCTGCATCAGTTCCACTCAATTAGTCATGAATGTTGCTTGTTTAAGGTAAAGGTAGAATTTTCGTTCTATTATTTTTATTTTTTATTATAAGTCTGGTACCAGGTTTGGGAATGTTAAGAAAACGTCTCTGGTCACAGGTTCAAACATTACAAGTTTAAGGTTACTCTCGGGAATTTCTATCATGATTACTTTGACATTTAAGACATGACCAAGCATAGTCTATCTCAAATCCCTGGAGAGTGTACAGCCCATTCTAGTCTAATGTTCTTCCATTCCGTAGTTGGGGCTTGAACCCGAAACCTTGCCATTTCAAGAGAAGTGTGCTGAACACTTTGACCATGGCCATCCTTCCAGGTATCGCTTCTTATTCACCTTTCATCGTTCACCAGAAATAAGTAATTTGTGATAATTAATTGAGGGGGTGACTCTCGAGAAGCGATGGCTTGTCAGTCTTAGAAAGTCCCTCCTCCCTTGTAACATATTTTGTACGAGTGGTTAAATGATCTGAATCTGAATCAGCTCTAAACTCATGGTTATTGAGTTGGTTTGAACCAACATTTTGGAATGATACACTTAACATCTTTGAAACTCATTATGAACCTAATCACGTGAGCATTTGACCTAGTTATATAGTCACATGACCCAGGCTGACCCCAATGTCACCATGAAGTCATCTTGTAACACAATACTTCTTTGAAGAAAGGAACTCACAAAGAGCACAATAGGAAATCTGAGGTCATGCATAGCTTTTTGCATGCAATAACATAATGATGAAGCTAATAAGGTCCCATAACAGACTCATAACAGTCTGTTATTTCTTGTCTGTTGCTCTGCTTTGATGCTCGTTATGGAGGTATCATCTTTTGTTTTGTGCATCATCAGAGTTCATTTGATAAACTCATTCACATGGCAGTCCTTTGGGCATCAAATAATCAACTAAACCAAAAGCGGAAGTTCTGGCATATGAAAATAATATATTCTATACTCAGATGTGCTAAAAACTCGGAAGTGTACCAAATATATAATTGTTTTTGTTTTTTAGAATTATGTGATAGGAATTTATATTCACTTTATCATACTGTTGAATCCTTTACAAAAACAATGTTACCTTTCATTGTGTCTGCAGCTAACTACTCTATAAAGAACCTCTTTTAGATTAAAGAGGCAGGATTTGTGAGGTGAGCTTGTAACTGAAATCACATTTATATAATTAACTACATTAATGTATAATATTTGCCTTAAACTTAATAACACCAATTATTTTTGCTTATTTTCTTTTTATGCTCCTCACACTCAATGCTCGCGCACCGGAAGTGGCGGAAGTAGATTGATTACTTGAAGCCTTTTGTGAGAAATGGCTTGCAATACTTGCTTAATTGGGAAAAATCTCAGGGAAGTGATGATTAGATTTAAAGTTCATGTGTTAATGGACTTGAAGAAATGAAATGGTGACAGTTCATACCAACTAATTGCAAGAAGATACTCGCTAATTGCAGGAAGATACAATGACTTTTTTTTCTCAAGGAAAACTTGGTTTAAGCCAACATCCCACCCTAGATACAGCAAAAACCCTCTTTAAGACCACCTCACTGTTTAAAAAAAACCTTACAATAAAGATGTTTGGGTCTCATCTAGCTTATATGACCAGCTGCCAGACGCAGACGTATAATGCATCTGCAGTGCAAGTGAAGACCATCTCGTTATAATATCACCACATTATTAAGGCCACATAATTTGTGACCATGTATGTACAATAGGTCTGTCATTTTACCTATAGCATGGCCAAATGTGCTACGTGCGTTTTTAATGCGTTTGGATAAACGCATGGAAAACGCATGGTTTTCACCTGATTATATTTAGGTGAAAACCATGCGTTTTCCATGCGTTAATCCTTCTCACGGAAAACGCACGTGACACATTTGGCATTGGTATACCATTGAGACCATTTTTTATGATACTTGTAGTGATGGCACTCTTACACTTCAGTTATTAAGACAACCTCGCCACTAACGTCAGGTGCATGGTCTTAATTGTGAGGTCCCACTGTGTGATCTTGCTTGCTTGTATACATGCACTCTACGAATATGCATGTGACTTCTACATGTAATGTGACACTGTAGACTTCGTCATGACAATTAAGCAATCATGACTTAATTAAAGGGGCGAAAGTAAATGAGATCCCATTACAGCTTAAGGCATTTTAGGACATTTCCATCTTTAGACCTCAGCAGCAACCTTGGAGGTTAAAATATGACTGTGGATGTTATAAATGGCAAAGTAAAAGTAGATAGATAGATAGATAGATAGATAGATAGATAGCTATATAGATATATAGATAGATAGATCGATAGACAGATACATAGATAGCATTTCAAGAATCGATTAAGAACTATTATAGAAACACAGATAGGAGAATAGATATCTGAACATAGAAACAGATCTTTAAAGCCTTCTAATGACAGCTAGGGGGCTTTTTAGCCAGGGCCTGCATTTTGCACCACCCCCATTTCCCCTTTTCTCATTCCTTTTCCCCTCTGTGTGTGCTATTGATTTCTGGGGAGGAGCCAATATTATTTGACTGGAGGGAAGAGTGCCTAGGAATTCAATGAGACAGACAGACTGACAGACATAGACAGGGTTGAGTGTGACACCCCTTGGCAGTTGTCATTGATTCGCTGAGGGTGGTACTGATGGCAAACAAGGGGTAATTTTCACCCACTCATCCACACTTTGCTAGATCCGTCATAACCAAGTTAATGTGTGAGGATTTGGCCATTATCAATGGATTTTCATAGATTTACAGTATAGTGTAGTAGAAATTACAATGATCAGGCTATGGCCAAATAATTAAAAAGCCTTATGTGAGGTGGACTTAAGTTGAGGTGTTTTTCGGAGGTACTGTAACAATGTACTGCTTTTATTGTCTTTTACAGTACAGTAAACCTTCGCCATTAAGACCAACATGGTTGCAAAAATCACTGACTTAATTGCGAGGACAAGTGTATTTTGATGGAAGAGAAACAATGTATAGAAGATATTTGAGTCCAAAATGTATTAACTGTATTATTATGAGGTCATCTGTAGAATGCTTTTCACACATTTTTTAACGCTACTTTCCAAAACAATTCAACTCTTTGTAACTCTATGCAACTTTGGGCTCTGTATCCCAAATATGAATTGACAGAATTGTTTTTCATCGCACATCCGCAGGAACCCAAGGGAGGACAGGAGCATCCTGAGTGTGCGTCATACTTCATAAGACGTGTTATATGACGCGTCATAAGACGTTCATTATACGTCACCTGACGTGCGTCCCGAGCTGTTTTTGATTGGTCGATGTGAAATTCAAATTAGACGAAGATCCATTGCCCACGTCACACTCGCTCTAGAAGGTCGTTAATCTTGATAACTTCATAACTTTTGGGAACTCTTAGAATAAAGAATTAGACGATGCTCACCAATGGAGCTTATGCAGTGTGTAAATGGAAAAAAGAATATTGCTTTTCTTTTTTACCTTCAGCAAAAACATTTGACGAAGCTATTGTAGTTACTTCTGTCAAAAGTTGTCTGTGTAATGGGCGGGCGGGTCGGCGGGCGGGCATCCACGTCACACATTCGTTTTCGGACCAAAACTCCAGCACGAATGTATGTATGCCGAGGGTATGCTACTGCAGCAGCTTATGTTTAATTGTGCTTATAAAAATAAATGTTAAGCACATCTGCTTCTATAAGCTCTTTCTAAGCATTTGACGTTTTGACCAGTGCTTAGACTGCAGGCTCTTTGTAAGCGTGACACTTAGACTCTTTCTGAGCATTTGATTTTTGACTTGTGCTTATAACCATATATTTTATGATTTCATGCACAGATGCTTCTATAAGCTCTGTCTAAGCATTTTAATTTGTAATCTTTGCAAAAGCACACGCTAAAGGTATTGTAGTGACTTCGGTTAAAAGTTGTCCGTGTGCCGGGAGGGCGAGCAGGCGTTACACTATTGCATGTACATTGATATAATTTGGTATTTATTTAGTCTGTATGACCTAGTTGTGCCTTTTGATCTTGAAGTCAGGAAATAAATACAAATCTTTATTTTTCCGGAGCAGAACTCTTTTCATCTACATCCTTAAAACTAATATCTCTATAAGTGTAGATAACTAATATGGAATTGTAGTAATGAGGAAAAAATTTGAAAAATTAATATTTTTCCAAACCTCCCTATCTTAACTACAATTATGCCTATACGCAATTTTGCTATAAGATGTCTAAATTATAGTACTTACACTTTCAAAACTTCATTCTGGCATTTATTTTATACTTTTTTTCGTAACAATGGAATATGAAAAAAATTACTGTGTGTTTTATTTTATGTTACTTTGCTTTTTCCAAACGCATGATTTTGTGGTCAAATTCTCTTCAATTTCATCTAAATACCTAAATATTTCCACGATTTCCATTTCTTCTCATTTTGTCTATTTCACAATGGCTAGCTAAGTAGCTAAATATTCATAAACAAAAAAAAAGATATAACAAAATGGTTATTACAAGAGACAGCGGATGCATTCCATTACGCTCTGTCTTAAGTAAATGGATATTGACTCATACCTTCGTGCAATTACTCCACTATACTGTATACTGCCATGACATTATATGCGCATCCATTGACAACAGGACCTCTTTATTACGACCGCCTTGATGCCGAATTACTGACCTTGATAACGAGGTGGTCTTGATTTTGAGGTTAGATACTTCTATGAATAGTTGTTAAAAATTAGGTGATCCTAACAATGATATCAAATCCAGGAGCCGACTAACGTGACTATTAACAACTATAACCTCATTACTAAAGATATCCCAATGCTAAGACCACTTCTGTTGGTAATTTAGCCCGGAATTGTGTCCAATATCACTTAGTAACAGCCATAAACCCCTCTGAGGCCTCCATTTCTCATCCTAGTATATCTGAGGAGCCCATCTGCTATGTTCATTGATTTCCAATTGAAGACACATCCAGTCTCTCTCTCTCAGCCAGACTACCCTCAAGCCATTGGGCCAAATACACTAGAAATCCCACGGCTTACTCCTATTAGCGTTATTCAGCTCTTAGGTCATGACCCCTGCTATCACGTGATACCTGTCACGTGATTGTCAAGATGGCAGGTGGCACCATGCTGAAGTTAAGGATCCAGCAAGATACATTGTATGTCGTGAGCTTGTATTTTCGTATTTTGTGCCGCGTAGATCACAATTGATTAGTTTGTCTTTGGCCGGAGAGTTGGCCAAAGACAAACTAATCAAAGTTTATTTGATTTTATTGAGTTTTGCACATTTATGCAAATAAATAGATGATAATGGTGAGGCGGTTTTTATAGAGCGAGGTCAAATTTCAAAAGTAAGCAGACAACTGAGGGACAGTATATCTAATATGATCCAATGACGTTCTAGTTAATTGTGAATTGTGAGCCAAGGGGAGATTGCATAATATTTATCTTTTGGCCGAGTGTTGATTACCGGAGTAGCTGATCAAAAACAAAACTAATAGACCAATCAGCTCCTAGTGAATTATTAAACAGTCAGAAAATCAGATTCAAGATAGTTTAGCAATCTAGGCCAGCTCTATAACACACTGAGCTTTGATTGCGCCAAAAATCAATTTTTCCAATTGCAATTCATGCAGTGCACAGTGAGAATGTAAACAAAGTTCAGTTTGAGGGAAACGGGTATATCAGAACCATTAAGACTGCCAATAGTGCAACTCAGTGGCCTCAATGAGGTGAGGTGTCCTAATTTCGTGATGGCCCTAATAGTGAGGTAGTCTTTACGTAGCATTCGTCAGTATGACATTTTAAATTTCAATCTGTTCTTATTTAATCAAAACAACTGTTACAATATTATACTTCCCAAACTTACTCGAAAGTAATTTCTTTTTATCACCAATACACTACACCGCAACTTGTAAGGTATGCTAACCACGTTTATAAACTGTGTACCTTACAATTTGGTCTTCACACGATGCCAATAAAGAGCAACTCGCAGTCTATTCTCCCATTTGACATTTCAATTGATGCGACATCAATGGTTGATGTTATAAAGCGACTTCAATGGTTCACAAAGACCTTAATAACAGGGTCCTGTTCGTAGGGCCACACCCCCGCGATGTGGCCCGGCCCTTAACAATAGCAACCATACAGAGAAGAATTAACTCATGAACACTGTGTCACTAGAGTGTCACACAGTGTCACGTGGTATCACATACTGTCACAAAATGAATCAAATGAAATGATAATCAAAAGGTTGAAAGAAAGAGTTATGATTTTATGAGTCATGCACCTGTGCTTGCAATAGATCACCGGTTTGTGTCTTGCTTCGTGTTTTGGTCCCTATTTTATTCTTTGTATCTTTTATTTTGGCATTAATTTTACCCGTTCAATTTGTAGCAATTCACCATTGATACCCGATGAATTGAATTAATTGTAAATGTATTCACCAGCGGCAGTACAAGTTATTCACTGTGTAAGCAAAATAACCAATTTGAAAGTGTGTCAAAGAGTATAATTTGTGCCGTAGTCCTGTAGTCCTATGTGATATTTTTACTAAAGCACATCTTTCATATATTTTTGGGGACAACTTAGCTGATTGCGTTTATTTTACTCTTGAGGAAACCTCAGGATGACATCACCTGTCATGTCTGTTCACCTCGTTCTCATTTGCTCACGTGACCTCATTGTTTTGGGAACGAGGCTGCAGACAATGAGGTCATTGTGCTTGGCTGTCAGTGCCTGTTGTTGCTGATTGTCTGGGAGTTCACGCTTGCGAGGCCTGTGTTCTAGCTTCTACATGGCTTGTTGCTTTTAGTTTATTTTCTGGATTTCCTAGTTGTTCATGAAGTGACAGCCATCGTTGATACCCAAGTTACTGTTACGTAACAAGTTGCTCAAACAGTCCGAAATCTGTCATTTCAATTGGATATATATATACAGTTCTGTTTAGTGGTTAAAATGTTAGTTAGCTTTTCTAGGAGTCCCAGATTCGAGTTCCTGTCACCCTCGTACTGGGACCGAGGATGGTTCCTGTTTGCATAAAATGAAATCCTGAAGCCAGTGATACAAGAGACATATAAACGTCTCATCTATTGTGTCTCCTTACAGCCATCCAGCTAGTTAGACCTACTTCAACAAGCCCATACCTTGACGGTGATATCAAAGCACAGAAACTGTTAATAGATTGATTAAGGTTAAAATATAAATACACAAGGCCTACAATTCATAGTGGGGCTTCAGAATTGACAAGAATCTGATTAATTTATTATGGAGCACTTCAGTTGTACATGTAGGTGTCTGTGCTAACCGCTGTAATAGTTTGTCTGCCTTCAGACCGTTGCCTGACCTGTATGTTCATATTTCATGAAGACAAGACAAGTTTTTGTCATGATTAAGGCAACAGGCCTTCACTCTCTCTTGTTGCCTCAGACAATTACAGAGTATTTTGGCTTTTGCCTAACTGGACTTGTTGACAAATTCCTTCATGAATTTTGCATTTGGCTGTCGACTTGAACACTCTATAGCTGGCAGAGCAGTCATAGCTCACAAGAGCAGTGGCTTAAATATTTCTTTGTCTTTCGTGGCTGATGCTTCATTATTTTTAAGTTTTTAGTTTTTTTTTTTTTTAGAATTAATACAGCATACTCCTCGTTAAGGCGACTTCGTGGTTCCAACTTCATTGCTGACATCGCGACGCATCGTAATTTAGGTATCTTCAGAAATTAATGACTACTTCACCATTAAGCAAATAAGTAACAAAGCGTCACGTGGTATCAAGATTGGTCTTAATAGTGTAGTTTTCCAGTACTGGGATTTGTCATAAACAGCATGTTCCTAAAGCAAGGCCCCTTCTCCGCCGCGTAGCATATTTTATGACGACCTCGTTTTAAGAACCCCTGATTTTGGAACTTCCATTAACTACAGATTATCACCAAGGGGCTTCTCAATACCAAGGTTCTGTGTATGTAATATTTACACTGTATGAGTCATATTCTGATTAGTATAATATATGAATTTGTAGCTTGACGCTAGATTTGGTGATTGTTGGCATTTATACCTGAACAATAATGCAGGCTGGCTTATTTAAGGTTCACGCCCGATATTAGTGCTCTTGCCAAATGATAATTTCTTACTTTCAAAGTGTCAATTTCATTACTTGTAATTGTTTGAAGTGTCTTTTGACTTTTTGTTGAACCTTTCATCTATCAACACTGATTCAACCGTATAGTCTGCATCAAACGAAAGCCTTTTCATGATTGAATTGTAAAAACGAAGATAGAAATAACACTTTACTTAAATGTATATAGCAAAAAAAAATATTTCCAACAAAAATTAAAGTTATACTCATGCATCACAATTGACATGAAACGTTTGGAATATATCTGGCTGATTGATTGGCTGACTGACTGGCTGACTGACTGACTGGTTGATTGACTGACTAAATAAATAAATTCATGACACTAGTCATACAGCGTGTATATATCAACCAATTTCACAAGATACCTAAAAACACATCTTACCTTTTGAATTCAAGCCATAAAAATATTTGAGTTGATAATCATAACTGGTACTTACCTGAAAGAAAAATAAAAACAATATATTAAAATTGCATCAAATGGCAAACAATAAATTAAATCAATAATTTCAATGACACAAGAAAATGACAATATCGTGTGAAGTGGTACATATATCAATGAATTCAAAAGTCCTGTAATCCCCTCGAATGGAGTTTAATAAAACTCAATAAAAGTGATCTTGGCTTGTATATGGCGTTTATATATACGATTGAACAGAAGATTCAACCAAGACAGCTTTCTTAACTCAGGTTAATAAAATCTAATTGAAATTCTTTCTTTGACTAGCAAAATTAATGAGTCAAATTCTTCCCGTAATTAGAATCCACTCATTCATTTGTGATGAAAACATTTTGCCACCGTTATCTGGGCAAGAGTAATTAATTCTTATCATTCTTATTCAACTACTCATTTTTCATATCAATATTAATCAAAATCTACAAAGCTAGTGGCCCTAGAGCTATTCGGAATATTTGTAAGAGTAGGTTTATTGGTTTGCATGCCTGCCCAAGGCACAGGGAATTCCATAAGACAGCAGAACAATTCTGTGTGGGATTAAAGGCTTTAAAGAACTAATCATATATTGATTACATTAATAATTACTTTAAAAGTGCATAATGTGTACGATTTTGCCTGACAATCACAGTCATGTCTTAATGGTGAAGTGCTCTTAATATTGGGGATGGAGTTCTTTGATACGGATTCAGCTGGGTAAAAAATTACCTTGACCATCAAATGGTTTTACCAAGAAAATATTGAAACAATTATTTACAAAATGTTTTTGTACATTAAAATTGGTTGGAATAAATCCAAATTACTCGGTTTCTTTTCAACCTCATCATATATCATTTAACGAAACAAAATTGCATTATTTGCAAGGTGGTTCCAATATAGTTATAGACCA
Organism: Alitta virens; assembly: GCA_932294295.1. Lineage (NCBI taxonomy): Eukaryota > Metazoa > Annelida > Polychaeta > Phyllodocida > Nereididae > Alitta > Alitta virens. The sequence goes on along the minus strand of OW028579.1, from coordinate 8,117,488 downwards.
ATAAAGTCTTTTTTTTTTATTATATCTTCGTATGCCTAAGTTCAGTACTCGACTTCAGCAAGACACCATCTCCCATCGGAATTTGGACTTGGCTGTATTGGGAGTTGTTTAATGATTCTGTCATTTTTTGTCAAAATTCAGACAACATTGCCTCCAACTTTTTAGGTAGCTGACATCTCTAGAAAGATGAGCCCAAAGATAAAATTCCCAAATGAACCAAGACTTAAAGAACTCAACTGTTGAGAAACTTTATCTCCCATTAGAAAATCTCCCAGATGATAGAAACTGCCTATGTCTGTGGGAATTTCAAAGTTTTTTGTTCGCCTTTTTGTATCCTTTTGTGTATTAGACAGAAAAAAGATAAGTCAATCTCAAAACACACGATCGTATCCTTGCATAAGTAGTTTGATTCTGTGCTACTAGAGTTTCTACTGAAATATTTGTCTTTCAGTCTGACTGACATCTGATAATTGTATAGTTCTCCTATTTCTTCGTTTCATATAGCACATCAGAACCTTGCCATTAGGACAGATTTTATTTCTATTTATTTGTTGATTTGAAAATACATTTTACGTTATGGTGATGCATACATTTATTGTCATTCAATCATTAAAAACATAGGTCCTCAATGATAAGGGCTATCCAGAAATAATAACCAGACACTTGGCCACTCCGAGCAATTAAATGACCCCTAGCTCTTGACCTATTGTGAAGTGCTTGAGATTTTCTACTTCCAGTTTTGTGTTATTTTCTGAAGATACATTTACTAGGTATAAGTGCTGTCTCTCAAGTCATTCCTAAAGGATAGTAAGAAGTAAACAACAGTGAAATATAAACTATCGATGGCAGCTGCATACATTGTATATATTATGTCTGAGATGTCAGCCTGCCATTGGTGTAAAAATTGCGGTTTTAGTTGAACTTCGCTGTTGTTTGCAAGCATGCCATATCAGTGTTGTCAGACAGTTTCTCAGACTAATGATTGAGAGATTGGGAATTTGGGAAGTGCCGCGGTGGTCACAACAGTGAAATGCGGAGTTTCACTACATGAGGTAACTTGGGAACGTACATTTTCCTGTTGTTATTAGGAGACCAGCTTGCATTACTCAGTTTTAAGTTTGCAGACGGTGTTTCATCAAATATTCATACATCCTCAAACGAGATTGTTCTCTGTCAGGGTGTTGGCATTAAAAAGCTTGGGCCGGAACTGGCGGAAGTTGACAATCAGACCGACCGGAAGTTCTTTAGGATGTTGAGAAGAAAAAGCAAGCCCTTCAGCCACTTCTTGCATTGACAAAAAGTCCAAGGTTAACCTTGCTAGAAAGAGCAACAGACATGTGTATTTTGAAGTGGGCACCTTGTAGTTTTTACCATGAGGTCTTTTTGGCAGCGAAGAAACGTTGGAAAATGTCAGGAGCACAGAAAGGCTCTTGTCTATATATTATGCATCAAAAGGAGCGTGTGTAGCTTTTGAACCAATTCGTGTTATGTTCATATCATATCATGATGGTGTTCTACATTCTTCTTTATATGAAGACTTTGCTGCATCCCAATGTAAAGACATTCTACCTATGAAGACCCATCTCATTGTTAGGGCCATTTCAAGAGAGTATATAAACTGAATTCTTGTCATTCTGTTATATAAGTGGCAGTTAAGTAATTACAGGGCCAGAATTTAATCGAGCCAAAATCAGTGGCTTAATGGTGAGCACATTGGGTCCTCTAAAGAAATAGAACTACTCAAAGCAAAAAGATCGAGGAAAGGTCTGCACCCATATTCTTTGGAAACATTGTAATCATATGCATATAATGCCTATATGTTGCCCCACATACCTTCTGAAATCAATCCTGGCCTTTTAATAGTCTCTTGGGGCCATCTGGCTAGCAGACCACAGAGTCTGGCGAACAGCATTGGCAACAGACTGATCAGGGTTAGCACTGTGCCAGAACAGTTGATCCTTTCCACCAGAGCTTAGCAATAACTCAGGCTCTTGTACAATAAAGCATAGACATGGGGACATTAATGCTCCCTGTTTCACGCCTGCTAAACTTGATGAGTAGGGGCCAGCAGTTTTGGGGGAGAAGTTTCACCTGAACATACAAACACATACCAACAGTTTGTTGATCTTTCTGTCACCATATATATGGTGTTTACTAATAGTTTCGGCTACTTTGCTTATGTTTATACTGCTAGTTTTCACAAAAATGTTGCAACTGATCCTAGGCCATAAGTAGGAAGTTAAGAGCACTCAGCTGGGCTGAATAAATAGATTAGGTAAATAAGGTGAATGAGGAAAATCAGTTGTAGTTTAACTTTGCCAGTTATACTCTTGGCTTCACGATTGGTTGAAATGAGGTTGGCTCACGTGGTGAAGTGATCTTTGCAGGGAAAATATAATAGCAATAATACAGTTTGGTCAAGCAGTCTTCTGTTCCAGAGAAATCCAAGACTCACCAACCCATGTAAGGAAAAATTGCCTGTGGGCGATTGGCTCATGCATGTATGAAACTGTACACGTGTGGTGCCAGCAAAGTTTAGATAAACCCAAAAATAACAGAAACAGTGACATAATAGAATTATTACCTATTGTAAATGTGTTTTTGTTTTGAAGATAAGCCACTTTTTCCTTGAGAATCGACTGCCTTGTGTGCATACAAATGTAGTCCCGTTAACTCTACTTTATGTTGTTTTCTTGCTCTTTTTTTTTGTTTTTTTCTCAGACTTTTTCTATGAAACCCCTCCTTATTATCTGTTCGAGATAAAGCTTATGTAAAAACACTTGGGTGGCAGGGTTACTGTACGCCGCCTTATCGGACTTGGTGTAAAATGCTTGGGAAACTGGAGTATTCTGATATGACAAGAAATAACATTTAGTCATGGCTAAGTTTTTTCTACATTCCCTCCCTCTAAAAAAAAACAGGAAATAGCAACTGCGTTCCGAAGAACTATTTAGACCACCTCACTACTACGACCACCCTATAATTACTCTGAAACTGTTCATTTTTGGCTAATTAAACATTTTTTGTCCATTTTGGCTCATAAAACCTTACCGACGCTATTAAGGCTATATTTATAATCTAAACCGATAATATTTGTACGAAGTAAGGTCGAAATAATGAGGGTTAACTGCTTGAAGAATTCCTTCATATCATACCTTCTGGTAACAAATATATTTTAAAAAAAAGCCTTTCACCTATCAGATCTACTCCCGATACCACAGAAAAATTAGCTCAAATCTGTCAGAGCAGTAAATAACATTCTATCCGTATCTACGAATCAACCTTATGTTATCATAGCAAAAATAAATAGATTCTCATGTATAGGTTACCGCTGGGATATCGCCAGTAGCTGTTGGCATATAAAGGTAATATCCATCACAGATAATAAGTCCGATTAATAATTCATAACCAGAGAGGATTCTCAGCTACACAGGAACACTTGTGCGTGTGCAAATGTTGTAGCTGAACATTACAAGGTGATGGCATGTAATGGAGCATCTTGCATGCAGTTGGTTTACCTGTAATAGGCAGTAACATTTCACCATTAAGATCACCCTTGGTGCAAATTGTGCCAGTCTTAATGGAGAGGTGATCCTAATTGTGTGGTAAATTGGTCATAACGTAGGTCAGTCGAACTATTATTGTGATATTTACTGAGATGATGTTTATATGGTGAGGTTGGGTCTGTTGTGTCCACATTTAATTCGTGCTGAAAAATGGAAATAGAAGTCATGGAAATAACCCGTCCTTCCAAAAAATCAAATCACCCTAATATATCAAGCCAATGGCTGCATTATAGTCTTGCAAAAAATTATTGCAGATGTTAGTTTCATTGAAATTCTATTTTATTTTACGGTTAAGGCATTAAAATTGTTCAAATTTACTTTTTTACTTTTGTGTGAAAAGAGATAACTTCAAAACCCCACAACTGCATTTACCCATTTCACCTAAATGTTGCATTAAATCAAGTTAAATTGCCCTATTAACTGTACATAGGTCTTTTGTCCGTATGTATCTTACAGTACAACCTTGTTATTAAAACTTATTCTATTATATATATACTGATGTGTTATGGTATGCTGATCTTAATTGGAAGGCAAATTACAATACAATGCGATGAAATTGATTTAATGAGGTGTCACTTTCACATGTATCTAGGGTCCAATGTATTCCACGATTCTGCACTATTCAGTGCAATGGGCCATTTAAACCAGCATCCTTTTTGCATAAGCACCCTCTCATCAGTCAGGGCTATTGATGCAGAGTATCTCCTGCAGTAGGACACTATCTGCTGTAACAGGGATGCTGGGTTAACAGTGATGCAGGCAAATGATGGATGTTATGAATTTGTGCCTGAAGCAATGCATTGCCTTGGGGCACCCCACCCTACCCATACAAGGCTACTCGCTACTAATTACCCCATTGACAACACTGTTTCAACGTAACCAACTATTGATCCAAGGCTCTATTAGAGCAGCAAATTAAGGGATGATTGTAAGGGCATTCCATTACATGCGTGTTATTGTTATTTATGTCAGAAACATGTATGAGAAGCATGTACAATGGCACCTTCCCATTATGGATTTTATGTGAATATTTTTAATCACCAATCACAATAAAATTAATTTATAAATGCCATGTAGAACAAAACATGATGTGAACAAAATGAAAAACTAGCAAATAAGATATAATTGAGAACAAATTTCAAGTCATAGACATCAGTAAAGACGTTAAATGATCAGAATACTTGTACGGTCACTTATTTCCAAAATGCTGGTCTTCATGTTATTTTTAGAGTGAAGACAAAATGCTATTTTACTTATTTTGAATAACATAGACCTAATTCAGTGGCCTTAACTGCGAGGTGGTCCAAACACTGAAAGTTGTTTATATTTAAAAGCCTTTTTGTAACATTTTACTGTGTATTTTCCCATCCAAAATCATGTGATTCCTAAAAATAAAATAAAAGATCAATGAACCTAGTAACAACCAAAGCTATTCTTTGTGGTCTGAAGTGCCTTCATATGGCCGTTTGATGGCTGGTCCATCGTGCATGGCAAAATATGGGACTTATTCTGCTCCATACAAAAGAACTGAGTCAGCATATGTTTGCCCATAGTGGGGTGCCCACAAGTGGACAATGCCCAGCCTAAAATGATCAACAGATGTCCATAACCCTGTTTACATTTCCAATTATCACCCGTCCTGAGTCACATTGAAATAGTATTGATTTCTGGAGCACTTTGGTCAGGGTTCTCAATAGCTCTGTATGTGTTGATGTAAAACCCAGAAACAGCTGGAAATGACTAAAAGCATTAGTATTGAAAATTCGGAATTGAATTGATATCAACTCAACACACATTTAATGTATTTAGGATGGATGGCTTTTGATACAAGCCTTTTCGTGTGAATTTGTGCGCTTAGAAATCATTCACAAATAACCGTGTGTGGTTTCAACACCAAGTCTGACAGATTATGTCAAAATAGCTTATGTTACTAATGATTTATAATACTGGGCTGGTTAATGACAGGATTCATTATAACACTGGGATTGGTTAGCAATGTAAACCAATGCAATGTGAATCATAAGTGAAATGTCAAAGTTGGGGCTTCATGGAAATATCATGGCTCTAACATTACTTCCGAACATGATATCGTGTTTTGGTTATGATTTTCTTTGACGTCAACACTATTAAATGCTTATATTACAAATAAAAACAAACTTTTTCAAATATTCATTTCAAAATGAAGCCATCATCACCTTGTAGTACACGTTAGTATAATACAAGTGGAACAGATTATTTGTAATTTATTAATTAACCAAATAAACCACACGTTTTTTTTTTTTTGTTTTTTTTTAGTCAAATGCATTGTTATTTCAATAGTTTCGTGTGGTGTATAAAGCAACATGAAAGTCAAAAACTGGATTACTAGTTTTGTCAAACAAAAACCCATGAACTAAGGACCTTAGCTCTCAAACCCTGTTCCACATACAACAACATTTCCTATATACTTGTAGAGTGGCAGTGTGGCACTTGTCAACCCCTACTCACTACAAAGACATGCTGGAGAAGCTCCGTTCCATTTTTTCTGCTAAAACAACAAACAAGGCTAGAGTATGGCTCCGTGGGCATCGGGCTTATCAAGCTAGTGACGCCATGCCCGTTTAGACAAACACTTGCCCAGCAGGACATGGGTTCTAAGCAAGGGCAAGAGAAGCAGGAATGTAAGACTGTCAGATCATATCTGGAGAACTCTGCCGCCTGCTGTGACATATGTCTGCATGGATATGCCCCAACAGTTCTATAAATCCATACACTGGGGTAGAAGGAGTTGCATCTGTGCTGCTCAAAATGATGGTGAATGAGTTCAAGGAGCACTCCAAGGAGGTACACTGGCACCTACTGTTATTGCTAATATCGGAAAGTTCTGAAGGAGGTTGTGTTTTCTATCTATGAGTACAGTGGAACCCCCTCAATTGGAACCATCCTAAAGGATCACTGAGGTGGTCTATGCATAGAGGTGGTCTTAGCACTGAAACTTTTACATTGTCATCATAAAATCTGGTCGAGTAAGCTGAGATACAGGGCATAGGTTGGGGACAGAACTTATTAATACAGTTCAACAGGCTAATAAAGCTCCTTAATTTCTTGATTACAAGTCAGGTCTAATAGAGATCGGTATCATTTAGAAGCCGGGTCTATAATGGCCTTGAAAATATAAATTTTCGTATGTCTTAAAACGCCAGTCTGATTTGGACACTGAGCTAAGAACTCCCTCTAAAATAAGAGGCCCCAACAGCTTTCACTCGTAGCTTTCTATTCTATTCTTTCAACTCATGAATGATTCCATTTTTCTGGAACAATAAATTTTCCCATAGAGGCCTACCAATTACGTCACTTAATGCAAATAGCACCAAGGAAACCATAACATGAATTTAATACATACTGCATGTACCCCAAGCAGCACTTTTGACAGCTCTGAGCTCTGGGGATGAGTTTCATTGCTCTATAACAGCATGTATATTCACTAAGAATTTACTCAGTGTGGATTGGAAATAACTTTTCAACCGAGTCAGCTGCAGCTTCAGACTGCTAGCCTGTGGGGATTGAGATATCTCCAGTATGTGCATCTGCAGACAGTGTTGGTTGAAATTCAAATGAGGAGGCTTCTGTTGCCACATCCATTTAGCAAGATGACCTTTGGACAAAGTGTGACCACAGGCAGACATCAGTCAAAACGACTTGCCACCTGTCAATATCATTCCAAAAGGGCCCACTAGGGGCGCATCAATCACTCATGATTAACGCGACACACGTGCTGCCCGAGAAGCTGCGAGATTTCTCCGGAATTACAGTAATTGACGATCTAATTCCTCCATAAACTTTAGGAAGCTAAACCGTTTCCCCATTGACTAGGCAAGACCAAAGAGCTGTGAAGACCTCATGTTAGCTGCTAGTGCAAGAAAGCTGTAGGCTAGCATGAGGAATTTTGAAAGAAAATATAGCAAATTCTAATCTTTGGAGCACCTCACTATTAAGACCACTCAATTAGTGAGTGAATTGTGAGTGAGTTGTGTCACACGCTTACCAACTGTAAAATACATCACCAACAAGACCAACCCAAAACTAAAACACACCTTTAAGAAAGCTGTCTCACAAGACTACAGAATAGTCACCATAATGTGGGATACCGCACAGTGGAAGGTCTAGAGCTGCCAGGAGCTAAAACAATGAATTAAAGAAGAAATACATCAGTTCGGTTTGGAAACAAAACACAAGAATACTTTCTCAGTTAATGGATAATCTCTATCCCACTCAAGGAAAAGTAAACAGGCTAAAAAGAATGGAGAAACAGTATAAACAAGATAAAGAAATTCTCAATATAACACTGAAAAAAAGCTGGTATTTGAAGGAGGGAAACGATATAATGAGAAAGAAATAGAAAAAAACATTACATTTTATTGCTGAATTATCCCTTTGCATTTGTTGATACAGTATATATATATACACACGATCATCTGATGTACATGTTATCTGGTCTTATATAACATTTTGTGCACAATAACACAGTTCACATGAATTGAATTACTGCAGTAAAATATCCATGTAAAAGACACAAAACGCTCAGCTGTATTTATCTTGAATTACATTCCTACTATTGTACGTTTATTAGAACCAAACCACCAATTAGTACGTTAAAGTTCTGTCTATAGATAGAGAGATTGTGGCATACAGTATTCAGCTTGCTTTACTCTGTTTAAACGAAGGCTCTACAGTTGCTTTGTACAGCGTTAATTTTGAAGCTGTAGCTTCTATCTCGAAACCTATGATTTTGTGTATTTACTTACAAAACTGAAGGCTGCCAGGCAGCCGGAAATTGCTGGCTCCACGCATGCGCAAACACACCGGAAGGACTAGACTGTTTGATTACAGCTTATTGCCTTCAATTCCACAATGCAAGCTTTTTCCACTGCTCGCTGAAATGAGCACTCCTTGGTGATACTATAGTGATGGGTAGTGATGTGAAATTGGCTAAGATTGATTGATAACCTATACGACAGGTTATAGAACCGAGTGGTTGGCTATTGTGGTATCACTTTAAACCTGATATTCAAATGAATAAGTCAAATGACTAAAACTAACAAAACGTAGCAGTAGGCCTAGTTTTAGTTCTATTGGTTTTAGTATTAGAGTAGTATTACTGAAAAGCAATAGTGCATGGTGGTGGGTGCAACATTAAATATAACAAGCAGCAACAACCTCAGCATCAGTATTAGTAGTATGGTAACATAGCAGTATTATTACACGTCAGAGCATTGTGAACATATGAAATGCCCAGTTACTCTTTTGCATGATACATTAGAAATAAAAGCTCATAACTGGAGCTATTATAAGAAATATCTTTTGATGTTGATTGGTGCCTAGCTGTAATACAAAAGACTTTGCTTGAGGGCATAAATCCCTCCATTAACGAGGCTCACGATGTTGGCATACTGAGACAAAGCAACGTTATCACTGGCATACAAGGTGGAGATATATGTGCATCCAGCGGTATCTGCTTATGCTGACATTATTGCCAAGCATTATTGGCCACACGTGCGTTCCAAATGGACGCATTCTTGCTTAGATACCCCTCTGTGAAGTCACACATTGTTTCCTGAGCAACTTATCAGCAGTAGAACGACCAATCGTTTCGCACCTCCCTGCTGGGAGAGTAGCATAGGTGTAAGACAAGGGAGTCCCACAGCTCTCATTATTTACTCGCCAGTTTTCTACCCCCCTCAGGGCTTGCTAATGACCACGAGGGGTTATTTACGAAAGGGGTGGAGGTTTTTCTCAGCCTCCAAGGAAAACCAACACTATGCAATGATAGATATCCATAGAGATAAATTAGGAAATTAGGAAGAATAAATTAGTCATTATATGTAACCGGAGGAACAAGACTGAGTAGTAGTTTGAAGAGGCAGACGACTGACCGACTGACTGACTGACTGACGTGCTGACTGACTGACTGACTGACTGACTGACTGACTGACTGACTGACCAAAATCAGGAACCCTGTCTCAAGGTAACAGTTTTCAGAATTGAATGGAATAAACACCACATTGTTTCACATATTATCGTCTTTGTGCAAACACTACACACAAACCGTGCCTCCAGCAAATATCAAACACGATGTAGAGTTTCAGATAACGTTTTGATAGCTTGAGTGGGATCTAACCTAGGGAATTCCCCTCCAATCAAAGTCAAAACAAACCCACGTGGCCCATGGGAAATGTTTTCAGCAGCATCAACCCAAACCATCCATCTGTCATCAGGACGCTTCAGTTACCATGACAACATCTAGATCACGTGATAGACAAGCCACTGCTTCTGGACCTGCATAGTTTGGATCTCTTAGATCCTTGTAATCCCCCAGTGTCTGATGTTATAAAGATTTTGGTGGGCAGACAGGCAGTTGAGCCTTGATATCGTGTGACTATGGAGTCACTGACTGTGTGGCAGAATTTGTCAGTTTCACAAAACCGATAGGTAGCAATATCTTGGGTTATATTCCTAGCCTGAATGCAGCTGAATCCCAGAATAAATGTATTCACTAAAGACGTTAAAGTGAGATCATAATGCAGGTTTTGCACGTTGTTCATCGTTGAAAACACGTATTCGCAATACCCTTCACTCATGGAATAAATTTATGTGAATTGTTGAGGGAACTTCTACGTCATATAAGTTAAGCTTATTTTAGCGATGGCCTTAGGGGTGAAGTGGAATGGAACTATAGCCATGTGACCACCTCGCAATTAAGGCCGATAAGGGCTGAAAATTAGCATCATATGCAACTGCGTGATAAATGGTAGGTCTATGATTTACTGGATATTATCAAAATCCCCGGATATTTATTTTGTAACAGAATAAACTGCAGAGTCTGATTCTGAGTCCATTTTCTTTATCCCTGCCAAAATCACTTGTCTTCCTCGTTCCCCCGGACTGACTATTGCCATGGCGTGACTAAGAGGATTGCAATTCCTGCCAAAACCTCATCCGAAATCCCCCCAAATGGTTTTCTTCTTTACCTGATGTACTTTGAAAGATGGATTCTTTTGCAATCTCGAGTATTCAATTGAACACCCAGATGGTGTGTTCTCATTGAAGCATTTAACTTTCTTGTCTATTTTCTATCCAGGGCTATTAACAATCCAATCTAAAAAGCACAATCCAATTCTCAAAGTTATTTTCTTAGTTATAAGTCCTTATCTCGTGAAGAATGGAAGGCTCTACTCTATAATACTTTCCACGCTAGCTGTAGACCAGATATACACTTGAAAACAATGTTCTCTGCCTTGGAAGTCTCTGAGATTTTTTATATAAAATTAATAGAGGACATCAATCAATCAATCAATCAATCAATCAATCAATCAATCAATTAATTCATCAATCGGTCAGTCAGTCCACACGGTTCTTTTTGGAAAGTATTATATTTACCACTGGTAACGATTTTCTTTTTAGTGCATCTTCAATATTGTGGGTTTCTTCCAATGCCTATTGTCAATAGCTGCACCTAAAGTACCCATAATGGCTGAGTACCTTAAACAGACAGTGCATCAACGCAAGTGCCTCCACTTAAAACTATTGGCAAGCCTGGCTGTCAGCTGATTGTCTTGCAACTTGCAAGTTCTGCTTTTGGTTCTAAGGGCTTTTCTTTTACCCCATCGATTTCCTGTCTGGGAACTCTGGGAAGGGTCATGTGACCCCTCTTTCTCCCCTGGTGAGCTGTGAGGTGAGCTGAACCAGAAAAATCGTCCTCTTCATCATTGTAGCCTTTTTCGTTCTTCGCCATATTGACGTCTGCTCAAGATGTTGTACTCAAGATGCCCGGATGCATGCAGCACACCCTCTGTCGATAGTAAATAGTACTATGCACAGCAGGACAATAGTCATTCATTGTGCAGTATGCACTCACTGTTACTCTATATTGGCTTCTGGGGGAGTCAGGGGCTCTTATTGAAATGTAATGTCAAAGGAAGAGTCGTTACAGAGATTGAGACCTAAGTAGAACTGAGAGAGCTTTTAAATAATGAACCCAAAGTCAAGTCACCTGCATAATCTACAAAAAAGGGCTTCTCATGCATAAAGAATGAATAATAGCTCAATGAAAAACATGCTATAACTCGAAAAACACAAATTAAAACTATCTGTCAAAATATGACTTGACCAGCAGAAGCTGAACTTAAGTTATGAGCCTTTTCAATATTGCCAGGGCAATTTTGGGCCGAAAACAATGCATTATATATAAATATATCAGACTAGCTAGCATGTCGCAGGTTCTTTACTTTTCAGAGTACACAGAGCGGTCGTAAATGATTGCAAACCTCAAAAATGACTGTTCACCATTGAGATAACTTTTTTTTCTTTGTGAGAAACCCAGAAATAAAATATCGATGAGTAAACAATCCACATTATTTTACTAATACAAAAGACATCTGCCACAATAGTATCACAATAGCGATCCATTCAAAGCCATCTCCTAAAAGCGCTGAAGTTTCCTTCTTTAATTGAGAAAAGAAGTCAAAGAGACCATTGACTCAACCACGAAAGCCTCTCAATCTTATAAATGGACTTCTCGACATGTCTGTCACCTACTTTTCTCTCTCTAGTCTTTTGGCCATCTGCAACATTAAGAAGTTGTTGAAAAAAAATGGCATAAAAAAGGAAAACAGCAAAAAAAAATGGAAACATGTGAAGAAAAAAAAACAGGATACAAAAGTTGCTGAAAGACAGGGCTGAAAGGCAGAAATTGAGTGTGCACGAGACAGAGATTTCAAAAGAAGCTGATGAAAGATGGTTTAGTTTTCCTTGGCACATTTACTGACAGGTAGACAGCTTGCGTTGCTACATTGGCAGTTGGGCAAGGCAGGAGACAGGTTCAAGCAACATCAAAAACAACCCACTGTAGCCAGAACAAACAGAAATGGCTGTAGCACCAACACATGTGTCAATCGCATCTTGCTGAATTGATACAGAGATGCTACGAGTTACTACTGTTTCCATGGTGATTCGACAGTCATGTGATCCGTGTGTGCTCAATGTGTGGGTCAGTGTAATCTTACTTGACCACTGTCCAGTTCTGTCCAACAAAAACTGCATTTTTGAAATAGAGACTGTTACGATAGATAGAAGGATAGATAGACAGATAAATGGATAGAATAGAATAGATAGATAGATGGATGGATAGATTCATTTATTCATTCATTCATTCGTTAAAGCCACTGTCACACGGGCCGGTTGTGCCGTAGTGAAGCCGTAGTATTACGTAATAGTTGCGGAAATCGCTACCCGGCTCGAAGCCGGCGGCCCCAATACGGCCACCCGAGGATACCCGTGGATACCCGTCAAGCACCCGTGGGACCCTTGGCCAAGCTGCGAAAAATCTCACGGGTGTAAAAAAAAAAAAAACCCGTGGAAGCCGGCGGGTGACCCGTGGAAGCCGGCGGGTGACCCGTGGAAGCCGGCGGGTGACCCGTAGAACCCGCCGAGTCACCCGTAGAACCCGCCGAGGCACCCGTAGAACCCGCCGAGGCACCCATGGAAGCCGGCGGGTAACCCGTGGCAGCCGGCGGGTTACCCGTAGCACCCGGCGGGTAACCCGGCGGGTGCTGCCCCGCCCCTTTTTGCTGCCAGAACCGGTCGCCAAACCGGCGGAAAGAGCTGTTACATAACTATTACGTAATACTACGGGTTCACTACGGCACAACCGGCCCGTGTGACAGTGGCTTAAGTCACTCATTTTAGCTCCATTTTGAAATTGCAAATTTTGAAATTCCAACCCACACATTATCATAACACAATCTGCACTACATGACCCTAATAAGTGTCATACGATATCATATCAAGAACACACGAGGTGTTACATAACTGGGGTAGCAGAGGGGTTAAGTACAGGATAATCCCTTGGCTACATACACACACCATTCAATAATCACCCTATTAGTGTTGGAGTTTGTTGATATTGATAATGCTTATCTTGAGCAATGGGCTTATCTACAACATCCAAACAGTATCTCAGACTTGAAACTAATCGGGTTAAAATTCCTGGTGGTTTTCACTTTGATTTCAACGTGTGAAATGGAATGAAATGATAGAAAATACGCCCACAATTTGATATCTAATTGACCGAATCTTCGAGATTTCAGGTAAATTAGCTTCAAAGGAAAACTGTTAAGTTGCACAGATTAGAACAAATGTGGGATATTTGTGATAGTTTAGAATTTATGTTGCAAATTGAGGTGAAGTAATTCACATATCGAAGTGTAAGCCTCGCTTTCGAGACACCAATACCATTGTAAGCGCATTTACAAAAGTCAATGTCAGAGTACAGATCAAATTTACACCGGCATAGATCACATAACAGCTGCATATCATGAGGAACTATCTCTCCCCAAGACTATCAGAATATTCTTACAAGTACACCTTTCACAAGTACACCTTTCACAAGTACACCTTAGAGCAGCTGGAGCATGTCTCAACCTGTTTGTTATGAAGGGTTTGAAGCCCCCCTTTCCCTCTGTACCACCCATAGGCGACAAATTACACCCCCTGACTAGTAGGCCTACCCATCTCCCAAACATTGCAAATGAGAGGCCTGAAAATGAAGCCATATGTTCTGGAAATGTAAACATTCACCCCCTGTGCGGAGTCATACATGCCCAAGTAATTTGTGATGTGACTCCGTTCGGTAGAAAATGTCACCCCCAAGCATGGGTGATCTCCCACTCCCTGCAGTGCAATTTTTTTCATTAAACTAAATGTTGCTTCTTGCGGTAGACTTGGCACCTAGAGGAGCACACAGTTAAATAAACTTACTGCCGAGATCACCTCGCCATTAGGACCACGGCTCCTACATGACCATGAACATTCGCCTCTCGGCAGTTGATTGGTAAAAAATCATTTACGAAGTGTTTTCTATTCAAATTATTAAGTCTTTTTTAATGTATGAATTAAGTTGTTGGAGAGCATTGACATGTGATATACAATATAATCACTATATAATCTAACTATGCTATGTAATTTTGCCTATATTATTACTATAAGCAGGTATAATGTATAATAAAGCTAACTTGTCGAAGTATGAAATTATAACTGACAAAAGCTTTGTTTTTATTTGTAGTGGGTCCCATTAAATGTATGACTAAATAAGAATTTCAAGAATAGAGACACATTGATATTACGGTCATTTCAGTGTCACCTAAAGGGTGGTATTAATTGGACTTCCGATAATTTTATCAACTTTCATACAACGTCCTAGCCCCAGGGCAACTGACCTAATGTCACCCTAGGGTGTGCCTAGCCCTGTCACACAATAGGGTGATATCTGGTGATACTTCCTATCCCTTTGGGGCAACATGTGGTGTCCAAGAGAAAGCTACAACTATTTATGCTGAGGGTATACATCTGTAATATGAATGGATATTCTTAACAGGCCATCATTATCCAATATCAGGCACCTACCACAGGTGGGGATTAATGGCAACCCGGTGGCCCTATACAGTTCCCAAAGTGAATATCAGAGAGAAAAAGCACAATACACAACCCAATACACATTATGGGGTGCAAAAGACGTGCTAATATGTTTATAGTAATACAGGAGTAATAATGTAAACAGGATAGAATATCATGGCATAAAGTGTTCTGGCTTTTGTTGTTGTGTTTATGGTTTCTTATAGTAGACACCTGGTGGTGGGTTTTGAAGAGCAGAATAAAAAGAGAAAAGGGGATGAGTAATATGTGTACTTAGAAAATGACACAAAAAGTAGAACCATTTAACACAGAAAAGAAGCAAATCAACAAAAACAAATAAATAGTGTGACCCGACAATTCAGACCACTTACGGAATCACAAAAGAGTTCTTATTTCAAGGTGGGTAATTCTCCTTTTTTTTTTCTTTTCTTTTTTTTTTTACTTCTTATCATAGTTTAAGGACCCATTTAAGTGCAATTAATTTTTTTAATCTATCGATTTTTTAATGTACTGGTCGCAATTTAGGTCTCCCACTGTACAAAATCTTCCAAATACAAGCATTGACTTTTGCCTCTGTACATGGATAATGTAATAGTTTACCCCCAAGCCAAAGAGACGTTGTGTAGTTTAGGGTGAGAGTTGCTTGGCACATGCCTGGGGTTGGGGTCACTGCCTCTTTTAACCCCTTGACCCCACCCCACAAAACATTGATGTATCACTCCTTTACACATGTTGACAAACGCCCTGCATGGCCAATGTCACTTGCCAAGTCAATAATGCCAAGGAACAGAGAGAATAGAATGCAAACTCTCATTGTATTCTTCATGCTTCATACTTTTGCCTCTTGTCATCCAAAAGAAACATTGTTTTATGCACTAGAATCACGGAGCCAACAGTAAAGATAAGCAAAAACTTCAATGGCCAATGTCACATTCTGTAATTTCTGTTCATTCTGTTATAAAACATTATTACAGTGTATAATGATGGGAGAAAAAGGGAATTTAAATCAGATTTGCTTCATTAATTAGACGAGGAAAGTATTAATTTTAAGTCGCTATACCCGAAAAGTCGAGTGCAGCATTTGCTATTATTTATCGTGACATTAGTAAACTTCAAAAAGAAAGTTATTCTGGTACTTACAGTATAGTAATTTATTAAAATCATATAATTTATAATAAATAAATATTAGATACCTAATTAGCCTGCAATAACGTTAGACTTCTTTTATTGGCCGGTATGTGTACTCATATCATTAAAAAATTTCTGATTAAAAGTGAATATTGTCATGGCTGGCTATGACTCCATGTTCTAACTGCGTTGTCTGGCGGTCTGTCCCAGTCTGTCTGTAATACATTTCTTTCTCTATTTATCCATGAGCAACTGTCAGACACGTCTCTCTGTCTGTCCAACATGCCCCAAAGCTGCCCATCAGCCACTACACAGCAAGAGTAAAAAGCCACAACTATTAACACATCTATTCTCATTGCCTGTGGCTATAAATTGGCAAGCAATTTTCAACAAAGCACAAGTGTAAAGTAAGCACCAGAAAGTGAAAAAGAAAAACAACTAGTGTAAAAAAAGTAATAGAAAATTTCCAGTGTCTTTCTAAGACTCACACATTCAAGAAATCATCCATTATTATAGTAAACTGAGAACTGCAAGATTTTTATTTTTTACGAAGAGTATGTTTGAAATGCTTTTTTATTTTTATTTATCTTGTTACGATTATTTTATCATTGGTAAAAAAATACACACCTCTAAATATGTAACCGTACAAATATTACTGCAAGAATATAATTGTTTTAAGAAGTAATTTTCAAGTCGGAAAAGCCAAATCCATATGACGATGATGTCGCTTAAATTCACACTAGCAGTGGCACGGAAAATTATTTCTGTCAAGATATGAGGATTCTCAATTATCTGGATAAGCATGACATGATATATAATAGGTAAATACTTCCACGTTCTCCTTTTTTCTTTTTTTTTCCAAGAAAGTAAATTAGCCTGTTCTTAGACATGTCAGATTTGGACTGGCGCATGATACATGGAAATTATGTGGCAAAATTACTTGTCAAATCTGTAACAGGAGAATAACATGAGAATTAAAAAAAATTGCCATATGTAGTGTGCGTAGTACAGTCTTGTTTGGAAAATATCTATCTATCTATCTATCTACCTATCTATCTACCTATTTATCTATTTATCTATCTATCTATCTATCTATCTATCTATCTGTCTATCTATCTATCTGTCTATCTATCTATCTATCCTTGCTTACTATATTACATACTTTTTCATAGATATATTTCTATAATTGCCTTAATTAGAGAGTATATTAAGCATCATTTTCTTTGCAGGCCTGACAAATTAAATATCTCACCATGGCTGACATTTGAGAAGGATTTCCACGGCGTTCCCAGTGTCTAATATACCTCAGTTCATAAAAGGCATATGTCAAGAAAGTGATACCAAGCATGTTTGATAAATACATTGGGACTTCACAATTAAGACTATCCTTGGGAATCACTGAGGTGGTCTCAAAATACAGGTTACCTTTAGCCCTGAAATGTTCTTCATTTTAATTAAAATTTTGGACCTAATCATGTGATCCTAATTTTGGGTGGTCGTAATATTGGGGTGTCTTAATTGTAGGGTTCCACTGTATGTATCAACACAGTTTGAGTGAGAGCTAGAAGAGCATACTGAATTGGCTATCTTGTTGCATTTATTGTGCCCCCACAGTGGAGTACTTTATTTGCAAATTCCAGTGATTTCCCAAATTTCAACAGCCCCCAAATATTTTAGCATTGTGGCCCCCAACAGTGGCCACCCAGGGGACATGTGTTGAATCACAGGACTCATAGTGGGATGACCAACTCCTGACAGGTTTCAGTTTTCATTTCATTTATATGCACTAATATTATCACCCATCCCTGAAGTTTGTTTCACATAAATGTACTTGCCATGAGTTTAGTAAATACAGCAAAACTCATGTTAGGTCCTCATTATTAAACATCATTTATAATATATTATATAGTTATAAAATATTTTTATATACGCGCAAATTAATGGTTTCAGAGACTAAATTAAAGCTAGGCATGAAAAAAAAGGCATTTTAGACAACACTGTCAGATCATGTAAAAATAACACAACTATTGTCCATGCTGTCTACCCTGCAGTACTCCGGCCATGCAGCTCAGCTGCTTGCTTATGCCATGAAGAATGATGGGTCAGAATCCAAGACATCTGACCTTTTACCCTATCAGTGTAGCCCTTGACCACCCCTTTACCCCCTGTTAGTGGCGCCATCTTCAAATGGTCATAAGTCAGTCAGGGATGTCAGAATGTGTTTGATGTCGTTATGCTAAATTGATAGAGAAGTATATTCTGAGAGTGATGTATCAGTTTATCATGGCAGCATGGTTTAACGCCATCTCCAGTGGGAGTGCCCCTGCAGGGATTGTCCCTGTCCAGATATGAATGTTATGGGAAATATATTTATGCCATCAGTAAACAAAAACCTGCGGATCACAGCTATTAATTTAGCTGACTCACTTAGATTAGGATGTTAGGTTTTATCTGGGGTGTCATATGCATAGATACAGTGGTACCAAAAGTATGATTCAATGTGTGATCATTTCTGTAAACAGTAATTCTGGAACTTTGTTTTCGTAATTAATGGAAATCATTTGCACGATTCCGTTAAATGAAATGAAAAAAATAAAAATAAAATGCATTTTTTGCCTGATTTATTTTATTAAACCAATCCTTTTTCAATTTGCTGTTGATGCTGTATTTTGCTCTGTCATTGAATTTCTAAATCATAAGACTACTTAAAAAAAATATAAGTATATATATTATATATATTGTAAATATATCTTTCCATTTCATATTTTATTTGTGAAATTTTACATTTATTCTTCTAATCTATAATATGCTACGAATACAATTTGTACTAGTACATACATTTTAAATTTGTCTCTAGCCAAGATTTGCGCAAGGACATAGGACATAGCTACTTGGCTTAATGGTTAAGCCTCTCTTAGCTCGTATAATGGTTCATTTGTGTATGGTATGAGAAAAAAGTATATAAATGTACTTAAGACAAAGAAAGGAACAATTTCTGTCTTTTTCAAAACACTATATCCCCAATTGGAGGAAACAGGAAATAATGCAAGTAACACTTATTTTCCTTTGAAGTTGTACTCTCAGAATACCTTGGGGTTGAATCACACATCTGGATGTGTTCCAGACTCACACAAGACAAGGAAATTTGTAAATATTTAACAGTTCTGAGTGTTCATAAGCTAGACCTCTGGAAGGTCTCAGAGCTCTTCAAAATGACAAGCTACATAGATTGACAATTAGCGACCGTGTTTAAGCAAGTGCGTGTCATCAAAAAATGTAAAAAGGGTAAAATATAACAGGAATCCCAGGATAGGGCTCTTCAAAGGTTCCGCAAGGGGTTCCTGATTTACGTTTTTTCACCATAAACTAATTAAGCCAAGATAATAGAGAAACAAATTGTGAAACAACAGCTGATAGATGAAGTATAGTAGATAGATCAATCGTGGAGTCTCTAGTGACTCCGGATCAATTGTTTTTGTATTCATTTATTGTTTTGCTGCTTGGAGTTCAAATGTAAGATGAACCTCTGGAATGAAAATGATATGTAATTAAATAAATGAATTTAACATTCCTTATATTAAAATAAAATTATAAATCCATCTAAATAACACCCATTTCGGGTTAAAATCTCAGCAAACTGGTTAAAACTGCTGATTACCTCCTAGAGTAATGCCCAGATGTTGTGACTGTGCAGATGTTCTACAAGGGGCTGTGTTTGGGGTCCGCATTTTATCACGAAATAGAACAGGACTTGCACCAATGTGGAAATCCCATCTCAGATAAGAGGGAGAGAAATATTTCATGTTGATAATTCAGTGGTTCAATTCAGTCCTTTTCCCTTTAAGGCAAATTGTTGGAATTTAAAAACATTCTTCTTCTAATGACAATTGGGGATCCCAATTAATAATGATTAGTCTATGGCAGATCCAATATCTGGCTGGACACTCAATAGTTAGAGATCCACTATTAAGTAATGTAAAAAAAAATAAAATAAAAATACATTAGTTGTAGTGCCATGCATGCATTGTCATATAGGAAGCTTGCACTAAAAATCGGAACTGGAGAACTTTGTTGTACTGGTTATACTGTATTTTACATAGACCTATATGCTTTCTCTGCAAAAAGTCGAGAAAAGAAACAAGTTTTTCCCACAATAATAGATTAATCATACCATGCCTCTATGCAGTTATGCAGCGTGGAAATGAATTAGCTGCATTATACATGAAAGAAATATTTTTCAAATACTGTAATTCATCCATGAAATGAAACAAATTACAAGTATACTTTTGTTATCCATCCATCGTAAGATTGATTGCTTATGCTAATTCACGCCACTCCCACTTGAGCCATAACTTTATTATCAGAGGCCACTTCATGAAGCCATTCACTGTATCATGTTCTTCAAAAACATCAGAGAAAATCAACCCTAGATCCTCTGTCATTTGATCCTAGTATTATGAGGGGTGAACACGCCCCTTTGCAAACACTGTCAACTTGTCAATTGTCATTTCCAAGGACTTTTACATACCCCACCAATACTTGTGTGGACAACAGTCCAACCAACAATTAAGACCACACTATTATGACCAATTCACCATCAATAATGTGGACTCTAAGTCTGTATCCTGCAGCTGGTCATCTCAAAACCTTCAGAGCCAATAGCATTAAGACATTGAGACAATAAGTAATAGATTTTGCCTAACATTTGTTATGTTTAAGCATGTCTTATCTCCTTGCTAACTCTCGACCAGAGTTTGGATATCAATAATCTGCAGTAAATTAACCTGTAGTGCTTTAATGTAAAAAATACGGATTTCAAAATTTCTGGCAGACAATCAGAATTTCCTCCAAATGCTCAACCATTGGAGATGAGAATATCAATTTGCATTCTGAATTCGTGACAATAGGATTAACTTCTGCTAGCCACGAAGAAGCAAATCATGAAGGGTGACTCCTATGTATACCTGTTGAGAAATTGTCCACATATTTGACAGAACAAGGTATAATTTATTTATTCAGCGAGAGGTTAAACTGTGTGTGAGTTCCTTATGTATGCAAGCAAACTTTATAAGAATACCAAAAATGTAGCACGTATTCATGGCAGTTTTTTGTCATGTTTTTCAGGGGAAGGTACAAACATTCATGCCGCCTCAAAACCAAACTGGATAGTTACATTGTATATATCAGCGATAATATATGAATAAATGAGTGTTTATGGAATTCGTGTTCAGTGAAGCCTGGTTATTAATGAAAAATTATGTCTAGATAGTAGAAACTAGTAGATAGGCATCTGACAGACAGTGTCACACCACGTTAAAAGATTTAACTGACTGATTGATTGACTGATTGACTGACTGATTGATTGATTGACACGTTATTCTTCAGTTAAATACATTTGTTTGAAATTTGGTTTTTGTCTTGTCAAATACATTTGCATTTGCATGTACTTGTAGTTGGGGTGCCTGGCACATAAAGTACACTTGTGGATCCTGGTAACTTCACTTGGAGTGTCGCTGTCAATTTGTGAGATTAATGCCCTCCGGGACTTAGGGATCCAGACTCCCTTATCTTATCTTGGCTGGCCTTATCTCATCTGGCTGTGTTATCCACTGTAGTTACCCTCCCTCCAGGACTTGCCATATGATAAACCCCACTTGGTGTAAAATGCCCCCGTGGTACTGTGCAAGTTCAGCCTAGCAGGTGCACACAGTGCAAAGTATACCTCAGTCAGTCCCTTCTTGGACTAAAGGTCCCTTTAAGAGTTAAGCTGTCAGTATGATAACTTTGAAGCTATGAATACGTTAGGATAACACTATGAATGTAGTCAGTCAGTTTTTTTTATATCAGTCAGTCAGCTAGTCAGTCAGCTAGTCAGTCAGTCAGCTAGTCAGTCAGCTAGTCAGTCAGTCAGTCAGTCAGTTAAGTTAGACGCTTGATCAATCGACCTGTTACCATTCACGAAGTATCTCTCACTCAGTCTATCCATCCATCCATCCATCTATCTATCTATTTATCTATTTATCTATCTATCTATTTATTTTCGTCTCACACTTTACATGAATGCTTTTCTTGCCAATTATCATGATAGAAAAATGTAATTCCATCATATTTGTTTCCTTATATCCTTATATCTACAGTCGTGTGATTTATGAAGTAGAATAATTGTAATATATGAATTACGTGCAACCAAGCGAGAAATACAACAGAAAATTATCCGAAATGATTTTTATACTTTTTTTTGGCTTTATTGCTTCATTAATTCCACTTGACTGCTTATATGGTAATATAATTACTAATATTACATAATATTCATATATTGTGTTATCCTTGAAGAATTTTATTGCCCTGCCGTCTATTGAGAAAGAATTCAACTGTTCCCTAATTGCACGAACTGGGCTTTACATTTCAAATAAGATATGACTTTCGGTACAAATTGCTTTTGAAGTGAAGAAAGCTGCTCAGTTTGAACACTGACTTCTTTTTCATGATTTTTTGTCTTTTTTATTTTTGAATATAAGTTGGAAAAAAAGCTTATTAATCACAAACTGCATCAACACAGCCTTGTCAAATAAAACGCTTTAAAACAGGTGCGTGATTAGGGGGGTAAAAAAACGAAACATTTTTATTTTTAAGTGTCATTACTGGCTTTGGCAACTGCTACTGACAGATCAATTTCCATGTTTTTCAGACCTTTCTGGATGACAGCAATAAATTTATTTTCTCAGAGGGAACAACCTCTGTAAAGTATCTGCATGGATCTTTTTGAAATGTTGGCATCAAGTATCCTCAAAAACATTTCAAGAACATTTCTCAATTTTGTTCTCCTAAACTTTTTCTCTCTTGTGCTAATATTTAACTCAGCTTTGGCCCCCATATACTTTCTCCTAACAGGTACCACAGATGTTTTCAAAAGAGTAATTATCACTAGAAAACTTTTTTTACAAACATTTGCTGAAAAACTATAACTTTTACACAATGTTCTAAGTTGCCCTAGCTACAATGTCAATCAAGTCAGTCTTGCTTATATTTGACTTATGAACTGTGAAAATGCAATCAAGATATGCCAGCCACTTCTTTTGTTTTGACCAACTGGTTTCAAAAGTCTTAGGACTTTCTTTTTTTCATAATTTGCAAAAAAGGGAAAATACCTTTCGTTGCTCACAGTAGGTCTTCCACTTCAGATAACTAGTTTTTCCGATTTTTTCTAACCTAGATTTTTTTTTTTCATTAAATTTGAAAGTTGTCAAACATAACTAACAGGCTGGTGCAGTGTTAAAGTGGTCGAGTGTTGGCTAGCCAGCCTCTTGGGTCGTGGGTTCAAATCTGTAAGTATCTCCAAATATCTCTTGCAGTTTATCGTCTACTAGTGTAGTTAACTAGGCCCATGAGTATATATTGAAATACCACTGTATAGTAACATATATACAAGTTCTTATTTTTATTCATAACAAAATTGAGTTGACAGCCACATTTTCTTATAATTTTAAACATAAGGCTCGACCATACACACATGTGTAATTATGAAACCAACGCATACAATGCATGTACCTGAAAATGGTAATTACATGACATTTTTATGTTACTCTATCCTCATGAAACGAAAGTCAAGTGACAATTTTTATTGTGGTTTTCTCAATATATATATATATAAATATTTCCTCTGGTGAGAAAAAGAGAATACATAGTTTACAGTGAACCCTCATTTCAAGAAAACCTTTTCATTGAGATTACCTTGCGATTAAGGATGAGATCATGGATGAAACAGCCATCCAACTTCGGCTCGACCAGGAATCGAACCGGGACCCAGTGGTTTGCGGTGGAAATAATTAAGTACTTGTTATAAGCGTCAGTTTAGGTGTCTAATGCAGCTAATAGTGGTCTTACAATCAAGGTGGTCGTATAATTGGGCTGTCTTAACTAAGTTCATCTACACATTATACTATGACTTTAACTAATTCTTCAGAACCTGCATGGTTCTCCACAAAAGCGAGATAATTTTGTCATGGATAATTAACCAAACATTCCCTCAAGGTATGGTATATTTTCTCTCTTTTTATTTCCAACCGCTGTCGCTCTAATTTTGTTTACATACTCGTCTCCGTGGAGATGTACGAATTAGAGGCTATGGTGTGAATCGCGCGACATGGGGTTTTGGAATAAAAATGAAGAAAATTGATAAATAACAGGTACATGGGAGATATATCATGATAAATCATGGCCAGGGCTAATAAAATCCTGTCCTAATTAACCCGTATGGGCTGGGAGACAGGGTAAATTACCCCATTGGTCACAATTACCCCAGGGCCATGGAAACATTTGATTATTATCTGAGAAACTGCAGTTCTTCAAAGGGCTAGAAGTCTAAACAATTAATCTAAAACTCATTAGTTTCGGTGAAACAGTTTACCTGTCTGATCATACCCTTTGCTGGGGGTTCATATGAGGGTTATACTAGTACCCCAGTGCTGTATAACCTCGCAATTAAGACCACAATTCAATTTTTCAATTTAATCACTATTGTTGTATTGATCTGGTGAGGCGGTCTCATAATATAGATAATAAAGGAAAATAATTAACGGCAACAGTTCAAATATACAGGTGGGCCCAAAATATAGTGGTACAATTGCGAGGTCTTATTGGTGAAGAGGTCTTGAAGCGGGGCACATAGCAATTAACCCCCCTCCCCCCCCCCCAGCCACAGGTGTTGAGAAAGACACATTGGCTGGAACCACGGACTTGACAGCAAACGCCGAAAGCTTTGCCCTTGTGGCTTCAGATTTAGCAGTTCATCACTTCTCTTTTTTTTGATTTTCTGCATTAAAAAAATGATTGCTTGTATCACATGCAGCTTTTTGTTTTTTATACCAAATTTTGTTTCTCATTAAAATGCGTCATGTAGCTTTTGTTTCTCTCTTGTGTGTCAGAAATTACAAATGTAGTTTGTATTGGGGCACCCTCGAACGCCAACTGGGACAGAGGATGGTATTGGGGGTATGGTGTAACTTCTTTAGCTAAGTACTGCGATATTGATCCATCATTCATTATGAGAAACACAAATACTGAATGACAGAAAACACCCATCTCTAATACCACCCAGCGTGGCATGCACACCGCGCGGACAATCTAATTGCAGGTCACTTTACCTTTTCAAGTGACCCGAGTCTATAATCTTGATATCAACTTCTTTCATCGGGTCATACATGGCTACATTTGGTGCACAACCAGAGAACTTCACAGAGGCCATGTTGTATTCATGGTTGGTTTCTTGGTTGACCACTTGACCACAGGCTAACATCTGACGATAGACACCAACTGATTGCAGATGGCGCCACTGTGATCATTTACCCCAAGACAAACTAGAATATGAGCCGGGTCTCTAAATCTTTTGAATGTCTATTATGACAAACGCCACAGTTTAATACGGTAAAGAAAGAAATACAATTAGGCATAAAAGTTCATTTTCTTGATTTTGCACCGGGTCCAATAAACGCCGGAACTGGAATAAACGAGAAGGTCTTATCCAAAGGGGTGTCAAAATCAAGTTGGCTTTGATATTGGGTGGTGTTGATTGTAGTGCCTGGATTTGTACAGAGTGCAGTTACATTGTTCAGCATAGTGTCATATTCCAATTACCATAGAAGAATTATACATAAAAGAAGTTTTCACACGTTGATTCCTCAATTATCATATTATGCATAAATCACAGATAAAAGCTTGTTGTGTGCTTATGCGTGAGAGATATGAAAAAAACGGGCCATTATAAAATTTAGCTTATTTGATTATAAGAAAAAAGAAACCATCAAAATACAATTTTCACTGTTATTATGTGTTATTCACACATTCCCCCACCAAATTGTTGGTCAGGCACATGGTCTAAATTGTAAGCCATTTCAAAATTCACAATTTCATCCCCAAAACCACTGTTTTATTCCAGCATCACATTCTCCATAACACCAGCTACTTCCTCTAGTTACCTGGGCAACGTATACAGAACGGTGTAGCCAACTCTCCCTAGCATTATCCATCTTACTAGGGTAAAACATGTCAGCTCTTTTTACACGCATCATTTCCACTTTTTTGCTTTTTTGCCCCCTTCTTTTTTCAAACTTTTTTATGCACACTCCCTCATAATTAAGTGTTCTTTCAACCTCCACCAAAAACTAGCTCGCCCCATGGTTTCAATAACATGCACAGTTTGAATTTACCCTGACACTAAGATTTTAATCTAGTTTTATGTACAGTGGGAGCTCCGCTATACGACCACCTCACTGGTACGACAACAATAATTGTGCACTGTATATATCCACTATGACTACCTGCATTGGATACCAGTATATCATTTAAAGTAGTCTTAATGACGAGGTTCCACTGTATAACAATGTTGGGTACCTATCTATCTATCTATCTATCTACTTATCTATCTATCTATCTATCTATCTAAAAATACCACCCCATCTCGAACAGTGGTCTTAGTTGTGGGGTTCTCCTGCAATTCCTATAGTTCCACACACAATTGTCCACTATAGCCTCACACCATACAAAGAGATAGGAGATCAAGATATTCTCAAATTTCAGCTCATAACAGATCTTGATATTGATACTATGACATCTTTGACACACGAGAACTCGGTGCCACAACCAGACACTGTAAAGCATTCAAAGCATTCAATACTTCAGACTTCGGCCCCACTGTCTGTGCTTTCGCTACAATACGAGACTGTAATTATGATTGAATTTTTTTTTATAAGTCAAGTACATTATATTTACAAAATTCATTGCAAATTATAACCGGGCGTTAAATCAAGACTACACGATATGGTCAAAAGAGTAGACATCGCGTTACAGCTTTGACTGACTGACTAACTGACTGACTGACTGACTGACTGACTGACTGACGTGCTGACTGACTGACTGACTGACTGACTATTACAGATGAATTAAGGTTATGTGACTGACCATTTCCCTGACTTACTAGACTGACTGACCACTGAGTGGTTTCTTTTCAAATAGCTTTGCATGAAAATCAACAAGCAGTCTAGAATTAAAACCACCACAGGAATGAATCCATGGTTATCCACCTTACTCTTGCTCTGACTTTTCATGGACAAGAAAAGGACAAAAAAGCACAAAGTAAGGACAAAAAACGGCTGTGCATTGCATGATCTTGTGATCTTCTTGTGATCTCAGTCCTGTCAGATTCCAACGTGTCAACCTGAACTCAGTACAAAGAAAAACACCGGAGTGTTTTCATATCAACACATCGAATTAAACATGAGTAAAACGCTTGGGAGCTCATAATATTGGATCATATCAGCTTTCTTGCAATTTACTAGATTTGCACATACTCCAGTTAATTTGTAAAATAAGTTCTTTATCCTCTCCCAAATCTGTTGGGAAACTTTAGAAATTGTACTTGAGTTTTATAAGCAATCTTTCACAGATATAGCACATAATTCAACTCGCTTTTAAGTTTATTTTCATTTGAAACCAAGACTCTTTTCATCCCATTAAACGCTTAAACGATTAAAATAAATTATGAAAATGATGCAATCTGATATGTTTACAATACGGTGACACATGTTGGAATGTTGCCTACAATACAACGCTTTGAAATAGATAGATGGATAGATGGATAGATAGATAGATGGATAGATAGATGGATGGATAGATAGATAGGTGGCTACATAGATAGATGGATAGATAGATAGATGGATAGATAGATAGATAGGTAAAACAATGTTAAGCTAAACTTGGGTCCCCCAAAATGATGACAACCATCTTGAAACTAGGTAAAAAACACCCCCTCACACTTGTAATTCTCAAATTGTGAAGTTTGGGATTTCGATTACAGAAGCTGTGTTGATTCGTGTATTTCAGTGAATTAACAAATACTACTACATTTAGAACATCAAGGATTTTACATTATATTAATAACAACCCAGAAGCATAAAATGTGAACTCGATCTCAAACATTCACATCAAAGAGGCGTTTTCCAAGTACCATTTTACAAATACCGGTCACAGAAATCAAATGAACTCAGTTGACCCGCACATTAACATTGTAGGCAGTATAACCTCACTATTGAGACCACCTTGATAGACAATTAATTCAGATTTTTTGTAAAGCCATGGTTGCAATACATTAGAAATAATCATAAGACAGGGTTTCAATAGATCTGCTCCTCACAACCAAACACTAAAACGTCAGCATCTTGACATTACATGGTTGGTAGTCGATACAATTCGGTAATGTTTATCTCTAAGCATGACATCAGTAACAGGGGTATGTTTCTCTTTTATCTTTCTTATCTCCATCCTATAGATAACGGGCACAACTGGTGAATTATATGACAATGCCTGCACTGTGCAGAGGTCAATTAGGTCACTCCACCACTGCACTGGGAAGTCCCTAATGTGCAAATGCAGATGCCTGATAACAGAGGCAGAAAATCTGATGCAGGCCTGCACCATACAATCCCCTATGCACGAACGATGCATGCTAACCTAATTACTGTCTGCAGCAGAAGTACTGCCTGTTTGGGCAAGTAAAGTACAAGGAATAGTACTGTAGAATGCAATCACTGGACATTACTGTTGCAAGAAAGTACAAATGTTGAGTACAATATATATTTTTTTATAATATGAATTTGCAACAATGAAACGAGTATATATAGTATTTTAGCCTGGCTCACAAAAATGTATCAGTGTACCACATGTGCAATCAAAATAGACAGAAATTTTGGTGATATATAAGAGTTACTGATAAACTGAAAATGTTGTATGTATGCCACAAAAAATGTACATCAATATGTTTGACTCTGGCTTTGAGTGTCTTTGCCTGAGAAATTCTTGCATGAGGAATTACCTTTTACCTATTGTTGGTAATCGTCACTAATCTTTCAATTGGAATATCTTCAGATCAGAATGAGAAATCTACTTATTTCTAAGGGTTATTCAAATATCAGTTAAAATTTTCAGAAGAGGAGAGATCTTGAATGGCTACTTAAACATCCTTGAATCAAATAAAATTGAATAAATGGAAAGACTGTAATGAAAACGTCACATTATCTTTAGCAGTAAGAATCTCTTTAAAAGATTAAAAACCCCCTTGACAACTCTTGCAATTCCTGTCAATTTGATGGGATGCAATTATCGATAAAGTCATGGCTGTTTAGAGGATGAAAATTTCTTAAATGCAAGATCATTCCTTTGTTGAAATCACTCTTTAATTGTCTCCATGCCATTGTGTGGATGAAGCTATTGTTTTCTTATTGTATTTCCTGCTTAAATCTGTTTTTATCTTTGCTTTATCTCTCTCCTGTGGTTTTCTTAAACCAGGCATTTTAAGAATAGATTGACATAGAATGAGTCGCTGATGTAGTCTATTTAAACCTTGTTAATTAACGGAATTCCCCCAGGAAGTTCTCAGAGATTAGGATCCAGTTATGGCATCAAGAGCAACGTGGTTAGAATGCTAGTGGTGTCAAGCAAGGAGGTGGTGTTGCCCAAGCATTTAAATAGCACCATGTTGATTAGATGGCAATACCATAGAGCCTCTCTATTGAAACCTCTTAAATCTAACATTTCGTAAGGATTGGGAGGTGGCCATATGGGGCTACACCATACAGAGGAACCCTGCTTAAGGACCACCTCGAACAAACACTGTACATTATATTGTTGCATTGAAGTGTTCGAGATTTTTGTTAATATCACATGGTCAAATGTGCCACGTGCGTTTTCCATGCGTTTGGATAAACGCATGGAAAACGCACGTAGCACAATTGGCCATGTACCATTGGTGCTTTGGACTTAAGTTGGCAGCTAAGCTCTGAGATAGGATCAAAACTTATTCATGAAACTCTGGTAGTCGTAGAAACCCCTGATTGTCAAATGATAACTGATGATTGATGGGGAAAAGGTGTCAGTTGTAGAAAACTTTCAGAAAATCAAAAAAATAGAAGAAAATCCTCTCGGAACTCGGAGCAAATTCCTGTGCACCTTACATTCCTTCATTCTAGATAGAGCATTTCATAAAGTTTTTTAACAAACAGCAATGTTTATCAATAACTTTCTAACAGATTATGATGAAAATGGACCTTTTATACACTAGACACATACGTCGATACATTGATGCTTTATCCAAGATCAATGATGTAGATCATCTTCTGTGTTTTGCACCTAAGTCTTTGTTCGAACTTTTCTGACTCTTTAGAAAATAATAACTTTTCTGAAGTACTGAATGTTGTTGAGAACTTTACAAGTACGCTTATCTTGGCATCAATACTTAGATATATAAATCAAAATTTATGAAAGACTACACTAGTATACTTGTGCCATCTGCTACCAGTATTGATTACCTTCATCTGTATTTTTTGTATTTGATATTACCTAGCATCTTTGCTACATTGCCAAGATATGATGCGCAGCTGTACTGTACTTTGCTGATTATAAGCACAGCTATACTGTACTTTGCTAATCATAAGCACAGCTATACTGTACTTTGCTGATTATAAGCACAGCTATACTGTACTTTGCTGATTATAAGCACATCTATACTGTACTTTGCTGATTATAAGCACAGCTATACTGTACTTT
Organism: Alitta virens; assembly: GCA_932294295.1. NCBI lineage: Eukaryota > Metazoa > Annelida > Polychaeta > Phyllodocida > Nereididae > Alitta > Alitta virens. The sequence goes on along the minus strand of OW028579.1, from coordinate 8,086,751 downwards.
GCTGATTATAAGCACAGCTATACTGTACTTTGCTGATTATAATGACAGCACTTTACTTATTACAGGCACAACTATATTGTACTTTCCTGATTACAACAGTATACGGAACTTTCATGATTACAATGAGGGGCCTCCCTTATTTTCAGATTTATTACTATACTGTAGATTTAAGCAATCAAGGGCAGTCCAGTCCCGGCCACTTTACGAGACCGGCCTCTATTTTAAACCCGACTTCTAATTGGGAAAATATGATAAGTCGTAATCCCAAATCCCATCACCATTAAGACTAGCAACATGTTTGTGCCAAGTTCATCATTAAAATTGACCTCACCATTACATATATATTAAGACCACTGCCATAAAGGTCGTATATTGCGCCAAGGGTGGCCTTAATGCTGAAGCTCTATACAGTACATTGAGCCATGGACCTCAGAGAATTGTTCACCCTCTACTGGTGCCAGCTCCTGCCGGCTGTAATATGCACCATGGAATATTTTACCCCAGGTGCTATCAGAGCCCCAGGGTAAATTGCAGGTCAGCACTGTTGGGTAAAAATAATTACCCTCCAATAATGCATTGCTGCAAAGTCATGGTGGCTACCTATTCAGACTATGCTCACAATGTGTGTGATCACACTGTTAAGAAGATTGTGATAGCTTTTAGATCAGAGGCAGTATTGCTATATAACAGCCATCTTTGCTGCAGATCCATTGCAGACTAATAGAAAGATGACGAATGAATTTAATCACTGGACATTTATTGAATAAAATTATTTCTGTATCATTGTTCTTCTGCAAATTTATCAAAAATAAATAGGCCTATACACTTATACCATGGAGCTACAAAGAGACGAATGAACTGTCTCTGTTCATTTCAATGAATACCTGTATTATTTAGACTTTCTGACTGCAAGCCAGCTGTAGTGAAGCAATATAAACAGAAAAACACCATCATCATTACACGGTGGCTGTCAAAGTGCAATAAACATGTGTGCAGTCTGACTTACTGTACTTCTCATCATTGACAGGAGAACAAATAAAAACATACCATGTTTTTTAAAAAAGAAGCTCCACACCTGTGGTACTTTTCATAACTGATTGAATTTCTCATACCATTAATACGACGTTTTTAATAATAATTAATTTTTCCTGTGTTAAGTACTGACAAAACAAATTTATCTTCAAAAGACAAAAAAGAAAAAGGTACTGTAGAATATGATAAAGCTAGTACCAACTTTGTATAGTCATGGGGACATATGGGCTTATTGTGTATACAAATATGTATTACAATGAAATATCAAAATTTCTACAGAGGGTTATATGGTTTTGAGATACAAAATAAAAACTTGACACTTACATGTTTGAGATGAGCTAGACACCTGACTCTGCAGCGGGCACTCTCTACATCCCCAGCATCGCTTGCAGTCAACATGCCCTGACTCAGCAACAGAATCAAAACACTCCATCCTACAGCCTCTGTGTATATGTTACCCATGACTGCATCACTCTCTGCGTTAAATCCAATTTCCTCTTTTGGTATTATCCTCCGAAATTTGGCAGTCGTGTTTTGATCCAAGAGCAGGGATCAAGAAGATTCTCTAAAGATCTCTGAAGGAGACTTAACTCTTAAGGGTGTGATGAAATTGGTTTCTGCTACTGATGCAACTAAGCTACTGACAACAGTGATAAAACTCCAATGTCACACAGTTAATAATTCACTGTATTCAATTTGTCAATTTGTTATTTTTGTACAAATCATCAGGTATTTCATCAACGAATTATCATTATTATGATGTAACTCCAGGTAGTTTGATAGATACTGAAATATTCAGTATGAATCACTGTTAGTAAAATAGGTAATGACAGCTGTCAATCATCCAATATAGTTATGATTGATTAGCAATCCCAACAATCCATTTTTCATCAATAAACAATCATGATGACTCTATACATTTATATATATATATTCTACTATAGATATATATCTAACTGTGATGATTAACCAGAATCCTAATTTTGTAATTATGCACAGTCTATTAAATTTCCTTGTGTCAGTTAAAATCCCGAAAAGTATAACATCCACATAATCTGAGAATTGAAATAGTGAATAGCGTACTATTCCACTGGCTGCACACGTTGCCTCATCACTGGCTCGTGTCAGACTGTGAAGGCATGTTGTTTCCAAGGAAGCCATGTGCAGGCCGGCCAATGGTGGCGCTAAAAATAGACGTGCCACTAGTGACTCGTGTCGTCCTCTGGTGCAGAGTAAAAATATCGGCTGAAGAATTGTCGTCTGCTAAACTGCATTCTTGATTATTCTGGTTCTCTTGGAGTTTGACACATAAAATATGAAGAAAATACTCAAGTCTAGAGAAGTGAGACAGCAATCAAATGAGTGAGACTCACTCTAAATGAGTGAGACTTAGCATGTATTCTTGGGTGGGATCATTGTAGTAATCAAAGCCTTGCCAAGTTATCATGATAATTTGTGTACATAGTTGTTTTATAACCCAAAAGCGTATTTTTCTTTTCTAACGCAATACTTAGGAAATGATTTCTTCCAAATATAGGAATATGTTTCCTATTTTAATAATAAGTTACGTATTTTCTAAAATTTTATTCAGCTTATTATCACCATCTTTCTTTTCTTTCTTTTATTCTTACTTTCGTTCTCTTTGTCTTTGCCTTCTTTCTTTCTTTTTTTCTTTCTTTTCTTCCCTCTTTCATTCTTTCTTTCTTTCGGTACATGCAAGTAAAATTACAATGGCTTGCTGACAATGCATCCCAACTCTGTGAAAGCCATCATTACACCAGTGAAAGACTGTAGACTGAGGGCAATCAAATGACCAGTCTAACCTTCGCCTGGTGCCGACTCATTAAGACTAATTACCTGGCCAAGAATTCAGGAAATTTCAGCAAATGGTCTTGGTGAGGCTGTGAAGTCAGTTCCTACTGAAGGGAATAACGTTAGACTGTGTTTACACGACATTTGGTCTGTACTTTGTTGTAGATGTGATTAGAAAAAAACACATATCAAATAATTTTTGAAATTATCTATTTTGTTGAATAATAAGTATTTTATTCAAAGCAATGTTACTAAGTTACTGTGATTCCGAATATTTTATATATCGATGTATTATTGATTTTATTATATTTGAACTATATCTGCTTCTGTTATCAATATGTTTTTTTGCTATCTCCTCCACAAAGAAAAATTGGAAAAAATATTAATGCTGAAATTCACCTCATGTGTCAGCACAATTGGAAAATGACCCTCATTTGTATCGAAAGCCCCTTTCAAAGCTTCTCAAATTCCACATTTGTGTTATCATATCATGGGATTCATTAATAATTTGGGCATCAAAGCCAATTGGTGTCAAACATATGGAAGTGATATGATAAGTTCTAATGCTGAGAGTACAGGGCAACCTCTCAAATAAGACCGCCCTTGTGAATCACCGAGGTAGTCTTAATATCGAATTGATCCTAACTTTGAAACTTTCTTACAATGTGCACTATATTCATAAGTTGGAACTATGTTTTGTACTAAATTTGAGGTAGCCCTGATATTAATATAATTTGGATGGTCTTTATTGTGGGGTTCCACGGTCTGGCATTCATAGTGCAGTGAAATACGCTAGGTGTCGTTGTCGATCACAAGATGACAGCAACTATTTAAAATTGTTTAAACTGTAGTAGCTTAAAAAACAGTTCAGTACACATTTACAACAAAAATTATCGATGGTACATTTTAATGGAATGAAATTTGGTAATGATAAATCAGTTTTCGAGGATTTTGTCAAATAACTACAAAAATAATGGTGAAAACATGCATTGACATAACCGACATTTTTCATTTCTTTAAATACTTTATTATATACTGGCAGTCTAGTATTTGACCAAATTTAATCTGTGACGTGTACTCTACTACAGCGCTACTGGTGGCGGTAATATGAACTGAAGAAATTAATAACCTCGAATTCCCCCAAAGTGCCTGGGCCTTGATATTCCACACATCTAAGGAACTTGCCAATGTTGACTCGGGCACAGATTATGCAATCAATTACGTAATAGGGCGGGGTTAATGTCCAGGGGTCGCCTCAAAACTAATTACTCCCAAGAATGTAAACACCACTTCAGTATTGAGGAGAAGTTTGAGTCTTATCATCTACTGACCACATGTATACGTCTTCTATGTAAATGATTTATATGACTGTATTTGGTTATATAATTTATAACTATATACCTGATAACCACAAATTATTTAAAGTATGGATTGCGGGTTAGTTAAAATTTTACAATATAATACAAATAACTAAAATAGGCTAGGGTAACTACTCACACCCTTGAAATACAATTCTGTTATTATCATATTCATGTTTGTATGAATTCCTTGTGTAATGTCAATATGATTATATAACCTTTGCTTTTTGTGTTGAATTTGAGATATTTTTTTCATGAAAAGTCATGGCTGTGGAATTTAATAAGCGTTTATACCCTCTTTTTTTTTCATAGAATAAAAACTACATATTCATGGTAATTTATCAATTCCAACTGTGAAAAATTTCATCCGAAGTTCATTGAAAATGATCAATTGGTTCTGCTGTATAACAATATCAGTACTTTCAATTACTATTTTTTCTTATTCAATCAAGGTGAAACCTGAAACCAGCACTTTTCTAAACAGTCTTTGAGAATTTTAATTACAGAATTCACCTACTAAATTCCTGTGGAATATGATAAATTACATGCTACCTGAAAGTTAACTACTACATAGACCCCCTGCTGTCATCATATAAAGACTTGATATAATAATTCTAAAGTGTATTTTGATGTCTTTATGATTTTTATACAAGTTGCTAAACATAATTATATGGTAGACAAACTTTGAATAGGCACATATTCCCAGTGACGGATTGGCTAAAGCCAAAATGTTAAATATCCACGCCTGACTTTTTGAAATGTTGTCTTAATTAATGTAAATGTATTCTAACTTTTGCCTACCCTATAATTACGTTTCTAATGCTGATATCATGGTTAGGCTTTTTCTCTTTATTGTTGTTGTGGACTTCCCCTAAATTTTTTAATTGATATCTATTGTAGGACCAGATTCATGTGATCTTGCCGCCATTTTGTCCAAATGCTTAAAAATCACATGACACAAGCATTCAATTCTAAAGTGCTTTTATTGGCTATGTATCGTATACAGTAAAACCTCACCATGGAGACCCCCCTTATAAAGTGTAAATTTGACAAGTGATAAACAAAATAAATGTACTTTTCTTCATAGGATATAGTTGTTCACTGTTTTTCAATATGACCCCAGAAAAAAACAAAAACTTAATAAAATGGAAGATTATTGACTTGAGGCAGACCTTATTGTGGGGGTAAATTGAAGCATGTTGTGGAGGGTGAAATTACAGGGTGTCAATGGAGCATAATGAAATACCCCTGGGTGCCAGAGGTCTTTCATTTTCAGCGATTTTTTTGTGCCGTGTAGTGAGCTGTCTTTACTGAAGATTGAGCTGACAGCATATCAAGATTGATAATTCACAAAATAAAAAAGGTTTTTTCACTTTTTACTTCTCGCAATTTTTTCCCTTATTTACCCACTTTGCTCAAATATTTTTCCATAAGTTTTCTTCAATGTGAATGTTGAGATTTCTGACAATTTGACAAACATTTGAAACCCACATTTTTCGTTTATCTAGTTGTGCTTTTGTTGCTTCTACACTATAACTGCCAATAAATAATCGGGTTTACCATATATGGCCAGGATTTCGATACTAAATGATTATTATGCATAAAGAAAACACCACTACTACAACTACTGCTATTACTAACTACTACTACTACTACTACTACTAATACTAATACTATTACTACTTGCTAGATCTAGTACCAGTACTTAACAGTAGGGGACGTTGTATTGGTTTTCATCATTTTATTACCATTATTATTATTATTTTCAGTCTATTTTCTTTTGAGATGAGTTCCACCATTGATAATACACAAACAACCACAGCAGCGCCCTCTACTAATAAGTGCCAAACTTCTCCATTAAAAGCCCATATCACCTCATGCGTGTTTGCTCCAGTCACAAATTATGACTCAAAGCTTTTATTACCACTGAATATTTCCCCCATGATCTCATACCAATGGAGGGTGAGTTACTAACTCATTCCTTTGGAGGCACGTGCTACGTTCTAATTTGCATAACAAAGATGCTTTCACGCCCCAGCTGAGTCCAGATTCATTCCTATGGACATTCGATCTCAGTCTGATCACTTTATGATCCCAGTGGCTTCCCCTCTCGCCCAGGAGTCTCAAAAATGACGGGCAATTACACGGAGCCATTGTTTTACTCAAACAAAACCATTGTTTGCCCACGAAGCCACCAGATGGCGAACGGAGATCGTGTTGATCATGTGACAGTCACATGTCATGCTGGTGATCAAGCCGCAACCCCCGGTTGCCAAGCAACACACAGATATCTTGCAAAAGCCATTAAATGCCATTTAATCCATTTAAAAGATGTCAATTGTTCCATCACGTATGTATGTGTGACGTATCTAATATTATTTCTGCATAGTTTCTTGATATGCTGTATGTTTACCTCACCGTTTTGCATTGAGGATTAATTAATTAATTCAGTTTGGATAGGATTCATTTTGTAAGATGTCAGGAACTCAGAACATGGTGCATTTTTCAGGAAGAAATATTTTTAACAAATATTTAAGAAACTGAAAAATATTAAACAGAATTGACATAGAACTAAACCCATGTAATTCATAATTTCTTATGAATTTACATCAATCATTGTTTGCTTTTAATGAAAAACATGACAAGGGACTTCTGACCATTTTGTGTGCATGAAATGACCCGTGAAATAGCTGATCCCTGAGTTACCATTGTGTCTCCCTCAGATCCTGGAATGATTAACCGCAGTGCAAAAATGTGATGAGATATTTGTCGCAAAATTCCCATGGATTGAGCTTGATCAGTAGATAACGACATGCCACAAATGAAGCGCGTCATAAGCGTCACCTAGGCAACCACCTCGACGCATGCGCGTGACTCAAACCAACCAATTGTCTTTCTGACAGTTATTAAATCTTTAGCAAGCCCTGATGTCATACGGGTTGATAAATATGACGTCGTAAGAGTGATTGTGGACAGTTACGTCATCTCAAAAGATGAAATGATAAATGATGGTTCATCATTATAGATTCAATGTTCGTAGTTGCATGCCAAAAATCTGAACTAATTACCTTGCTGATATTTTGTTCATTTGTCTAATTCTTTGTCTGTGTGTTAGTCAGACTCCCTGGTCGTCAATTTTTTCAGTCATTTGAGTTTGAACGTATTTGAATACAATTGCATCTGCATTTATCCTCGTTGTAATAAATACGTAGAATCACTCTTCAATTTTCTCTTGATTCTTAGAGCATGATGTCACAGTTTTCTCCTGTGTTTGCATAAATTTCATGCCTCATTTCCTAATGAAACAAAACATTACTCAAGGCAAACTAGATAGCATTGTAAAAGCATTATGACATTATAAATAAGACTTAGTCAAAACTGTTTAGCAGTTACCAGTTGTTTTGACTAAATTATTGTTAGCTGTTTCTGATCAGCAACAGTGCTTCAGGTGGCCCTGAACAAGTGAGAAAGAAAAAATTCCTTGGGCTTTTAAGTTGAATCTTGGAAGAAATATACTTCCAAGGTTGAATACATAATAAATTGTGACATCACACCCCTGTCCTTCAGGCTTTGCTTGGTGTGGGCTTGAAGTCACACCTTCTTTTGAGCATCACAGTTTACAGAATTGACCAATCAGTGGCTGCAAAACCCTCAAGATGTCAAGGATGAAAAAGAAACTGTAAAAGTCTATTCTACATAATTATTACAACAATAATAATAACTTCCAAAACATGACACTGTCTTGTGTGTCTGACTTATTTTCTGTTTCTATCACCTTTTGCTGCTTATCGAAGTTTTATGGTTGCAGCTGTTGGTTTTGGACTAAAAAACTTTTCCAGTAGCAAGACCACCCACAAGTACATGTAACCCAAATAAGCATTCTTTTTTACTTCTAATCAAAAAGAGGGTAAAGTTTCAGGTTATGGCGACAACCGACAGATGGCGCGTGTCAATCTTTGTTGGGGTGCATTTTATCTTGACACTATCGTGAGCGATATTAGAGCATTTATCAACAAACTAAATGTTCTAGGAGAAAGTGGTATATCAAATTCCCTGAGCACTTTTCTCTATATCTTTAAGTGGTACCTGTTTCTGTGCTACCATCAAAAGTGAATTGAGTGAGTAGATATGGCAATTGAAGTAAGTATGGCAACTGTTTCAGAAAAGTAATGGCAGCCTGAGGGTGTAACCAAGGACTTTTAAGGTCCTTGGTGTAACTCAAGGCTGAAAAATGAACCCTCAAATACTGAAATACTGCTTAGTTGAAACTGAGAAACTACAGTGAAAGTACAATTGATCCTGCCTTGAGGCCAACTCACTCATAATAGGGGATGGTGCAGATTTTTCTTGCATGAGCAAAATTATATTGGCCTTGCTTATATTATTCTCCACTCATTGCATCACATAGACTGCAGCCATCCAACAAAAACTCAAGATATCCAACATTCACCCAGACTGGATGACAATAAAAATTCTGATTGGCTCACAGCAACTTAGCAGAATATACCCAAATAACCGAATAAATACAAAGGGTGCCACTTGGGTGAAACCTTTTTTTTTGGCCTCGATGAACATAGATACCAGTTGAGCACACTTATTGATGCAGGACAATGTTAGTAACTCATTCAGGTGATGAAAGTAGTCATCCCACAAAATTCTGTCAGTTAACAAGCCTTTGGATGTAAGAATTTTATATTTTATTGTAATTACTTATCCAGCTCAAATTAAACTCTTGAAATTCTGGCAAAAGGTATCACATTAATCTATACTTTTCCAGACTGGGAATCGAATCCAGGTTTGACTTTATACCAAATGTTCAGTGCAGAAAGTGATTAAAATCTTCCCCAACAGAATGTGCATCATGACATAGCTTACTGATGGACTCGAGCAGAGATAATTGGTGATTTCCAGATGGATAAATGGCATATCTATGAAATTATGAATGGATAAACATTTGACAGCACACAAAGTAACTAACACAGGTTATTACACTGTCACCCAACAGATCACGGAGCTTGTGTTTAGTTTTATGTGTATCCCAACAGCTACTGATGTCTGACAGGGAAATTCGGACTGTCCAGCAGATTTGGCCTTTGTCATTGGGATTGTGACTCGGATTAAGTGCAGGCGATAGGCAACTTGTTTTTAAAACTTGTTTAGGCAACTTTCGTCGCTATTTGGTAGTACTGTAACAATCATGAAAAGGGTAAATGCACAGAAGTATAAAACAAAGGAGCCGAAAGTCATCAGGAAAGCCAGAGATATAATTACACAGGAGACAACTGCCAGTAAGAAATATCAGAAAAGATGAGAAACAAGATGGTTGGGCATGGCATTATGAGGAGTAAGGAATGTTTATTCCAGTGAATGACGTATCGTCGTATGCCAGTATAGACCAAACAAGGAGACGAAGAAACAATTGACATCAGGGAAGACATACTGCTGCTGGTGGAAGATGAAGAAGAAAGGAAAAACAAAAATTGAAGCATACACCGGGAGGAGAATAAGTTGATTACGTTCTGTCGAAGACAATTTGTTGGATGACAGACTGAGATTGCAAAATGCGATTAATGCAGCTGACCCCAAAATACAGGTAATCTGGCTTAAAGAAGAAGAAGAAAAGTAGAATTTTGATCTATGCAATATGCAGGGATCTGCATTTCCAGTCTATTATATCTTTGACATAATGATGCATGTTATTTACAATCGGATTTATAATTAATCTTATTGAAAAATATTAGCTCCACTCCAATATTAAGACCAGGACCCAGATAGCATTTAGGCCACTGTCGGTACAGCATCGTGTTGACGTCACCAACGATTGCTATCTGGGGATTGATACCACCTCATTTTATAATTAATTAAACCCCTTGTCCTTATTATGAGGTTTTCTGTGGTTGTATGTTTGCTGCTGGTGTGATTGTAGTCAGCGGTGGTAGGTCTTTTGCAATTGATGAAGGAAATGATTGTCAATTATAATCAACATACTTACACAACTGATTTGTATATGAGCCTGTGTAACTGTGATTGACCACTGTATCACAATGATCATGGATCAAGTAACGGACCATAGTGACCAACTACAGTTAGGAAGTTAGGAGGCATGAGATCACCACTTCCCTAAGGATCAAATGTTGATCCAGAGATGTCACAATGTCTCATGCTCCTATTATCGCCCATAGCCAGTTTCCTTGTTGTTGTAACCGAGACATGTTTATGCATATCGTTTAGGGTTCACAGGAAGTAGATCAGAGGGCGCCCCAATCAGTGCACACTGGCAAATGCCTCTATTATCGCCTGTCCATAAATTATCCTTGTCACAGCTGGAATGCTCTTTGTTGTTTCCCATCACCATGGAAACAGTGTCTCACGAAATAAGATTTTCACAATATGTACATTGTATTTCATGTAGGCTGCATTCTGAGACTTTATAGATTGCAATGCTCTTTTTTTAGGGGGGGGGGGTTTACAATAATTGTTGTCATCAAATTAAGTCTAACACAACTTAAATGCAATGTTTAAACTATCTGTTGAGGAAAATACTAGTGTTTACAAGATTATTTTGCTCTCTACTGTACGTTGCAATTTAAGATTCTCCAATACATTTTCATTGCATGTTTAATGTGTAATTTCCTTAAAAGAATAATATTTTTTAAGGATGGGATGAAGATCTCATCACTTAGTTGTACTATTGTTTAAGGTATTACCAAAGACCCTAATAAGACGTTCATCTGCTATTGGGGTCAATAGTAGCCAGTGCAGTGGTCAGCGCACCAAGCGGCCATCAGTATTAACTAAGTCCAGCTGGGCCTGTCAGTGTAGCTGTCAATGCAAACAGCTTGGTAATCATCAAACAAAACACGCTCATAAAATAATGGGCATCTTTATTTTGGGTTACTTAGGCCCAACCAAATGAATCACATGATTAAAAACATATAATGATCAAATTAGGATAAAAACCCTGACAATAACAATAAAACAATTACTACCCTGCCCTACAGGCTTATAAGTCACAAATCATTTTAATACTATTATAGATATGGACGAAAATGCCAAATATATGTTAAATTCAATTACATTACTGTATACATGTTCACGTGTGAAAGATTACATATTTTGCAGTTTAAGGAGTTTCCTATTTTTTTTTCCAGAGCTAGATTTTCGAATTGTCTTGTTCAGTTTTGTAATGGCAGCATATAAACACACTTTCATGTACAATTTTAACATAACTTGAAGTTTATATTTACATGTTTCTTTGCTGCATGAGAAATTTAAGCATGTGTCCTTGGCATACCTAAAAAGTCTTCCCAAAATGCCGTTCATGTGAATGACATTATCAACAGAATTGTTAAATATTGTTTCCATTTCTCAACCAGGTACACAAATGGTTCTGTTGGAAATACAAGAGTATCATGCTCCCTGTAAGCTTTCTCGTGTAGAAATGTATACAGGCCAGAGTTTGATTGCTCATTTTCCTGAAATATTGATTTACAATCAGAACACTCTGCAATTTTAGACATTCTGACCAAATAGCCTGCCATGTAAGCCTTAACATTTTGTACAGGTAGGCTGACTGGGGCTTTCATTGTCACTAAGCTGTCTACATCAGTGAAGCTATTGTTTTCAACTGGATTGATAGAAGAACTTGCACTTCCAACATCAGTGGACATATTTATGTTAGTCAAACTCAACAGGATGCCATCTCTGTCCATTTCACAATTACTGCCTTGAGAGGGCAAGAGTATCTGATCGAACACAACCTGTCTATATGCTGCCCTGAACTCCCTTGCATCAGGATTGTCACGTTTGCCCCCTTTGCCACGAATTATTGAAAAAAGGTTTTCAAGGCAGTCTTGGTTTAAGTCAACAGAAATTCAAAATTGTGACAATTATGTAACTCTGACCACAGAGACATCAGACACCCATTGATGCAAGGCAGGGTCTTATTGTTGGGCAGTTTGAGTTCAGTGAGATAATCATATGCTTCACTTAAAAGTTTAAGAAGTTCTGTTTGATCACTCAGAGCCTGGCCAAATGGTTTTCAATAGTTCTTCTAGAAAAAGCAGCAAGAGTTGAATAATTTATCAATAAATTCTACAAAATCAGCTGTAGTTTTGGCTTCAGGTGGGAGTTTTTCAAGGCGAGTTAATGTAGCGATTCCAGCAGCAACTGAGTGACTTAGCACTTCAGCTGCTAATCTGACTCGCATCTTCGTAAACATTGGTAATCGTATATGGTCTTCGGTCAGTTTAGGTGCTAGTCGTATGTCATTGTCCTTGTCAAAATCATAAAAATTTACAATGTGCAACCAGTCTATTTATCATCACCATGCTTAAAGTTGTGCTTCTTGAGATTGTTGCGCATATTTTTCAACAAATGTGGAGGGTCATAAACAACATGAATTTTCTGCCCTGCATGAATGATATATGGTTTCTCGACAGATACACCACACTGAGTTTCTAGGAAACTTCTGTTGTTGGATCCCTGATCACAGATGAGAACTTTAACATTAAGCCCAGCCTCTGTCAATTTGCCTACAGCTTGCAAAGTAAGGTCTTTCAAAGTCTTTGATGAAACAGGACCAGCACTCAAGAAGTAGCCAATGCATTGCTTCCACTTGTCAGCTAAACCTCTGATCATGAAAACTAAGGCTGTATTAGCCAACAGTTTTGTTTTCCCTGCAGTGCCAAAGTCTTCGGCTCCTTCGACTGAATCCTGGTACTTGTTGTAAGACAGACTACACTTTATTGCCATTTCATCAAATACTAAGACACATTGTTTGTCTCTGTTGGAAAGAGTTTGCACTTTCTTTTTGATTGCATGAAAAAGGTTATCATTAAAACCAGGGTAAATTTTGCTGTTTCCAAGAAGTTTTGTTACCGTTGTTTTGCATGGCAAAGTAAAGAGCTTACCAAGCTACCTGTAGGCTTTGCGGCTGTGATAATAAACTGACAATGCAAACATCTTATCACTCAGTGTCCATCACATACCTTTTTTGTTTTTTAATTGGTGGACCCTAATTTGTGACTTTACAAATCGAGCAGCATCTGATGGCAGAAGTTTATCTAATTTGCTACACACTGACTTAATATCACGGTTTGTGGCACTTGGATGAATGTCACCACTATTCTTCTTTTTCTTCAGTCTGGTAACTGTGTTCCTCAGATGTTTGATTTGTTTCCTGAGTTTCACCTTTGTTGGGGATGGAGTGACAGGGCCTGTTGGGTGGGGTAGAATGCTACTCTCTTGATCCTCTGCCTGGGATGGCCCTGGATCCAGAATCTCCTGCTCATTTACACCTGCAATATAAATTTACCTTTAAGTATGGTCCCTTGATCACATCTGTGAAATTCTAAATACAGTGTATTAGGTCAGTTGCAAGTTTCTTGTATATATACTTCAATTTACTGAGACCAAACATTTCCAGGTCTTACCTCTGTGCCTCTTTGAAGTCAATAAAACTTCCTGGCATTGTCTTTTCTTTGCAATGGATCTAGATGGGGTGATTTTAGCTGGGGGATTAGGGGCATCAAAAAGTGTGGGGACAGCATTCCAGACCAGCTTGTTTTTGTTAGGAGTCATGAACTGAGAATCCTCGAAATGTTTGGCACATATTCTGTAATTCTTGTAGAGTTGTTCTGCAGACAGGTGATCCAGATCCCCTCTTCTGGTATTAATCACCCATTTCTTACATCTATTTAACAGATCATGACAAATATGTGTTAAAATCTAGTGTTTACAAGTGATTATTATCAAGTAGACACATCATAATCAAGTATTTTGTATGTAACATTACAATATAACATTACAATAATAACATTACAAATAGTAAAATTAAAATAAAATTATTTTATAAAATAGCATACTCTCAATGTTTGCCTAAATCTATGCACTTAGTTTATATGATACTTGTCATTTAATCTAAATTAGACTGAGCATGTGTTCTATGTTTCAAACAAACCATGCACATGTTTGTCACATTTACAGTATCTAAAAAGCCTAATTTTTCAGTGTAGTGGTACATTCTATATACTGTCTTTGGTATTACCTTTTGCATTGTGTGCATAGTGATTAATATAATAAATTGGACGATATCCAGGCAGGGCAAGCAGAAGTGATCTTCAGGAAATGACGAACTGTGAATTTGCAGAAGAAGAAGGAAAACATAAATCATGTCATGAGGGGAAATTGACAGCCATCAAAAAGGCCAGGGCGTTTGTCTGCAGAATGATTTGCTCATTTCTAATCGATCAATCAGTCCATGTCAGAGGAAGGGGGTCAAGAGCACCCCCATCAGTGAAGGGTTCAGTACATGACTAATATGAATACCCCAGAAACTTATGCCTATTCCTACTAAGTTTGTTTTGTTTCACTTTGTGATTTTGTTGCCAGAATAATCAAGACTTTGTCTAGCTGATATTTCCATAGTATGCTACTTGCTTAGTTTCACGAATGAATAAGATAATAACTAATGAGCATTACCTGAATGACATAACTTTTAAAACATTCCATTTTCACCAGACCTTGCCTTTTACCATGGCGTCACAGGCTTACATTGTATTCTTAGGCATAAGTCGCCAGGTATTCAATACTGCTCATAAACCTATGACTCCATGTTTTATGACACATCACCAGATATACATGTTTATCCTCAGTCAATGCCAAATGCAGAACTCTGATTGGTCGAGAGCTGATAGATATATTTCTGTATTCACAAAATGATCAGTTTAGCCACGCCCTCTCCACTGATATTTTCTGTATTCGTAAAATGACGTCATCCGCAGCTCAGCGCCCTCACCACGCTGGTTCACAAAAAGAAATGCTTTGAAGTAATTGCTAAAGTATATCTACACCGCTGTTTACCTCTAGTGTCCAATGTGTTCTTGCCTAATTTATAAAAAATTTTAGGTGTTTGGAAAAGACAGAGGAGAATACAGGAATTTATTCCTCTCCGTTGTCATATTTCACATAGCCTTCTGCTTCTTTATATATGACAACTTCATGGAATAAATTCCTGTGTTCTCAAAATAAACATGTGATAACTTATTATCAACTATAGTATGCCCGAGTTACGGTATCATAACTTTTCCAGCACTAGAATGTATCTATAGTATTTGATTTTTCTAATATATTCTTAAAAGAAATATATTTAGATATTCACCTATTGGGCCTGGGTCGCCCAAACATTGGCGCTCATGTGTTAGAATGTTGGTCTGAGTACACACAAATATAGAATACGTGTCATAAAATAGCCCTAGATAATGGTTTTACAATGCTTCCTGTTAATTTATATCTGCCCTGCAACAGAAAGAACAGAGATGCACAGTATGGAACGCAGTAGATCATGCATTGTAAATTAGCAGAACTGTGATATTCAAATCATATCCTGGCTGATGTTGACGTTACTTTTAGCAAAAGACACCAACTCATTAATGAGATTCACATTTACTAACATTCTTAGCCTTTATGACTATACAATTAGTCATACTTAGTCATGTATAGAAGAGCGTTTTGTAAAACATAGCCAACATATGTCAATGTGACTATAAAAAGGCACCACTAGGCCATATAGAGTAATACTGTACAACATTTTGTTAGGGTAAGTGCATTAGTGTTAGAGTTCTGCTCCAGAAACGAAAGTGTTACGCCTGCCCGCTCGACTGCCCATACGCCCATCGGATGGACATTGATGACAACAAAAACCCTTTTCGAACTTTTTTCACTAAGGGTTAACCACTAATATAGTAATATACACCAATATTTTTAATTTCATTGTCCAAAAAACAAACAGGGTATTGGCTATTAAGCTATAAAATAAACACATTTCTTGTGTATTTAAAGAAATTCATAATTATTATTCATTCATATTTACCAAATCGTCTGAATAATACAATATGGATGTTAATATCCAAGTATATTTTCATCAAAATAAGACAATGTAAAACCTAGCGGACAAAAGTAAGACATTATCTTTGACTCTAATTAGCCTTGCGTAACAGGCTATGTAGGCCAAGTGACAATTGTTTCGGTTCATCATACACACTATATAAACACTCCAGAAATAATACTTTGCTAAATTATGTACAAAATAGCCGAGATATGTCAGTGTGGTTATCACAAGGCACCACTAGGCCATATGGAGTGCTGCGGTATAACGTTTCATTAGGGTAAGTGCATTAGTGTTAAGAGTTTAGCTCTGCTGTGGAAATTAAAGTGTAATGCCCGCCCTCCTGCCTGTCGGACAAACACTTAACAATTTTAAGGAAGCCTGTGTGCTATGTGGGATTCACTGAGGGTTTAGCTACAGCGCAGCCTATGTTTATATCTGATAACATAATAACTCATGCCAACATTTTTTAATCTTTCTTAATTCTGTATCATCTATATATGTAACTGTCATAATTTAATGATTGATAACCGCACATAGCAAGACATCCAGGGAGTTCCACTGCACCAATCCACATCAGCGTATTAATTTTGTGTAATTATACAAAGACTAGGCTACCTAGTATCTATCCTAGATAGCATTCCAAATCGGGCCAGCGTCATTCCAATATAGGCCACCATTGCTATAGCATCGTTTTGACATTGCCAACGTCGCACCAACACTGAAACAATTTGGAATGCTATCTGGGATGCTCGAATTCTTCACTGGGTTAAGCAATTAAACTAATTTGGATAGTCTATTTGACTAACCGTTTGACTAACCCTGTTGGTCAGTAGATGGCTGATCAAAACCACAGTGTCCCGGGTTCAAATCATCCTGATCGAGCCTAAGTTAGATGGCTGTTTCATCCGGCATCTCATTGCCATGGTCCTTGCCTGTCCTTATAGCTCATCAGATGCAGAAAGACAGAACATAAAGCCTTAATCCACCCACCCACCAGTTGTTGGCTGCTGTTCATCAATGTTGCAAGGGGCATGACTAAGTTAGTAAAACATGCTATAGGTAGGTAGTCATTTCTGGCATCGTTAGTTTGTCTTGGTATATCTAGTCAAATTTAAGATGTTGGACTTTTTTTTTGACAGCTCACACAGACTTAAATTTGATATGATATTGATTGACGTTGTTGCATGTAGCAAAGCTGCAACAATATCTGCATAAACACAATTTTTTTTTCAAATTTTTTAATCCTGAAGTTTATTCAGGAGCGCCGTGACGTCACATAGCAAATCTTAGATATCTTATTTCATACCAAATTTGACATTATTTCAATAGTTGAAATGAACGTAGCAAAACGTTCATTTGACCATGGACGTAAAAATTTGACATTCAGAGCAGAGGGTTTGTGACCCCCTCCCCCATGATCAGATAACCATGACCTTTTAGGCCATGCAGGGGGTGAAAGCATGGACGTATAATACGTCCATGGTGAAAGAATGACCTGGGGAGGGCAAAATCCATCACCCTGACATGGCCTGACAACCACAACATGGCGACCACAGGCCAACTTGTGTTTGTCCTGCCAACTATGCAGGTGTAGTGGAAATTCTTGGCAGCTGAGGCATAGGCCAAATAGTGTCATATTTGAAACATGCATACTTTATACAATGACTGAAATAAATCGGTATTAGTTGATGATGGCAGATGGCAGCAGACATTATACCACAGGAATGGATGTTTTCTTCTCGCGGATGGGATGTACTGCAATGATGGTTATTAACACTTGACGCAGGTAAGGTCAATTTCCGCAAAATGTGAACCATTTGACATTGTGTCAGGTTTACCTGTCCATTTGTTACAAAACTGATAGCAAATGGTTTTCAATAAACTGTTAACAAGGGCACATATTGGCAAAATGATAGACTTCTGCAGAGTAAACAAACCTGAGGCAAGTAATATGCATTATTAAAACAAAACGGGAGAATGCAATGGAAAGTGTGTGCTAAACAAGCTGCTCTGCTTCTCATAAGCACACAATAATTTAATGCATATTCCCTGTCAAGTGGTGAGCACTTTGCTGAGTGCCTTTTTCATTTTTTATTAACAGGATAAGTGGGATAGCAGGAAGGGAATATTCTCATGATCTGCCATGATTCACTCAGTTACTGTGTAGGTTTGGGGAGACTTCAATGCGCTTCTGCAGATTGCATAGGCATCTTGTGGGGGTCCTGCTGACTAATGTCCCCTGGAGTTTTTCCTCACATGCCCCCTTACCCCTTATGCAAATGAACCACAACATTGCCTTTGTCTTCTAAAGTCAGATAGGCCCCAATTGTTCAGGACAGGCAAGATTCCAACACAATCACTTGCAAATGTGATCCCCCCTTGTGACGTCATCATTGTTATGGCCTGTTAACGTCACTATTGAGGATTATACAACGCAATGTGGTTGCCAATTCAGGATTGAGACGGTCAAAAGCTTTTGGGCATTGCATAACCGATACACAATCTGCATTGTAAAGCTTCTGGAGTAATGTTGATAGGTTTAATCACAACTTTAGGTGTATCACTGTGATGTCAGTTTCAAAAAAAAAAAATATTGGAAAGAAAAATACCAGTATGATAAATTAGGTGAAATGTTAATGTTCTCTCGAATGGATCATCTTTTATTATATTGACTCACATTTAATAAGCATTTATTAGGAATCCATCACAACGGTGACCTGAAATTTTAATTATCGAGATCAAAATCTCCATAATTTAAAACACACGTGAATTGGCCTTAGGAGCAAGAAGATCTAAATAGTGAATTTAGTATTAGGGCAATGGTTTGGAGCAGTGTTACAAACACATCATAGTGTGATAAACATTATCCTTGCAAAGTCACCTGATTTCATATCAACAAAATCAGATAGCCACTGACCCATAAGTCAACCTTGTGAGGGAAAAGAAGGAAACCTGCTCAATGAGGTGATTCAACCTCTTGTTTCCCCCCGGTGCCCCACCCAGCGGGCCCCTGTGAACCCTAGGGGGGCCTGAAGGCCTTTCACAGGTTATTGCACCCTGGTCAGATACAGTTGGTAACTGGGTGTGTATGGAAGGGTAGGATTAAAGGGACAATTGGACATTGATCCTCTATTTAGAGGGGTTTTACATTTACCATAAATTGAATGCAGAAGCTGTGTAATGCCAAACTGTGTTGCAGATCAGGAAATGTGGAATTCCGCTTGCATAGAAAGAGCATTGTTATGATAATAACGAAGAATAATGCATGTCTGACCCGTGTTATTTGGGTCAAAAACATTGCATTTCTATGGACAGGTCTGTTCACTCAGGTGCACCACATGGCTGAGTGAAAATGCATGCACTGGATGGCATATTAGTCAAGACAGATTTCCGTTTTTTCATGGGTTCTGCATAACTAAAGTTTAGTGCACTTTATGTAGGTTAATAATAAAATACACACAGAATGGATTGTACGAATTGATAAATATTATAATAGATCATGGAAGTGATAAAAAATTGAAATACGAGACAATATTGGCATAATTGACTAGAATCGATCATTAAAACAGGCCCGAAAATGAAAAATGTATTGATTACGAGTTATACAAAACAGTGTTTTTCTTATGCATAGTTGCAAATATTAGTTGATGTTCTTTTGCGTCCGACAATAGTGAAAAATACCCTAGTCATTGTGTAAATGAATAACATGATATAGACACCCAGTCTGTATTATATCATCATCATATGTGCTGCACCTGTTCAACTGAGATGACTAAAAGCATGTTGAGCCAGACCGAGGACAACTTTCTGGCACTCAGTTATCGGGCCACTAGAGCCTTCAAAGGTCTGATTATTCTTCTAGTTCCAATAACTCTTTCTTTCCCTCTGTACATGTATGTGTCCAAATCAGGAATGCATCCCTTTGACTTGTCTTAAGTTGATGAAGTCGTTTGATACAGCATGTTAGGACTAATTGGCTAACATTGAGGTCACATTCCTTATTTGATATTCCAACCCGTATCAATCCATTTAATTCGTTTACTAATAGCTTCCTCCAAGATCTTGGATCTTGATTGTTTCAGCAGTATTGAATTCTGACTGTTTTGCATTGTCAGAGCTGTCTGAAACCCTTGTCTCCATGTTGAGATGTAGCAAGTGCTCAGCTGATAATGCCCACTGCTCAGAGAGTTCTGGTAATCTGTAGAAACAGGCCTATGCCTGGCTTTACGATACCATGGAATCATATAGCCAAGTAAGACTACTTTATAGGTCCCTAGACTGATCAGTTTAAAGTAACAGTTACAGACGTATAGTAAAATGATACGGATATCAAGACCACTAATGATTCTTATGAGTTGTAATGTTGAGAAGGTTCAAGCGCACCGTGGAGTCCTTCATTTACGACGAACAATATTTTATTGATGCCTCATTTGCCAGGTAGATAAGACTTACTAGAAACTCGTGTAAGATCAATTAAACCAATTTAAACCATATCACAATATTCAACTGCGCTTTCCAAAGGCCTTCCACCATCCCTTTTTGACCAGCCGGTTTACCAGCATCCTTGGCGGCTGCTGATGAGGGAGGTCTTGATGGTTGGGGATGCCTGTCACTCAGGGTGTGAATTCCTACACATTGATGATCATTTTGCGTGTTCAGGGTAATACTTTTGGTTGCCATGGCAATGCCCTTGTTGTGAGGTCCCCCTCAGGGTAATGATGATACAAACTTCTTGTAGACCTCCAAGCAATGATCAAGGGATTATAGGTTGGTGTAGATCTACACCTGCGGCCAAAATATTTGCATTCTCTTTTAATCTTGGGGCATATCTTCCCAATGGAGACCAATATTAAGATCTCATCCAATAGATATTAAGACGACTTTGCAATAGCATTCAACTGTAACGACAATATGAAAGGTTATATTATGGTCACCTCTGTATTAATATATATGATTTCCAATTGAATCATGGATTCTTGATGGGTCAAGTAATCCAATCAGTGGAACAGAGACAGGATTAAAAGTAGAGTTATAATACACGAAAGTTATTGCTACTAATGAGGGTTATATCGATTCTTGACACCGCGTAACTAATTACCCCATTTGTAGAGGTCACTACCAGGTTTGACCTCCTCTACAGCTTCAGCATTCTTAAAAAAAAAACTACAGTTTTTGGTTTGACATCTTTAGCAGCGGTTTATAAATGATTTCTCAGGCTTTTTAAATTGTTCAAAGTTGATTTAGTACTTTTCAATTTCCATAGTACTGTTTTGGCATTTTCCAGTGCACAATGCTGACTTTGTCTCCTTTCGTGGGTCAACTTTATTTGCCAGGGTGTATGCCTTTCAAAATTCACTCACTGACAAGTGCTGCCACCTATAGTGCATTGATGTCGTCAACCGAGGGGTTCGTGTAATTCTTACACATGCGAAGATCGTGCATAAGCACCAGGCACAATGCAAAACGGACAGCCAAGACATTAGTGAGGTGGCTAAGGAGGGAGATTATTGACTGATCTGTCACAGTACCCACAGAAATCCCACTCCTGTCACTTGCGATGCTTATTTCTGTCATGAAATGTCACAAACGACAATCTTGATAAGTTGTTACGTTGTGACGTCACAGAGTATCACGTGATCTGTATAAATGCGTTTGCATAAACTGTCATGACATGAACGTCACACGAAACCTGTTCATGTTGCACGTAAAGACATTTATATTACCTGGCTAGTGTTAAAAGGATGTTATGGGCTTTTAGCATACAAAGTAATCTATTTAGCTTCAGTTGATAGGATGGTGATATTCAGGATTTCTTAACATATTCTGATATCAAGATTCAGCAATCTTTGCAGGAAAATTCTGTATTTTATTGTCGGCTGTATGCATAACATTATCATACCTTAAAAAACGAAGGACCATTAATGATTTTTAACTTTCTTGAATTTTATGGCTCTTCCTTTTACTGACTTTCTTTTGGGTTGGTCAGTCTTGCTATAGGTCAATGTATCTGTTTCACCTACTATTTTTCCTCGTTTTTCCCCCTTTTAATTCTGTCTCAATCTGGCCTTTTTCCTTTCCTTTTTTTTACACAGCCTTCTCACGATGCCCTGTGTCTGTGGATGAGTCCCTCTTGATCAGATTATGCCTCGGCCTCGAATCAATCACGTGCTCCTTGATCAATCACTACCCATAATTCCCTGCCCCTGATCTTGACACTGTCTCAAGAAGTCCCTAATATTCCTACTCAGGAAACAATCGAACATAATTGTGTCCAGTGTTGAAAACTTCCTTGCCAATTATGGTCAATAGAGGTCATAATTCTAGCCGGACACTGCATGTAGAATTGAAACATTGGGCGATAATAGAGGGCATGATGAGCGATAATAAGGAGACATCTGGCTGCTTGGTTGTGAGAGGTCAGGCTGTTACAGAGGCTAATAGGGGGTGGTAAAAAGAAGATAAAGACAAGAGAAGACTGGTGTGGTTGCTCGCTACTTTAGTCGTATATTTATGATTGAGTTGATGTAACAAGGCATTGTTTGAGGTGCTAATGTTTTATTCTTGGCCAAAAACAAACCGTATTGGACATTGTTTTAATTTGTTTCTATTCAAACAGTAGTATTATAATGGCTCTAGTATTTTAACCATGAAAATTTGGTATTTTGTTCATCAAAAAGCTTGGTATATATTTCAGCAATCATCCAGACAAAGAGATTATTCCGTCCACTAATTGATTCCATCTGTTGCGACGAACTTCATTCGGGAATGTAACATTTTTCTGTGACTAGCGTTATCTTATAGGCAGGTCTGTCGGAAAAGGTTTGCTAAAATCAGAAGCTGGACAATTTCGTCACTGGAACCAGATTTGTGTACTTTTGACCAAAATAGGCTGATTACTGTCTTCATACTAGCCAATAAGATAGCTGCCACTACAAAACCCAATCTTTAAGTACTATGCCATCATAAAAACTATAGAAATGGACATAAATAAGGATTATTCTAACCAACAACTATAACTTTATCCAACCCTTTGTTAACGTTCTATTGTCGTAAGCTCTAGCCATTGACTGGGCATCAATCTTTTATGGAGAACACTTGACCACAATCAAGGGTCTATTGGAGACTTGTGTACACAGTTAGATACCACTTGTGCATTTTCTGCTTCCCTCTGATCAGATTTGTTGACCTACCACAGATGTGTGTCAGAGACAAACTGTTTGTTGGCCTGCAATAGCAATTGTAGCATTGGGCATATTTGCCTGTCAGGTGAAAGAGACTGATGGGTCCCAAGCCAATGTGCAAGTGCTTTCTACCAAGTATGGTGGAGCTCTACCAAAGAGCCTGATAACTGCCTTATCTAGAGCCCTGTACAAATCCCCCATGGCTGGTGGGGACAGATAGCATTATGGCCTACACCAAAGGAAGACTTTTAAACTTAGGTCAGGTTCTTGTATACATCTACACTAGCATTAAACGTAAGTATATGATATCCTAAGAACTATATGAATGTCAATCCGGATTCGTATTGTGGCAAAAAGACATTTTTATTTGCGCAGTAAACCCTCACGATAAAGAGAAAGAAAACTGGTGCAATATTTCTTAGATTTTGTTTTAAGCGAGTTCGTTTAAGTGAGTGGGATGAACTAAAATCATCGCAATGTCAATGATATGTGAAATTTAGTTTCAGTTTTCTTTCCTTTTGAATTTGCTGATTTCGTACTTCACTTCGTGAAATGCATCATTATATCTAATTCACCAAATTATGAAATTAAAGATTACCAATTTCATAGTAAAGTGGTCTTGAATGACAGGCAAATTACAATACTAGCAATACAGTAGAGACAGGAGGAGTTTGTTTTCTAAATTTAGAAAGCTGTACACAATATGGTTATCTCACTATTACGACCACCTTGCCACGAAGGTCGCCATTTTGGGCACGATTTGACTTTATAATGGTGTCTTACTATTTTCATTGCACTGCGGATGGTTGTAAAAACAAGATTCTACTGTAACTATATCCAGTTGTCTTTTATGTTGATAAGGCAATCCATCTCATCAATAGTCTTTCTCCACAGGCCCTCTGGCATTTTCAGATATTTTGGACATTTTGTCATATGCAAAAATATAAGCTTTCAGTCAGGAACAATTGAAGTAAGTAAAAAGTTTCAAGGAAGTTTTAATATGTTCAGACATCCAGTCAACCGCCAGTGGAATCATCTATTGTGAAAGTTTAAAGTCTCAGCTTATCCAGAATAAGGCATTTTGGTGTATGTATGAAATAAATCTGCAGAATTTCTAAGAAGTTAGTGCTAAGTTGAGCTTTTCGTATTTCTCATAGAAAAATTTACAAAGATTTGTTACAGGGATAAGAGATGATATTGATAGAAAACTGCATAAAAATAGATTTTCTCTTTATAATACAAAATTAAATGTACATGCTTGTCACTAACTCAGTACAATATTATTTTTCTATTATGAATGATATCATCTTTTGAGGGAAATGAACATAACTCATTTATTTTGACTCATTGAAATACTTTCGAAGCCCTGTTGGTATTTTGGATTAACTACTCAGGGAATTATTGGATGAACAAATAATTAATAAATTTCTTATTCAGGTGAATTCTGAAAGACATATTGTTGTTGTATTTAACACACTGTACATACATTTCAAACATTTTGTTTATTATGAAACCACAGGCGTTTGCCATCATCACAGCACTTAGCAAGTTAGCATACAATAAGACCAAGACTACTGACTTCGTCAAGAACAGCTTTTACTCCCTCTGCGCAACTGCCTTCAAGGATGCGGCAAGATTCAGTCAATAACATCATATTACACTTCAAAAATGGCAATATTATACACAAATATACAATTTCAAGGAATTCCTTGCCTGTACGCTGGGAATGATCTCTAGTGGTAGCTAATTTGCATATTTCATCATCTACACACAACATGATGTGCTTCCTGAGATTTGAGTGTAATCAACGCAAACAAAACTAATTGATATGCAATTTCACTGTTAGACATTCAATGCCATAAGCCAGTCGATAGCCTATTAGGTAAATTTGTATGTATTTCAGGGCATTTCCTGAAGTATTCAGCTACATTCTGATTGGCTGTTGCGAATGACATAGCTGCCTCTTGAGAGGAGAAGCCAATTAAGGCAGTCAGTAGCCTTGGTATTAGTTAAAGTATAAGTGCTGTCATCACTAAGCAATGTCATATTGGCAAACACCTGTGATGAAACTTTGTCTTCGCTTGATATATCGAGGGTATATTTTCCTCATGGGGAGACATAGGGATTGCCATGGGCCTTATTAAAGAGAATTTTATGTCTCATTGACTGCTGTAGATGCTACTTTCTCATTGACCTTCATTTATTAAATATTACAACGGGTGTTTGTATATCCAGCAAAGAAACAAATTCGAGTCAGCTTTTTATTTAGTCTATAAATTATAACCATTGTTCAAAAAACATTTTGTTGAAAATACAAAAGACTCCACACCCAGGGAGCAAATGTGGTTGTAAAATCAGCAGAATAAGGGGTCATGAATTTGCTTGTGTCCAATAAACTTTGCCTTACTTGTTCACACTACTTAATTTTTTCACAGTCCTTACTATTTAATTCATCATTGGGACAGAGCATGTGAACAAAGGCTTTTAATAGAAAGACATTTCCATGGGAAATTGCACAGTACAGGCAATCATGCATGATGATTGAGCAATGGAGGGGTTCTCAAGACCTCTTTGTTGAGCCCTTCATAGGTTCTGTAAATAGACAGGGGCGGAGCCATCTTTTTTCAAAGGGGGGGGGGGGGGTTGAGCCAGTGTTTACTCGGGAGGGACACGGATAACAATTCAGAGTGATTGTGAGAATGTGAAGACTTCAGGTATTAATTCACGATTATTGAATGCCAGTGAAAACACAAATAGGTTTTTGGCGAAATAAGTCAGCATTTGTCCAAAATTGCCCTGAGCATGCCGTACCTCATATATGTTTCAAAAGCAATGCAGCAAATGTCATCCCTAAACATTAGGTATATTTTCAAAGTACGAGAATTGAAAATTGTTTCCATTAAATTATAATAGTAAAAAATATCTACGTTGTTACAATCATTATACCTTTTGTATTATAAAAAAAAAATATTTTTCACTTTCTTTTTTCATTTTCTCTAAAGAACCCCACCCCCTTCAAGAATCCGCCTCTGCCCATGAATGCTAATGGGGTGCTCTTGAATCCATCTCTTGCTGGAATTCTTGGCAAATTTAGTCACCCCCGATTCAGGTGAAGGGTAATTAGTGCATTTAGTGGGGGGCTTTTGACCCAAAGTACCCTCTTCTCTTTCTATGCTAAGGCTGTATTTGCAACATCTGGCATCTTCACGAGTGAGTATGAGAGACTCCGCGAGTGTAGGCGACTGATACAGCACACTGCCACACTGCCACTCGTGGATGTAACCCTTGACACAATGGCAGTGAGGAGTAGTCAAACTGACTATAAGGGTAGTCGTATGATTATAAAACTCTCTTGCCTTGGGTAGTCCATCTGACTACATCGTATTTACCACCAATGTTGTTCAAATTAGGATGGTGCTGAACTCTTACAAAGAGAGATGTTATGTAGGTTAGCTGATATGTAGGTCAAGTGATCTCTGAAAAAAGAGCCATTTTGATGATACTGATTAGATAATATTCATAAGTCATTCCAGAACTATTATTTTGCTAAAGATCACTGGTAATTTTCAATGCAGCTTTAGATAACAAAATACAGTCTGAAGTCAGCTGTGGTTAATGTCATGTTATGACTATGAAATCGGTCAACATGACTAATGACATGAGGCATTGACTAAGACTGACTGAATTTGTTAAATAAGATGACCAACTTGTTAGTCAAAACAGTTATGGGAGTCAGTCATTCTAGGCACACTCAAATGTCTGAAGTCGGAGAATACATTGTACAAGGCCGGGGGTCCCGTATATAAAGCAGCAATCGCGGCACCCCATCATTCAGGATGTAGGAGAGCCATCCGGCTCTCAGGTCATCCATGGCTGTCCCCAAGATCGCCATACCTCACCGCCACCACCCCATCATTCTGGGTTTGGCCTTCAAGCAGTCAACATCTCCCACCCCTTTGCACAGATATTTGAATATCTAAATAAACACAGCGGGAATGTTCATAATTTTGCATGATTCGTTTCAGAGCACCAATCTTAGTCAAAGTGGAAACTGTTTTATCTCAGAAACTTGTATATCCGACAATATAAGTAGAAATAGTGCTCCTAGTGGTCAAATGTGTTTGATAAACCTGGTTTGGCTGTGATTGGCTAATAGTCACGTGATATTATATGACTCAAAATGTATCATTGGAATGTATCCTTTCAGTGTCATTTCATTCCAAGCAAAGCAAGGTGTTGTAATCCGTAATTTTACATTGCCATACTAGAAAAAATTGAAATAGAGTCTGGTAATTTCCTGTCCAATGACTGTGTATCATGAATGAATATACAGCTGTACATGTGTATATGATGTTTCATTCACTGAAATCAATTGTATAATGCTGCTTTGCAAAATAGCAAGAGAGTTGGTGGGGGGGGGGGGGGGGGGTTGGGAATTAGGAGTGAGACAATAGAACCCACAAGCACATGTATATTCCTTCTGATGTAGCATTATGTAAAACTTTTGAAAATGACCATGTATCTTATGTTTGATGTTGACACCATTAGTTATATCAGAAATATAATATCTTAGGTTAATAACTGACATTAGATATTTTGAATATTCAATGGCCAAATGTTTCCATCATATTGTGCTAATTGAATAGTTTGATGCAATTTGAATAATAACACAATTTTCTTGTTAGTGCATTTCATTTATATATACTTGTTATTGCTAGTTCTATTAGCATGGTAAACGATAGATAGACAGATAGACACACAGATAGATAGATAGACAGACAGACAGACAGACAGACAGATAGATAGACAGATAGACAGATAGATAGACAGATAGATAGATAGATAGATAGATAGATAGATAGATGGATAGGTAGATAGATAGATAGGTAGGAAGATAGACAGATAGATAGATAGACAGATAAATAGACAGACAGACAGATAGACAGATAGATAGGTAGGAAGATAGATAGATAGTTTCATGCGCATTTATTGTGCCAAAGGCTTTCTATACTTCTTTTTTATTTTTTTATTTATTATTTAAAAACTGTTCTACAAGTGTGAATTTTACTCAGTTAATATTTCAAAATTATATATGGGTGTTAATAAAGGACCAGCTGACCTCTTTTAATTAACAGGTGTGACAGCATCTTTGTTTACATGGTTCAGCAACAGCCACAGATTTACTCCAATGGTCATTGGTCAATCTGACGTAATGACCACTGCTGATTATCCAATGACTACAAGGGTATTCAGCTGTTTCTAGAACCCCAATTACCTTATATGGTATGTGGGGCTAATTGTCGACCCAGGGGTAATCGCTACCCCTAGACCCCGGCCTTACATGTCTTTATGAGTTGGTGCTCTTAATTGTAAGATCCACTGTGCATTGTATTGGAGTTAACTAATTGCCCATTCTTTCTCAGATTAACAAGACAATCTGGACATGATCTCCACATGTTACACTGGGAGATAAGATACTGCAGTACCTGTATGTCAGATGTATATGCTTGACTGCAAATCACAAATGATTCTTAATGAATTTCGCGTACTTATTGACACCTGTGCAAGCATTAATGTAATTAGTGTGAAGCAATTAAATGACTCATAGGTTGAATCAGTAAGGCTGATATTGATATCAAGTACATTGTTGTATCAATGTTGTGAATGTGCTGACACTCTGTCAGTCACGATAACATTTGTATCTTTGTTGACTGTTTGTTTTTTCTGGTGTTTTTTTAAATATTAAATATGATGAAGGTCTTTCGGAGAAGGTAATGATTGAACAATCACAGTTCACATAACATCATAGCATATAGGTCTACAGAATGAAAAATAAAATTCCAGACAGTTGTCACAACCCTTTTCCTAATACCTATTCTGGAAGTTCATAATGAAATTTATGGCATATGTTGTGATGATATGATATGGTAAAGTTTGTTATATATTTTGGCAATCTTAAACAGCGGGGTATTTAATTGTGTTAGATACTGCAACTCGATCATTGTATCCTGATTGGCCATTCGCACTGAAGGAATCCAGGCCCTTGTATTGACTCATGTACATGTAAAACTACTTGGGCAGCTTAACATGCCATGATGCATTTTTGTGCCTTCCCGGTTAGTGTAACAGGCTAGGCCTATAACTAGATAAACCCCGGGTTCAATTTTCCAACAGAGTGGGCAGAATAACATGTCAAGGCTGTATTCAATATGCTAGGAGACAAGAATCAGATATAAATCCACTTATGCAAGTTGCTTTGTCAGGAGCTTTGGCAAAATCCATCCAATCCCTGTCAGTCTGGGGTTCCATACCTTGAGGCAATGAATGAGTGGGCCTCGTCTTTTAAGTGATGATAACAGCAGGGTGAATGCTCGGCTGCAATTGCCCATGCTCAGGCACAACAGGGGATTGGGGTTATGGGCAAGCAGTGGTGAGCATTAAACATTGGCAAGATGAGTGAAGTGTAAAAGAAGAGTGATTTTTATCTTTACATTACATTTTCAGCTGTAAGAAAATGACAAAAACCTACATTGTAAGTTGTGACATTTTTTTAAATATGTGGCCAACCAAGATTTGTTAATTTAACCAAGATATTGGTTAACCTTACAAACTGAATTTGGTTGAATTCTCAGTTTTGGTGGTCAATTCACCAATCATATGTTAAGGGTAAACCATCATATTGGTTGCTTTTAACCAAAGGTCTTGTTTGGTCGATCAGTTAGTGAGTTCATCCATCTTATGTATCCATTTTACATGTTCTACTTATGAGACAGTTTCTTATTGTACTTCAACGTCTATTATCAACCAAAAATAGTGTGCAATGCAACACCAACTTCACACCATCTACAGATTACAAACAAATAAAGACAAAGTCTCGACTAGACTGAAGTAGGGTTATTCAAAGCGACACCTGCATTATACTTTAAGATGAGCTGCCTTAACTGACTTCATCAGATCCCATAAGGGAGAATTCTTGCGAAGTTTGTTGAAAGAAAAGATATAGATAGATAGATAGATAGATAGATAGATAGGTAGATAGTTAGATAGGATTGATTGATTGATTGAGTTTCCATAAGTAAGACAATGATATATATTTAATCAAACAAATTTAATTTCAGTACACAAATATATCACCATTCAGGTCTAAATTCAGGTCTAACTGTGCCTAAGCTAGCCCTCGCGTGTCTTTAGCGAAAGTGACCCAAAGTTACCTAGATACAAGTCCTTGTACAAAGTGCACCCTTTTCAAATTGCGCCAAAAGCCATTGGTGCACTGAGGAGACCCCCATGTCAGTTCCAGTGCTTGCCTTCCAGCCCTGTCTGTCTTGCCTGTTAACTCCTGCCTGGCCATCAAAATGAAATTTTTCGCCAAAATGAGCAGGGTGAATGATTCACCCCCTAGTCCCCAATCTCCCCCACCTCGTCTTTGTAACCCCCTGGTTAGTCATTTCTTCATTTTCTATAGTCATTTCTTTACCCCTTCACACTTGGCTGGAGTTCTTCAATTAAGCATTATGAAGGGAATAACTTTAAATTAAGCACATTGCTTTCCATCAATTTGCCCTTTAATTAAAGACATCAACATTGCTAATTGCTGATAAACGTGTTTGTCCACATTTCTTTTTTCTTTCTTTTTTCTTAAGAAGAGAAAAAATGAACAGGATAGGAATGATAATAAAGGAAGTGAAACGATGCGATCTAACAGGAAATTTAAAATTCAGGAAATCTGACATTAGCCTGAGCAGCAATACGTGGAAAGCAAAATGTTATAACACTTAAGTATTAAACACAAAAACTGCTGAATTGACAAAAATACAAATTGCTGAATGCTACAGTTATATTCCTTTTTGTTTCCTTTTAGGCTTTCATTTTTATTCCACTTATTTGTAAGCACTATTGAACCTTAAAAAATCACAAAATATCTGTCTATCGCTCCTGTAGTACATTGTATGTATTAAGCATGGACGTATTATAGTAAGTGTAAAATATACAGTGGGACTTCGCTATTCTGGCCATCATTGATGTAAAGTTCTCAATAGAGAGGTGGCCTTAACTGTGAGATTATCATTATAACATGGTGGTCTTAATGCGGGTTAAACGAGAGAACATTATCTTTCGTGGAAATTTCACTGGTCTTAACAATATATAGTTGACTGTGCCTTGTGATTACGGGTGATCTCAATATTCCAACACCTGTAATATTCTACTCAATATTTCCCCCCAATAAACAGTCATCAGCTGAGTTTGCTAATGAGAAACATTCAGGAAATCATCAATATTGTTCTTGGACTGGTCACCCCTTTACCCTCATTCACGTTGACCTGGGGTCATAGGGGCAGGGTGAGCTTTCATTGGCAGGGGACCAAACATGTTTTTCATCATTCACCACCAGGACATTAAAAAATCACTTGGGTCACCCCTGTCTTAGGGTCACTACACGTGTACGGAGTCTATAAGTATGCAAAACGGGACAGAATGACGGAGATTGAAGAAAAGTTTAGATATGAAAGTTGCATGTAACTTTGTTACACAAGTCGCTGGCTGGCTGGCTGGCTGGCTGGCTGGCTGGCTGGCTGGCTGGCTGACTGACTGAATGACTGACTGGCTGACTGACTGAGAGATGAAAGTAGTTCAGTCATGGCATTATTTAGTTGACAGCGATTGACGAGGTAGCCTTAATAGCGAGGTGCAATGTTAATTGTCCGGTTGTCTTATTAGTGGGGCATTAAGTGTTGAGTACCACTACCTTTAATGTCCATTTTTCACTGTAACAGGCAATGATCATATCATCACTCCTGTCTCATAGTTGCAGCACTTGGTGGCTCAATATTGTCAGTGGTGTCTTTTTACCCTTTTTGTTTATTCCGGGGCAAATTAGCTTTTTGGGTGTCATGCTCAGCAACAATGGTTAACGTCAGGGGTAAATAGAGGGTAAACAGAGAGACTGGAAGGGGTTTGGGCTAAACAATAGGTTCTGTGGGGGAGCATACTTTCACCCTCCATCTGGAGCATGTCTTTCGCATCTTTCTCCTTTCACTGACCCTTCCAAAAGGGGTAAAATGAAACCTCTAAAATCCTTGGGAGTTTGTTTGAAGGCCATGACTCTCAAACCAGATAGAAGGCAAAATAGGAGAAAATGGTTGTATGAATCAGAACGATTGTTTGCCCATTAAACAATTGGGGTGCGTGCGCACACGTGCCTCACTTTGAAGTTACCCTCTCAAGGAAAATGCCCAAGAGTGACCATCCCACAAGCATTGAAAAACCCTCTTGAATTTTTTATCTCTCTGTAAAAAGAGTCGGACTATTTATTTGTCTGTGTTTCTGTCTTTGTCACGGAGGTTTAATATGGTGTTGACCAATGTTTACTTTGCAGTGAGTCTGTGTCTCCTGTTTGTAATATTGGTGGTTATTAGTCACAGGAAGTGAAGTTTGTCTGTCTGTCTGTTAAATAAGATATATCTTTATTATCCAGTGGAAACTTGTTTGCTACATGAACAGGCCAAGATGTCCTCCTCGTTCTCTCTGGATGTTACTGAAGTTATATATCTATCTGAGTATTACCGGGAAAGTATTTTTCCTCATACAGCAGAATTGCTTTAAAGCGCAATGGCTACATACTTTTGCTATGCACACAGTGATCCCAGGTTCGATTCGAACTCTAACTAGGATAGTAGTCAATGTCGGTTTGGTGTCATTGTGGTATCTGAGCACACATCCCAGACAGCATGCTTTAGATTGGGTAAGCATCGCTCCAACGTGGCCGATGTCGAGGCGATGGGGCGCATTATCTGGCATGCAATATTTTTATCCCTGGAGTCGATCCTTTTGGTTTGTTTCAGAAACACATCGTTCAAATGGCATCCACCTGACGTTTAGCATTTGAAGAATTCACAGCCCTGGGTCGAAGCAACCGGTTGTGACCTCGCGGCTTAACCACAAGACCACCGCGATTCTGAGAACTAGCTTAATCTAACAAAATGTAATTTACATTGTATAAATTGTGTTAATCCAAGGATCTGTTCTCAGGACCTCAGAGTTCACCTGTATCCTCTTGTGACACTATATGTCAACAAAAAATGTTTGCTACCAGTGTATACCCCATGCCAGGGTGCCACTGACCTTTTATGCTATTTCACCCTCTCAAAATTTCCCCCTTTGTTTCTTTATCCAACACGTGCAGCCCCTTTCGGCCTCTTGAGAGCTTTATAAGAGAATGTAAACCGGAAATTCCTGTTACCTGGACGACATTCTGTGTTGCTGTGTTGCCAAGCAACGGGACAAGCCCTTTAAAAATGCCCATATGCCGCGGGCTATGGAGTACAAGTTCAGGGGCATAATCATAATGCTTGTGTTGGTGCATCTTGATGACAATTTCATAAGCATTGAGGATCAATAGGACTCCAAAAACTGTTACCATGAAATCCTTCACTTCGGGTTCTTTTCAAATATATTTTCTTGCTAAAGAAAGCATGCATTTAGCCCATATATCACAAGGCATTTGTCCACATTCTATGGGCATCAAACGACAATTCTATGGAAAATTACAAGGCCTATTTCAAGGGTAATGCGGTTCTTAGAATGGTAATGTTTTGCCACGTTAAGGAGTTTTGGTCTCTCACAGGTGCAGGTCAATAGCCACTTATGACCAACGGAGTCTTGACACCACAACCTTTTTTTCTTCTGTTTGCTTTTTTGGGAAGGGTCTGGCCTCAGACCATTTATTTCTATCTTTACTGCAGTAAAGCTCCACAATTACGACTTCCTTAATTGGTAATCACTGAGGTGGTCTTCATATGGACGCGATCTTCCTTTCGGAATATTTTCACACTATCATAATTATCTATTTATAGTTATGTACAGTACAGCCCGCATTAAGACCTTCTAGCCATTAAAAAAGCTTTGGACCAAAATGTACAATATTTTGTACAGGGGCGCCTAGGTTCCACAAAATGGTATCGTATTTTGTACAAGATTGACCCAAAGCTTGGTGCTCATTACATGCACCACCATAGGATGGCACTACAACTGCCCACAACCAAAGTGTATTGAACTTTGTTGCACCCAAATTTCCTCGTTCGTAATGTAAATGTAGGCCCTACGGCAAAGCAGACGTACTTTTGACTCATTATATCTACGTACCCTGTTATCTAATCTCGTTCTACTCATAATCCGCATTATTTACACTACTTCTTTAACAAGATTAGCCACATCTTGGGGAGGGTAGGGGTTATTTCCCTCCGGGATATATACACTTAAACCCCAGCTAATTCCTAACAATCCATCCCATTTCCCCAGGGATATACATCATTTCACGGAGGAAATATCCCAATGTAAACTTTGCTGTTGACCCCAAACTCTGAGCGAGGCCATTCGTCTTACAAAAACAAACATGGCGACCATTCGCGCCAAAACAACCTGACCGCTTCCCAAGCGCATGCGCCAAGTATAAGTATGTCAACATAAGTAAGATGGCTAATTACTGAAATCTGATATAAGAGTCTGTAAAAGTAAGATTAGTTTATATATTTGAAATTTTAGATTAGAATGTACACCTGAATAGAATACAATACAATACAATACAATACAATACAATACATTGCATACTATATATTTATTCAATACATTATATTATGTGCCTTATGTAGCATTGCAATTGTGGCATGACATTCACCACCATAAATCTCTTTTTACCTCCGTAAATCATTCCAGAATTGCAAATGTGTTGATTTGTGTATAGTTTAACACAAGCTCACCTTTCGTTAAACTGAAAATGTTTCTAGTCTCCTGTAACTGAATGTTTACATTTGTTTATCGCTCTACACCTGGAAGGCTTTATTTCTAAGACTATTTGCAAACATCTGACACCGTAAGACCTTTTTTCTTCAAAGATTGATCACTTCACATGGTTAGTACTAAACTTACAGGTCGATTTAATTCCTTCCAAATGTGTTCTACACACAAGGTTCAAGTTCTACAATAGGAATATAATAGAATAGAATTGTAGACAGACAGACAGCGCAACAGAAAGAAAGAAAGAAAGAACATAGCTATAATCGTGTTGAATAATTGCAGGCTAATGTCAAATTTCCATTTTTATGACCTGCTCATACACCTCAATGTGGTCCTACATTTAACAATACATAACGCTCAAGGCAATTCAATGTTCTACCTAGGTCTACTTTTACATTATCAAATGCATGCACAAAGTTAATATCACACTGCACGCTAAATTAAAATCAATATGCATCAATTAGATGAATTCTTGGAATGAGTGATTGGTAAACAAAGCACACCTCCCTCAAAAAGCTCTCCTGCCCAGGACATAACTTCACAATTTCCTCCAAATTGCGCAATAAAAGGGCAAATTAAACGTTGGTTCGGTAGAGCAAACATTTGGGTAAATATTTTGATGTACTTTACACCAGTTTGCAATATTGGTCTGGCTATGATATAAATTATAATTAGATTGCAAAAGCAATCAATAGTCACTTTAAATCAGGAGGACTTGCAAAAATCACTATTATTAGCATATAATCTTCGCTATTCCATTGTTAGATCTTTTGTGTACTGCGGCATTCCAATACACGATTTCTTCATTCAGTATGCAGTTCCATCTGTGGCCACTTGTGGTGCTGTGTGCAATTTTAGCTTAACAGAGGGCGCTGGGGTGGGACGCTGCTGCACGTGCAGACAGCAGATGACATTATTTGCGTCAGATCGTCGCAGGAGAGTGTTCAACTCAGACCTGTGCTGGAATTTGTCCATTTTTTTGTGAGTTCTAGGATTTTACGGGATGAATCAACCGCCATGGATCTGGGTAGCCTTATCCTGCTCTCTCTAGTGACTGTTTTCAATGTTTGCACGACGTTTGCTGGTGACGTTGAGAGCGCACGTTGTCGCGTCAGGTGTTTAGCGCAATTGAAAAAGGTGAGATAATTCAATTTCAAAAGATAAAAAATAATTGATGTATATGGAATAGTCTAAAAGTGTCATAAAATGTGCTGTCGAATTATTTGAATTATTTTAAAGTGAAAAATTCACTTTAAATTTTAATAATTTGTATAGCACTATCGCATATATATATAAACTTTACAAACTGATTCACTGGCTTTGGTAATATTTGGTTTATGCACTATTAACATATATCAATTGCTTTCAATTAAATATATATTCATAGTTGATAGATAGCCTATATGGCTTAGCGCTGTATACAGCTTCATTTTCATGGCAATATAGAAAACTTCATTAAAGAATTTCACAAGTGCTAGGAAAGAAAAGGCCTATAGTATGAGTATGTCCCATTCCTAAAGGGTTCACTTTCATGACTCATTGAGCACATATTGTTCACACATACACACATATATGAGCGCATGCAATCACATATAACCCCCACCCCCAATAAGAAAGAAAAAAAATCCATTCAAGATATACCCAAATCCAAATATATTCCAGTGGTACGCTGCTTCTTAAATCTTAGTCAATTCTGGGGCATGCGCTGTCAATCAAATGCAAGGCTCAGAGGGTGCAGAAATGTGGAATTGTGATGCATCTCAAGGGAGCACCCCCCCCCCCCCCCCGCCTCTTTGTCACGTCCCAGATTCATCAACACCACTGATGTAGGGCCCTCACTTCTTGTAATAACATTGCAGGTCTTTGATGTCCAAATTGATGATTGCCTGCTGTTAATGGCAAGTGAATGCTATATTGTAAATGATCTACCATCATGGAGTCACATTTTCAATATACAACATACACAGCATGATTATAATTTTAACATAGCCCTTTTATTTTGTAAATGCAAATCCTTGTCATCGTTGCATATTTTTAATGCATGATTTAAGAAAAGGTCCAGAGTAAGATCCATATACAATTTTTGAAAAATTAACTCGTACATGTAATGGTAAGTAGCGAGTCCAATGCTGAGACGTAGAAGCAGTTCGAAACTTAAAATTTAGCTAATATTCAATAAGCCTACTGATTATTCAGTGTTTTAATTATCTCTGATGATTTTTCAGTAGAATTCAATTAGACCAATCAAAACAAATCAGCATTAAGTGCACATTATTTTAGCAATGCGGTGAGATAAATAGTGAAATGGTCTATCTGTCTATCTGTCTATCTGTCTGTCTATCTTCTGTCTATCTATCTATTCATCTATCTATCTATCTATCTGTCTATCTATTCCATTCTAGAGACGCCATCATCAATTTTGGGGATTACATTTAAACTAAAAACGAGTGAACCTGAAACTTTTTGACAAGTTTTGTAATTAGCAGAATGTTTGCAGGAGGGCTTATAAGTTTTGTCTGTCCTGGAGTTGACACAATGCTTGAAAGGTGTTGGAGGGTGAAAGAGTGGGGGAAAAGGCTCTTGAAAGAGCAGAGCCTAATGCTGGCTGACTGACAACTCTTTCTATAAGGTTTTGGGTTGGTTTTGATAGGTCTTTGGTGATGGTAAGAGGACCAATCTGTCATGTGTATACATGCAGAGGTTCAAAGTTGGTTAATGTGAAATTGATTTCTATTTTGTTATTTGTGTCTATGTAACAAGTGTGAATTGTTAGAATGGGAAAACTAAAAATGTTTTCTTCTTTTTGTGAAGTACAGTAAGGCCAATTGGCCTAATATTATCGCCTAAGAAATAAGTTTATCAAATAAATTAAGACTGTAAATTCATTTTGGCTGGCCCTTACCAAACCTGGCAATTGGTACACGTTTTACACTTAACACATAGTTTATATAGTGAATTATAATTATACAATCTGAAAAGAAAATAATTCTTAGAACCATTAGTTTATCTTTGTTGGCAGCAGAGTTAGTTTTTTTTTCTGCAGAGGGGAAGATTTTCTTGGCTAGATGGTCAAAACAAATTGCAGAGAAACACAAAACCCCAATCTTATGCAAATAAGAATGTTGGCTGCCATACAGTAAAAAAATATTCCGAACTTTCTCTCGACAGGGGTTAGATCATTTACGTCCATGGTTAGAAAGAATGCAGTTTAAAACTGTTCCTTAATTTAGACCACCAGAGTCTACCTCTATATTAAGACCGCCTCAGTGATTCTTAAGGGTGGTCTTAATTGTGGGGTTTCAATGAGTCTGTGCATATACTGCACTACACGTGGATTGTGATGTATTTAAAATAATGTCCTCCCGGACAATGCATTTTATAGGTGGGTGGACCGCATTGGATTTCAGATTATTTACGATTTATAAAACTATCAAAATCCAGTTGTGTTTAATGACTCGACACTAGTAGGTGATTTTCCTTGAATTATAGTTGAAGAACAGGTGTTGTATTGTATGTAGGAATTGCCTAGAAAGGTAGCGCTGCACCAAAGGGTCCTAAAGGTGCACTCAAATGTGCACCCTTAGTCGTACTTAAGGTGCAAGGGCATAATCCAGATGTAGTCCTTGTACCCTAATGGACTAGGGCTTCCTTATCAAACCCTACTCTTTAGGTCAAGGGTTTTTTTTGTTCAAATGACCTTTTGCAGGGTACTAGGACTTTAACCTAGGTCTGCTTAAGGTCAAATTTGACACCCTGCTTCTTTCAATTAATAGACGGATTTATTTATAAATGTTTTTATCTTAATGAAGATATCTAACCACTGAAATGCAAAAATAATTTGGTTAATGGTGCATCTAAGTGGTGTTTTGTTAAGATAAGAAAAATATTGACACCTAAGTGATAGCAAGTTCCATCTTTGGCTTCTGTCTCAAGGCTGAGGCCAATGTTTGAAAACTGGTTTCTTTCAATTTAGTGAATTTATGTGGCCAACTGCTCTGAGCAAATGGAATGATGAGATGATTCTAGTTGCTGGGATACATTGCGGCTGTAGGCAGTGTACTTCATTTGGGATAAAATTGGATGTGATTGGATTGTTTTGGGTTATTTGAAACCTAAAAAATCGCATTATGTTATCTTGCAGACAGGTGCATTACAAGCTGGAAGTACCTCACTAAGGCATCTCTGAATTAACAATACATTATCTTGCTTTGGTATGGAAGTCACCTGTGGTATAAGTGAGGTAGTTATATTAGCCAGTGTATTCTTATTTCTGTAATACGAATGAAACTGATTAAAAGTGTGACAACAATCTTATGTTAGCCTCTGCCACAATTCCTGTGCCAGCGACCCATGTTTATGTATACTTGTTGTACAGGAAAAGTTAAACAACCCCGCCCCCTGCACCTTAGGACCCTTTGGGGTACATGTTGTGGCCTTGTTTATCAATTAACAGCCCCGTGATAAGGGTTTGTTGGCGTCATGTTATTTCACCCGTGTTTCACCCCAACCCAGCAGGGTTTTTAGTAGTGAAGGGTTTTTACCCCAGGGTAACTAACAGCAACAACACGGGAGCTAATGGCTAATTGGCTTGTGTCACTGCTAGGCACTTTGCCTTTAAATGGCGTCCCTGACAACTTTATTTTGATCTGAGATTAGACCCACGCCAGCTTTGTGGTTTCTGGTTTTCATTGGATATAAACCCAAAGTGGATTTCCAGGCATTATGCAGGACCTACAAGCGCATAGTACCTCTGATTCAGGTTATAGACTTGTGATAAGTGTATAAAACAAATTTGATAAAGGTATTGAAATGTATGGTAGGTTTTTATTGATGAACGAGGATTTGACATTAACTTTGAGATCTAAATTGCAAGGCAGTTTTCTATTTACCAAAATTAACAGGCCCTGTAACTGTCTGGTTTCATTAGTCACAGTTTTCACAAATACAGATTCATTATTACAGTTTTCATAGTCGACCATTTCACACCTCATATTGTTTGTTTGTTTTTTAGCCTTTCACAACATGCACATCCTTGTAATTTTCCTTCAATTCTTTGCATTTGCCATCAAGTTTTTGAGACCAATAGCAACTAAAAAGGGTCACGGATGAAGCTATGACCAACATAGCATCATGAGTGTGAATTTGCACTGTTTTAGACATAAGTCAATAAAATGATCCCGTCAACACCAAATGGCAAATGGTCACGTTTTTTATGGGCTGCTACAGGCTCATTGCACTAATGAAATTATTAAAATGAAATAAACACTAATTTTTATAATTCTGTGGAACAGCACTGTAATTATGAGTGTTATTTCTTTGTGATTAAGATCAATGATTTTGTTTGTAGTATATTGTAATATTTAAAGAATTCTCACAGTTTTGTTACAGTATGCCTAAGATCCTTTATATAAACACAAAAGTATTACTTCCAGGTGTATTTTAGATAAGCACACTGAAGTGTTTAGCTTTCAGATATTTGGGGTGATAATTTATTGAGCAAAAATGCTGTGCAGAACCATATGTTATGTAAAAAATAAACAAGTAGTTTGTTTATGTTGTAAGTGTCTGTTTTATGTAACTGAAATATTTCACTTAATTCTCCACTTTGTAGCTATTAAGGAGTTACATGATCTATACTACAACGTTTATTCTCAAGTGTGGAAACAATGAAATATTTTTTATATAAGACAGTTATGTTAGATGATATTTAAAAAAAAAAGAAAAAAAAAAAGAAAAAAAAAAAGAGCTTAACACGGATGGGTATTGCATGGTTAGTTTGAAACAAGCTCACAACTTTTATAATACAACTGTGTTTTACATGATACTAAATTGAGTATATTTAGGATTACTCCAGCCCCTGGCCTGTAAATGACACTGGCCTCTATTTCAGACCATGCTTGTAATCGAAAAAATTCTGTAGTTTAGATGTTATCCAGAATTTTTAAAAACCAAAACAGACAGGACATGATTAGAAAGACGTGAAAAAAAAACCTTAATTTGAAAAAAGGCAAGGTAAAGCATAAAAAGTTGATAAGAATAGGAGAGCAGAGTCAGTAACCTAGTCCATCAGTATTTACCCTGATAAAAACCAGATGTACCTGGTCAGCCTCAGCAACTAACCCTGGCTAGGTGAGGTGTAGGTCACTCCTGTCCAGCTGACTGGTCAGTTGGCTCTTGTCTGTCTACACATCCAGAGGTCACTGACCCAAACAAATAAAAAGAATCAACTAATTTTTGTAAACAAATTTGTGGTATGCTGTTTAGGTGTATGGTAAATTAAGTTCATGTTTATGGCATTTATTTTTTAGTTTGATGGACTAGATGAGTGATACACTCAGACTTTGCATTTAGGCCACTTTACTAATTAGACAACATTATATCTATCTACCTATCTATCTGTCTATCTGTCTATCTATCTATCTGTCTATCTATCTATCTATCTCATTATTTCAGTCAGTCAGTCAGTCAGCCAGTCCAATATGGCCAACTACTAGATAGATATGTATAGGTAGATAGATATGTTATCTTATTTATTGAGGGTAAATATTTAAGTTATACCACTACTGCTAGATTGCATTTGTAATACATCTTGTAAATCGCATTTGTTATTCAAGAAGCCTCGAGTATTTCAAGTTCTTGATAAATTTAGACCATTTCGTCATTATCCATTTCAGATGTTTTGCACAAATCCTTTTCACAAACAGCATGTTGCAAGCCAGTTCCCAATCGACAAAATTTTAGCTTTTAGGCAGAAAACACGCGTTCTACTCATGAATTTAAATACATCTGCAATAATCCAATCTACATGGCTGCCTTAACACGAAACACGGAATCCACAGAAATGGTTCTTGAGAGAATCGGGTCAGAATTAAATGCTTCTGTTCAAGTTGACAGTGTGGAGGCATGTAGATACTCGAGTTGAGGCATTTATAAATGAATAAATGGTTAGATTGATAATGTAGATACATTTATGAATATATTTTTGAGAACGTATATACGTTCAATTAAGTTTAAAAAAAGAAAAATCCATTTAACGAGTGGTGTGGTTGAAGTGATCAATCGGGTGGCCCAATGGTTAAGAAACTTGCACATGTGCCATTTCCATATTGCCCAGCTCTGCCGAAGGTCCCTGGTTTGATCCCCAGCCCGGGCACTCTTCATGAGCTACATCCAAGCTGGATGTCAATGGCTTAAGATGTTAAATTGGAGGTACCTTGTACACAGTGTCTATGCTTAGGTAAGTAAAAGACCCCATCCGTGGGGTAAATGTGTAACATGGTGTGAATTCCATATCATCCCACCAATACGTCTACCTCTGGAAGCCGGTTATATGAGACATTAACAAGGTTCTGTAAAGATGAAGTTCTTCTACATTGATTTCCTTACTTACCGTAACATCAAGTGGAATGTACTTGTCTGCAGTTGCTATGCTGCTATGTCCTTTAAATGCATGAAAACCATAGGACCCCTGCACCAGCTCTCCACGTAGGGAGGTCAATAGGCATATGTAGGCAACGTCGATTGTTAAGCACGTGGGGCTTTCCTCTCAAAGAGGTCAATAACAGCATCTCATTTATGCCTCTTTGCTCGGAGAGCTCCATATAGATTGTATTTCTTGATGCCTTTGTGGGGAATATGGCGTCGCTGCCAAGCTAATGTACAATGCAGCTTGCAAGTGTATACAGGAACGTATGGGTGACATTGAGATGGTATGTAGGTGCTCTTTTATTACAAGAAATCACCCTTTGAAGTTTGCATTAATGCATTATAGAGGAGAATGCTGACACGTGTTTCAAGTTTGGTACACTTGTATTTTATGTAAAGGTATTATAACAGACTTTTTAATGAAAAAGTTCATATTTTGATATTTAATAGGCGATACGTTATATTTAATGTGCTTCGCATGTCTCTATACAGTCATACCTTATCATTATCTTTGCCTCTAACCACAGATTAAACAACCTGATTAAGCTTTGAACCT
The DNA here is from genome assembly GCA_932294295.1 of Alitta virens. Taxonomy (NCBI): domain Eukaryota; kingdom Metazoa; phylum Annelida; class Polychaeta; order Phyllodocida; family Nereididae; genus Alitta; species Alitta virens. The sequence continues at coordinate 8,043,704 of OW028579.1, read as the reverse complement.
ACGCTAGGGGAATGCTGAATTCATTTTACCCTTAAACAAAACCATAAAAGGAAGTGGTGTGCCACTGCTATGATGAAAACACAATTTCAGTGACCACCCGTACAGAGGGTGGACTGGGGTACTGACCACACCCCTTGTCTGTCTGGGGGGCTACACGTGCCTTTTTCCAGTCATTTAGCTCTTGCTCAGTCATACATGAAATTCCTTCGCTCACTGTTGAGACCCAGTCTCAGGTAAATACAACGACCCTGGCACCCTGTTGCTAACGGTGTCCACTGTTTGCCATGGCAACTGATTTGCTGGCCCGGGAACTATAGGAATTGTCTACAAAAGGGTGTTTGAAGTTATGGAGGTGACATCGGTTCCTTTGACAACACCTTGCACTCAATAACTCCATAGAAGACCTAATACAAGGCCGTACCCCATCAATAGATCAATTAAAGGGCTAACCCCTTATCCAAACTAACCAATACATTACCAAACTTTCATAAAATACATCCAAAATCATCAGAGAGACTACAGTCACAGGCATATTTCAAACCTGTTGATTGCATCTTTGTCGTACTTCAAACCCACTCCAAAAACGCTATTTTATCCATCAGCTATGTCAACATTCTTGCCTCTTCATCATACTGAGGTTATGGTGGTCAATAAAGAGTGCCCCATGGTCAATATTCTTCAATAAAGAATCTTTGTGGGCCAATAATGAATCCAAAACAACTTTTCTTTTGGCGGCGTTTCGAGTTTCTGTACAATGGTTTAACCTATTACTTTAGAGCAGGAGATTAAGGGTTCGAATTTGCACAGGTTTTTAAACAAACCTATCCATACATGGACCATCTGCAGCATGCCATGCAAATAACCAAAATACTATTGGTAATGTAAGCATTTTTATAGCTTAAAGCAGTCGATTTAGGTGTAATAGGCCTACTGACTACATCTTTGCTTGTAGTGATTGACATGACACTCCACCTTAACATGATAGCAGAGATGGTCGTAATAGCGAGGTGGTTGAAATAGTGCATCAAAGTTAGTGGAGACTTATAAGTTATTGGAGACTTATGTTGTCAATTTACTTATCCTTGTGACCATACATAATGGTTATGGCACATCTAAATACAAGCTGCTATTAGTCCTTTTTGTGTGAGATGGGTCACCACTGTGTGTTATTGATGGTCAGATGCACATGTATGTCCTGTGCTCATTCTTGTGGTGGTAATTTTGCTGCTGCTGCTGCTGCTGCTGATGCTGTTGATGCTGCTGATGCAGGGATTTTAGGAAGCCACTAGACGTAACATTAAGGAGAGGCACATCTTGTCCACTTTCCTATTGAGAACATCAGGTGAAGCCATCCTGAGCCATTAGTCTAATAATGCTGCCCATGTCCCCTGCCATATATACACCTGCTGATTATATGCTACACCTGACTTGAATACTCTGACCAAGCTCTGATGGACTGGGGGATGCTGGTAGGATGAGGATGCTAAATGATGATGGATGATAGCTGCTATGGTGTAAGGGGGAGGGGGGGGGGGGTTAAAGTCGCACAGAGGACACACAGGTAGTGCAACCTCACAATTAATATCACTCATAAGGAATGAATGAAGAGGTCTTTATATCGTAGTCGTCTTAATGCTAGGGATTTTTTGAGACCCAGCAAAGTGTTCTCAGAGTCACTTCTCTATTGAAACCTTCGCCATTAATAGTAATACCAGTAAGTACATTTCCTAAGCCATATTGGCACAACATTTCCTTAGCCATATTGACTCCCTGCTGACCAGAAATTTGCAGAAATGCCTTTTTTGTCTTGTTCTTAGAAATCATATTGTCGTGTATCGGACTGAAGTCACAATGGCTTGTGTTGCTTTGTGGCAGTTTTTTAAGCCTTAGAAGTGTATTACTAGCTGTTTGTCATGTAGTTGTACATGTGCTAGGATATGCTTTCTTTTATTAATTTCTATGGCTTCGGAAAAATAAATAAGGCATTAAAGAATGGTATAACTATAGGTTAAATATGGAAATTGCTAATGAATGAATGAAAATCAATTATTTCCCATTAAGGTTGCCCCATGATTTTCTATGAGGATGTTAGTAGGACCCAGAATTGAGCACTATAGAACCCATATTCAATGTCAATAGCATGCTGCAGGGCTCTGTATTGATCCTAACTATCAATCAGAAAATACAAGATGAACGGACCTGATTTGTATCTGGAGGAAAACAGGTGTTAGTTTCCCAGCAAAACTGGTTCCCCCTTCGATTTTGGATGGTCCAAGAGCATGATAATGCTCCATACATAGCCAATGGCAGACCATTAACTGAGATAAATCGGAATTCTCTGTTACTTTTTGGTAGGAAAAGTAAAAAGTAGATAAAGCTGGAGATGGAACCATGGATATATCTCTGTAGGGGATTGTTGTGTTAGGAGATATTGTTGCATTTATACAGTAAAATCTCGCCCTTAAGGCCACCCATGGTGGATGATTCTCTGGGCTTAATGGCAAGGTCAAGGTGGTTTAGAGTCAAATGCAAAAGTCAGTGATGAGTTGGTATCTTAGTGGTCTCAGTAGCCAGGTGGTCTTGACTGTGAGCTGGTCTTGATGGTGAGATTGTCTTAATGAGAGCTTCCACTGTATATATGTCTAAGCTGGGGTTATACTTTGGAGTGTGACCTAGGTAGGCTACATACTGATCCATCCACAGACTCTGAGAGCTTTGTACACACAGCGCAAAGTTGGAAATATTGTCAGGGATAAAATGCCCGTGTCAAGTGACTACTGTTCATTGGAACTATGAAAATGCAGTAAAATACTTCGTCCATACAGTGTTGCTGTATTACAATTGCTTTAATGCAGAATCGTCAGTGTAAAGTGTATAGTGTATAGCATTGTGGGTTTAATCCCTATTTGGCTGACCAAGTCAGCATTGTGGTCACATTGCTCGCATTCTTGCTGCTCAATTTACATGTGCATTTGGCAGTATTTATATCTGTAGTAATTTCTTGATTTCCACAAAATGTTTAACTTTTCTTTTTGTTGATTTTTTCAGAGACAAAGAGACGCCTCTGAAAATCCATCCGCTACTTTTGAGAAGTGTTTTCGGGATATCACATGTACTGCTGTAAGTATTACTAGTTCTAATACATGTTTGTGGTGGCTATGATTTTCATCCAAATATCATGTCATCTTTACATCTACCTCACACAGCTAATTATTGATTCTAAATAACAGACAATTAGCAATGCCACAAAAAATATCAAATGTTACCTTAAACTTGTGAAAATATACATACAGTATGTGTGAACTAATGTTTTTTTTTTATATATTCATATCGTGTAAAATCTCATGCGAGCATGCAAGCTTTTATATGAGAAAAGGAAAGCCGTGTCTCAGTCTCTAAATAACAGTTTCACAGGAGCTTTAAATGTCATTTGCCTTCATTAAAGTCGGATGGGGAAGACAGTCCTAATGTGGCATTAGATCAACAGAAAACAAGACCTAATGTTTACCTTGGATTTTATTGACCTCTTTGTGGCCCATGATGTAATATAACTATACTTACCCCAGTCATTAGGGGTCCTTTCCACCCATCAACCAATGTAACATGTTTTTTGGCTCATTAGTGGCACCATTAAGCTGCCTCATAGATTTTTCTAGATGTGTTTTTTTCTGTCTCTCCAACTTTCTCCTTATGCCCCCAGGTTACTCACAGTTTGGTTAGTGACTGTCTTGTTCCATTGCGGATGACACGGAATAATGCGTTTGACAGATTTGCATACTATGTACTACCTTTTATGGCTGAGATTTGAACATAGATGTAGCTCATAGATTAACATAACTATTATGTAGTTTAAAGTATACGTCAATCAGTGAATGAAAGGTACTGTTCTTCAAAGCATAGACATTTTATCATTAATTTGGATGCCTCTTGCTGCTCATCTGGATTGACCAGGTTCAAATATGACCGATACATGAATCAGAATCTTTTTGCTGAAAAACTGCATAAACTTAGACTTTGCATACTTTGATTATTAAATAAACTATACATTGTATAGTTATTGACTTATTGTGATGGGGAACCAGCTTAACATGTGCAGTGTATGCTTATGATCCATTTCAAGATGTAAAGTAACAAGGGCTTGCAATGTGCCTTGCTGGTAACTGAAATGTGTGAACTGTACCATGGGTTTTTTTCTACCTTGCACAGCAAGCCAATTTGTCAGTTGGTCCTAGAAGCCCCTCCCTGTTAGATTTGCCGGAAATTTCACTTGCACTCAAACGTCAAGTGCCCTTTGGCATTACTAAGGGTGGACAGAGGTCAAATCTCTTATCAGGAGAGATTAATCATGCTAACAACAATAATTCGACCACCAGACGTCGCTAATAGTGCTATTTCCCCTCCACAAATTTGACGGGCCTTGTTTTTGACGCGTAATTATACGCCTCGGTGAACAAGCCATTGTTTCCCCCACAGCTAGCCTGGAGACAATCACTAGATGGGGCTGATGCTGCAGTGATGCATTGTGGAGGCGTTGCTATGGTTACTACGGTGGTTACTAGAATTCCTCCAGTCACATGACGCAGTCACGTGGTTGAGAACTTAAGGTCGATTGGTCACGTGCCAAGAATTCAAAATGGCGGCGACACAATGAAAACGTCATGTCATGAACAACCCCCGCCCCACCCCCACCCCAGCATTCCTTGAGCAGTTTGAGTTATCGTTTCACCTCCCATTCCTAGATGGCGCTGGCTGAATGATCCAGGAGATCGGAAGACAATAGCCATTTTGTCAACACAGGGGATCACTAGACTAATACCCCACTAACGGTGTCTTTGAGTCATCTTTGATTGCTCATTTGCAATCAGGCCTTAATGAAAGGAAAATTATGAGTCAAACCTAACAAAGGGGACAAAGAGCTTGCAGCCATTTCTTGCCAATTTTCAACTCATGCCACATTACCTGATAAGAGGAAATCCAACTATGCTACCCCTACCTATTTTCACACCTCACCAAACACCGATCATCCCCCAAGGACCCAAAACAAGGTCAAAGGGCTCAGGATGATCCATCAAGGTCAAATATCTCTAAAAGACCTGATGTTTCAACAGAGAGAGTTCATTTTAGTTACTGAAATTCTGTAAATGTTTGTGTGCCTTTTGCATTCTTGCCATTGGTTTTACCTCTAGAACAAGTTTTTCTAATATCATGTGTCACATTGGACCTCCTTGTTATACCCCCACAGCATTGGCAGCAGTGGGGTGGTCTTGTGGTTAAGGCACTACACGGTGTTGTCTAATGTTTTGGGTTTGATACCACACCTGGTGCATTCAAACATAGTGCTGTTGATGCGGCAGACCCTCAGCGAACAAATGGAAACGGCACCAGATATTGCCCGTAATCGGGGTGCTCAGGCAGAATGCTATCATAATTTGAAAATATATCCGTTCCCTGAGGATAAATAATATGCAAGCATAACTGCATTATTCCAATCTTCTTTTTTTCTGTTAATTTGTCATTAATATTTTTGTAATCTAAGTCACTGCACTGGCTTTACTGGTGAGTTGGACTTAAAAATAGCGAGGTAAAGGGGAGCTTACCACTGGTGAAAAAGTCTCAATTGCGAAGTGATTTTAAGACGAGGTGCCTCTGCATTGCATAACAAACCCTAACATGACATTGCAACAAGGTGACAATAGTTTTTTGCAAAAGAGTGAAGGAATTTGAAGCAGCAAAGACCTCAAAAGCTTTCCACGCAATGTTTTGACTTGGCTCTAATTGCAACCCTCTGATTTAATCAACACGCTTGAATAAGAAACAAAGGGGTGATTAGCATTTGCATTTGGGTGCGACAGCCCTGTGGGGTGACTCAGGCACCTGGGAGGGGCACAGAGAGAGGGGTGGGACAGAGGGGTTTACAGAGAAAGGTTGGGGCACTAAGGCAGGGGTGCCCATAAAGGGCAATATTAGCTAGGGAATCAGCTGATTTCAATATAATAACAAACACCCCACAGAAACGGAGATGAACTAAGTGCTATCTCATTAATAAGAAATAAGTACTGCATAAATATTGCTATGGCTTAGTAATGGGAGCATGGGAAAGCCTGTATCTTTATAAATAGACGTTGTTATTCCTGTATATAATGGCTGCTAGCTAAAAATATAAACATTTGAATTTCTAAATTGTTGTATTGCTGGGTCATGCAGAAATGCTTGATTTGCGGTTACATATTTGTTTTCAAATTAAATGTGTATAATTTTGCCGTTGTATTGTGGTAATATTCCTTCATGCATTCCTAATATCTTGATTCCAGGTTATTTTGGTAATATATTACATATTACTTTCAATATTTCGACTTGTATGCAGAGGCAAAACATCTTTCTGTGACAGTTGTACATGGAAATACAATGTATGCCATCGGAACTTGAAGTCATAGGGCTTATTAAACCTGTAGCCTTTCAAAAATAGTCAGTTATAACTGCACAGAAGTAATATGTCCCTGTACTATTACAATGCCATGTTCAATATACTTAATGAGTCTATCTGTATTTGTAAGCCAACTTTATAAAAAAAAATTGGCCATGCATATTTTTCTTCTATTTTTCAGTGCCTGCAACCTTGTGGCTATTCATTCGACGGCCTGGCTCGCTGCTTAGGTCTTTGCCAGGTAAGCCTTTCTGCTTAACTTTAGACTGACATGACAAATTAGGAAGCTGGTCAAAAATCCCTAGGCCTTCGTCACAGGCAATCCTCTCCGCCCAATGCCTTCAACTTGATTTCCCGCCATTTTTGACGACCGGAAAATGCTATTCATGAGCAACCCTGTTGATCGAAAATAGGGCTGCCTCCAACGTCCCCTATGCCAGACTGAGGCTGTTTTGATTTGCCACTGACCACAGAGGTCATTGCCTTTGAATTGTGCCTAGCTAGTGTTTACTTTAATGAGACAAAAAGCATAAATGTCATTTGCTAGGACCTCACTATAGCATATTTTCCATTGTAATGGCCATCTCATAATTCCTAATTTGTCCTTTTTTTTTTCAATATCCAATATTTTTTATTGACGTTTTTTATTGAAATATAAACTCTCCAATATTTTTCAATCTGCTGTATTTCATGCCATAATGTATTACCTCAGCGGAGATGTATCTGCATACAGTTAGGGAAATCAAAAGACCCTATATCCAATGTCTTTGGGGAAATGTCATATTTGTCGTAAAAATTGTTATAATAGGGAGTGAAATACAATGACAAGAGTATAAATGGGTTAAGAAAAATGGTGGTCTAGATAGCGATTAATTTTCGTCTTATATTGGGGTTCTACTGGACGAATTCTATGGAGACCAAATATGGTGGTCCTTACAAAGTGGTCGTGCTGATCATGTGGCCTTTATGCGTTTGAAGTCCACTCTATAAGAACTTTTCTGCGGAATTACAGGTGAAACATCTAGTCATGATCAGCCCCTGACCTTAACATACTTTACATGTTAAGGCAGCCTTTAAGATCAGACAAAAGCCCTTTACTGTCTTTTTTTATATTAATACATCATCCACTCCCCCCCCCCCCCCCAAGTGAGACCTGAGATTGGAGCTGGACTTTAAGTGACTTATCCAAGGCCATGTGGACGTTTCCCATTAGGCCCTAATGGAAGGGCCTGAATTAAGTCACGTGACTCTTAAGGCCTCAAGACCAACCAGAGGCTGCCCTGATCAGAGGTCAAGTGGAGTATACTCGGTGTAGCACTCGTAGGCCATCTCGCTCAAGGGCTTGCTGATGAAAAAGACAGGCTTTATATATAAGTGTGGGAGTACTTCTGATGGTCTATCTATCTATCTATCTATCTATCTTCTATCTATCTATCTTTCTTTCTTTCTTTCTTTCTATCCGACGAGCATTGAATTCTATTTTATTCTAATCTTTGAACAATTGCAATAGAATTCTAAGGCCTCAGCTATATCTTTTAGTAGTAATCAACACTGTCTGGAAGCACCAAAGTAGTTTAATACTTGCCCGGTACAGTGTCTGCATATTTTCTAAGTAAATACGCCCGTCTGTTTACATATACATTTCATAAAGAACATATTGATTTCACTAGGTTCTCCTGCAAGACCTGATACATGGTGTTTGCATGTAAATATTTCCATTTTGCTGTCATATAAGAGTACTTGTATTTTGTCTAAATTGGAGGTCTGTCTGAAATGTTGAAAGTTGTACCTCGGATAAATTGGATTTCATCCAAGATTGTACTGACGAAATATGTCAAGGAAACAAACGAAATAATTTCCCGAATTTGTGGATGATATGATTACAGTAGAACCACCTCATTATTCAGACCACCACACCATTAAGAATATATACACATTTACTCATTGCCGGACTCAAGTGTACTCTTACCATTGTATTTATAGCGAGATCCCACTAGTATGGTTTGGACCTTAGATGAACAGAGATCTCTGTTCATCCATCCAAGGTTTGAACTAAGGTGTCTGAAGAGTGATTTAGTTTTTTATATAACCGGATTGCAGACTCGTAATCTCATCGCGTCATCATTATGTTTGCTCTTTAGAAATTGTGACTGATATTCACTGTTTATTCATTTCTTCATTACGTCTGCCCTGGATAATTGATGTTATGATGTAGTATATATTTTGTGTTACTTTTCAACAGGAAACGGAACCAGCCTGTGCAGAGAGCTGCAACTTCCTGTGGATTTTAGAGAAGTCCCGTCCAGGGTCCTGCCCAAGTGATGATGACGTCAGCAATTTTGGCCAGAAATGTTTTGACGTCTGCAATTCAGACGCCGACTGCGACTCCCTCTTGAAGTGTTGCAACAGAACCTGTGGCTCCACCTGTGTTCTTCCGCATAACGATTTCATTGGTGAGTTTTGGTTTGAAATCTAACATCTGGGAGATTTTGGATTTTGTGCTAATTACTGCACAATATGCAACAGCTTGAGAAATGAATTTGGACCATATTATATTAAAAAGTTGAAAAACATAGTTATATATAATGCAACACACAAAAAAATTCCATATATAATAGCAATAGGATTTTAATGAAATCTACTCAAAAGAAATACCCACCCGTCTCATCGTCTCCACATCAGCCTCACAATGGCCACTGATGGCCAACGTTGGAGCGATGTTGACCAAATCTGGCATGGTCTTTGGGGTATTGGTTCTCCAATATTTGTCAATACTTCAGCTCAAAACCTAATCGTAATCCAAGTAACAAAAATTCATTATCCCATAATAAAATCCTCTGTTTGTAATTGTTCAGGTGTGCCAGAGATTCCAGAAACCCCCTCTTTGCGAGAAAGAGGCAAAGCGGGAGTAATTGAACTAAAATGGAAAGCAGTGGAATCAAACGCATCATTTCCTATACTTTACATGGTGCAAGAGAGATACAATATTGGCAAACACCACAGTGTTCATCATTCAACTGAATGGATCCAAGTGGCACAGGTGAGTTCGAATTGATTTATTTTATGCATAATTATTTGTATGAGGTGTAATTTCTTGCTAATTGCTATGTGGTAGAACATTATCATCAAAAACATAGTTTTTACTCAACTACTTCTACTACTACTACTACTACTACTACTACTATGTTTAGATATGAGCTTATCTCAAGTACTGTATCTCTGTGGGAATGCCCAGCAGACTGCCAATAGCCCTTTCTTGTGTGCTTTGCACAATGTATCAATGGCACCCCTGCAAATGCATTGATATTATTAATCCCTTATGAAGACCCAGTCACCATAGTCGTGACACACTCTGTCAACATGGACAGTACACAGATTAGCACCAGTACAAATCATGGCCTGGAAGTGACTAAGGGCTGAAATTCTGCCTCACCATAGTCCCCCAGTTTAAAGGGCCAGCCTGGTGAGGTAAGATTAGGAGCTCACTGGCCTAAATAATGGTCTACATAATGCCCTTTGTCCTTGCATAATCAGGGGAATTTCTGCCCCAGACAATGGTGCGAAAGATGATGCTTGACCTTGACACTTGACCCAAGGTCAGGCCAAGGTGAATGACACGACCTCTGGTGATTTTTTCACACTTATTGCCCCCAAGCGGCCTGCTGAGAAGTGATCAGCAACAATCAGGCCTTTCAGACCAGGTTCTTTTCATATGGAAATTCAAGTGTCCAGTTCCAATACTTCTGAAGGGAATTAACTTGATTGCATGCAGCAGAAATTGGATGTCAACCTCCAATTTATTCAAATACGAGTGGAAAGGACTAAAAAGAGGGCAAATGAGTTGCTCATTATTGCTAATGTCAAATGTCTTGTGTTCCGTGGTTGCATACAGCCTAATTAGGTCTGATGCTCCCTTCTTTAATTGTTAGGCCTATACATATACTTATGAAGATATGGTAGGATACAATACGGATGAAAAAAAACACTCCCTCTGTTAGGGCTACCTGTACCCCATAGGGTACCCCACAGGGTACACGTGCTACTGGTAGATGTCTTATACAAGTTATGATCAGCGGTTTGAGGCAGACATAATGATGACATGGTAGAAAGAATGCTCACCACGTTGCAAATTTGATAAAATTGAAGTAAACGATTGACAATTTAGGGCTAATTATGGTAAGAGAAGTTTCGGAAAGATTAGAGTAATCTGTTTGTTGCAGAAAGATTTGTTCAGTGGTGCATGGTTTAAGCTAATAACGATTGACTGGATGTTACAGTGACTTTCCAGTCAGGCAAAAAAGTACTTTATTCACAATATCCTACTATTGACCCGTTTAACCTTATTGTAGTTCTTTAATTCTTTGATTGGTACCGGAAATTGTTATACCATGAAGACGGTATCAAAAAATCATTCGCTGTCACATTTTTGTGAGGTTACATGATTATAAGGCAATAATTTACGTCGTGGCGACGCCCGGGACGTTGCGTTGACGCGCTAAAGAGCGTGGAACATGACGCATGACGCCTTGGGGTACTGTGCCCTTGAGGGGGTACGGGGGGTAGGACAGGGTGGGGGAAATAAGGGATCAAGGCCCTGTCAATGTTGGGGTATGAGTGGCACCCCTTCCCTGGGGGCTAATTCTCTCTCAATGGTCAATCAGGGCTGGTCCAGGGGTGAACAGACATGCAGAGGGGGGCTCATATTGGCAATTATAGAGAGGGTTAAAAAAGAAGGAAAAAAAGAAAAGAGGGAGGGTGAAAAAGGAAGAGAGGAAGTTTAGTAAAAGGAAATGGAACCCCATGAGAAAATTAAAGCATAATAACCACAGGGAACTCCTCACATGAATTGTAATAATGTAATGTTGCATCAACTAATGTCTGATGTTTGTTGTGCAGAATTGCTACTTTTCCTTAAGAGATTTCCAGTAGCATTCTATATGTTGATAGGATTCAATGATTCATGTTATATCATGCATGTGATATTTGATTTTGGGGTGTCAAGACGGTGGGGCCTTTGTTAGCAACTACATAGGGCACGACTCAGAACATGTAGTCGATCAAACGTTTCTGTCGACAATTATTTCACATTTTACTCTCAACAAATCATCTTCATGTATTAAAGTTGGAGACAGAATCTGAGAGACATTTTTACCATCTACGACATCGAAGACAAACGGAAAGACAGATACGGGCGATGTTATACATTTTATTGACAAGAAAGTTCTATTTCCTCCATGAGATTACCTGATCCTCATTTCACTCCTCTCACCTTCATCATTATGACACATTCGTGTAGCTGGTGGTCTAAAAAATAACTTAAGTGGGCTCTGAGGTCACTAGTCACTGTCACACTGTAAAGATTAAGAGCACAGTCAAATGACTGAATCCTATCTGAGATAAATAAATGATCATAGTTTAAACATTAAACATTTCTGTGTTTGCCGGGGGTCGATGTGTGGCCACATGGGGTAATCCACAGCTGCAAGGAAAGCATCTGCCAGGGGCGCCATGCTTCTTTTTGGGGGGTGTTAATCCTGTGTCAATTACCCCCACGGACTGAAGGGTAGACCTAAGGGTAGACTGAGTGGACTGGGCTAGGGTTAAGGGTCAGGGGTTGATACAGCTGCACAGGCTACTCGTTGGAGTACCCACAGCAGCACCTGTGGATGGCTGATGCAGATGCAGAAATCAAGAAGGAGAATAGCAGCTACAGGAAGTTGGGTGGTTTGAGGCATACAATACACTACCTAAACAGATTATAATTTTTATTTATTTTCTTATTAACCTTTTTTACCATATACATACGTATGTGGTCAACCAGGATTTTTGGTTAAAGCAATAACCAAGATTTTGGTGGGCTTGTACCATCTGATTGGAGAATTGAACCATCAAACCATCCAAAATGGTTAATTCAATCAGATGTAGTTATAAGGTGAACTAATGACGAGGCTGATATCACCAAAATCTTGATGGATGTGAGGATAAAAGAACGGATTTGTTGGTTGTTTTTTGTTGTTGAGTGTAGCTCTCCTTCTGCAGAAGCATTGTGTTCAAAGCGCTCTCTCTTTAATAGTTACATCTCAGCTGGAGGTCATTTGAAGGAGAGATTATTTTAAATGAGACAATGGTTGCACGCAGAAAGATACCTCTCTAAAAAAAAGCCCCCACACATTTATATGGACCCAATCCTGTCTTTCATCTCAGTGCCTAGTAACTGTTTTGAAGGACTTCACTGTCCCAATTCTTATGATCTTTATGAATCTCCCTATGTGACAATAGCTTGTCCAAACAGACTGCAGATAACTGCAGATCTTGAAAATACATCTTAGTTAGCTAGCGTTTAGAACATCATAAAAAAAAGAAAGACAAGAAAAAGAACACACATCCTCCTCTTACAATTTGCGAAGTTGACTCCATGTAATGCTTGCATCCTTTGGCTTGCTAATGCTCGGAGCATCAAGGATGAGGAAACAGCAGTTGATGGCAGCTGCATCATCCTCTGGATCATCTTGATCACCCAGCAGCATCAGCAGCATCAGCAGCATCAGCAGCATCAGCAGCATCAGCAGCATCAGCAGCATCAGCAGCATCAGCAGCATCACAGCAGCATGACAGTAGCATGGCACCCTGCTCTTTCTGCTGTCTCTGTAGCCCTTGGGGTGGGGCCAGGGACACAATGTAATAACTACAGATGCAATGTCACGAGGTGTGATGATGGACTGGTGAGAGTGTCATCATAATATAGTGTTACATCTAACACACATGGTTGTTAGATGTCAGCATGTGGACATGTCACAATAAGAAATATTAATGTTATATCCAGAATGTGCTGGTTTTCCTGTTATCCTTGAGATACAGCTGTATATCCTCAAGTTATAGATTGTATGAATGACATATCACAGGGCACATAGTACACTGCAAAAATATACAATCTGAAAGCATTTATTTTCCTCATTTTATTGGTCACTTTTGTTGCTATAATTCCTGGTAGTGGAAAAGAATCGGCCAAAAGGAAAGTCAAGGGCCTTGGTTTTTTAGTGCTTCTCAATTATATCTCGTACTGCGGGTTTATTGTGGACTACATTGCAAGGCAATGCAAGTGCCACTCTACAACCTCTCTGAAACACTTCAACTGTTGCAGTCTGTTGGTATGATCTAACTGTTATGTTTTTAGCCAGCTTTTCATTATTGCTCAATTTGGTAGAAGTTGCTCAACACTGTTTATCATGATATGTGACACAATGCACAGTAACGTAATAACTTAAGCATACGTATCATGCTGTTTCAAGTCATTGATGAGATGAACCTTTGTTGCTGGGACATTGGCAGCATCATCCAACAACTGCATCAGCAGCCGCATCACACACATCTGAGGAAATCTCGTTGCTGATAAGCTGCCTGCCCCAAACTTTACTCTCCAAGGACTTAGGTGTATTTATCAGGTTGGAATGTATGTCAGGTCTCTAGCTATTTTTGTATGATTTGTATACATTTTCGAAGTCCTTCAACCCGCAGTGATAGGTAATTTGGTTGATCAATTTAGTGAATATAGTGATTATTATTTTGGGAGTAGAATGGATTACAAGAACTACCTCTCTGTTAAGACCACCTCACCATTAATTTGAGACCCCTAAATTTTGGACTAGGTGTATTATTACTGGTATACTTTACTTGTCTGTCAAGACCGCATAGGCATTAAAACCAGTGGAATTAGCACCGTGTATGGTCAAGACGAGGACAATATGACATCCAGTGATTCTTATTAGAAGATTAAGATGTTTGTCCTATTAACTAGGTACTTTAAAGATGTGCTCACTCTATCTCATCTTTTTACGCTAAATTTGACTCATGCCCTTAAAGGTTAAGGATTAGGTTAATTTGGCAAACTTAATACATGCACTTGTACGTACAGTTGTCAATTTCCGCATTATGAGTCCTGTTGCTACAGGTGCCACATATATAAAATTAGGGAAAAAAGGTCCACATCTATATGTAGTAGCTGCAGTAAATCATAATGCTCCTGTGTCGAAATTCCCAGCCATGCATTCATTCATTGGCGTAGGCCATATAGAACCTCAGCTCGCTTATCAACTTGTGAGTTAGCTGCTGTGACAACCCAATGGAGGCACAGGGCTGGCCTGAATAACCACCTCATGTATTTTGATGCCTCGCGTCTGCCTACAAGATTAGCTCATGAAGCTCATAACAGCCTAACAGCATTTGCAAGAAGGTATATGGCAGGGCGATTCAATTAGGTCACACATTTGCATACTGTTCTGATGGCCCCTTGCCTTCACTGACATAGACACATTTGCCCCTGGTGATAGCTTCACCCAAGGTTGCCAGGGCCTGTTACGTTTTGACAGCTTATGGCTAACTGGTCCTGGGCCAATATACTCCAGGAATTGCTGACCAGGCAGGCGGGTCTATATACATTAAAGCAAAGACTAAATTGAGAAATGTTGAAATATGTGTGGATCTCTTTCAATCTCGTTGCCATTTTTTGATTATGAAAGTACATCGTAGTTTTCTTCGATATTGAAAGTACTGAGTGTGAGATTGAGCTTTGGTGGTTTCCTGATGTACACGCAGAGCAATGTGGGAGATCAACCTAATTACCGTGCTAGCCTTTCTTTTTTGGAAATATAACTTTTGTGTTTATGTGTATTATGAATCATCTGTGTAATATGAAAACGACTGGAACCATTAACTAAGCTCTAAAATATTAACATACACATAATTACAGATAATTCTGTTTGAGATGACACAACCCTAATGCTTTTATAGCCCATCCATTACAGTGATTAAAAACCTTTATTTGAGATCAGGGTATCACTGGACCTAACTTTTCACTTCTTACACAAACTTGAATAGATATCAATGAGATTGAGTAATATTGAATAAGGTATTGAATGAGATCAAAGACCTTTTCTCAACACTCATACAAGAAGTTATGCGTGTTTGTGATTTTAAGGGGGTATTTTTCATTCCGCTTGTCATAGAGTGACGGGAATAAAAACATTATCAGTCTGCAGCGAACCCTCAGCTTTATGCTAGGAGTCGATCTGAGTAGCACGAGCTTTTCTCTGGTGATGAATACCCCGCCAATGGCTTTTGTCATGATAATTCTAGTGTCATGACTGCAGAGATTTCACCCCAACTTATTCACTTGGTCAACTGAGGGTGATTCATATCCATTCATGGCTATTCGGGGTGGTTCAGTGTATTCACGTAACTGGGTGCTTGTAGAGGAACTCGCAAGGGTGATCAAGTCATAGAACTCTGTGTTTAGTGTAACGGTCAGACTCTAATTCACTTTTATTAGCTCTATTTCTGTTTGTGCGAATTTATATTGTAAGAGATTAAAACAATTTCGCGGTGGGTGATTCCCGCAAGATAATATTTCATGTGAATGATGTACATGTAGTACAATGCACGTAGCAAGGTTTGAACTTGAGATCATTTTTCCATTGATATTGCCTTTTTGTGTAGCTTATAAAAAATATGTTTAAAATTCATTCACACTGATTTCATACTAAAATGCTGGTGCCAGTCATCTAAAATGACAAATTCTGGCTGAAATGTGTCACATTACTTCAACTTTTCGAATCGACCACGCTCCTCATGATGTTTGCCTTGCCGTGCGAGAATCTTGCGCAAAGATAAACTCCAAGGGTACCCTTTGCACAGGCTCGAGATTGACATTTTGCTGAATTCTACAATAATCGTGGGTCACGTGACCTCTGCTCCTGCTGGTTAACATAGTTAATAAATCATTTTTTTAAGCATTTATATTCTAAATACAAATTTTGTCATCTACATGACCATTTATAAAGTTGTAGAAATAGGAAATATTTTCATTTTCTTCACTTGCTACAGAAAAGTCCTATTTGAGGTACTCACAAGTGCAGTCAAATATTGCGGATCTTATTGCCTTCTACTATATGAAATGACAAATAGTTGAAGCGTGGCATTCTACAAATGTTACATGCTTGTTTACATGACTTTTTACATGATCATAAACACCCATCATGTGGAAGGGGTGCAAAGCTAGCTGAAAGGGGCTGTTTATCTGCGATGTCCAGTTTCCGTGCTATCCCATAATGCCTCATCGTTATGCAAAGGACGATGGGATATCATTGATGTTAGGAGGGGCCTACCCAGAATGCATCTAAACCCCCATACGTCACTATTAAAGACCTTTGGAAATGTGTGGCAGTTAGGGGCCGAAGTGATCCCTCTGACTTTTCTGCGAGTTATTGCTTGCTGATAGCTCACTGTCCTACTGATCTTCGTAAATTATGGCAGCTTATTGCTTTGCTGATAGCCCTTATGCTACTGCTATTTGTATGGAGACTCTCTGATCTCTTTTTAGCATTATGAGACCATTTTAGGAGCTTTAAGGAGCTTCATTTTAGCTGTAAAGGTTAAAGACCTTAGATAATGTATCAAGCAGAACACTGAAATGGTGCTGTTGTAATAGTGCTGTTGCAGTGGTGCTGTTGTGGTGGTCCCATTGTACTGGATGCCACAACATCATAGATACCAGGAAATTGTCACATAACTCCAGTGTTCCAAACTGCTACAACGTATGTTCTTGACACCGAAGCTCTTTGATGTTGCCCTCGAAATATGGCGATGTCAAAATGATGCTTATCAGGTGGTCACCACAATAAGTGGTGTTCAACAAGGCGCAGTTGTTAGCCATAGATGTATACAATGGAATGTAGAGTAGCATCTGGCGATATATCAAAGTGCAGTATAAAGACATAATAATAGAAACTCCAGAGTAAAACCTGGTCTTACTATGGAGTTTCTGGACCATCTTTCTTTCTTGGTAGCTCTTTGCAGCCAGTATTTGAAAACCTCTAATTTAAGGTCAAATTGAGCTCAATTCTAGTGAGAAGTAAATATATTGGATTGGGATTTTATTACCTTAATTGATATGTGGCTTGGTAATTTATCATTTATCGTCCGGCTCTCTCTGTGATAGTATGCAAGGAAAAGACCCTACATGGTGTGGAATCCTAGCCTGTCATGTCATTACATCAGCGTCTGACAGTTGGTCATTTAAGCTGATCAGGCTTAAGACAGAAACAATACAAGACTATCATACATTTCGAAAGTAATATTCTAATTTCGCAATTCATTAACTATTCATTCAGCATTTTCACTATACTTGCATTAATTAGTATGATTAAAATTACAACTATTTTTTGCTCGTTTCAGACGACAGCAACATCATCGGTGATGCGGGATGTGGGAGCAGGACGGTGGTTCCAATGGAGAGTGGCTTCTGTTGCCATCAACGGGACAAGAGGCTTCTCCCCTCCCTCCAAGCCTTACCAGACAAATATAGGTTGGTGCTTTCTTTATTCTGTGACTCACTCCTCAAAGTTGTTGCCGATATTTCCTCACACTGGCTAGCCTAATCTTGCTACAGCGGGGCCATGTCCTAAGACATGCAGTCTCTATAATAAGATCATGACATGAAACCAATAATTTCTGGACTGTTCATCCGATCTCTTTGTCCGCTTAAAGCTTTGAAGAAAACATGGGTGGCCGCTGGACACTGGTCCTAGTGATTGTTTAAGTTTATTTGAAAAGGAAAACTATTCAAATTCCATCCGAGAATGAAAGTGTTCGTCTATCTGTAACGGATGACCATTCTGTACAGGTTTTCAGTTATGGCCAGTCGGACTTCAAATATGCTCTTCATTCCTGTAATGCGCAGCAAGTTATGGAAAAATTGTGGTCGAAATGGCGAGGTTCCTCTGTATGTTTTTGTTCACACTGCGGGAATGATGCGTCTCCTTCGCCAACTTTTCAGTGACCGTATTTGCACAGTTAGAAGCCCGGACACGTAATATTATATCAAAATTGCAGTTTCTGCTGCAAGAAAACGAGAATTTGCCTTCTTGTAGAGGCTTTTATCACCTCGTAAATGGTGAAAAATAGAGGGAGATTCATGGATATTTTGAAAATTAGGAGCGTTGTATAATTGTAAGGAGATTAAAAATGTAGACCTATGCTGAATTATCAACGATATAAGGACACTTTGGAATATAATAATATTTATTTAAACTCTTGTACATACGTGTTCGTGAAAGGTTTAGGACCTTAAAAACGTGTAAATAATATCACATTAGAACATTTGGTTTGCATTCACTTGGGTACTGAGCACAGTGCTATCTAATGCCCTAGTCCCTGAACTATTTAGCCGCAATCATCTACTAGTCATTGCCATTGTTAATGATGGCTATTATAACCTTGTCAGGAGTGTACTAAACAACCTTACCGTGTAGTAGTCCCATTCATCTTATCGCCTATTTTCAAAGTCCTGCATAGTCCAGTAGTTCTAGATAAAAAGCAAGCCTGGTCACTGGGGAGCATTAAACTCTGTTTATTGCTTTAAGTCAACGGCTCAATCAGGTTGTGGGGTACCTCCCAAAGGTTTATTGGCGATTTATTGACGATTTGTCATCCAGAAAAAGGTACCCCGGAATTTAAGAAAGGTTTAATATAAACGCATTGTGTTCGTGTAATGATTTGCAGTATCGTCAAAGTTGTATTTATATCAATCTTTCGTGGAGCCGAATATTAAAGATACATTTGGTAGTTGTTGATGGTCTTAATGTCGAAGTGGTCCTGTCAAAGTTGTATTTTGTGTTGCACTGACAATCGTTGGTCTTAGATTGTCTTTATATAAAGGGGAAAATTGTGTTTCCTCGTTTTACATCGTAATCGTGTTACTTTAGTTCGTTGGTTTGTCACACCTGAAGTTGAACTGGCATCCGGTTTGCTCAATTATAATGAAACTTGGCTCCAGGACAGCCATTCTATTATGACAACCTCAGCATTAAGTCATAATACTCATGTTTCTGTATGTCCCTAAATAGTTTAACTCACAATTAAGGAGCCTTGAACCCCTTTAAAACAGTCAATGCAGTCAGCCATGCAGTCAGCCATGCGGTGCAGTTATTGCGCTGTTCTGGTCTTGCACCGATTTGGAGGTGTGCAGGAAGAGGCCACATTAGAACTTTGTGGATGCGAAGTATTTCGTACACGTTGAAGACTACAGATGTCTTATGTTGGTAAAATGCCCATGCCTAACAAATTCCTGACAACAAAATATGTTAAACGTAACTTTCATGATATTGCGTAACATTAATCTCATGATATATGTATATATGTACATTTTACTGCAGTACAACATTTCATAATGCCTTAAATGCGTGTTTTCTTATCATTCAAAGTTGTCCACGAAAGGTAACAAACTAGTCAAAGCTTAAACGAAATATGCTAGACGGTACTAGTATTCAACATTTACATCAAAATACACCATTTACAAGTGGTACAGATGTTGCCAATGCCCAGAAGTGCTGTGCATGATTCCCCTCGAGTCCTTGGCTATTGAGGGGCTTTTAATATAAGTAGCAGCAATTCAGAGGTAGCCGCTAGTCTCAGCTGACCACAGCTGGTCAATTAAAGCCAGTCTGACAGCAATGCTTAAGTAATAGGGGCAAGGAATTGACTGGCTTATAGAATAATGCAAGGGGCAGGTATAGGTTTCACTATGAGTTCAAAGAAAACTGTCGAACAGAACTCAAGAAATTTTAGTTGATGACATTTCTTAGATAAAATGAGAAGAAATATTAAATTCAAGCTAAAGTTCAAATCAGTACTGCTGAAAAAAAACACAAAGCATTCTATTCTATTCTATTTGGTTCTATTCCTTTCAATTATATTCCATTCTATTCGATTCTATTCTATTCTATTCTGAGGGATATCTTATTTATATCGTATACTTTTCCTTCCTCTAGAAGTTCTCTGAATAACATACAGTGACCTAGGGCTAGAGTCAAGTGATTTTGGGCTGTAGGCAGGTCTATGACGTGTTAGCCGTTGTAAGAATATACATTTAACTACTTTATGTTATTCTTGTGCTGGTGTTGCCTGTGTTTCTTAAATTTATCCGACTTTAAATTAACCTCATCTTATCTTATCTTATCTTATCTTATCTGATCTTATCTTATCTTAAGCTCAACTTGGGCCTTACTTTTACGTGAATAAACTGACAGCTTCTCCGTAAGCTACTAGCGGTGTTATTAACTATAAGTTGCATCAGTAGAGATGCACTGTTAATGATGTTTCACCCACCCCCCCCCCTTGATTTAATGGCTAGTCCCACCCCAGACTACAGAGTGTGAGCAATAGGCAAGGAAGAGGGGCATCGTGTTCAGAATATCGATGTTTTCACTGTAGGAATGAAACGATAGAGCTTGCAACTTCCTTCTACCCATAACAATGGTTTAGTCACTCTCCTCTCAGGAAGTCCTATTGTTTGATGACGTTCAATAGCTCTAGTGTTGACTTCAACCCATAGATGGCGCCTAGTGTACTTTCTATTTGACTGGGCTGCATCCCTGGTTTTGTCCCTGTAAATGGATGGCTATTTGAACTAGCCAATAGGGTCTCTTCCAATATACTTGTATCAATACTGGTATTTCTAAGTGAAAAGAATAGTAAAGTTATATTACACAGGAAAAGTTAGGAGTTAACCGTTTACTTAGCCAAACTGCTGAACCAAATGGCCTAGCTAAACAGTCTCTATTGTTAAGTTTGCCAACAGGAAGAATTTTCACCAATGGGTTGTGGCAGTAACTTTTTTTTTAGGATCTGTATGTCTGTGACTTTTTCCATCTACTGATATACAAGTAAGATTTTGTAAAGCTCAATAATCATTAATCATTAGGCAGAACTATAATTGGAAAGGTTGAAAGTGTGAAATACTAAAATGTGTGGTCCTAATTAATAGGTGCCTTTCCGGTGAGGTTCCTTTGAGACATGTCTTTTTATTTTCAGAGATGTTTCTATAATTTCTTTTTTGAAATAATTCTAAAATAAGATCATTTCTAGCAATGTTTTATGAGACATTTGACTAGTTACATTTTCAGCTGGGTAACTATTCAAATTACACACAAATAGCTCATCACGACTCAGGACTATCTACTAAAATCGTAATTGTAAATTAAATTTAGCAAAAAGAACAATTTATGAAGATTCTATATTAAAATGAGAGAGAAAAAGGAGAATTATTTGGATTCAAATGAAATACAAACATTTCTAATTAAATTTCCAGTAGATGTTCTTTACATTGCCAAAAACATGCCGAGTGGTCCTGTATTAAATTGGCATCAGAACAATTTGTATAATGACATTTTGATGGTGCAGGACAATGCCGCATATTGTTTTTGCTTTTTGATTGTGTTTATTGTGTAGTGACAAGCGTGTCATGATGTTATGAGGCCCAACAAATGTTGACAACTTGTCGTAATTGACCAAAAATATGTGCTTTTTTTTCCGTTATTCCATTTTGGGATATGAAATATAGAAATTACAATATGTACTTGTCAAACCCATTGGCTTTTGTATGAATGTTGAACTGAGCTGGATCATTCATGTGTTCATTGAGTGAATTGATATCGAGTGGAATCTGGCTTAAGGCCACCTCCCTGTTACCTCACAAATAAGATCACCTCACCATAAAGCCTAAATTTACACAGCGTGATTTTAATGAAAGGTCATACTACTGTGTCAATTGTTTCATTTTGAATTTGAAAAGTTTATTTAATGATTTATTTAGATGCATAGTAGGTGTGATAGCACTGATTACAAACACATATTTATTTATTGGTTGAAATAGATAAGATCCAAATTAAGAATATGCGACATGAACAAATTAGAATTGACTCCATAAGATAGTACTAGTCGTATTTTTGGGGTTATACTGTACCTTATACTGTACCTTTATATTTACTGTTGCAGTCTTACTGTATTATGATGGATGTTGATATTCCGAATGTTGAGCATTTTTATCAACTTAAACATAACTTTAAAAAAAACACCCTGGTTGTTGACATTTTACCACCGTGTCTGATTACCCCTTTTTGACCTCAGCTTGATTAGGTCATCTTCAACAATTGAAAGATCAATGAAATTCTTAATGGTGCATTTCACAATTTTTGATCCTTATTGTCATGCGTTTGACACTGTTAAATGTCATGACACCACGTGCAGAGGATTTGACAATTAGTGTTGGAACTAATCAAAACGTTTGGAATGTCCGTGACTTCATTTAAATAAGGTTAATTAAGGAGTCCTTCCCTTTTTAAAGGGTCAACGATTTTGTGATTAGGTGTTCCTCGAGTTTCGATCTGTACTTCTAATTTATTTCATTTTCTGACTAACTGCTTTGATATTATGCATTTTTAGTTTGTTTTAGTTGCAACTTCAAAACTATAGTTGTTGGTGCTTTACATGTGACTCCGTGTATTCTTTAATGTACAGAATTGCCTTGCGATTATTGATAACCAGCGTTTCACAAAATATAACATTCGTAATGTTTGGTAGTTTTCTATCATTCATTGGAAGAATATTTTTTTTATTATATACTATGGTAATAACTGACTCGCTCTATTTACTACCACTCTAATTTTGTCCGATGTTCCGCTGTTTAAATTTCCTCTGGTAAGAATAAAACAACTTAGAACATTGTCATAATCATTGTCTTAAAGCTTGAATCTGAGATCAAATTACAAAAAGTTGCAACATCAAAATTCCAAGTTGTACAGACAAATGGCACAATCTGGCGAATTTATTGGGCATTTTTGCTGTATCCAATTAAAAAAAAGAAGTCCTGATGCTGCGTATCATGCAGTTCCAATTAGAGTTGCTTCATATCTTTCAATTTGTGACAATCCCTCGCAGATTTTGTCTCATTGCTGCGCTATCTTCCCACACTGTTCATAACATGGGATTTGGCCTCATCAAAACATGCCTTAAGTCAGATTTGCCCAAACAGATTGGGGCTTAAGGTAATGAATCTACAGCACCCCACTAAGACTGTATTTCAGAATGGAAACCAGATTTATAAATATGTCTGTATGCTACGATTTGTTACATGTGTACGGTTGTACAATGCAGCATTTTTCTGAATATGTTGATAACTGTGGAACTTGTCTTCGAACTCAGGTTCTTTGTACATTGAGTCTGGCGTAACACATATACAGAGAAGCCCTGAATTCAGCAAGACATAAGTCTTTCTTCTCCGCTAATTACTCATTTTGTTTTTCAGACATTGAAGATCATAACTAACACCTAAATAAATATAACTTTCTCAGGGAAATAACAAATTTCACCCGAATGATAAATATGTCAAATATACATAAAAGTGCACTACAAACACTACTGCTAGGATGCACTTTGCTTCCGCCAATCACAGTTAAGGGCGGGAACTTTGACAGCCAATAGAATTGCAGTATTCTGTCATAGCCACCTGGTGGAAGTATCGAGAATCTTCTGCGAAAATCCACAATTGAATGTCTCATCGAACCCCTGACCTTCAATAAAGCAGGACAGGGTGCGAATGTTTAACCACTCGGCCACCCAGCGTTCCAGGGTTTCTAATGATATTGAATTTTATGTTTTTCAGAACCAGAGGCACCCTCCCCACCTCAAAATCTTTCAGAAGGACACATGATTATCAAGGAAAAGAAGATTTATCTCACAATCACCTGGCTCCCTCCTAAATTCTACGATCTACCTGTCACTAGATACAAAGTAGGTGGAACGTCTTATATTTTCGTGCCTTATTTAGTTTGTAATGACAGTTATTATTGGCATATTTATTAGCTTCTTAATGTTGCATTTTAGGTTTTCTGGAGTAGACATGTCAAAGAGGAGCTGGAGTTGTATGAAAATATAGAAGAACATCGAAAAGTTGTACCCGGGGTGAGTTGCTAAAAATAATTTATATGAAGACAAAGTAATTATTCTATTGTCAATGATATTGGTGACACGGTATAAACGGGCTTATTATGTGACAAGGCATCATCAATTGGCAATCTACCAAGAAACGAAGGAGTTTTATCTGTCTTGAAGATAATTTACTTTATCTAGTCATTATGCATTCAATATGTATTATAATACTCCCAGTGTTTTTTCTTAAAAGTATAACCAAACATACATTTGTCCTTTATATCAGTTTGTTAATTCTGTTTTTGAAATTTGTTTTACATTACTTCCTGCTTGAATGTCACCCCACCTTTAGATCCTTACCCTTACCCTTTTACCCTTCCATTCGTGTCAATGTAGGACACCCTCATTAATTAACCCCCTCAGCTCTGACTGGACCCCTCCCCCCGAATTTGCCATGACATCACATGACTGATGTCCACAATGGAACAATCGATTGTCTCCTGTTTGTAAGATTTGTCACATGACCATCTGTCTACGAATTCCAACAAAGGGATGCGCAAGAATGATGCGCACTGGACTAAGGTGGGATTAGTCAAATCCAGTTAGAATGTGAAGGAATGGATTGGATAGCCTAGAAATGGCTTCAAAGAAATTACACAAGGGATTTATAGCATGTAATGACTTGGTAAGAGTCTAATTAATTAGTTTGATTCATTTGTGGAAGAGTACTGTGGGTTCATAGTTAGGAACTATGTTTGAGAACTGACTTGCCAGAAATATATATTGAACCTTGGAGTAATTATATCTAATTTGTTGAACAAAATTTAGAGATGCAGTTTCTCCAAATGAACTGGGTTTGGACAAAACTTGATACACTGTACTCAACCTTTGAAAAATATCCATACACCTGTTAATTTACACAGAAATGACAGCACTCTTCAGTGGTACTAGCAAATTTGCAATAACTATTATGTACTCGTGGGTATATCCTGCTGTTCTTAATAAAGTGATCTCAATTTTGAAGTGAATTACAATGATGAAAAAAGGTCACCGTGACGAGATGGTCTCTATCAACTGCCAGATGTTTATGATATCATGGAGCCAAGAGATGGGGAACCATACCTTAAAATGGATGCCCCTATTACCTAACCCCCAATAGGGTGTTATAACAGTCACTCTTTGCTTACAGATGAACTTGTGTGACCAGCCTTGACCACCCCATGGGATTTAAAGGGGGTAGTCACCCTGCAATGATATGCTGATTCAGCTGATCTTAATTAACCCCTGGTGATCAGGACAACTGCATTTTGGGGCTATTACTTTTACCCCTCTGAGTCTGAGTCTCTGTCCCCTGCTAACTGCTTTTGTCTTGCCCCTGACAAATGTTATCAAGGAATACCTCATGATTCATGGACCACTGGCAAAGACTTAATGAGTGCAAGGACTGGCCATGAAATGTTGTGAGATATCAGGATGACATGACTTCATCGACGTCCTTAAATGAAGCTGTGATTCTGTGATTCGGTCTCGATTTTGTGTTGTTGTCTGTCTTGTTTCTTGCTTTTGTCTGTGTCTGTTTTGTTACTGTATGTCTGTCTTTCGTCGTTGTGTCTTTTCTCTGCCTTAGTCGTGCGCA
The DNA here is from genome assembly GCA_932294295.1 of Alitta virens. Classification (NCBI taxonomy): domain Eukaryota; kingdom Metazoa; phylum Annelida; class Polychaeta; order Phyllodocida; family Nereididae; genus Alitta; species Alitta virens. The sequence continues at coordinate 8,017,884 of OW028579.1, read as the reverse complement.
TAATTAGCCAAGTCCGTGTTAATCAACCTGATTTTAAAGTAAAAAATATCATAATATGTTATGTCGTTTAGAGTCAGTACTCCTTTATGATAATGCAATGCCATAAATCTGACTTTTTTGTTGAGTTTTATGGTAATTTTAATCTAGGCCAAAATATTCATGTCGTATGGTATTGAGTATTACGACTTCGCAGTGAGACAAGGTATTGTAGATTCGTCTGGACCTGGCTTTGTTTTTTTTTACTGGACTTTCTACTAACCCGTTTTGGCAGACACCAAACCCAATTACATTACATATATTACATTTTGTTTTTCATTTCAGTATGTCAACCAATACGAACTAGAAAACCTGGAGCCACAAACGACATATTTTATTCAGGTAAGATGATACAAAATGCAAAATCATCATTCTACAAAAATGAATGTTTAAGTGCATCGATTATTGGCAAAGTATGTTGTATGATCTTGTTATTTCAGTTGCAGGCAATTAGCTCTTATGGAGATGAGAGGTTAAAATCGACCAAAATCGAGATATACGTGGAGACACGTTCGTTGGAATATGGCACTCAAAATGGTACGTGAATTCCTGTTTTTCGTTCTTTTGAATATCTATGGGAAACTTGTAATAGACGGGTAACAATCACTAAGAGCAAAATAGGTGCCGGGACTCCGCAATTAGGTTTTCCCCTGAATGTTGCAAAGTTTTTTTTAAATTAATTGTTTGTAGATATTACGACTTTTAATGGCTTTTAGTTGTAGCATTTTTAATGCCCCCTGAAAAGTATTTTTATTTGAGTACTCTTGGAATATCACAAGAAACTCTGAAATTGTTGAAATGCCATGAGGGGTTTTTCATTCGCTTGTGCAACAACTCACATTTTTTAAATAGATTGTATAACGTTGGTTTACGGTGCAGTAGAACCTCAATTTATAGTTCAGGACAAAGTCATCTCATTTGATGAATTGTTCTGAAATTTGAATAGATAACTTAGACACAGTAAATGATTATTAGAAAGTTCCCCTACAGTAAAACTTAACATGTGGTGACTTAAGGACCGTAGAAGAGGGGTGTTCTTTGAGCAAGATCCTCCTGCACAATGACCAAACAATGGAGGTTTTTTTTAGTGATCCATTTTACTTTTTGACACCATGTTTGCTCTAGTGGGGCTTTGTGCTTTTCTTTGCCTTATTAATCTTGTGCAGTTGAAGGGGAAAGTCGCATAACTCTTCAGAAGCCCAACATGGAAAAGAATGAGTGTACAGTGACCCCCTACAATTAAGACAACACTTGAGAATCTCTGAAGTGGCCTTGCATAATGTTACAGTCGCCGTATACAGTTTTTGGACCAGGCTAAGCCAAGTAGTCTCAACGCATATTTCTTTTTTAATAATTGTAATCTCAGTGCTTTTGTATTCTGTATATTGCCATCAATTTCAGGATTCAGGAATGTGGTCTTAAAATCGAGGCAGTCGTAACTGTTGGGTTCCACTGCGTTTCTTATTGCCTTTTTTATGAGTTTTACGTAGAACGAGAGCCAGATCGGGGCAAATATAGGCCATTTCACCCTTTCCAATCTATCACTGAATGTAAACTCAATGAAGTGCCAGTGTAACGGCTTCTGATTGGTTAGTGTTAGGCCACGTGCCGTCTCCATGGCAACGGGCTATGTAATGTTTGGTGTTTGGACCAATCACAAAGTCAGTTCAATTCTCGATCCCTTACAAGCTTATAGCAAGCCTTTCATATGAAAATGAGTAAATGACATTTCTATTTTATTTCTGTTTTTCTAGCAAACCCCACAATAGAACTGCTGAGTGCTCCTGATCTTTATATACATAGCCTCTGTTGACACCTCCCTCCCATCAATAAAATCAATACTGTCTCCATTAATCCAAATTAAGCGGCTTTATTTAGAATTTATTTGCATAAGGATATTTCTGTTTATTGCCTTCACCTTTTTCTGTCAAACTGTGAAGTTCCGAAGCGTTTCATAAACACGGAGTAAAAATCACAACAATGAAACACTAACTGTTAATTCACACCTCTCAGAACTAGAGTTGGTTTTCAAAAATTTCGAACAAATAAAAGGGTTTTTAGGAAAAAAGAATCCCTAAATCTTTAATGAAAGATAAACACTACAACGTATTGCAGTGGTTTAAAGAATCGTATATTTTCATAATTATTTTTTAACGTTGCTGTTTTGGTTCGAATTAAAATCGCTAGATATGTGATTATGTGGGTCAATTTAATTCTCTGTTCTGTGATATTTTTTTCTGGAAATTAATGATTCGATATATCAATTGATACCATTTTCTAAGTATCTGATATTAAAACATTGCTTACCAGCCCCCAGTCCACCCTCTTTTGATGACATTAAACCCAACGATGATCATAAAGGCAAGTTCCATGTGTATTGATACACAGTGTTTCAAACGAGTTCCTGTTTCGGGTGAGCAGATGTTTTTACATGTAGATCCTGATTAATAACGGGGGAACTTGACCTTATTTGTCACCATTTTAACTGTCTTCGTAGACAGCGAGAAATACATCTATTCTCTTCATGAATTACAGTTGAGTTTGCTAATGAACGAGCTATGCTACCCACGTACAACGTATTGCTGACCGAACTAATTAGTTCCATGTTCACCACTCTAGATTGCTTTGTTAACAGAGTATAGTCCTAATTTTGGCAGTTTTTATTATCCCTTAAACAATATTAGCATCTTTGAATGACCATAGGTCAAAAGTGGCTGGGTTAGTTGTGCACGCTCAATTAAATCACTACAGTATAGATGGCGCGGGCAGTCAGCTTGAAGACAGGGTATGGTGTAAATGCTCAATGGACAGTGACTGTTTTATAACTGGGACTTATATTACATGCATGTTGGGCTAATTAATCTATGCTCCATATTCTGTTTATGAGGCCACACATACCAAGATGATCATATTTGTGAGGTCATATGTTTTTGCAAATGTATACAGATATAGATAAAATGTAGTAACCGCAATCTTGCTGAAGCTATGGTAATGATTGAGTTATGTATTGCGGAAAATTGTTAATTTGGTTTAGCTCGTCTTGCCTAAGTTAACGGACGGTTAGTCTAATTGAGTATTATAGTAGTTAGCATATTGCATGATGTCATGCGATGTATTAAAGATTAAAGTTGCATCCAATATTTTGTTCGCAGAGGAACCAACAGTATATCTACACGAAATACCATTGGTCACCCTTGCTGAGGTGGAAAATATCATCACTTCAGAACCCTATTTCAACAATGGTCTTCTTAAGGCTAATATTTCATGGACACCTCCTGAAGGTATGTTGTCATTTTAGATACTCTTGACTGTCTTCAAACTCTTCATTACTGCAATTGTAATAAAGACACGAGTCCACCCCACCTCTAACCCTTTAGCTGGAGGAGGAACATTTCCTTTACTGACCTTTACCCAAACTGGTCGAGATGCTTAGTTTTAGTTGCAACACCGTATAATCTACAAGGTATACTGAGTCATGCGCTTATTGGTATTTATGTAATTTCAGAATTTTACAAGTACAAAAATGTGAGGATTATGGTGAAGTGGTTGCCGGAAGTTTGCATCGCTGACCATACAGAAGAGGAGGGGCTAGCCAAGACTATGTCTGCAACTACAGTGGTAAGAGTATTACATGATTCTTGAGTATGTATGATACTTCAGTTGTACTCAGTGTCTATGCTGATGCAAGTAAAAGACCCTGTCCATGAGGTAAGTGTGTAACATGGCTTCGACTCGAAGCTTTCTCATCTCATCATTATGCCCGCTTTTGGCAGCTGTTCATATCAGCTGATTCAGCTTCAGACCAAGTAGCACAGTCGCTGCATAGAGACATTGAATATTGAAAGTCCAAAAAAGAAGCTCTCTGTTCATTACATATGTCAGACTTGACGAGTTACATGGTGTTGGATTCGAATGAGTTGTATAAAATCATAAACTGATTTAACCACATTGATGAATAGACAAAAAAACCCTTGCATATATAATGTTCCTATTTTTTATTTTCCAGGAGGAATACTTCACTCTGTATGACCTGCAATTTGACTGCAGATACACAGTTCAGCTACAGGTCCTGGGCACAGGTGGGCAGGTCAGTCCTCTCACCACAGTCTCATTCCAGACGCCCTCTTGCGGTGGGGTCAAGGTCACTGGTGACATCACTCCTGATTGTCCTACTTCCGGTAAGCTGATTGTGACGTCATTGACCTCGGCAGAATGTAATTTATGTTCTGTTAGTTTGATATTAAATATTTACACCCACAATTTTGCGAACAAAATCTTTGTATCAACAGATACTAATGCTTAGTTGGCTATTAATTCGCCCAATATTAAGACCATGCTTGGCTTGGTTTAGTTCTCCATGCTACAGCTTGTTTTAGACTGTACATATTTTATGTTTATGGTAATATTTATAACCAAAAAAATATATGAAACTTGCAATAAGATGCTTATTTTCCCATTTCAGTGCCCAAGGTCCCATTTGAACCTCAGAATCTGCAGCACAGTTTCCTGATCATGCAGACAAACATCACAGCCCGCATCAGTTGGCAGCATCCTGCATCCGATGTGCCCATCATTGGCTATCGCATCATTTGGGGTCAAGCAGCCGAGGCTGATGAACTTGGTCAAAGTCATATTGAACCTGAGACTTCCCTGACTAAAGTTATCTCCAAGGTGAGGATAAAATTTCTGAATGTGTTTGAAGATCTTAATAACTTCATTATATGATAGTTTACGAATGAGTCAAACGCCAAATTAGGACCAACAAACTTTCCATACTCCAATCATTGTAGCTTTCCTCAAGTGTAAGTACTACAACGCCAATATAGATGTTGATTGAATTTTCAATATTTTACTCCATTTGTGGGCCTCTACAGTGAAATACCAGTCTGTATAAGTTATCTCTTCAACAGGCTTGGGGTCAAGTACAACACAATGTACTTTAAGTACATGAGAAGATATCAAGAACACCATTTTCTTTGTATTTGTTAATGCATATATATGTATGATCTAATGTGAATATTACGGCAAATTAATGTCTGAATTTATTGCTATGCTATGTACTTAACATGTGCGTGAATAAACATAAATATATAAAATTACAAGTCCATGTACAGATATTTAACAGAGTACTTGAGTCCCAAGTATAAGTACATTTGTCAAGTACAAGTACATCCTTAGTTCATGGTCCAGAACCAGTTGGCGTAGGGCAGCAGTTGCGGATCTGGAAAGGGGGGGGGGGGGTATTTTTTGGTCATGTGACCCCCGTCCCCCTTTGGCCCAGTACATGCTGAACACTGGTTTAAGAACCTCTGCGTTATCTCTTCATAGTGTTCATATCATAATGCACTGACTAAAAGTTATGGATCTCATGACACAGAGACTCCTTTAGACGACGTGGCTACTATACGCCATGTTTTTATGCTGTTTGGTTACGTTGAAATATCTTTGTTACGTGTGAAACTTTTCTTCTGCTTTTTTTAAGGATGCAACCTCCATTAGCCTGGATAGTTTACAAGAAGCCACAAGTTTCATCATTAAACTGCAAGCCATGTCCAAAGCAGGATCAGGAAAAGTAGCGCAAATACAATTCGCCACTCCAGTATTACAACCTCAGCCAATGGGTAATTTCATTTAGTTCATTCATTCGCTCATTTGTAATTTTTGGACTCGTGCGCTTGTCATTGTATTATACATTGTACCTCATTGTCAAAGCACGTGATGTCCACCTCCCTACTATGACCAGTAATATAGATATAATATATTATCTATCTGGATTAAATGTGACTACAATTTCTCCATAAATTTATTTTTTAACTTTTCAGCACCTCCATACAAAGCAGGAGCAGACAAAAATACTGCAGAGAAATCTTCTGTTTCCATGGAAACCTGGGCTGCAGAAATGTTACACCCCAAAGAACCACATGACTTCTTTTGGTCACGTGGTGCGCTTCTCAGCCAATCAAATTGCACATTACTAATAACAATTATCTTGTTGATATTTTTGCTAAGCCAAAGATGATGTTCATAAGGACACAATTTACTGTGATATTACATTAATAAGTACTCATTTATGTTACATTTTTGTATATTAAATGTATTCCAGGCTTTTTAAGGCCTTTTTTAATTAATGTAAATGTTTTGTATCTTGGATTTTAATAAAATTTTGTAGTAAACGTTTTGTATGATATGTACCAATTGATATTAAACATCAGCATTGATTGTGTAGCTTTTTTCTATGATATTTAATTATTGAATTTATTGAAATGTGATTTGTAATGTTTTTGAATTTTGATCATATTGTTTGCAACATTAATGTTATGATGATTTGTTTATGTTTATGAATTGTAAATATTATTGTTTTTTATTTGTGTACCATGTGTCCAATTGCGGCCATACTAGTTAAGAAGCCATGTACATATAACCTACTGCTGCTGAAAGTGTTTAATACTAATTAAATCATATAGAATAATGCACAATAAATATAATTAAAGGAATCTTATGTATGTCTGTATACATAGTGTACAATGTATATACAAAACATATTTTGTAAACAATGTAGCAAATAAATGTTCATGTCTATATAACATGCGTTGTTGGCTCAGTGTATTATTAAACACAAAACAAGCATTTGTATGACCTCCAATATAAAGTGGCAGAGTGAAACTTCACTGGTAATCAACGCTTCATTCAATTGTACTGGCTTTAATAGTGAGAATGATGGCCTAAATTAGTACTGAAGAAGTTATTAATATACCGAACGCGCTTCTTTCCCCAGTTAAATTGTAAATTATGCATCCATTTTTAGCCCTAGAATTACAAGATCATACAGCTAGGGGGAGACCAAAACATGTTACATACGATGCCATATTTATCTTTACCATGTTACTAGTGAGGTGAATACAGTGATAGCAATACACTTGGTGGTCTCATGGTGAGGTAGCCTCTTAGTGAGGTGAAATACAGATAGCAGTACACTTGGTGGTCTCATGGTGAGGTAGCCTCTTAGTGAGGTGAAATACAGATAGCAGTACACTTGGTGGTCTCATGGTGAGGTAGCCTCTTAGTGAGGTGAAATACAGATAGCAGTACACTTGGTGGTCTCATGGTGAGGTAGCCTCTTAGTGAGGTGAAATACAGATAGCAGTACACTTGGTGGTCTCATGGTGAGGTAGCCTCTTAGTGAGGTGAAATACAGATAGCAGTACACTTGGTGGTCTCATGGTGAGGTAGCCTCTTAGTGAGGTGAAATACAGATAGCAGTACACTTGGTGGTCTCATGGTGAGGTAGCCTCTTAGTGAGGTGAATACAGTGATAGCAATGCACTTGGTGGTCTCATGGTGAGGTAGCCTCTTAGTGAGGTGAATACAGTGATAGCAATGCACTTGGTGGTCTCATGGTGAGGTAGCCTCTTAGTGAGGTGAATACAGTGATAGCAATGCACTTGGTGGTCTCATGGTGAGGTAGCCTCTTAGTGAGGTGAATACAGTGATAGCAATGCACTTGGTGGTCTCATGGTGAGGTAGCCTCTTAGTGAGGTGAATACAGTGATAGCAATGCACTTGGTGGTCTCATGGTGAGGTAGCCTCTTAGTGAGGTGAAATACAGTAGAACACTTTCAAGAATTATGAGTGGTCTTAATAATGAGGTCGTTTAAGTCAGGAGGTTCTCGGTTCTATGAATTCAGTGCTGGGTGGACTCATTTTATATGTATATATTTTGTGTGTCTACCAGTTGTTTTTGAAACCAGAAGGAGTATGTTGCCACATTGACCCTGTTTCCTTGAGATCCTGTGACAAGGAAACAATTTTCTATTTGTCTATCTGGCAATATCTACTTTTGGGAGTTCCATCTCCACGTCTGCAGCGATACAAGAAGAGATACACCAATTCCACAATTTATACGGTGTCCCCAAGGGCTCATGGTATGCCAGAAACAACTGAGAAAGTGTTCTCTGATTTCTTATCATTCTTCTTTATTACGGTGCTAACCAAGGTTTGTTTTTCTGTTTGAAATTCGCTTATTTTTAGACACGGACTTTAATGAACCTATGTTGCATAAGGTTACATTTGATGTCCAGTTATGTTGATATACACAGATTCCCTTGCTTTACAGTCTGTCTGTCTGTCGACTGGATGCATGCACTCTCCAGTTTATAATATGTAAGACCACCCATTGGTCAAATGTGTGGACTCCCATTATCATTTCATCATAATGTTTGCCTGTGACAGCTTGTTACATTGAGACAATGCAAAATGTGAAATACCTGGTACAATTGATACTCTCTGGAGTTACCTCACAGAGAAGAATTAGGTTATCATGGAATTTTAACTATAGCAAGAGCACTTGGTCATTAAAATCATTTTTAAAATGCTAGACCATCTTATTACGATATTAGAGACGTGCTTTTTGTTCCAAGTTGAAGTCTGGCCGTTTTTTCAGTTGCCACAGGCAGTCTGAGGCAGATTTGAGGACATTTAGACGTGGGCAACAAATTCCAAATTGGCCAGCTCTGAATGCAGAATATTGTTTATTATCAGCTGAATAATCGCCTGAGACTTTGAATTGGAAATGGTGTGGACAGTACAGACTCCAAGCTTTATCATCTCATCATTACATCTGCATCTGACAGCTGGTCATAAGCTGGCTAAGCTTCAGATCAGTAGCACTCAGATGTTGAGAAATTGAAACAGACGGACATCCTACGAGATCCTAACCCAGGACCAAGGGACGTTAACAACTGTCTTTCCCACTAAGCCAGCCAGAATGAGAATCACCCCACTCTTTCTTATATCTTCACCAGTTTGTATTGTTACAATAATTGTCATATAGTCTTCCACTCTTCGAGTTCCTGTAGAGAGCGCCCTCCTAGGCCCTTGGACTTTATTGATCCAATTTCCCAGGCCCTTTGGAGAGTGACCCTGACACCCAGAGATTCTTGTGAACAAAGACCAATCAGATGACCTCTGTCCTCTTGAGCCAGGTCCTATTGTATCATGAAGGACCTTTGCTACCCCCGATCTGAGAAGGTTCTCTTGAAGTGTCGAATATGGTCATGTTTGAGGAAAACGTGTTTACATATACGACAAGCTTCTAAGGCTTTGATTAACAAGCTCATTATTGCTGTGCATTAATTACAATTGATACATGCTGTGCAATACAGTGGTATTAATTGATATTTACCTTGTAGTTCAAATCAAGATTTATTGACCATATAAAAATTCATAAAAAGCAATCATTAATCTAAATTCATTCGATATGACTCCAATCTCGGAAACATAAATACAAATCAAAAAATAAGATATGAATCAAAAGAGGAAAAAAAAACAAAAAAACTCAAGGCTTCGGTTAAGAAAGATAATAAATTCATCTGGCCATTGTTTATTTTATTTTTGGTGCGATGTACGTGCAAACGTCATCTGTACTTAGCATTTTGTCTTTATTCTGACTTTTGCTTGAAATCCACAGTGCAGAAGTATACACCTGCCTGCTTACTATTATCTTTGTATGACACATAGAAGTCTGTCCGCCATATGTTATGAAGCCTTATTTCACAAAAACCTCCCACTGAGCTACCAAGCGTGTCTTATAATTAACAGCAATAACGAGCCCTTTCTCTGTCTTATCTCAGCTGTTTCCGGTGAACTTCGACCTGACCTCTTTCCTTTGACCTTGACTTGACCTCAACATGACCTCTTTGTGGTAGGGAGCCACCTACCAGCGAGAATTGATGGCCAGAGGTCGCGTAGACTTGTCAGGGCTAATTTGCACTTCTGCCGAATTACAAACTTTGACTTAAAAAAATAATTTACGTTTAAAAAAATATTTAGATTTTTTTAAGAGAAGACTGTCTGAATCACTTTTTTTAAGTAGTTCACTTCTGATATATTTTATTCGTCTTACTAACCATGCAGCTCCTCCTCCTCCTCCTCCTCCTCCTCCTCCTCCTCCTCCTCCTCCTCCTCCTCCTCCTCCTCCTCCTCCTCCTCCTCCTCCTCCTCCTCCTCCTCCTCCTCCTCCTCGACCAAACCCCACACTTCATACTTTAGGGTAACATATCTGAACTTTCCCCAACTAACCCTAAACCCGAACCCCAAACATTTCACCACCAGGTGGGGTTAATTGAAGGGGATTTCAGGGGTTCATTGGAACCTGGTGATAGAAAAACACGTGATTGACACTTATTAAACATGTGTTCTCCTTATCTCTACAAGCAAAGACTGACACGGCCATTTGAGGCTTTCATTGGTAGCATTAATCTTCAAATTAATTGAGCAGAATCAAAACATCTGTGAAATATCAATCATTACTCGCTCATAATTAATCTTGTACTGTGTGTATTTTCCAGTGGAAGAGCATTTTTAGTGCTTACTTGGTTTTAACATCAAGATGTTCATTTGGCTAGAAAGCCAGTATATTCACTGCCAAGGGCAAACGTAATGAGGAGAGCTCTTATTAATTTACACGCCCTTGGGCGAGTGATATCCATCTGAAATTCGTATTATGTAACAGTACTCAGCATGCATAATATGATATTGAATTATTGCTTACATGAGATAGACCTTTTTTCATACAATAATTTCATGGTCGTATTCGTAAGGAAAGAATCGGACTCACAACCTTCAGGCCAACTTAGCAGCTTCTGTTGCGGTATCTTACTCCCAGCTCTATGCTGTACACATTTATAAAAGAAAATTAAATTATTGATTTGAGTATATGGATCTTCACACCATCAATAACCTAAGACTCCATGGACTTTATAAGTGACTTTTTTAAATCTTTTTCTTCTTAGTCACTTCTTTCTGCTTTCGTTTATTAAAAAAAAAATTTCTTGCTCATAGGATAGCGATTTTCTTTGCCTTTTCCTTGATACAAAAGAACTTCTATAGCAAGGCATCCAGTGGCTATATATGCTCTTTATTCTAATCACAAACAGAGACTGCTTTGGACTTTATGAGAAGTCTAAGGGGAAAATCTCAGGAGTGGACCACAGCTGGTAATAAAGGCCAGTAACAGGTGTCCCATATTGAACGGAGGGATCATTATTAAGCCCCCTTGCTTTGGACAATGCGGAGGGTGTTAAGCAAGGATACTGTACAGTGCCCACTCCTTTTGTGTATATGAGATGGAATTTTATTTCAATATAATATATAACACTTCCTATGAAAATGATAATGAAATTCTAAGCATGAATGACATAATATAACATGCTTCACATTCTATAAATGTCTTAGATATTGAACTTGATAAAAAAATTTTTTTTTTAAAACTCTAGTGCACATATTGATGAAATATGTAATCAGACAGGTAAATAAGTCAATGCAATGAAGCGCATCAAAAACTATCTAGATAAAGACTGTAAAACAATGTTTGTGGGCAGGCTAAACCTAAACAAATTGAAGAAGACAAATAAAACATCCCTAAGATTTGTAATGAGGAAATATGCAGTGAGGAAAATCAACTCACTATTTGTAGAAAATATGTGAAATCTGTTGCTATAATGATATACAAGGTACTACACAAGAATAATTAAAATTCACCGTTATAATGACAGGTATGTTTTACAAGATTCTGAACTAGAACTTATAATAAGAAAAGTTTGAAATACTTTTTGGGCATGGCTATGGGGTAATATACCAACTCAGGTTAAGTCATGTAGCTAGCTCACTCAACACCTTTAAGTCAGAAATCTCGAAGTGGCTTCTCCAATGTGCATTAGAAAATACAAAATACCATAAGTCTATAACATTTGTGAGTACACTGTAAACGGGTAAACTGCTATGTCAGCGCAAAGCTGCTAACGTTAGTTACAATATTCCTCAATCAAAAGACTATCACACACGATGAGACTGGTCAGTGTTTGTGCCAGCCAAACTACTCTTGACAATACTTTTAACATTCAAGATAGACACTTTTTACTTTTCATTCCTACTATTATGATACATTTATTATCATTATTATTATTTTAATTTTTTAACATTATTTCTACTTCCATTTCATCGATTTCGATTTCATTGTCACTGCAGTTGTACAGAAGCTTACGCTTGAAATGTCATTTTGGACATACATACATATTTATTAGTTAGTAGGTTAGATAGATAGTTACATTTAGTTTTATAACTAGCTGTCTGCAACCTGTACCTGGCTGTGGCCTAAACATACTAAAGCCAGCTGCTTCTGTCCACTTCTATAGCTACTGATCGGCTTACATCTATCACCAGATAAATATAAACCTTGGCAAATATAAGAAATATGTATTTTTAGATCCGGTTTTGAGTAGCCAGCTATGACAGCTTTGTCAATTTGACGGGCCGTTTTTAATTAAACTAACTGTAGTTAGTTAGTTAGTTAGACAGTTAGGTCTATCTAACTATCTATCTATCTATCTTTCTATCTGTCTGTCTGTCTGTCTATCTATCTTTTCTTTCAGATCCTATTTTTGATCCCTTGTATAGCAATTTTTAATAGACATACAGGCTACAGCACTTTAATATTTTACAGGTTCTTTTGGCAAAATTACACTACTGGTATCTAGATATGGAAACATGCAGTTATTAAACCTCCATTACGAAACCTATTATTATTCTGCCAACAACCTCCATCCATTTTTCTGTCAAATGCTTGATTTGTTTAACGATTCATTAAGATTTTTCACTTCTTGGAAGAGATGAAAATATTTTTGATTCCTTTAGAACTTTAACACAATTTAACTTGTCATGGCTGTGCAGAACATTTGCTGAAATTTAATGACTCTTTTATTAGAATGTAATTAGGAGAAGGAAGGCTGTCTTTGAAGACGTGGCGTAGCAAACGTATTACGTCCAATAAGACGTAATAATGTGACGTCTACATAGAAATGTCAAATAATTCAAGGGATGACAAGTTTTAAACACTTGTTGCATATAATCAAGTTGCTGTAAAACATTTTTAAAAATATTGATTGACAAAACAAAAACAAAAAAGCAAAAATACAAAAAAGTTCAATTTATTACTTGGGACCCTTAATTTACTTATTTTCTTATACTTAGTTGTAGGTGTTAAGCCTACTAAGATTTTATATGTGTCTAACACAGCTTTCTTCTTGACCGCTAGGGGCGCTGATCGTTCAAGGCGCACGTGGTGTATCTTGTATACAACAGGATGATCATTCCAGTGCTGCAAGTGCCAGCAATGATACACTTGGCCCAAGAAAAAGTACTTATACCCCAAATTATGGAATGTACGTATCTTCAAAAGTGATACAATGGATCTGTTGAGCATTACTGTTTGGAGCGTTTCTGTGGTGTTGCTGAGTCAGGGCATGTTGACTGCAAGTGATGCTGGTGATGTAGAGAGTGCCCGCTGCAGAGTCAGGTGTCTGGCCCATCTCAAACATGTGAGTATACAGTTGTAAATTTACTAGTTTCAAAAGAATATTTCCGATTTCTCAATTGTCAGTGCCAGCTAGCGGCAACTCGATAAAAATATATAGATAAAGATAATGATTGTAATTTGTATGACTGGCTAGCTGGCTGACTAGCTGGTTGACTAGCTGGCTGACTGGCTAGCTGGCTGGCTAGCTAGCTGGCTGACTGGCTAGCTGACTGGCTGGCTGGCTGACTGGCTCCCTGACTGACTAGTTGCCTGACTGACTAGTTGCCTGACTGACTAGCTGCCTGACTTACTGACTAGCTGAAGAAAGTATATTACAATTATCAATATACCGTAAAGGAGGGTATTATCGACAGGCCGGGTATTTTCGACACCTAAATCAGTTTGTTAAAAAAATAAAAATTGTTAACATTTTAATGCGAGTGTCGCAGTTAAACGAGGATGATTTAGCCGTTGACTCTATTTTCTTTTTACATAAAATAGTGGATTGGTTGAAGACTAAATTAGCGCATTGTTTTAAACGCTGACCATTGACATCCCTTAAGGTCAGTCCCTAATAGGAGAAGATGTATGTTTAGATTAACAAATTAAGTCTTCAAGTTTAATTGGCAATCAATCAATTACCATTTAGTAGCCGTTTTAAATGAGCAGTTAGATTAAAGATTATTCTCTCATTGTTTATTGGACAAAACACCCATTGCGACATATATTCAATATTAGGCCAAAATCGTGTGGTGTTAATTGGGAAATGGTCTTTGAGTGGGGTTCAACAGTGCTGAAGAGCCTCATTTTAGGGTTACCTTGCTATTAAAATCACTTAGCAAATACTGACACTAAAAATTACTATTTAATTTAGAAGTTAGAACCTCTTGATTATTAAAGACTCTCTTAAACTAATAATTAAATGTTTTTATATCATATTTGTTACACTAAAGATAATTCAAAGGAGATTGTAAAATTAGCATATCCATATCCATGTTAACATTTGTCTGAATCCGAGTCATATTTGGTTGTCCTTAAAGTTGGGGTAAAATACCTGACATGAGAGCAACTGATGTGTGGGGCTTATTGCAACATGTCTTTCAGTCGGTCTGGCTGTCTTACGAGCCATGTGTCAACAGATCTGAAGCTAAGACAAATTTGCTCGTTATAAGCAAAGGTCAAAGGTGAACTCTGTAAACTATGGATGTGTATCTAAGGTGAATGTTTAAGTTGAACCAATTGTTAAAAGTGTCTTCGTGGGAGATATACGGACAGAAAGACAGTCATCTGAATGAGAAAGGTATTTTCAGAGAATGACGTGAATTAAAAAAGAAATAAAGAAACAACGAAACGAAAATAAAGCAAAGAAGATAGCTATAAGTACAATATCATCTCATCATTATTTCTCCCTCTAGTGGTCATAGAGACCCCGTAGCGCAAGATATATGATGCGTGGGTCTTATATGTGTCAAACTTTTCCTGGCAATATATAATATATATATACACACACACTAAGTAAAAAAATTCAAATAAACTTTTTTTATTGTTTTAAACTTTTGAAAAACAAAAACTACGAAAAGTGTATAAAAAAAAAAACTCCTAGAATGCGTCTCAATCTTTTGTGTTGATAAACATTGCCAGGAAAAGTTTGACACTTGTTGTCACATGGTGCGTTGGTTCAGCAGCTGATGACCTTTTGCAAGTCATAATATTTTGACTCGATGCTTCAGCTCAAAGACAACATGGGCTAGTCTTACGGAGAAGGTATTTAATTACTTGGTGAAAATTGCATTCAATCGGGTTTATGTGTGGCATAGTACTTACATATAACATTTCAACTGAAGCTTTTCATTTCTTGTCTATAAATCTTAATCATAATTTTTTTTTGTTTTGTTTTTAAAGAAAATAAAAAGAAGAAGAAGACGATACATTTTTGAAGCTTTATTTCAGACTTAAAATGGAATTGTGTCAGTTCACATTTGAAGTTTTCGATAATTGAAGTTTATAATGTGCATGTATTATCTAGGCAACAGTACTATGATTGTCGTGTTTATATTTATTTGACAACTTTGTAACCGAGGTTTTGAGGTTGCCTCCATTGGTCTTTCTTCTTTCTTTCTTTCTTTCTTTTAGACTTAACTTGAATAATCATTATGATACCTTTATTCACACAATGTATACACCAAGAAATGCACATCCACAAGTCCGCAGAAAACAAATAAAAAAGATATGAAATTACTCACTAAAAAAGAAGAGGTAATTGATGAACAAAAAGTATATTGGTTCATGCAGCATTCTACATATATGTATAAATTTGCCAGTAATTATAAGTTTTGATTTTTACTTTTAGAACGTATCTTTTTTTCCTTCGAAACTTCGGTAGGGAGGACACCTTGCAAATATGAACAAAAATAAAGGGGTTTTGATCATGCTTTATGCAGACAGTTATTTCTTTAAGGGATACAATAGGACAGGATCGGTGCTAAATCATGGATTACTTTTTTTTTTAAACCAAGACCAAATTAATCACTAAGAGCAGTGATGATGCGTCTGCCAATGATTCTAAAAACAAAAACATTGTCACAGTTCAACAGACAGCTGTCAATTGTCACAGTTCAACAGACAGCTGTCAATCAAAGTGACAACTGTGTGCATTGCAAGTTGCACTTGACCATTTGGTCAAAAATGTTTAAAAGCTGTGATTACGAAGCATTAAAAAGTTCTGTAATTATTAAGACCATATCGATTTCTTCAGTGATTCCCAAAGGTGGTGATTGGGGATTCTACAGTTTATTTATGTATGCAATATTTTTGTTTACAACGACAATCGGAAGACCATTGAAGCTGTGTAATTTTGTTGTGAATTTTGCAAAACATGTTTTCTTCAAAACACAACTGTGCTCACATTTCTGACAGCAAAGCTTCTATTTAACATCAAATAAAATCACATAAAACATCGAAAGCAGCCATATGAGCATTTCCATCATAATGCTCACAGAAATAGCAACTACTATTCATGCATTTCTCATCATTGTCAGTCTGTACAAGTAATTTAATCAGGATCCAGACAAATCTCATCTGCCAGACATTGGATCCAAAGTTCAGAGTTCATGGCATGACCAGCTTGTTTTTCCAGATGGCAAGTTTTACACTGATGGCCTGATGGTTGCACAGTTGCAGAGCTTGCTGCATGGCATCAAAGAGATGGCGCATTTTGCAGTTTTTGAGATGTTGTTATAGTTGTGTGTTTAAATACAAAATTAACTTAATGTTGAGATTTGTCAAACTAATAGTTATTTATGGAAGAAAAATTTACGTCCTAGTAGAGATGTACTTGTCTGAGCAAGAAATCAACAATGCTACTTACAGGACAACTGTTTTAAAGTGGTTCGTTGGGAGATATACTTTACTAGACTACTACAATGTATTGATATGCTAGTACAAAACCAATACAATCCAGCTATCTAAACGCATCCCCAGGGTATCCAGTACTTAAGATTCCAATGAAAAGAATTGTCGTTCTATTTGATTAAAAATCAAATTCATCAACAACAACAACAAAAAAACATGCGCTTTGTTTTACTCTGGTTTGTTTTACTATCCAAAGGGGAAAGACATTGTTGTAAGCTAAATAAAAGGCTAGGTCACCTAATAGTATCTTAAGAATAAGGGTGGATAGGCTTACATTGTCATTGCTTTAAGTCATTTTCAGAAAGTTGTGCTTCTGCTACTGTATATGATGGATGTAGACGATTTGCAGTGGCGTAGCCAAGGGGGGGGGGGGGGGGGTTAGACCTTTTAGGGAGCTTATATATTATAGGTCATATTTATGCAAAATAAGTTACCTATTGAGCCAATTCAGAGTGAGAGTCAACAAAATCTCTTTTTTCATACGCAGCCAAAGTTACCACGGGTGGCCAAATATACCCCAGTTGACCTCTAGCATTTAGCTCATTTTGGTATTTATTGGCAAATTGGATTTAACCAACAACAAATGTATGCTACAGTGGCATCATCCCTGCACCATTCTATCCATTTGCCATACTACAATCACTATAGGATAAGGTGAATTGTCTAAGTTATGTGGCCTGAAAGACTGAAACATCAATGAAGTGATTTGACAGTAAATTTTACTTAGCCAGTCCCATTTCTTTGGTGACAGATTGGCTTGTCTCACATACTTTGGGAACATAGGGAACATTGAAATTATGGGTTTATTGCAGAAAGCCTGGCTTTGGTCGACAATACTGTCATTTTATTTTATTTATTACAGTATTGCTGAATTTCCTTGTTACTCTACCAAAAACAATGCATTCAGACTCAGTACCAAATTGTTTATCAATATCCAATCTTTAGTATTCAATTATTTCTGCTGTTATGTTGTGTGTTATATTCAGTACCCATGGTGCATAGAATACATGCTCTCTAAATTTAATAATTTTAGATAATATAGTATTTTTGTGATTTTTGAAACCACTAGGGTACACATAATTGTCAACAATATTCATCAATCAACTCCACTAGGGAAAACATAATTGTCAACAATATTTATCAATGTGAAACATATTAATCAGGGAGAGATACCTGCATATATACTCGCCTTACATTTGCTATGTCGAATTGTAGATGGCGCTATGATGGTCAACCATGTTTTGCAGATCTTTCATGTTTAGCAGCACAGCAATGACCTTTGTTCTGGTTTATACAAAATATATTTCATAAGGTCCATCGCTGGATCATCTCGAGTAGGATAACGGCCGATTAAATGCTGAGTGCATTTTCCAGTCGGTCCCCCTGATCCAGACCTTGGCCCCCCATGGAAAAAGGTCCCCCCATGCCCCCCTCTTCCCCCCCCCTATTTCACAAGGTCCAGCTACTCCACTGACGTCGATTTGGGCATATAGACCTCAGCCAACCTTCCAGCACCTCTAAGCTGAGCCAGAATACATGTATGCCAATGGTAAATCAGCGTAAATTCATGTCATTTAACCCCATAGACAAGTTGGCAACAAGTTTACTTGAATGACAGGTCGAATCAGAGTATATTATGCAACAAATGGCATTAGCAGCAGTATCTGTGAAGACCACTGGCGTCTGCATGCAATCCGAGTAAGGGGCAAGATTGCGTTGGCATGCAATCCTAGTTGGGGTCAGAATGGGTCGACGTCCAATCATATCTGGCAATGGCAGCTTGCTACT
The DNA here is from genome assembly GCA_932294295.1 of Alitta virens. Classification (NCBI taxonomy): domain Eukaryota; kingdom Metazoa; phylum Annelida; class Polychaeta; order Phyllodocida; family Nereididae; genus Alitta; species Alitta virens. Next base: position 7,999,298 of record OW028579.1, on the reverse strand, counting down.
GACCATATATGGGCAACATTTGACCAAATATGTTCCTAATATGAGTTTGTCATGGTCTGGTATCACTTGGAACTTGCAAATATTAGCCAATGGGCTAATCGTTTGTCAACTGATGCATAGTTTAAAGGCACAATAGTCTTATAAGAACGATTAACTGCCAATACTAGGTTAATGCTTTCATTTGACTTCATGAACCACTACCAGTAGTAGTGGCAGACAATCTACAGTAGAACCATTGACCTCAGAGCAATGATGCACTATCAATATATTGGTCCCAAAAAAGAAACTACTACTACTATTATTACTACTACCACTACTACCACTACTACTATTACCACTACTACTACTACTACTACTACTACTATTACTACTACTATTACTACTACTACTATTACCACTACTACTACTACTACTTCTACTACTACTACTACTACTATTACTACTACTACTACTACTACTATTACTACTACTACTACTACTATTACTACTACTACTATTACCACTACTACTACTACTACTACTACTACTACTATTACTACTACTACTACTACTACTACTATTACTACTACTACTATTACCACTACTACTACTACTACTACTACTACTATTACCACTACTACTACTACTACTACTACTACTACTACTACTACTACTACTATTACTACTACTACTACTACTATTACTACTATTACTACTACTATTACTACTACTACTATTACCACTACTACTACTACTATTACTACTAGCAGAAATGAAAGGTATTATTACCACATGTTACAGTTTATGATTGTGATATCGAGGGTATAGTTGTAATTACCGTCAAGGATGGTATTATCGACAGGGCGGGTATTATCGACACTTCAATTAGTTTAACCAAATTGTTAACATTCTAATGTGAGTGTCAATAATACCCTCCTTTACGGTACTTGGGTCACTTTTGTAGCATAGAAATAAGGTCCCTCAAATGACATGTTAATGTCTGGATGAAGTCAAGAGGCAATTCGATGATGAACAGATTATTGTGGGATATATAGACTACTGACTGGATGTAATTTCATTACCTTCTCAACTATTACTTGTGCTATCAAGAGCTCCCAGAAAAATATTGCTAATGTGAGGAAAATGGTACAAAAGGTGTAAAAAGAAATAAAAACGAGCCTATCCCTTAGCATTGACAATACATGTAGTGGTAAAACTGGGCCTACCGTTTTCAGCATATTGTAAATTAAGGATATTATGGCATACTATCAAGTATTCCTCCTATTTTAGTTTATTATAAACTTTCCGAAGGAAAGTTTATCTTATTATTGTACGTCTTATTTTTCTTTTTTTTTTTTTTTTTTTTTTTTTTTTTTTTTTTTTTTTTTTTTTTTTTATAAACTTTCCGAAGGAAAGTTTATCTTATTATTGTACGTCTTATTTTTCTTTTTTTTTTTTTTTTTTTTTTTTTTTTTTTTTTTTATTATTCTTTATTATTATTATTATTCTTCTGAAGAAGTAAAGGCTTATTACTCAGAAACTAATAAAGGCAGGACTTTAACCCTTCAAAGTCACATAGACGGCTAGAGCGCACTTTGAACAGCACAAATTTCATGACCAAATTTCGTGAAACTTCTGCGTAATTTACAAAAGAAAAAACAAATTTAAGAGCACGGTTTTAGGAAACTGGGCAGAGATAATTCCATGGGAATTTTTCTCAAGATACCTTAGACAAATACGCAGTGCAGAAAGGAGTTTGAGCCAAATGGTGAGCCTGCTGACTGAACTATGAATTTTTGAAAAAAAGTATTTCGAAATTTTCATGAAATTTTTTTTGAAAACCATAGAAGGAATAATGATATTGACTTGCAATTTCACACTTTTATAGTCCTACCCTAGGACAACTACCATGCCAAAAATGAGCCCATTTGGTAAAGTGGTCTAGGTGGTACAGGGGTCCAAAGTTGCATTTTTTGACTGCTTATATCTCGGCTCCAAAGTGAGATACAGGAATCTCAAAAACATATTTAGAATCCTTGAAATGTTCTCTTTTTAGATATGTCTAGCAATATGTTCTAGGTCTTTCCGTTTGGAAAAGCGTCAGACATTGAAAATTTTTTGTCACTTTTTGAAATTCAAAAAATGAAAAAATACCAAAAACACTAGAAGAACTGCTTGGATTCTCACCATTTTTTTTACAGATATGTCCTCTAAGGAGTACTATGATAATGTAAAAGGGCAAGGGCTTTGATCAAAAGGCTTAGGCCCTAGAATTTTTTTTCAGTACAAATTTCAATAATTTTTAACTTGAGTTCTTTTCAACCAAATTTCATGCAACTGGTGTCATTATGTAGAGAAAAATCAGGACTTTACAAAGAATACCATGTCTATTCACCAACCTTTACCAGTTTCGAACTTGGAGCCAAAATTCTCTTTCCCATGTTATCCAATGGGAAGACCTACCAACCCTGAACCGCTGAGTCAGCAATTTTTACAATGAATGTTAGGAAGTTTACGTGCATCGCCCCAAAAAAGCAGGAAGAAAGTCTTCAATTGCATTCATATTTTGCACATATATGTACTCTGGGTAGTGCTACATTACTGTAAAAGGGCAATTACCTTCATCAAACAGCTTAGGTCCTAGAATTTTTTTATCACTCATAAAGCCTGAATTGCTGACCTACCTACCTCCCAGTACCCTGGACCGCTGAGTCAGCAATTTTTACAATGAATAGTAGTAAATTTATGTTTCTCGCCCCAAAAAAGCAGGAAGAAAGTCTCCAATTTCATTCATATTTTGCACATATATGTCCTCTGGGTAGTACTTCATTACTGTAATAGGGCAATTACCTTCATCAAACAGCTTAGGTCCTAAATTTTTCTTATCACTCTTAAAGCCTGAATTGCTTACTCAGACCAAAATGTTGTTGATAGATTGAACCAAAAAAAA